>CM060909.1:1022045085-1023245085 GCA_030737875.1 Allium sativum
TTTTTCCACAAGCCTTGCTTTATACTTTGAGATCGAACCATCATCATTCTTCTTTAATCTTAATGTCCATTGGCAACCAATTATATTTCTATGATCTCGCTGATTCACTAAAGTCCATGCATTATTTTTCATTAATGTTGTGTATTCCTCACTCATGGCATTTTCCACTTGTCTGATTGAGTGGCTTCTTGATAAGACGACGACTCTTGTAAGTCCATTGTGATTTTGTATATCTTTTCCTTGAATATGCCACACTTTGCTCTTGTCATCATGTGATGCTGGTTTGCATTGTCTCTAGTAGCTTTTTTTTATCAGTATCACTTGTTGCATTGTTGTCTGCGATCTGACTTTCTTGATTTACATCACTAACTTACTGATGTCGAGTGGTGTAGTCAGAGTTGGTTGATGGTCTTTGTTTCTCTTGACCTAGTCCATCAATGGGCATAGAAAACTAAGAGCCATTGTCAATATTGAACCGACTCTGCTGAGCTAGCATGACTATCTCCACATCACCATGTATGGATAGAGAACAATTTCTTGGATTTTGAACCTTTTTAGTAGTTTCAATCTTTGCTTTGCTAAAAGGAGACACTTTGTGACGACCCCAAATCCCCGCTCCATGGGGGCAAGGGTAATCTTTGGAATATAACACATAAACAGTAACAGCAGAATAGAAATATATCATTACACCAGATAATGTACAACAGAATACACTGGATAAACATAATCATCAAATTTACACAGTATAGCAGGGGCATACTTAGTACAAAATACAGTTTCAGCTTGATATAAAATGTCTACAGCGGAATCAAACATAATATACATAACAGGGGCTGAACAACATAAAAAGAAGTGATAGAATCCATCTTCAGCTCCATAGCTATCTAGAAAGAGCCTGCTAAAACCTGAATACAAGGCCGCCCGTGTAGAAATAGGGGCACCCGAGTTTGCAAGTGAAATAAACTACGAGCCAGTCATGGGACTGGTATGAGAAATCTACTTAACTTATCTTACAATAGGGCCAATCACAGGACCACGCCGTTAACGCGGAACGGGTTTACTCCATTGGATTGCCAATGTTTAAAACAAGTAAATCATTTAAACATCGCAATGCTTTTTACAAAAATGAAGCCATTATAAGACTCAGGTCCCATTGGATTGCCAATGTCGTATTTGGAAAATGGATTTCTGTCATGAACCAGGGCAAGGGATCGTCCTTACCGCTTCGAGACGCTCTAGTCCATGTCTCAGGATCAGAACGCATCGACCCTTGGATAGTCAGGGCCGGTCCATACAGAGTGTATTAAAATGCCTGAACACTACGTTTCCCCGCCCTATGGGGCGTCAAACTAGCCGGTATATCTACCAAACCATCCATCGGCTCCCCAGAGACCGATATAACCGAGGCGCCTCGCTATCCATCATCTACATAAGTAAAACATATGGGCGTGTAAAACCTAGATACCACTCCTAGCTAGAAGGAAACGCATGTCCTCCCTGATGTCCTCTCCCGTTTCTGGCCCATACCGGGGTGTGAGACCAGCGAATCAACGCTTACACAAAGCTAGCAATATCAAAGCTATGCTTTGATCATCAACCACAAGGCTCTGCTTTTCAACAAAAGCCTCGATCACTGCATCTCAACATGCCACACAGGGAATTCACGCCATGCAACTGACGTATATCAATCACACAGAATGAAATCCAATGTTGGACACACAGTCCATTTACAAGTCCGTTCTAGGTCTGAACGAAACCGGAGGCACCTTATTCCTCGTCCCATATGTCCAATACAGGAGAGAGGTCCTCACACATCTGGTCGATCTCCAAGTACGTCTGGACGACCACCACTTATTACCTTGTCTTGGGATGCCTCCCAATCAAGACACCAGCAATCATCCGAACGATGTGAAGACCTCCGGTGTTCAACCACCATCTTCATCGTTGATTTCTATTCGTCGACCAATTATTTGAAATGAGATTTAACTCGGCCTTTTCAAATAATTCACGTATATTTAGAATTCAAATTAATTCATTTCCATGGTTAAATTATTTGACATCCATAATTCAGTTCATTAATGTAATTTTCATGTCAAACACATTCAACCATCAAATATCCAATAAACCAAGAAAATTCAGTTTATTTCCATTCCATATCGTTTATAATATTTTATAACGATTTATCACTATTGTTATTTATTTAGAAACAGCCCATTTATTGAAACGATGCTTCAGACTATAACGCGACCATAGCGCTGTTTTTCTCCAGATTTTATCTGAAAATCTAACCATTGGATATTTAAAAAATTTATATCACTGGAATGATCTTTTCAAAGCGGACCCAACCGTTCCTATTTTGGGAAAATCCGATGGTCGGATCTCCCGGTACAATCGTTTAAAGTTACGATTTCAAAATACGAACTGCAGCGTCGTTATTCGTTTTATTTTAATTATATATATATATATATATATAAATATAATCCATTCTGACGCTGTTTTTATTCAGATTTGAATTAAACATTTCACACAATTTAACCGTTGGATCTTTACATATTTGGAATCGTTGGAAAGATATTTTCAAAGCGAACCCAACGGTTTCGGTTTCGGGAAAATCCGATGGTCGGATCTCCCGTAATAATCGTTTAAAACCATGATTTCAAAATATGAACTGCAGCGTCGTTATTCATTTTATTTTAGTTATATATATAATCTGTTCTTCGATTTCCAAACCATTTTCATTTCATATATTTGGTAAAAATAATATTTTTATTTAACAAATATTTATTTCAACACATGACTATTTTTAACACTTCATATATATAATAAAAATGTGATTTTTATTGTTAAAACAATTTATTTCAAACATGAATATTTGATATACTTCATATACATGATAAAAATGTGATTTTTATCATTCAAACAATTTATTCGTCATATGAATATTTTTCCAACACATGAGTATATTTCAATACATGAATATAAATCAAACACATGAATATTTCAGAAAATTTCGGCAGCATAACGGCAGGGGGTTTAAAACCGACATCGTCCCGAGTACGGCTCCTCGCACTACCATACGCCTCGCGGCGTTCCCTAAGGGGCTTATCCTTATAATCTAAATATTTCGATTCATTTTCATATCATAATGGATTTTTCCACAAACAATTCCAATTTTGTTTCAACCACAAATAATCATTATCAACCATTCGCATTTATCAACCAAATTTCACGTCAAACATAATCCAAACAATCATAACCAATATATATCGTCCATGGTCTATGGACGAGGTGAGTGTGTGTGTATATATATACACGTATATAAATATATTTCCATTTCGTTTCAACTCCATTCAGCGCTCATATAATGTTTACAACGTATATATAACTTATACATTGTACATATAATTTATACAACGCTTATACATGAGGTGTACAACGCTTATATACCTTATACATCGATTATATAATTTATACATTGCCATTCCATATTGTTTTGAATTTAGAAATCTCACATTGGGTTCCACTCCTCCAAAATTTGTAGGAAGCTCCAAAAATTCTCCGGTCTCTTCTAGAATGTAGAACACGTCGCCACGAGTCCAATGTCTCGTGTTTCACTGGATTTTGATCATATAGAAAAATGATATGATTTTTATAAGTTTGCAACGCTTTTAAATGTGGAAATCAGTTTAGATTATATAAAGCTGATACCTTACTTTACTGTTCAAAACTAGGTTTTGATTTTTCGATCGAATGGTGTAGTGTCACGACGATCAGATGGTATGACGTTGTCGGTGGTGGAGAGGGCTTCTCGGAGCTGGGACCCACCTTCAAATCGACGGCAGATTGGAGCTCCGACGAGGGTTCGAATGGCGCAGGTTTGAGATTACGGTTCCCCCTCTACATGCAGCGAAAATTCCCAAACTTGGTATTGATTTGAAGCTCGTGCTGAGATCTACAAAATACTCCAAAGGAGCAAGTGGTTTTGTTGCGTGGATTGAGAGGAAATTGGACGGGAAGGAATGAGCAAAAACTGCTGTTCGTAACAGGAGTAGCGGGTTTTTTTCAGGTCCGAGAAGAAAGGGGAAATGAAATTTCAATGGCCCAAGTTTTTAATTTATATATTTAATTTCTTTAAATCCGAAAATACCCTTTGCTCCATACGAACTCCAATTTCAACCAACGACTGTCACCCCTAGCTAAATACCCCCATTACGTACATAATGGAATATGTTTTGTAGGCTCATTCGACAGTTTCAGTCAGTTATTCTTCAAATTAAAATATAAAACATTCAAATATGAATTTGAATGTACATTTTAATTTGTCGGGGTCACATACTGATTCTAAAAATTCCAGAAAAATAAATCTGGCTATATTTGGATGATACGGTCCCAACAAAATTAGTCGAATTTGGAGACCGTTTGAAAATGGCCATTTTCTGGTCGATCCAGATTGATTGAAATTACCCAAACACGTTTTCTTTTGCCACACTCACATATTAACTCCAAAAATTATGGAATTTGGAATCTAACAATAATTTGACATTCCGGTTCCAACAAAAGTGGTTTCCTCGAAAACGGAGGTCGTTTGCAAAATGTCTATTTTTACGGGCTATATTTATTCCATAGCGACCTTTCTGAAAATTCATTTGGCCATAACTTTTGATTCCTACTAAGAAATTTCAATTTTTCAGATTCGTTATTAAGATATTCTTAAACAGATTTAAATATCTTTGGTTTCACTAAAATTTGTTTTATTTTGCATCCTGTACAGCCAGTCAAAGTTCAAATTCAAATTTTCAAACTACTGCGCCATTTCAAGCCTTGTTTTATAATTAAAATAAATATATTCACTATAATTTCGATCCAAAAGAATTTTTAGTCGTTATTATTTAAAATAAATTATTTTAAATATTCAAAATGCATTAATATAGCCAAGTTAAAAAATTTAAATTGGTTCTGATTTTTCGAGTTGTTACACACTTCCTCGTTGAACACGACATGTCTATGTATGTGTGTGTGTGTGTGTGTGTGTGTGTGTATATATATATATATATATATATATATATATATATTCTGCACTTGCTTTATAAACACTTATATCCTTTTGACTACTTGGATAACCAAGAATGTACATGATGTTGATCTGAATTCAAGATTATGATATTGTATAGCCTTAGATAAGGAAAGCATTGACACCCAGGTACTCTTAAGTGATTCTATTCTATTTTTTCCAGCTAGAATCTCACTAGGACATTTGAATTTAAGCACTTTAGTTGGCAATAGGTTAATTAAGCATATTGTGATTGTAAAAGCTTCTGGTTAAAATTTAATAGGCATATAAGCTTTTGCAAGTAGTGTTAACCCAATTTCTACAATATATCTATGCTTTCTCTCTATAATGCTATTTTGTAAAGAAGTGTAGGAGCAAATAGTTCTTTGAGATATACCCTTATTCAAAAAATATTTCTTGAGCGATGAGAACTCCTTGCCTCCATCTATTTGAATTTTTTTAACTTTATTTTCAATCTGGTTTTTAACATATGTAATGAAATGCTAAACAATATTGTGAGCATTAGACTTACTTTTAAGTAAGTATGGATATACATATCTAGTGTAAGCATGCATAGAAGAGATATAATATTTGTATCCATAATCAAAACAAACTAGGTGTAACATCCTAGATTTTTAAACATTAATTACAAATATTTTAATCCATTTTAAATATTTATTTGGTAATATAAATGAATTTCATATCGAATTTATTTATCAAAAATGGAGCTCATGAATATCGGTACGAATTTGGAGCGTTCAACGTAAATTCTGCTATATATATGTGTGTGTGTGTACTGGGATGAGGCGTGTGCTATGCACTCAGGCAGATACTCGTATGTACTTATTGAAAATATCAATTGGAAAACGTATAACTAATTATTGCTATATTTCTAGTTTAGTATCAAACAGAGTTGTTTTTTCGGTAGACGAAA
Source organism: Allium sativum (assembly GCA_030737875.1). Lineage (NCBI taxonomy): Eukaryota > Viridiplantae > Streptophyta > Magnoliopsida > Asparagales > Amaryllidaceae > Allium > Allium sativum. The sequence goes on from CM060909.1 coordinate 1,022,051,070, forward strand.
TTTAAAGGGTAAACCGATAAATTAAAATAGCGCCATTTTTGCGAACGGAGTTCGTTTTCAATAAAATTAGTTTCATTAAGACTGTAGCGTCCAAATATATTAATATGTTCATTTTCGTTATTTTTGGAGTTCGTATTTCTCGGTCAAAATATATTAATATGTACAAAATAAAGAACATATTTTAACTTAACTTAATTAACTTTCTATGTACGATTTCTTCCAGCCACCCTATGTGTTTTCTGCGCCACCCTATCGCGTGTGACCTACGCTGTAACCTTGCCAACCAAGAAATTTAACAAGCCCAATGTGACAACCCCAATTTCGATAAACCAATTTTTTTTCTTCAAAATTCCAATCTATCGAAACTCAGATTGGTTTGCTCTAGTATCCTGCAGAAAAGACAGAGACATAAAATATGTTAATGCTTAGAAAACATCTCACAGCGGAATGGATAAAATATAATATAAATCAAAGTATAGCCTTACCGTATTAATAATACTGCCTAACCAGTATCCAAAGCTATAATGTCTCATGTCCCTGCCACAAATATAACCTGCGAGTATGTTATGAGGAGGGGGTCAGAACACAAGTTCTGGTGATTGGATTTAAACTATACACTTTGGATAATCCTACATACACCGTTCAATCATATTATCTTATTTATTAGGTTACTTGGGTTAACAAAACTCAAGGCTTACATACATGTCGTACCCATTTACTTCCCAGTGAACTAACCTAATACAGTATATGTGTAGCTACCCCCTATATCGAGGTACACCCTATGGAACCCCACTCGGACGGTCTCCACCGTAACACTATCGCAGTATACGCAGTCCCTCATCCTACGCCGTAGTGACATACGGATAACAATATTACGTTCTGCATATATCTATCATTACTATCCTACGCAAACGTACAGACTGCCACCTTTGTTCGAATCAGAATCCATAACGGAGTAATGACCTCAAGTCTACGATACACCACCCAGAGCCGATATGCATGTATCTAGACTGTCCACCATACGTATCTCATTTATAGCTCGATACCTCAATGGCACGTCCCCTAATGTGCATCGAGTTCCATGGCAGGGCGATACAAGAAACACAGAACTCGGTCGGGAGCTTTTCTATATCTGTACGGGCCCATCTCTAAAGAGACTCTATATACAAACATACCTAGGTTCTGTTTTCGTGGTGGCTATGACCCCAACTCGGCCCCTCCCTCAACTAGTAAAGACTACCAAAGCTAAGCGACCGCCCCTACGCAAACAATCAAAACATCCATGTGGCGTCTCCCCTCAACCCTGTACCCCGATAGTGAAGGGTGAAATGGTATCTTGGGTTTAGCTCGAGTCTTTCCGCATCCCACTAGCTGCCGATGACGGGTGTCCGACGGTCTACTATCCTTGGTTGTCCTGATCCTCTGCCTCCTTGTGAGGCAATCGCCGAACCACCCTTGTTCCACCTCGTCACAGCATTCTGACTGCATAGCTACATCTGCTGTCAAGGCCCACTCACCTAGTAGTTACGCGCAGACCCAACCTCTGCGAGCACAGCCTAAGATATCTATCACCGCATAGAGGACTACTATACGTACCTCGGGAAGCCACGTGCTTCCCCTTCCAGTCCCTTGGAGCCGTCAGAACAATCCGATGAATGTGCGCTCCCCTCGTGCTTTATAACACCTCGATGATCTACCCCGTTAGGTTATTCACCCTCTACCGTACGGACTGGTCTAAGTGCCTTACTTTAGCATGTTGTTGGACCTTATGTCTATACATTCTTTTACGCGCTTACCTCACCTGACCAGGTTTCCAGTTTACTTGGTTATACCCATTTATATTGAATTCTCATTCAAATTACCAAGTTTCTCTTGCTTATTAATTTCAGTCATACAACTTAATCCATTTAAGTTTATTAATAAGCCCACAACATGTTATTCTCTAGATTGTGGCCCAAGGTCTGTAATCCACAATCTCTTTTATATTCTTGTTTTATTTCACCATTAAATAACATGTTTTACTTAATATGTAATTAAGTATATCCAATCCACGTGTTTTCTAATTAACATGTCACCATTTATGATTAAATATAACTTATTTCATTTTATACATTTTCCTTATTCATTCTCATTTAATCATAATTCCATTTTACATTGTCAATACAACTTATCGTTGTTTACTTATTAATTTAGTTCTATTAACTAAGACCCATTAATAAGTTTCTCTACCCATTTATTATAACCTATGTTATAATTTCCTCTTGTCCCTAAAACAAGCCTAAACATCCTTAATAATGGGTTTTAGACTCCCAAGCTTACATATTACTCAATCTATAATTAAGTACAATATATTTCTCCCTTTTTCTTAACTGGTTTCAAGTTTTCCCCTTTACTGATTACTTAATTTATAATTAAGTGTCCCTTAAATTAATTCACCAGTTATCTCATTCCCTTACTAGTTTATAATAACCTAAGTTATTGTAACACCCCGAATTTTCGAATAATCAGATTAACTAAATTTAAGAATACTTAATTTCAAATGTGGGAATTAAGGGAAATGGATCGTTCCATTGCGTTCGTCTCGGAATTCTGCTTGAGATAGAGTCCGAGTTTGCGTAAAACGGATGCCATATGAAGAAAATATGGACGAACGAAGTTTGAAAAAAAAATGCACTGGCGCACTTGGGAAGTGCGCCAGTACAAATTTGCATTGGCGCACTTCCCAAGTGCGCCCAGGCCGAGAGAAAACCTGCACAGCCATCTGGTTCGAACGGTGAGTCAGTGCTGTGTCATTTCTGACTAGTTAATGAGCCATTAGGGTTTCTGGATAGTTCTAATCTGGACTGAGTGGTTCTGATTAACCCTAAGATCATCCGATGGCTATAATTAAATTGAAATTCTATATAAGCATGTGTAGACTCAAACCCTAGAATCAAATCAAAAATTAGATCAGTAGCCGTCATGTTGTCACTCTAAACCCTAGAGTAGCCGCCACCAACTAGAAGCAAATTAAAGACAACAATTCAATTCAAATCAAGCCTAAAACTACAACAACGAAATTGTCTACAACAAGGGAACGCTAATCAATTACATAATTCAGAACCCAGAACTCAAGACCCCTTATTCGGTGAGTTCTAGTCACTTTTAGGTTTAAATAAATAAAAGTGAATTGTGGTAGACTATGATTTGGGTATATGTTGTTTGTAGTTATGCAAGTTCATTATTGTTGTAAATCATGATATGATGCAAGTTTATTATTGTTGTGAATCATGAAATGATGCAAGTTCATTATCGTTGTGAATCATGAAGTTATGCAAGTTATTATGTTGAGAAACTATGAATCTATGCAAGTCGTTATGATGAATCTATGCAAGTCGTTATCATGAATCTATGCAAGTGGTTATTATGAATATATGCAAGTTGTTATCATAAATCTATTCAAGTCGTTATGATGAATCTATGCAAGTCATTATCATGAATCTATGCAAGTGGTTATTATGAATCTATGCAAGTTGTTATCATGAATCTATGAAAGTCGTTATTATGCAAGTTGTTATCATGAATCTATGCAAATTGTTATGAGATCATGCAAGTTACCTATGCAAGTTATTGTGTGAAGAATTCATGAACCTATGCTAGTTGTTATGTTATGAATAATGAACCTATGCAAGTTGTTGCGTTGTTAATTCATGAACCTATGCTAGTTGTTATATTGTAACCCATATGAGTTGTTGATTATGTTGAGAATCATGAACCTATGTTGGTTGTTAATTATGTTGTTAATTCATAAACCTATGCAAGTTGTTATGAATCTATGCAAGTTGTTAATTATGTGGTGAATCATAATTATATGCGAAGTTATCATGTCATTTTCTCTAGTTGTCATGCTTATACCAAAAAGATTGTACTGAAACAATCACCTTGTCATTCCCTTTATTTTATTGTTGTGGCGAGGCTATTTTGTAGCCTCAATGTCGCCAAAAACGCAAACGGTTACACTAGTTAAGAAACGGGGAAAAAGGGGAATTTGTAATAGGCATAATTTACATAGTGATCATGTAAATTGGACACATGATTCTAGTAGGGAAACATATAGATAATTACCTATTATGACATAGGTAAAATTGGGTAAAAATGGTACAATTTGAATATGACCATTTATGGATAGGAAACTCAAATTGTTAATAAGATAGGTATTGACACCTATAAAGAGGAAAGGATTAATTAATTAACTTAATTAATCAAAAGGGGAATGTTTAAGCAATTAAAATCTGAAGATTTAAAAAGATTTAATTGGCATAAATGCCTTAAAAGGCATAAAATATAATTGTGGTGAAAATTGGTATGATTTTACATACCATAAATGGATGGACATAATTGAGTCAATTATGGACATCGTTAAATTTGGAATTGATTGATAATTTGAATAGGGAAAGAAATTCAAAATGGGAAAGATTAATTAGTAGTAATTAATCGTCTAAGACACGAGGTTAGGCTCTTTTGTGGTGTAAGACTGCCCGGACCCGCCCGGCAAATCCAGCTGCCACAAACGCCAGTCTAATGTGGGAGGTCTTAGGCATAAATTAAATACGTGACAGTTGTAAAGACACGAGGTTAGACTCTTTTGTGGTGTAAGACAGCGCGGTCCCGCCCGGCAAATCCAGCTACCACAAACGCCAGTCTAATGTGAGAGGTCTTTAAAAGGTTACGGCCTTAATGAATTAAGAAACACTTAACCAGATAAGCATGTAGTGGGACATGAGGGGGTTAAGAGGGTGCCTTGGGTGGCATGTGGAATTAAATGGGTGCCTGGGGTGGCATGTGAAATACGATTAGATATTTCAATAATTAATTAATGCAAATCTGAGATAAATATGATGTCTAAAACGTGTTGGGGGGATGGGGTTAAACCAACTGGACTGATAAATTTAACAAACCCATTTCGTGAATTTGTAGGCCCAATACAAAGTTAGACAATCTGTAAGTCTGTTAAATCTGTAAATCTGATCCGCTAGTCTGAAAACTTGTTAACTTGATTGTCTGATTTGTGAACTAGTAAATCTGAATTCTGTATGTCTGAAACTTGTAAACAAGTTAGTCTGAAATCTGTTAGTCTGGGGAGACAAGGTTAGGATGGGTAATTACTTGTGTCATCTGTTGTGTGGGACCCATATTAGTCAGTAACCCTTTTTGGTATCAAAACTATGACCCAACAGTAGGTAGGGTCCGGGCACGCTTACTGAACTAATTATAAGCGGTTCATTCTGATAATGGCGAGGGGTGTTGATGGTGCATTCCAACCGGGTCATGTGCGTGCATGGATCCCGGTCTGCCTCTGAGGATGTAAGACACCGTGACATCTATAAATAGGTTTGTGTCATTCAAAGGTTGCCACTTTAGGGAATGATACACCCTTTTGTAGGGCTGGAACAGGGTATTTATATATTAGGGAGCCGATCGCGTGGGGTAGGATTTAGGGTACACTTAGTTCTGTCTGTTCTATGGGGTACCGTCTGTTTCTGTTGGGTGGTAACACCTATCTGTTTCTGCGTGGTACCGTCTGTTGGGGTGGTAAAGGCCCATTTACTAGTGTACACCTAATTCTAACATTCTGTTTCCGTAGGGATTATTCTGTTTCCATTTCTGTTTCTGTTCGGGTGGTAAAGGCCCATTACTAGCATTCTGTTTCGGTACTTTCTGTTCGGGTGGTAAAGGCCCATTATTAGCATTATGTTTCTGCACCTTCTGTTAGGGTGGTAAAGGCCCAAACATTAGGGCAACACCTAATCCTGTTATACTAGTAATAATGCAGAGTAGTTAGTAGTGAATCATGAATACACCTTACCTTATTTGTCCTGTCATACCTGTCATCTGTACCATGATCCTGCTATCCACTTTGTATGTCTGTCATGTTTACCTTTATTTATTTAGTGGCTAAAAGTTACTGGACTCACCAGACGTATGTCTGACTTAGTTTGTTTCGCCTCTTTTCTTCCGTTCCCCCCTCCTCCCAAGGTTCTCAGGGAGGAAACACACAGGTTTAGTTAGGATTTGGATATCATCTTCTAGGAGCTACTTCCAAAGTATGGCTCGAGTCTCTGTCTCTTATATGGCTTGCTCTTTAATATGGGGAATGATGTTTTCTTTTAAAAACCTATGTACTATAATGATATAAGACAGAAGTGTTTTGTTGTAATAGTTCTATAACTCATGGTATTATGTAACAAAGTATTTTTGAGATTTAATAAAGTTAATTGTTTCCGCTGCAAAAATTTTATATCTGTCTTGTGATATTCTGTGTCTGTTTACCAAAAACGCTCCACTGAAGTTAAGGCATTCCCTTTGTGAGTGACCTTAATGGAGATGGGGTGTTACACTTGGTATCAGAGCTGAAGGTTACCAGATTAGATAAAAGTTTTGAAAATATTTTTCAAAAAGGTTTTAAAAGAAAGTATTTTCAAAAAGGAAAGCCTGTTTTGAAAAACATTCCTCGAAAAGCCATATGTAGAATCCTTCGGTCCTTTGTCTAAAATCTCTTCCTTTGATAGGATAGGCGAATTCTCTCGCAGCTGATGGATAGGGATAGGAAAATTTATGTAGAAGGTTTAATTTCCTTATCTGGTTATGAAGTTAAGACTCTTTTGGATTCTGGCATTGAGACTATGCACTTTAGTACTAGTCTTGTTTCTGATCCCGTAGTTGTTTCAAACCCCATTTGTGGTTCGGCTCAATTGTTAGTGATTCGTAGGGGTTTAAAATTGTAACACCCCACGTCCATTAATGTCACTCACAAAGGGAATGCATTAACTTCCATGGAGGTTTTAAGTGAATATAGAACAGAAAAATTACAACAAGACAGATAATAAGTAGTACTTGGAAACTAAAACTTTATTTTATTGCAGCGGAAATTAAACATGTTTGTTACATCATAAAACCATAAATCAGAGTCAAGTACAATATCCATCTTGATAAAACGAAATACATAACCCCATTACATAAATAGCCATTAAAGAAGATAACAAGCTAGACTTTACTTCAGCGGTCCAAGCTTTCCAAAGAGAGATGAAGCAATCCAATCAAACTCCACTAGAGCTGGGCCCAGCATGAGGACCTATGGGGGGAAAAAGGATAGAAATGGAGGGGGTCATACATAAAGTCTGGCGAGTATGATAATTCTAACAATACTATTACCAAAATAACTAGACTAAGGCATAAGCTAGAAAACAAGGAAATGTCTATGAACTATTGGATATGGGAGAGCAGATAAAGATAACATTAAAGGCACACCTAATTTCTAACGAATAATTACTACACTGCACCACACCAGTCACCCTAAAGGTTGATCCCACTCACCGAACTTAGAAATTATAGCTTTGTGTACTCCTAGCTGACTACATAGGTGCCGCCTGCCCCTATCTCCATTAGGTGTACCCCACTACCCACTTTCGATCGGCTCCCTACTCGTAGATACCCGTGCTGGCCCCACAGTGGGGGTGTATCACTCCCCTAAAGTGGCAATCCAATACAACTTGAGAATGCACGGCTTATACCTACACGATGCAACAACGTCTTACCTACCAGCCCGGGTCCACACACGCATATGAAACCCGTTGGACTTGCGTTGCCACCGCTACCCCGTTTGGCCTCTTATAGCCAAGCCCAGTATGCGTGTCCCGCCCTCGACTTGGGTCGAGCCCACAAAGATACGTTTGGGTTACTAGTTGAAATGGGCCCCCACAAGCTATCCACCTAAGCTTGTCCCCACTAGTACATCCCACTTAACCCTCTTAGTCATGTTCATTTACATGTGTGTTTGGTTAAGTCTTACTAATCGTATTTCAAATGCCACTAAAGGCTACCACTAGATTTCTCATGCCACCCAAGGCACATACTTAACCCACATGTCCCACCTTACATGTTTATCTGGTTAAGTATTTCTTAATTCATTCAGGCCATAACCTCATAAAGACCTCTCACATTAGACTGGCATTTATGGCAGCTGGATTTGCCGGGCGGGTCTGGGCAGTCTTACACCATAAAAGGGTCTAACCTCGTGTCTTTACAACTGTTATGCTTTAATTTGGGCCTAGGACCTCTCACATTGGGCTGACATTTGTGACTACTGGATTTGCCGGGCGAGTCCGGGCATGTTTACGTCACAAACGAGTCCAACCTCGTGTCCTAAGCATTGATTAACACTTATAATCTTTTACCCCAGTTTTAAATATATCCCTATTCAAATTATTAATTAATTCCAATTTTAACGATGTCCATAATTGACTCAATTATGGCCATCCACTTATGGCATGCAAAATCATATCAATTGCACCCCAATTTCTCAATATTAAATCCTTAATATTACCCCTACCCCACGTTATACGTTCGCTTATTCAACGCAAAATATACGTTAGACTCGAATAGTCTAACTCATAGCACAAAGATAAATTATCACAATATATAGACAAATAAAATAGGTCTAATCATAATAGGGGTGAAACTTGCATAAAACTACACATGTTATGGATCTAAAGGTGTCAACTTGTTTGGTTAAATGTCACAATTTAAATGATATGATCATAACCCAAATTCATGTATAAACTTGCATATGGAGTTTTATACAACATAATGATGGTGTGAACTAGCATCTAACACATAGAACTCACCCATGTCATAGCATAATTATAGGTCTAAATAGATGTCATGGCATATGTTCATAATCTTTACTAATCAATCTAAACCTGCATACATGATTTGTCATATAAATCAACATAGCCCAAATAATATCAACATTATGATTTGATTAACATGAACTAATTAGCATAGATAATAACATCATGACTTTATAACATGTATGATTTATCACAACTTAGCATAGAAAATTACAACCTATACAATATCATCATAGCATGATTTACAACATATAGGATATCATCATCACATAACATAGGATTTACAACATACATGATAGCATAAGGTTTACAACAACATATATGACAATTCACATCATTTTCTTATGATCCATATCACATCTCAATCTAATTAGTTTAATAATAATCTTGTTAAGATCATCATACTCACAATTAGAGAAGAAAGAGAGTCTTGATTTGCTTTAGAGTTGAATAGAATTAGGGTTTTGATTAGCTTTCTTCCTTCTTAGTTGGCGGCGGCTACACTGAGTTCCATGGCGATGGCATGACGGCGGCTATTCTATTTTTCATGTGAATTAGAGTGAGAGACTACCTAGGTATATATAGAGTTTAGGTTTTATTTAGGCCGTCAGATCAATTCAGAACTAACCTGAACCGTTTAATTTGCCAACTCAGCCCTAAAGGCACATCAGCAGCTCAAGATTGGACTCAGTCAAACCCTAGCCGCCTGGACCAGGTCGACACCCTGGTCGACTACGCAGTCAACCTGGTCCCTGGGGTGTCGACTGCCCAGTCGACTCCCCAGTCGACCTGGGTGCTGAGCGGGAAATTTCCTGCCTAGCCTTTTTGACTTCGAATTTTGAATTTTAAATTTTCTGAAATCTGTTTTGAATTTTCTGAAACTTCCGATGGCCATAACTTCTTCATACGAAGTCCAATTTACGCAAACTCGGACTCTATTTCAACCAGAATTCCGAGACGAACACAATTGCGCAACCCGTTTCCCGCAATTCTCATGTCTGAGATTGGTTATTCTTTAATTTGTGAATATTAATATTAATAGAATTATGGGGTGTTACATTCTCCCCTCCTTAAAGGATTTCGACCCCGAAATCCTCAAGTCAAGAAGAATGTATATCCTAACATCCAATCATCCATCTACTCAACCATCAAACACAGGCATCCATTTTCCTTATAGACTTCTAATGCTTTCATGTTTAAATGCACAGTGTGTGTATATGTCCATATCTAATGCAAAATCAGGCGGTCCACTGATTCAGTTGACCTCCTTAATGCAAATCATGATAGTGCCATGCGTCCATTATGTATGCAAAAGTTCCTTAATGTTACATATTATCTCTATATGTGTGCACAATCATCATCTGAATGCAGCATCCATATGATAAAACAATCATCATACATCCATTTTACTAAATACATCCATTTATATGCAATATGTAATATGAAGTGACTGAGCCGATCTAGTGCCTAATAGTGTGTGTATATGCATCCACGAGCAACCACTAGCAAACACTTGCATCCACTTTGCATCCATCATACATAACATGTCTCAAACACATGTTTAAACCATTGGATTATCCTAACTAAAGGTCAAAGATACTAGCGAGAGGACATACTAAAGATAAGATAAGTACAAGCAAAGCGATAGAGGAGAAATTAAAAGACATACCCTCAAAAAGAAAAGGGTACAACGAACGCATCTTCGCTTCTGTCTCCCAAGTAGCGTTGCTCTCATCATCTCCCCATTGCACTTTGACTAGTCTGACCTCTCGATTCCTCAACTTCTTGATCTTCGACCCAAGAATGCGCGTAGGAGCTCGTTGAATCGTTGCATCACGCTCTATCTCCACCTCTCTAAGCAAGATCGGCTCTACCACTTCCGCGGTCTCGTGCAAGCACTTCCTCAAATGTGACACATGGAATATGTCGTGTACACCACTAAGTCTCTCAGGCAACTCCACTCTATACGCCATCTGTCCAACCTTCTCCTTAATAGGAAACGGCCCTACGAATCTTGGTGCTAATTTCCCAACGGACCCAAAGCGAACAACATTCCGTAATGGAGACACTTTGATAAAGACCATGTCCCCAACATCAAACTCAAGATCTGTCCTCCTTTTGTCTGCATAAGATTTCTACCTATCTTGCGCTGCTATCATCCTCCTTCGAATCAAATCAGTCTTCTCCGAAGTCTCTCTAATCATATCGGGCCCAAGTAAGATCTTATCCGTAGATTCCCACCAATATGTAGGTGAACGACAGCGTCGTCCATAAAGAGCTTCGAAAGGTGCCATGCCAATGCTAGATTGAAAGCTGTTATTATATGCGAACTCCACCAATGGAAGATGCTCTTCCCATGTACCCCCAAAGTCTAGGATACATAGCCTTAAAAGGTCCTCTAGAATACAATTCATCCTCTCGGTTTGGCCGTCCGTCTGAGGATGATATGCTGTGCTCAAACATAACTGAGTCCCTACCGCCTCTTGCAAGCTTCTCCAAAATTCGCTAGTGAAGATAGGATCGCGGTCGCTTACTATGCTAGAAGGAACACCATGCAAACGAACTATCTCTCGAACGTATACAGAAGCTAACCATGGAGCAGTCCTCCTACTCTTCACGGGAATGAAATGGGCGCTTTTAGTAAGTTTATCTACTATAACCCAAATCCCCGTATTACCCTTCCTTGATCTTGGTAATCCATCCACAAAGTCCATCGAGACACTCTCCCACTTCCATTGTGGAACCTCCAATGGGTGGAGCAATCCACCGGGTTTCTTTTGCTTCGCTTTTACTTGTTGGCACACCAAGCATCTAGCGACATACTTGGCCACATCCCTCTTCATACCGGCCCAAAAGAAAACTCGCTTCATGTCTTTGTACATCTTGTCCCCGCCAGGATGAATGGTCATCTTCGAATGATGTGCTTCGTCAAGAATAGCCTTCCTCAAACTTTCGTCTCGAGGTACACAAAGTCTACTATCCCTACGTAACCAACCCTTATCATCTAGGGTATACCTACGGAGATGGCTTGATGACTCCCCTCTTTTGAGCTTCTCCACTAACTCAACCAACTGTGGGTCGTCTCGCTGTGCCTCCCCAATCCGTCCCAGAAGCATAGGCCTGACCTCCAGGGATGCTAGCAAACCGGGTACAAAGTCAACGAAAGGTCTAAAATCAAACATCGAAATGAATTCTAAGTTTCTCCGCTCAACAAACATCGGACTCAAGGACAGCCTCTTCCTACTTAAGGCGTCTGCCACAACGTTACCCTTGCCAAGGGTATATGCTATTTCGAAATCGTAGGACGCTAAGAACTCCATCCACCTTTGTTGCCTTAAGTTCAAGTCCTTCTGAGAGAATAAGTATTTTAAAGATCTGTGATCAGTGAATAATTCGAATTTCTCGCCAAGAAGATAATGATGCCAAGACTTAAGCGCGAAAACAATAGCGGCCAACTCTAGGTCATGTGTAGGGTAATTTTTCTCATGCACTCTCAAGTGCCTTCCACCATAGGCTATTACCCTTCCCTCTTGCATTAAGACTGCGCCTAGACCTGTCCCACAAGCATCGGTATAAACAGTAAATGGCCTACTCCCGTCTGGCAGCACTAAGACTGGAGCTGAGGTCAAAGCTCTCTTTAAATGTTGGAACGCATCATCACAATCTACGTCCCACGCGAAGACTAGGTTCTTCTTTGTCAGGCGTGTTAATGGAGCTGATATCTTTGCGAAGTCTTTGATAAACTTCCTATAGTAGCCAGCCAACCCCAAGAAACTTCTCACTTCGGTAGCATTTTTAGGGACCTTCCAATCTTGGATGGCCACCACCATCGCAGGATCCACAGCTTCCCTTCTTTGGAAACCATGTGCCCTAAGAATCGCACTTCCTCTCTCCAGAAGTGACACTTAGTAAATTTAGCTTTAAGTTTATGCACTCGTAGAGTCTCCAACACTTCCCTAAGATGTAGGGCATGCTCTTTTTCATTCTTAGAAAAGATCTAGATGTCGTCTACAAAGACCACCACGAATTTATTAAGGTACTCCCTAAACACCCTACTCATCAAATCAACAAAGTATGCGGGGGTGTTTGTCAAACCGAAGGGCATCACTAGCCATTCATAGAAACCGTCCGGAGTCCTAAAGGCAGTCTTATCAATGCTATCCTCAGCCACTCTCAACTGATGGAAACCAGTGGCTAAGTCCAACTGCGAAAACACTGAGGCGCCAACTAACTGATCGAAGAGATCGTTAATCCTCGGCAGTGGGTGTCTGTTCTTCTTAGTAAGCTTACTAAGTTCTCTATAGTCCACACAAAGTCTAAGGGACCCATCCGCCTTCATGGCAAATACTACTGGAGCACCCCACTCCGATATACTACATCTTATGAACCCCTTCTCAAGCAACTCCTTCACTTGCTTATTGAGTTCCCTCCTTTCACGAGGAGCCATGTGGCGTACTGGCAAAGATACTGGTTTTGCATTATCCACAAGATATATTCGAAAATCTATCTCCCGCTTCGGAGGCAAGCCCTTCACCTCCTCAAACACATCCGAGTATTCTCGGACCACTCTAACAGATCGTAGATTCTCCACAGACGCGTCAAGCGATTCTAAATAACTCAGCATAACGGAATTTATGGGATTACAAAAGATTTCGAGAGTGTTGCCAAGGCGAGTCATGAGCCTAACTACTCTCCTTTCACAATCAAGAACGGCCCCATTTCTGGATAACCAATCCATTCCTAAAATTAGCCCATAGCCCGTGAAGCCCAAAACATAAGCATCACATCTAAACTCAATGCTAAGTATAGAAATTTTCAAATCCAAACACATCATGGACAAATAAGCTGAGCCCCCAATTGGATTCGAAACAACCAAAGGATCCTCTACTAAACTGGTGTTTAAGTGTAGTGATTCAACTAATGACGTAGAGATAAACGAATGCGATGCGCCCGAATCGAATAAGGTACGGACAAGATGATCAAACAGAAAAACTAAGCTTTCAACAGAAATGGTTCTACCTCGTTCTTGCAGCGGTGGGACCGCGAGAGCCTGAACTTGTCCCCTTGTCTTCCCTAGTGCCATAAGAGCCTGCACCTGTCCTCCCGAGGTAGACCCTGCCCTCTGCCCCTTTTTTGGGTAGTCCTTCACTAGATGTCCCGCTTCACCACAGTGGAAACAGCCAGTCTTCTTTTTCTTTCTGCAATCCTTGCTGAGATGGCCTGGTGTCCCACAGTTAAAGCATTTCTTCTTTCCCTTGCCATTATTGTCTTTACCACCCTTCTTGTTTTGCTGTTGAGGTTTCTTCTGATCCCCTTTCTTCTCGGGTGCCTTATTAGCATTAGCGCCTTTCTCCTCGTGCATGAGTGCCATGTCTACTAGCTTCTCAAAGGTGGCCCCCATAGGGATGTGGGTCATAGCCAAACCCTGCTACGGCTCATTCAACCCATTAACGAACCTCAGAGCCTTCTTCTCCGGCGTGTTCACTAAGTCCAATCCAAACCTTGCTAACTGATTAAATTTGTTGACATATTCTTTCATTGATGAGCTTCCTTGCTTCAATGTCAAGAACCTTTCCATATATAGATTTTCTTCTGCCCTTGAGAGAAACTTTACCTCAAACCTACGTCTGAAATCCGCCCAAGAATCAACAGGACGCTCCCCATTAGTGACCTCCCACCAAAACGAGGCCTCTCCCTTCATTAACCAAGCTGCTAATTTGACTTTCCTCCCTTCTTCTACTTCAAAGATTTCTAGCAATTCTTCCACCTCCTTAAGCCAATCTCTAGCTTCCACAAACGTTTCTGACCCTTGAAAAGGTTTTCCGCCCATAGCCTTAAATTCCTTGCACGTCTTTGCAAAAGTATCAACGCGAGGAGGAGGAGGAGGAGGAGGGGCGAGTGCAACTGGTGGTGGAGGAACATTGGCTGGACCTGCAGCGGCCCTAGCCTCTAATAACCTCCTATACCATCCTGGTATTGTTACACCGTCCGGAAGGTTAAGGTCTTCAGCCATGCTGAAACGAAAAAGGAAAGATTCAAAATGGAGAATTCGAAAGATAAAGATATATGGCTATTGGGGATTATGTTTTTCATAAAAACTTTCCTCTTTAAATTACTCATCAAGACATGTTTTTGAAAATACTTCTTCCAAAAATACTTTAGAAAAATAGTTTTTCTAAAAAAATTATCTGTTCTGGTAACCTTAAGCTTTGATACCACATGTAACACCCCACGTCCATTAATGTCACTCACAAAGGGAATGCATTAACTTCCATGGAGGTTTTAAGTGAATATAGAACAGAAAAATTACAACAAGACAGATAATAAGTAGTACTTGGAAATCTAAAACTTTATTTTATTGCAGTGGAAATTAAACATGTTTGTTACATCATAAAACCATAAATCAGAGTCAAGTACAATATCCATCTTGATAAAACGAAATACATAACCCCATTACATAAATAGCCATTAAAGAAGATAACAAGCTGGACTTTACTTCAGCGGTCCAAGCTTTCCAAAGAGAGATGAAGCAGTCCAATCAAACTCCACTAGAGCTGGGCCCAACCTGAGGACTTGTAGGGGGAAAAAGGATAGAAATGGAGGGGGTCAGACATAAAGTCTGGCGAGTATGATAATTCTAACAATACTATTACCAAAATAACTGGACTAAGGCATAAGCTGGAAAACAAGGAAATGTCTATGAACTATTGGGTATGGAAGAGCAGATAAAGATAACGTTAAAGGAACACCTAATTTCTAACGAATAATTTCTACACTGCACCACACCAGTCACCCTAAAGGTTGATCCCACTCACCGAACTTAGAAATTATAGCTTTGTCTACCCCTAGCTGACTACATAGGTGCCGCCTTCCCTTATCTCCACTAGGTGTACCCCACTACCCACTTTCGATCGGCTCCCTACTCGTAGATACCCGTGCTGGCCCCACAATGGGGTGTATCACTCCCCTAAAGTGGCAACCCGATACAACTTGAGAATGCACGGCTTATACCTACACGATGCAACAATGTCTTACCTACCAGCCCGGGTCCACATATGCATATGAAACCCGTTGGACTTGCGTTGCCACCGCTACCCCGTTTGGCCTCTTATAGTCAAGCCCAGTATGCGTGTCCCGTCCTCGACTTGGGTCGATCCCACAAAGATACGTTTGGGTTACTGGTTGTAATGGGCCCCCACAAGCTATCCACCTAAGCTTGTCCCCACTAGTACATCCCACTTAACCCTCTTAGTCATGTTCATTTACATGTGTGTTTGGTTAAGTCTTACTAATCGTATTTCAAATGCCACTAAAGGCAACCACTAGATTTCTCATGCCACCCAAGGCACCTACTTAACCCACATGTCCCACCTTACATGTTTATCTGGTTAAGTATTTCTTAATTCATTCAGGCCATAACCTCATAAAGACCTCTCACATTAGACTGGCATTTATGGCAGCTAGATTTGCCGGGCGGGTCCGGGCAGTCTTACACCATAAAAGGGTCTAACCTCGTGTCTTTACAACTGTTATGCTTTAATTTGGGCCTAGGACCTCTCACATTGGGCTGACATTCGTGGCTACTGGATTTGCCGGGCGGGTCTGGGCAGGTTTACGTCACAAACGAGTCCAACCTCGTGTCCTAAGCATTGATTAACACTTATAATCTTTTACCCCAGTTTTAAATATATCCCTATTCAAATTATTAATTAATTCCAATTTTAACGATGTCCATAATTGACTCAATAATGGCCATCCACTTATGGCATGCAAAATCATATCAATTGCACCCCAATTTCTCAATATTAAATCCTTAATATTACCCCTACCCCACGTTATACGTTCGCTTATTCAACGCAAAATATACGTTAGACTCGAATAGTATAACTCATAGCACAAAGATAAATTATCACAACATATAGACAAATAAAATAGGTCTAATCATAATAGGGGTGAAACTTGCATAAAACTACACATGTTATGGATCTAAAGGTGTCAACTTGTTTGGTTAAATGTCACAATTTAAATGATATGATCATAACCCAAATTCATGTATAAACTTGCATATGGAGTTTTATGCAACATAATGATGGTGTGAACTAGCATCTAACACATAGAACTCACCCATGTCATAGCATAATTATAGGTCTAAATAGATGTCATGGCATATGTTCATAATCTTTACTAATCAATCTAAACTTGCATACATGATTTGTCATATAAATCAACATAGCCATAATAATATCAACATTATGATTTGATTAACATGAACTAATTGGCATAAATAATAACATCATGACTTTATAACATGTATGATTTATCACAACTTAGCATAGAAAATTACAACCTATACAATATCACCATAGCATGATTTACAACATATAGGATATCATCATCACATAACATAGGATTTACAACATACATGATAGCATAAGGTTTACAACAACATATATGACAATTCACATCATTTTCTTATGATCCATATCACATCTCAATCTAATTAGTTTAATAATAATCTTGTTAAGATCATCATACTCACAATTAGAGAAGAAAGAGAGTCTTGATTTGCTTTAGAGTTGAGTAGAATTAGGGTTTTGATTAGCTTTCTTCCTTCTTAGTTGGCGGCGGCTACACTGAGTTCCATGGCGATGGCATGACGGCGGCTATTCTATTTTTCATGTGAATTAGAGTGAGAGACTACCTAGGTATATATAGAGTTTAGGTTTTATTTAGGCCGTCAGATCAATTCAGAACTAACCTGAACCGTTTAATTTGCCAACTCAGCCCTAAAGACACATCAGCAGCTCAAGATTGGACTCAGTCAAACCCTAGCTGCCTGGACCAGGTCGACTGCGCAGTCGACCTGGTCCCTGGGGTGTCGACTGCGCAGTCGACCTGGTCCCTGGGGTGTCGACTGCCCAGTCGACTCCCCAGTCGACCTGGGTGTTGGGCGGGAAATTTCGCGCCTAGCCTGTTTGACTTCGAATTTTGAATTTTGAATTTTCTGAAATCTGTTTTGAATTTTCTGAAACTTCCGATGGCCATAACTTCTTCATACGAAGTCCAATTTACGCAAACTCGGACTCTATTTCAACCAGAATCCCAAGACGAACACAATGGCACAACCTGTTTCCCATAATTCTCACGTTTGAGATTGGTTATTATTTAATTTGTGAATATTAATATTAACAAAATTACGGGGTGTTACAGAAATTTTCTGTGTTAGGCATCAAAAAATTGAATGTAACATTTGTGTGCTCAAGTTTATGGGCTATGGGTTGGTTCTAAATGGACCAGCTTTCTATGTAGAGGGTCATTCTAGATTTTGAGAGGAGGGTCGTTAAGTTTCTAACTTGTCATGGGAAGACCCTAAAGTTTCTTGTGACCCACAAGGGTGTTTTATGCTTAGCTTTCTGAGAATCATTCTGTAATCTGATCTTTACCAGTAGTCTATAAGTATCTGGATATTTCTGAAGGATACGGGTTTCTACTCGAAGCATGAAGTAGATCTCCAATTTTGACATTGTTTAATGGGGGTAATTCTTTGGGTATCAGTCTGATGTTGATTTCAGTCTTCGGGGCTGAGACTTAGGGAATTATTCTCTTAACCGATGTCAAATGGGAACAGAGCTTTTATTTTAGTTATATCATTTGTTTGTATTCCATCAACCGAATCTTTGACCTTTCGATAGGAAATCCATGGATGTAAACATGTGCTTGGGACATGTTATGTTTGATGGTTACAAGTGGATGCAAGTGTTTGCTAGTGGTTGCTCGTGGATGCATTTACACACACATTAGGCACTAGATCAGCTCAAATCACTTTCATATTGCATACAAATGTGTGTGCATATTTAGGTTAATGGATGAACAATGTTTGTGTTATCATATGGATGTTGCATTTTGATGAATGGTTGAGAACACATGTAGAAATAATATGTATCGATAGGATTCTTTCGCATACATAATGGACACATGGCACTATCATGGTTTGCATTAAGGAGGTCAACTAAATCAGTAGACCGCCTGATTTTGCATTAGATAAGGAACATATACACACATTTTTTGCATATGTTCATACGACATTAGAAGTTTTCTAAGGAAAATGGATGCTTGTGGATGATAGTTGAGTAGATGGGTGATTGGATGGTAGGACACATTCTTCTTAACTTGAAGATTTCGGGGACGAAATCCTTTAAGTAGGGGAGAATGTAACACCCCGAATTTTCGAATAATCAGATTAACTAAATTTAAGAATACTTAATTTCAAATGTGGGAATTAAGAGAAACAGGTCGTTCCATTGCGTTCGTCTCGGAATTCTGCTTGAGATAGAGTCCGAGTTTGCGTAAAACGGATGCCAGATGAAGAAGATATGGACGAACGAAGTTTGAAAAAAGAAATGCACTGGCGCACTTGAGAAGTGCGCCAGTACAAATTTGCATTGGCGCACTTCCCAAGTGCGCCCAGGCTGAGAGAAAACCTGCACAGCCATCTGGTTCGAACGGTGAGTCAGTACTGAGTCATTTCTGACTAGTTAATGAGTCATTAGGGTTTCTGGATAGTTCTAATCTGGACTGAGTGGTTCTGATTAACCCTAAGATCATCCGATAGTTATAATTAAATTGAAATTCTATATAAACATGTGTAGATTCAAACCCTAGAATCAAATTAAAAATTAGATCAGTAGCCGTCATGTTGTCACTCTAAACCCTAGAGTAGCCGCCACCAACTAGAAGCAAATTAAAGACAGCAATTCAATTCAAATCAAGCCTAAAACTACAACAACGAAATTGTTTACAATAAGGGAACGCTAGTCAATTACAGAATTCAGAATCCAGAACTCAAGACCCCTTATTCGGTGAGTTCTAGTCACTTTTAGGTTTAAATAAATAAAAGTGAATTGTGGTAGACTATGATTTGGGTATATGTTGTTTGTAGTTATGCAAGTTCATTATTGTTGTAAATCATGATATGATGCAAGTTTATAATTGTTGTGAATCATGAAATGATGCAAGTTCATTATCGTTGTGAATCATGAAGTTATGCAAGTTATTATGTTGAGAAACTATGAATCTATGCAAGTCGTTATGATGAATCTATGCAAGTCGTTATCATGAATCTATGCAAGTGGTTATTATGAATCTATGCAAGTTGTTATCATAAATCTATGCAAGTCGTTATGATGAATCTATGCAAGTCGTTATCATGAATCTATGCAAGTGGTTATTATGAATCTATGCAAGTTGTTATCATGAATCTATGCAAGTCGTTATTATGCAAGTTGTTATCATGAATCTATGCAAATTGTTATGAGATCATGCAATTTACCTATGCAAGTTATTGTGTGAAGAATTCATGAACCTATGCTAGTTGTTATGTTATGAATCATGAACCTATGCAGGTTGTTGCGTTGTTAATTCATGAACCTATGCTAGTTGTTATATTGTAGCCCATATGAGTTGTTGATTATGTTGAGAATCATGAACCTATGTTGGTTGTTAATTATGTTGTTAATTCATAAACCTATGCAAGTTGTTATGAATCTATGCAAGTTGTTAATTATGTGGTGAATCATAATTATATGCGAAGTTATCATGTCATTTTCCCTAGTTGTCATGCTTATGCCAAAAAGATTGTACTGAAACAATCACCTTGTCATTCCCTTTATTTTATTGTTGTGGCGAGGCTATTTTGTAGCCTCAATGACGCCAAAAACGCAAATGGTTACACTAGTTAAGAAACGGGGAAAAAGGGGAACTTGTAATAGGCATAATTTACATAGTGATCATGTAAATTGGACACAAGATTCTTGTAGGGAAACATATAGATAATTACCTATTATGACATAGGTAAAATTGGGTAAAAATGGTACAATTTGAATATGACCATTTATGGATAGGAAATTCAAATTGTTAATAAGATAGGTATTGGCACCTATAAAGAGGAAAGGATTAATTAATTAACTTAATTAATCAAAAGAGGAATGTTTAAGCAATTAAAGTCTGAATATTTAATTGGCATAAATGCCTTAACAGGCATATAATATAATTGTGATGAAAATTGGTATGATTTTACATACCATAAATGGATGGACATAATTGAGTCAATTATGGACATCGTTAAATTTGGAATTGATTGATAATTTGAATAGGGAAAGAAAATCAAATTGGGGAAAGACTAATTAGGAGTAATTAATCGTCTAAGACACGAGGTTAGGCTCTTTTGTGGTGTAAGACTGCCCAGACCCGCCCGGCAAATCCAGCTGCCACAAATGCCAGTCAAATGTGGGAGGTCTTAGGCATAAATTAAATACGTGACAGTTGTAAAGACACGAGGTCAGACTCTTTGGTGGTGTAAGACTGCCCGGACCCGCCCGGCAAATCCAGCTGCCACAAACGCCAGTCTAATGTGAGAGGTCTTTATAAGGTTACGGCCTTAATGAATTAAGAAACACTTAACCAGATAAGCATGTAGTGGGACATGAGGGGGTTAAGTGGGTGCCTTGGGTGACATGTGGAATTAAGTGGGTGCCTGGGGTGGCATGTGAAATACGATTAGATATTTCAATAATTAATTAATGCAAATCTGAGATAAATATGATGTCTAAAACGTGTTGGGGGGATAGGATTAAACCAACTGGACTGATGAATTTAACAAACCCATTTCGTGAATCTGTAGGCCCAATACAAAGTTAGACAATCTGTAAGTCTGTTAAATCTGTACATCTGATCCGTAGGCTGAAAACTTGTTAACTTGATTGTCTGATTTGTGAACTAGTAAATCTGAACTCTGTATGTCTGAAACTTGTAAACAAGTTAGTCTGAAATCTGAAATCTGAAATCTGTTAGTCGGGGGACACAAGGTTAGGATGGGTAATTACTTGTGTCATCTGTTGTGTGTGACCCATATTAGTCAGTAACCCTTTCTGGTATCAAAACTATGACCCAACAGTAGGTAGGGTCCGGGCACGCTTACTGAACTAATTATAAGCGGTTCATTCTGATAATGGCGAGGGGTGTTGATGGCGCGTTCCAACCGGGTCATGTGCGTGCATGGATCCTGGTCTTACTCTGAGGATGTAAGACGCCGTGACATCTATAAATAGGTCTGTGTCATTCAAAGGTTGCCACTTTAGGGAATGATACACCCTTTTATGGGGCTGGCACAGGGTATTTATGTATTAAGGAGCCGATCGCGTGGGGTAGGATATAGGGTACACTTAGTTCTGTCTGTTCCGTGGGGTACCGTCTGTTTCTGTTGGGTGGTAACACCTGTCTGTTTCTGCGTGGTACCGTCTGTTGGGGTGGTAAAGGCCCATTTACTAGTGTTCACCTAATTCTAACATTCTGTTTCCGTAGGGATTATTATGTTTCCATTTCTGTCTCTGTTCGGGTGGTAAAGGCCCATTACTAGCATTTTGTTTCGGTACTTTCTGTTCGGGTGGTAAAGGCCCATTATTAGCATTATGTTTCTTCACCTTCTGTTAGGGTGGTAAATGCCCAAACATTAGGGTAACACCTTATCCTGTTATACTAGTAATAGTGCAGCGTAGTTAGTAGTGAATCATACATACACCTTACCTTATTTGTCCTGTCATACCTTTCATCTGTACCATGATCCTCCTATCCACTTTGTATGTTTGTCATGTTTACCTTTATTTATTTATTGGCTAAAAGTTACTGGACTCATCAGACGTATTTCTGACCTAGTTTGTTTCGCCTCTTTTCTTCCGTTCCCCCCCAGGTTCTCAGGGAGGAAACACACAGGTTTAGTCAGGATTTGGATATCATCTTCTAGGAGCTACTTCCGAAGTATGGCTCGAGCCACTGTCTCTTATATGGCTTGCTCTTTAATATGGGGAATGATATTTTCTTTTAAAAACCTATGTACTCTAATGATATAAGACAGAAGTGTTTTTTTGTAATAGTTCTATGACTCATGGTATTATGTAACAAAGTATTTTGGAGATTTAATAAAGTTATTTGTTTCCGCTGCAAATTTTTTATACCTGTCTTGCGATATTTTGTGCCTGTTTACCGAAAATGCTCCACTGAAGTTAAGGCATTCCCTTTGTGAGTGACCTTAATGGAGGTGGGGTGTTACAGTTATAATATTCGCTTGTCCCTAGGACAAGTCTACCTATTATACAACATTTTCATTAATGTTATTTATTTATAATAGGTTATTATCATTCCCCTTTTTAAACCATTTTCTTTTATTTTTGTATTCCAGTATCCTTTATTCACTGTAATATATATATATATATATATATATATATATATATATATTCCTTATTTTAGTTAAGGAAAACACTTCATGCACCTTATCAGTTTGATAGAAGGAATCAGTGATTTACTTTCATAATGTATTCCCATCTAAATCCGTGGCAGCAAGTAATTTCTTTACTCTTCTTACTTTAGTTACTGAAGCCTACTTGCAACAACGTTTTCAGAAATAGGTCATTTAGGGAAATACATCACTTTTCCTTCGTATCACACTAACTCAGTTCATTACATCCCTTCCTTTCTTATTTTCTGAGTTAGACATTTAATTACCATTATTACCATTTATTCATATCTTGTAATATATATATATATATAAGCACTAAACCTCCCACATTAAGCCTACACTTGTGGATGCTGGATTTGCCGGGCGGGTCCGGGCAGACTTCTACCACAAGTTGACTTAACCTCGTGTCTTAGCACCATTACATATTTTATTTAATTGTTTTGCGCTTAGTCCTCTCACATTAGGTTCAACATTAGTGGCTGCTGGATATGCCGGTCGGGTCCGGGCAGACTTCCGGCACTAATGCAACCTAACTCGTGCCATACATGCAGTTACAATTTCTAGTTGAAATCCTAGGCATATTCATCTTTATTCAATCACTAATGTTCATATCAAAATTTCAATCCCAAATTAAAGTCTCAAAATATAATATATGCTATGTTCCAAAAATTCCATTACAAATCATTTCCATTTCATGAAAACTTTAGGCATATTATCCTTTTTACTGTAATCTAGTTTACAGTAATCTAATTTTGCATGTCATCGAAATTCTGTCTATATTTCATCCATGTCCTTTTTAACGTATGTTTAATACTATTTTGACATGTAAACATTCAATCGGTAATTATTCAAATCCATCAATCTAAACATGTCATTTATTCTATAATATGCTGCAAGTGAAATATATAATTATTACAACAATAGTTATTGCCCATGTTCTAACCATTTCTAACAAGTTGTTTTTCAACTTGTAATCATTCTAATAATTTTATAGATTCAACATATGAATTTCCTGATCTATTCATATTAACGTCCCAGCTTGTTATAACAGCAATTTATAATTAAACTGGCAATTTCACAATTTATTAAAAGCGGAATGCTAAACGATAGTCATAACATTATCTAAAGACTATAATTTAAACCCACTCACCTTTAAGCTTTCCCCAATTTTTGGATCCGATCCATTCCATCATCCATGGTTTCCCCTTTTCCCTTTGATTAGATTCACAACCTTGCTTTGAATAGTCTTTTATTAACTTTGATCCTCTCCTCCAGATGTGGATTCATAACTTTCTAGGCTAATATTTTAATTTCAGAATTGATTTGAGAAGAGAGAGAGCCATGGAAAAGCTCCAGCATAGCCGAAAAATTATATGGTTTAGGGTTAGGTTTAAGGTCTTATTTATAGGAGTATGGAGCAACCAGGACCCTTAGATTTAAATAAAACTTCATCAAAGCTAACCACGTCATACGACCAATAGGAAATGGCCACGTCACAACAAAAACAAACGTTCACCAATCAAAACACGCCACGTGTGTTGAATGATGCACAAGGGTTAACACCCCTGCTTGGGTGTCGACACATGTGTCGACACCCCTATGGTGGTGTCGACACCCCTGCTATATATATATATACATATATATATCTCTTTTTTTCTTTTGATTTGAAATTTCATTTATGTGTAATACATGTAATCTTCTTGCATATAAATCAAATTTCAAACATTCCTTCTTTGTTTGCTTGTTTGTTTGCGCGCAACCCTTAATTTAAATTATGTTCATTTGTATTCAACTCGTTTGCGTATGATAATCTTTTATATGCGAATAATTATTTATCTCAAACCAATTTTGCATGTCATCGAAATTCTATCTGTATTTCATCCATGTCCTTTTTAACGTATGTTTAATACTATTTTGACATGTAAACATTCAATCGATAATTATTCAAATCCATCAATCTAAACATGTCATTTATTCTATAA
This sequence comes from Allium sativum, assembly GCA_030737875.1. Taxonomy (NCBI): domain Eukaryota; kingdom Viridiplantae; phylum Streptophyta; class Magnoliopsida; order Asparagales; family Amaryllidaceae; genus Allium; species Allium sativum. The sequence goes on from CM060909.1 coordinate 1,022,076,011, forward strand.
TATGCTGCAAGTGAAACATATAATTATTACAACAATAGTTATTGCCCATGTTCTAACCATTTCTAACAAGTTGTTTTTCAACTTGTAATCATTCTAATAATTTTATAGATTCAACATATGAATTTCCTGATCTATTCATATTAACATCCCAGCTTGTTATAACAGCAATTTATAATTAAACTGGCAATTTCACAATTTATTAAAAGCGGAATGCTAAACGATAGTCATAACATTATCTAAAGGCTATAATTTAAACCCACTCACCTTTAAGCTTTCCCCAATTTTTAGATCAGATCCATTCCATCATCCATGGTTTCCCCTTTTCCCTTTGATTAGATTCACAACCTTGCTTTGAATAGTCTTTTATTAACTTTGATCCTCTCCTCCAGATGTGGATTCATAACTTTCTAGGCTAATATTTTAATTTCAGAATTGATTTGAGAAGAGAGAAAGCCATGTAAAAGCTCCAGCATAGCCGCCAAATTATATGGTTTAGGGTTAGGTCTAAGGTCTTATTTATAGGAGTATGGAGCAACCAGGACCCTTAGATTTAAATAAAACTTCATCAAAGCTAACCACGTCATACGACCAATAGGAAATGGCCACGTCACAACAAAAACAAACGTTCACCAATCAAAACACGCCACGTGTGTTGAATGATGCACAAGGGTTAACACCCCTGCTTGGGTGTCGACACATGTGTCGACACCCCTATGGTGGTGTCGAGACACCTGCTATATATATATATATATAGATATATATGTATATATATACATATATACATATATATCTCTTTTTTTCTTTTGATTTGAAATTTCATTTATGTGTAATACATGTAATCTTCTTGCATATAAATCAAATTTCAAACATTCCTTCTTTGTTTGCTTGCTTGTTCGCGCGCAACCCTTAATTTAAATTATGTTCATTTGTATTCAACTCGTTTGCGTATGCTAATCTTTTATATGCGAATAATTATTTATCTCAAACCAATTTACATATATTTTTTTCCTCTTTTGAAACATTCTCCCAATTAAACCTCTTATTAACCCTTTTCATACTAAACCGATGTTTAATTAAACCGCCTTCCACTAAGCCACTTTTTAACTGCTTTCACACTAAGCCACTTTTTTGGCCATTCCCTTAAAAAACATAACACTGGCTGGGATCGAACTCTGAACCACTTATATGCAAATCACATGTTCCAATCAACTGAGCTACTTGGTCTTTTGTTAACAAGGCTTAGGACAATGCTAGACATTGTTCCTTTTCTCACTCCTCTTTTTTTCATGTTTTGTTGCAATAATTAATTTGAAGATATCTCTTTCATTTTAAATCAGTTTTCTGCAAACTATAGGTCTAAATTGACTAGAAAATCACCACGAATGCAATGACGCTAATTTCGTGACCAAATTCTGGAAGATCTTCAAATTTTCCTTTTTATTTCTTTTTAAATGTTTGCATGCAATTTCAATTGCATTGCATTTCTTCTCATTTCATGTACTGCATGTAATTTCTTTTATTAATTTTTTTCTTCATTTCAATGCATGAATTTATTACATGCAATTATATTATTATTGAATTTTTCCTTTAAATCTATTTGATGCATATAATATATATATATATATACATATATGCATATTTTTATATTTTTAATTGCATTAAAAATGCGGGGTGTTACACCCGACCAATCTACTTGAAATGAAAATGTTGCATCAGGACGTACAGACAACCTCATATATATATATATATATATATATATATATATATATCAACATACAACTTTCTCTTGTCCACATAAGCTAACTAAAATGAAAAGCAAATTCATTCAGCCTAACCGACAGTTTTACATGCCTATGTGGTCAGTGAGGTAACGTTGATTCTATCTCTTTTCCATCGCTGTATATATATATATATATCATACTCTGCCTATTCATTTTTGTTTAAGCAAATTACAAACAAACTTTCCTCTCTACTTCGACATTAAAGAAAAATATGAAATAAACAAATCCGATTCTTCCTAAATTCAAATGAAATAAACACATCACCAAATCACGCGATTCTGGATCTAATGCACTAGTGTAACTCTCCGCGCCTCTTCAGTACACTTTGTTTTGTGCTCGGCATCACGTTAGGTCATTGGAATTTCAAACCCGCGTGAATTGGAATGGTTAGGGCAGCGAATGGGGAAGGAGTTTTAGATTTCATGATTATAGACGAGTTCACTGTGACATTCAACATCTGTGTAGGTGTTCTTCGAGGGGGTGAGGCGCGCCAGTGGGAAATGCTTGGGCTTTTCCATCACAAAACTGTTGGACGCTGAAAACATGGTGGACGTAGATGCTTGCTGGGAGGAGTGTTTCCATAGATTGGTTTATAGGGGGAAGTAGAAGTGGTGGAGCAATCAATGGAGGGGAGCTAATGTTGGGCTTTGGGTGAACCTCGACAAGCGAGGGTGGTCTGGCTTTGTCCTCGAAGTTCCAGTATTGTGGCGAGCTTGCGAGGAGTAGGTGGAGTCGGACGAGTTGGTGAGTTGTGAGCGATGTTGTGCATCCATAGGATGGAATGCTTAAAAGCAGCGGCAAGGGAAAAACTGCATACAGATGGAAGGGGATGTACGAACGGTAGTGCAGGCTATATTAGTGGAGTCATGCATGGTGTGAATGCAGAACAAAAAAAATGGATTTGTTATCTTTTACGTGGAGGTGTGGTGGAGTTGGAGTGCGTGAACACGTATGGGACGATGGAGAAATGTGTTAGGAAAATGGAGGTAGGATAGTCATTCAATGATGGGTTCGGATGGGTACAGAGGTCGGAGTGTAAACGGTGTCGGAGTGGTAGCGTGCATGATGTGTGAGCAATAAAAGCAGCCGTGGGGACTGGGGGAAGATCTCGGGGAAGATGGTTGCGCAGAAGGTGGCAATAACGGTCCAGTCTTATTCGGGAAAGAAGGGGAGTCAGTTGTCAGTTGTTGGTATTGGAGCGGAGATGCAATTTAGCATGGAATGATCTGGCAATGAGTGGGGTCGGTTCAACTTTTAAGAATGAAAAGGAGCAGTAGCATTTAAGGTGGAGTGTGCACAAACATGCCATGTAATAAGGGAGGAACAAATTGTGAAAAGGGGACTAAAAGAAGAAATTAAAGGGACTGGAAACAACAGAGAACATGAGAGGAAGAAATGTATAAGAAGTAAGGAAAATTTTGGGGTAGAAAAGAGGAACAAAAGGAGGCGATTGTGTGCAGATTGGGCGACGTGGCTGTCATGTTTCCAATGCATTTTGGGCCTCATTATATATATATATATATATATATATATAATACAATAAACGTTAGATGGCGCGCACACACACATACACACACACACATAAACACACACACACACACATATATATATATATATATATATAATACAATAAACTTTAGATGGCATGCGTCAAAAGGAAGAGTAGGTGGTGGGCAAGTTGTTTTTAATATGGGGAAGGCCTGATGTACAGTAGTAGCAAAGGAGAACAGAACGATGGTAAAGAGAATAGTATGAAAAGAACGAGATGGGCTGTGTTCGAATCAAAGGAGGTTGGCCGGGTTCGATGAGAAAGAATCAAGTCAGCCTGTTAATTTTAAATTCTCAAGTAATTAGGGTAAGCAGAAAATTAATTAAGAATGAATTATATTGAAATAAACCATAATTGTATATTGTTTTAAATCGTTTATACGTTGACAGAAGCTGACAAAACTAGCAGCGTTAGGACCGTAGGAACGGACCCTACAATCTGGAACTTGAACAGACGAAGATGAAGTCTACCGGGATTTTTAATTAAATTAAACACATGTCTAATTTAATTAAAAACAAACTATTTTAAACAACGAGACAGAATCAAGGTGAGTTCAACTCACTCAGTTTATCCCGTTTATATTTTATATAAACCGGGTTTTTATTTTGTGTGCAATGTTTGCCAATTATTGAATAATTTGATGACTGTTTGCCTGTATGCCGTGTATTTTTATATTCATCGATTAAATTAAACATTTGTTTAATTTAATTTTAAATAATCGTTATGCTAACGATTATATTCCAAACGAGGTAACTTACCTTGTTGGTTACGTTTATAATAATATAAACATGGTTAATAAATAATTGGAAGTTAGAATGGATGTTATTATTTGATTATTGACTGTTATTTGTTAAACTGTTTATTTCCGTTCATCCTGAAATCTATTGTCTATTTTCATGTCATCATCATATGAACCGTTTGACCAATATGATAGAATAATTGTTTTTGTTGTTAAACGTTCAACGCTGTTATGATTGTTAACCAATGGGCAACGTTAGTTGAGTAATTGCAGCAAATGGCCAAGGAAACTATCGCTTCATAAACATTGATTTACCGTCGGGTGAATTGACTGAATATAAAGTTATAAATTTATTTTATAACTAGAAATAGATTTTCAAACCAATTATATAAGCTATTTAAAATATAAAATTTTGCTAAAGGAAAGGTCAATATTTATTATTCTTAAGCAATAATTTTGTAAGAAAATTCTTGTTGTTAATTAAGTTTTATAAACCATTAAGTTTGGTATTTACTAAAGTGTTAATTTCTGAGATCAATTGTTTTAAGAAAGAATTAAGTAAGTTATTTAAATTAATTGTTAATTAATTTAAATGGATTAATAATGTAAACGATTTCTGGGATGAAATGAGTTTATAATTTGATTATAAATTTGAGGAAGCCTAAATGGAATTTAAATGTATAAACGCGGCAATATATGAAGCGAAGCTGAAATAGTAACTTAAAATGGATTTGAAATCGGAGATGCAAGCTAAGCTTATTAATTCGATTTAAATTGGAATAATTTAAAAAGGAAGTTTATTTGAGATGAACTCAAATTAAGTTTGAAACTAACTTATTAGTGGTGTTGTTTATAACATAATAGAGACTCATATATATCATTGGAAGGGTGTTTTCTAAAGGTAATCGATATGATTTTTATTTGAATAAAGATGTTTGAGATTGGAAATGAGGTTTTCAAAGTAAAGAGTATGAGTTTTAAATCCCGTGTTTAAGTCGAATAATATATGAAATTTTCATACTAGTTATTGAAGATTAGTTTTGTTAACAAACTTCTATTCTTATGAAGGTAAGAATGTTGTCAATCAAGGTTTGAGAGGTAATTAGAATACCCCAACTTGAATGACTTCGTGATTATCCAAAGAATGATATTAGTTTGGGTAACAAGGGTAGACAAGGGAAATAAATCTAGTATTTCCATTAAAATTCAAGTTTTAGTTGAGTAAAATGATTCTGAGAATATTCTTATTTTTAAATAAGAAGTAAATGGGTTGATCCAAATTTTTGAAGATTTAAGAGTTTTGATTAACTACTGGCAAACTAAAAGTGGTCAAGTGTCGTTGTTTACTGAACCAGTAGGTCCACTTTGTTTTATGGATGCATGGATGTTTATTTTGATAGTTAAATAACAGACTATCAAAATCTGGCCATTTATCGATTGTTGGTACGGAAAGACCGGGATTGAATTTTATTCGAAAACAATTATGTCCAACAAATACATAACGTTGAAGATATCAGAAGATGACCGAGATGGAGCATTGAATACCATGGATCTTTATGAGCGGAATGACTACTCGTTAAATTTCTATGGCTAGCTACCAGAGTTATTATTATTTCTGATACTATCGTGATTGAAATCTTCGGATTGCAGGGACTTCTCGCTACTGATCCTTAGGGTGAGTCCTATATAAGGATGTAGTAGGAGAGTGCCTTCGGTTCATCCTGTTCCTGGATGACTTATATGGATGAGTGTCTGACAGAGTATTTCCTGAGGTTACATATGTTGATTTTTACAAATATACCAAGTTTGGTGGCGGAGAAATTCTCTTACTTAACACCCAGAGTATATTTGTGGACGTCAATTAGTGATTTGACGGATCTGACAATGTGGCAATCAAAGAAAATGGTGGCGTGCCGTTCTCTGAAGTTAAATGTGACCTCAAGCCTCACAACTGGGAAATGACAAAAATCGGGCAGGCAACATGGCTAGGTGGGTCATACCCAAGCAGGGTGTATTATCACCAATCTAGAGAAATTCCTTATTTGTTCTTCTTTCGATTCTGTATCTCCGCAGATGGACAGTGGGCCCTTAAATATGTCGGGTGATAATATATTCGCTACACTCAAGCTAAATGAGTGGGCGGTCATGTGTGGCTGGGTTGTAAGACGTTCTTGTTGAACCCAGTGTATTCCCTCTAGAGTATACTAGTCGGCATGTGATCCCATACCTTGTCATAGTTGGAATCCAATCTCTAATCATATCCTGCAGTTTTCGATTTTATACTATATATGTAGAGCGTGAGATGCAAACGTTCTACTACTTGGTTATTCATTTGTGATTTGATATACACTATTATAATATCACTGGATTTTGATATATCCAAAATTGTTTTGGTTATAGTAAGGTAAAAACCATCCATATTTATGTGTGGGCTGGTTTTACTATTACCGTTTCTTTGAAAAGATTTTCAAAGTTAAGCAATATAGATGTTATTTAAACTTAGTAAGTTTTGCTCACGCTGGTTCACCAGACTGATCCGTGGCGTTTGTAATGTATCAGGTCAGCCCGAGTTGCAGGTTCAGGTTATCGAATGCTGTGAAGTTCAAAGACGAGCTCGAGGAGTCCCGACATATGGTATATATATTTATTCCATTGTGTATTGTATATGTGGACATATTATTATAACCGTCCAGATTGATTGTTGTACTCTGATGATTTGTAAGTATTAATATTCAAGCTTTTAGTAAAGATTATTTCTGTATTATATTTTGTTCCGCTGCGATGTGAGATTCTATGTGGTGTTGATTCTTTTTCTTTTTCTTCCATTCTTATATTTCTTTCTTTCTTTTCTCTCCTTCTAACTTCTCTCTATTAGTAATCCATTTTCCGTGCACTTTGGGTAGGACCAGAGTGTGATTAGTCGATTCAAAGGGTACTGAAATTTTGGATCGCTACGTTTTGGTATTAGAGTTGAAGGTTGAGTACTAACCTTGGCTCTGTGGCGTAACTCGGTAGAGGTAGGGCTAGTAATACCCTAGATTGATTATTGACTGTTATTTGTTAAACTGTTTATTTCCGTTCATCCTGAAATCTATTGTCTATTTTCATGTCATCATCATATGAACCATTTGACCAATATGATAGAATAATTGTTTTTGTTGTTAAACGTTCAACGCTGTTATGATTGTTAACCAATGGGCAACGTTAGTTGAGTAATTGCAGCAAATGGCCAAGGAAACTATCGCTTCATAAACATTGATTTACCGTCGAGTGAATTGACTGAATATAAAGTTATAAATTTATTTTATAACTAAAAATAGATTTTCAAACCTATTATATAAGCTATTTAAAATATAAAATTTTGCTAAAGGAAAGGTCAATATTTATTATTCTTAAGCAATAATTTTGTAAGAAAATTCTTGTTGTTAATTAAGTTTTATAAACCAATAAGTTTGGTATTTACTAAAGTGTTAATTTCTGAGATCAATTGTTTTAATAAAGAATTAAGTAAGTTATTTAAATTAATTGTTAATTAATTTAAATGGATTAATAACGTGAACGATTTCTGGGATGAAATGAGTTTATAATTTGATTATAAATTTGAGGAAGCCTAAATGGAATTTAAATGTATAAACGCGGCAATATATGAAGCGAAGCTGAAATAGTAACTTAAAATGGATTTGAAATCGGAGATGCAAGCTAAGCTTATTAATTCGATTTAAATTGGAATAATTTAAAAAGGAAGTTTATTTGAGATGAACTCAAATTAAGTTTGAAACTAACTTATTAGTGGTGTTGTTTATAAAATAACAGAGACTCATATATATCATTGGAAGGGTGCTTTTTAAAGGTAATCGATATGATTTTTATTTGAATAAAGATGTTTGAGATTGGAAATGAGGTTTTCAAAGTAAAGAGTATGAGTTTAAAATCCCGTGTATAAGTCGAATAATATATGAAATTTTCATACTAATTATTGAAGATTAGTTTTGTTAACAAACTTCTATTCTTGTGAAGGTAAGAATGTTGTCAATCAAGGTTTGAGAGGTAATTAGAATACCCCAACTTGAATGACTTCGTGATTACCCAAAGAATGATATTAGTTTAGGTAACAAGGGTAGACAAGGGAAATAAATCTAGTATTTCCATTAAAATTCAAGTTTTAGTTGAGTAAAATGATTCTGAGAATATTCTTATTTTTAAATAAGAAGTAAATGGGTTGATCCAAATTTTTGAAGATTTAAGAGTTTTGATTAACTACTGGAAAACTAAAAGTGGTCAAGTGACGTTGTGTACTGAACCAGTAGATCCACTTTGTTTTATGGATGCATAGATGTTTATTTTGATAGTTAAATAACAGACTATCAAAATCGGGCCATTTATCGATTGTTGGTACAGAAAGAACGGGATTGAATTTTATTCGAAAACAATTCTGTCCAACAAATACATAACGTTGAAGATATCAGAAGATGACCGAGATGGAGCATTGAATACCATGGATCTTTATGAGCGGAATGACTACTCGTTAAATTTCTATGGCTAGCTACCAGAGTTATTATTATTTCTGATACTATCGTGATTGAAATCTTCGGATTGCAGGGACTTCTCGCTACTGATCCTTAGGGTGATTCCTATATAAGGATGTAGTAGGAGAGTGCCTTTGGTTCATCCTGTTCCTGGATGACTTATATGGATGAGTGTCTGACAGAGTATTTCCTGAGGTTACGTATGTTGATTTTTACAAATATACCAAGTTTGGTGGCGGAGAAATTCTCTTTCTTAACACCCAGAGTATATTTGTGGACGTCAATTAGTGATTTGACGGATCTGACAATGTGGCATTCAAATAAAATGGTGGCGTGCCGTTCTCTGAAGTTAAATGTGACCTCAAGCCTAACAACTGGGAAATGACAAAAATTGGGCAGGCAGCATGGCTAGGTGGGTCATACCCAAGCAGGGTGTATTATCACCAATCTAGAGAAATTCCTTATTTGTTCTTCTTTCGATTCTGTATCTCCGCAGATGGACAGTGGGCCCTTAAATATGTCGGGTGATAATATATTCGCTACACTCAAGCTAAATGAGTGGGCGGTCATGTGTGGCCGGGTTGTAAGACATTCTTCTTGAACCCAGTGTATTCCCTCTAGATACACTAGTCGACATGTGATCCCATACCTTGTCATAGTTGGAATCCAATCTCTAATCATAGCCTGCGGTTTTCGATTTTATACTATATATGTAGAGCGTGAGATGCAAACGTTCTACTACTTGGTTATTCATTTGTGATTTGATATACACTATTATAATATCACTGGATTTGATATATCCAAAAATGTTTTGGTTATAGTAAGGTAAAAACCGTCCGTATTTATGTGTGGGCTGGTTTTACTATTACCGTTTCTTTGAAAAGATTTTCAAAGTTAAGCAATATAGATGTTATTTAAACTTAGTAAGTTTTGCTCATGCTGGTTCACCAGACTGATCCGTGGCGTTTGTAATGTATCAGGTCAGCCCGAGTTGCAGGTTCAGGTTATCGAATGTTGTGAAGTTCAAAGACAAGCTCGAGGAGTCCCGACATATGGTATATATTTATTCCGTTGTGTATTGTATATGTGGACATATTATTATAATCGTCCAGATTGATTGTTGTACTCTGATGATTTGTAAGTATTAATATTTAAGCTTTTAGTAAAGATTATTTCTGTATTATATTTTGTTCCGCTGCGATGTGAGATTCTGTGTGGTGTTGATTCTTTTTCTTCTATTCTTATATTTCTTTCTTTTCTCTCCTTCTAACTTCTCTCTATTAGTAATCCGTTTTCCGTGCACTTTGGGTAGGACCAGAGTGTAATTAGTCGATTCAAAGGGTACTGAAATTTTGGATCGCTACGTTTTGGTATTAGAGTTGAAGGTTGAGTACTAACCTTGGCTCTGTGGCGTAACTCGGTAGAGGTAGGGCTAGTAATACCCTAGATTGAGTTTGAGTGCGTGTGTGTATATGAGAGAGCGCATATTTGTAATTGATTATAAAATTATTTTTAAGGTGTTTTGTATTGAGGGTAAATGAAATAATTTTGCCCAAACTATATTTTTTATATAGAGAAAAAGGAAAAAAATTCTTAAGTTATAGTAGTATTGGTTACATTGGTTGATTTGTGTGGAATCTAGAATGAACAGTAAAATGATATTGAATTGGTTAGAAAACTAACTAGTTAATTAAATGAGATTGACTTGGTTAAGTAAAACAAATTAAGAAATGGATATGTGAATGAAAATTTAAATCGAATAAATTTTGGGTTTGGATGGATAATAAATTGAATAAAATCATTTATGAAATGAAATTAAATGAGTTAACCATATATTTGTTACTTGTATTATTGAGTCAAGTATAGATTCCAGAAGGTCATGGGAGTTGATCTGGTTGCAGATGATCTGGTTGCAGACATTGAAATATAGATTGGAAGGAAACGGAAAAATCAGTAGTTGGTTTGCATCGTAATCGGAGATTGAGTTGCCCTACAAAAAGGTAAGCCTTAATAAATTGGATGGAGTGATTGATTTTACCCCTGAGTTGGGTAGCCGCTTGGCTTTCGTTTTCTTTTTGGTGAAGTTGAGGTTCGGAGTGGCTGTTGTATCGATCGAGCCATGCAGAGGAGGCATTGGTTGAATTTTTCGAAAATTTTATAACTTACGATATTTTTGATGATAATTTTAAAATGATAATTTTAAATATAATTAGGTTTGTGGCATTCTTCTTACTCAACAATTTCGGCGACGAAATTCCTTTAAGGGGGAAAGAATGTAACGTCCTAGATTTTTAAACGTTAATTACAAATATTTTAATAAATTTTAAATATTTATTTGGTAATATAAATGAATTTTATATCGAATTTATTTATCAAAAATGGAGCTCGTGAATATCGGTACGAATTTGGAGCATTCAACATAAATTCTGCTATATATATGTGTGTACTGGGATGAGGCCCGTGTTCCGCACATGGGTAGATACTCGTATGTACTGGTTGAAAATATTAATTGGAAAACGTAGAACTAATTATTGCTATATTTCTAGCTTGGGATCAAACAGAGTTGTTTTGTCGGTAGACGAAATTTAAAGGGTAAACCTATAAATTAAAATAGCGCCATTTTTGCAAACCGAGTCCGTTTTCAATAAAATTAGTTTCATTAAGACCGTAGCGTCAAAATTTATTAATATGTTCATTTTCGTTATTTTTCGAGTTGATCAAAATATATTAATATGTACAAAATATAGAACATATAGTAACTTAACTTAAGTAACTTTCTATGTATGATTTCTTCCAGCCACCCTACGTGTTTTCTGCTCCACCCTATCTCGTGTGACCTACGCTGTAAGCTTGCCGACCAAGAAATTTAACAAGCCCGACCAATCTACTTGAAATGAAAATGTTGCATCAGGACGTACAGACAACCTCACATATAGTATATATATATATATATATCAATGTTCGACTTTCTCTTGTCCACATCAGCTAACTAAATTGAAAAGCAAATTCATGCAGCTTAACCGACAGTTTCACATGCCAATGTGGTCAGTGAGGGAGCGTTGATTCTATCTCTTTTCTGTCGTTGTATATATATCATACTCTGCCTGTTCATTTTCGTTTAAGCAAATTATAAACAAACTTTCCTCTCCACTTCAACGCTAAAGAAAAATATGAAATAAATAAATCTGATTCTTCCAAAATTATAATAAATCAAACACATCACCAAATCACGCGATTCTGGATCTAATGCACTCGTGTAACTCTCTGCGCCTCTTCAGTAAACTTTGTTTTATGCTCGGCATCACGTTGGATCATTGGAATTTCAAACCCGTGTGAACTGGAACGGTCAGGGCAGCCAATGGGGAAGGAGTTGTTGATTTCATGATTATAGTCGAGTTCAGCGTGACATTCAACATCTGTGCAGGTGTTCTTCGAGGGGGTGAGGCACGTCAACGGGAAGTGCTTGGGTTTCCATCACAAGACCGTCGAACGCTGAAAACATGGTGGACGGAGATGCTTGCTGGGCGGAGTGTTTTCATGGACTGGTTTACAGGGGAAGTAGAAGTGGTGGAGCAGTCAATGGAGGGGAGTTCAGGTCGGGCTCTGGGTGAACCTCGGCAAGCGGGGGTGGTCTGGCTTTGTTCTCGAAGTTCCGGCGTTGTGGCGAGCTTGCAAGGAGTTGGTGGATTTAGATGAGTTGGTGAGTTGGGAGCGGTATTGTGCATCCATGGGATGGAAAATTTAAAAGCAGTGGCAAGGGAAAAACTGCATACGGATGGAAGGGGATGTACGAACGGCGATGCAAGCCATACTTGGTGGAGTCATGCACGGTGTGAACGCAGAAAAAATAGAGAATGCATGGAATGCTATAGAGAAAATGGTGAAAGCATGGGTTTGTTGTCTTTAACGTGGAGGTGTGGTGGAGTTGGAGTGCATGAACACACGTGGGACAATGGAGAAACACGTTAGGCAAATGGAGACAGGAGAGTCATTCAATGATGGGGTCGGATGGGTAAAAGGGTCAGAGTGTAAACGGTGTCAGAGTGGTAGCGTGCATGATGTGTGAGCAATAAAAGTAGCCGTCGGGACTGGGGGAACAACCCGGGGAAGATGGTTGCGCAGAAGGTGGCAATAACAGTCTAGGCTTGGTTGGGAAAGAAGGGGAGTCAGTTGTTGGTTGATAGTGTTGGAGCGAGGATGCAGTTTGGCACAAGAATGGTGTAGCAACGAGTAGGGTTGGTTCAACATTTAAGAATGAAGAGGAGCAGTAGCATTTTAGGGTGGAGTGTGCATAAACATGCCATGTAATAAGGGAGGAACAAATTGTGAAAAGGGAACTAAAAGAAAAAATTAAAGGGACTGGAAAGAATAGAGAACGTGGGAGGAAGCAATGTACAGGAAGTAAGGAAAATTTTGGGGAAGAAAAGAAGAATAAAAGGAGGCGGTTGTGTGCATATTGGGAGACGTGGCTGTCATGTTTACAGTGCGTTTTAGGCCTCGTTATATATATATATACACACACATAACTATATATATATACACATAAATATATATATATATATATATATATAAAGAATACAATAAACGTTAGATTGCATGAGTCAAAAGGAAAAGCAGGGGGTGGTCAAGTTGTGTTTAATATGGGGAAGGCCTAATGTACAGTGGTAGCAAAGGAGAACAGAACGATGGTAAAGAGAATAGTATGGAAAGAACGAGATGGGCTATGATCGAATCAAAGGAGGTTTGCCGGGTTCGATGAGAAAGAATCAAGTCAGGCCGTTAATTTTAAATTCTCAAGTAATTAGGGTAAGCCATAAATTAATTAGGAATGAATTATGTTGAAATGAACCATAAATGTACATTGTTTTAAATCGTTCATACGTTGACAAAAGCGGACAAAACTAGCAGAGTTAGGACCGTAGGAACGAAAACTACAATTTGGAGCTTGAACAGACGAAGCTGAAGTCAACTGGAATTTTTAATTAAAATAAACACGTGTTTAATTTAATTAAAAACAATCTGTTTTAAACAAGGAGAAAGAATCAAGGTGAGTTCAACTCACTCAGTTTATCCCGTTTATATTTTATATAAACCGGGTTTTTATTTTGTGTGTAATGTTTTCTAATTATTGAATAATTTGATGACTGTTTTCTTGTATGCCATGTATTTTTATATTCATCGATTAAATTAAACGTTTGTTTAATTTAATTTTAAATAAACGTTATGCTAACGATTATATTCCAAACGAGGTAACTTACCTAGTTGGTTACATTTATAATAATATAAACGTGGTTAATAAATAATTGGATGTTAGAATGGATGTTATTGATTGATTATTGACTGTTATTTGTTAAACTGTTTATTTCCGTTCATCCTGAAATCTATTGTCTATTTTCTTGTCATCATCATACGAACCATTTGACCAATATAATAGAATAACTGTTTTGGTTGTTAACCGTTCAACGCTGTTATGATTATTAACCAATGGGCGATGCTGGTTGAGTAATTGCAGCAGATGGCCAAGGAAATCTATCGCTTTATAAACATTGATTTACCGTCGGGTGAATTGACTGAATATAAAGTTATAAATTTATTTTATAACTAAAAATAGATTTTGAAACCTATTTATATAAGCAATTTAAAATATAAAATTTATTTAAAGGAAACGTCAACATTTATTATTCTTAAGCAATAATTTTGTAAGAAAATTCTTCGGGATGGCCAAGGTAAGAATGTTTTCAATCAAGGTTTGACAGGTAATTATAATACCCCAACTTGAATGACTTCGTGATTACCCAAAGAATGATATTAGTTTGGGTAACGAGGGTAGATAGGGGAAATAAATCTAGTATTTCCATTAGAATTCAAGTTTTAGCTGAATAAAATGATTCTGAGAATATTCTTATTTTTAAATAAGAAGTAAATGGGTTGATCCAAATTTTTGAAGATTTAAGAGTTTTGATTAACTAGTGGTAAACTAAAAGTGGTCAAGTGACGTTATGTACTGAACCAGTAGATCCACTTTTGTTTGTGGATGCGTGGATGTTTATTTTGATACTTAAATAACCGAATATCAAAATCTGGCCTTTTATCGATTGTTGGTATGGAAAGACCGGGATCGAATTTTATTCGTAAACCATTCCGTCTAACAAATACGTAATGTTGAAGATATTAGAAGATGACCAAGATGGAGCATTGAAGACCTTGGATCTTCATGAGCGGAAGGACTACTCGTTAAATTTCTCTTGCTAGCTACCAGAGTTATTATGACTTGTGATTCTGTCGTGATTGAAATCTTCGGATTGCAAGAACTTCTCACTAATGATCCTTAGGGTAATCCCTATATATGGATGCAGCAGGAGAGTGCCTTTGGTTCATCCTGTTCGTGGATGACTTATATGGACGAGTGTCTGACAGAGTATTTCTTAAGGGTCACATATGTTGATTTTTACAAATATACTAAGTTTGGTGGTAGAGAAATTCTCCTGCTTAACACCTAGAGTATATTTGTGGACGTCAATTAGTGATTTGACGGATCTGACGATGTGGCATTCAAAGAAAATGGTGGCATGCTTTTCTCTGTAGTTAAACGCGACCACAAGCCTCACAACCGAGAAATGACAAAAATCGGGCAGACAG
The DNA here is from genome assembly GCA_030737875.1 of Allium sativum. Lineage (NCBI taxonomy): Eukaryota > Viridiplantae > Streptophyta > Magnoliopsida > Asparagales > Amaryllidaceae > Allium > Allium sativum. The sequence goes on from CM060909.1 coordinate 1,022,091,245, forward strand.
CATGGCTAGGTAAGTCATACCTAAGCAGGGTATATTATCACCAACGTAGAGAAATTCCTTATTTGTTCTTCTTCTGATTTTGTATCTCCACGGATGGACAGTGGGCCCTTAAATCTATCGGGTGATAATATACTCGCTACACTCAAACTAAATGAGTGGGCGGTCATGTGTGGCCGGCTTGCAAGACGTTCTTGTTGAACCCCAGTGTATTCCCTCTAGAGTACACTAGTCGGCATGTGATTACATACCTTGTCATAGTTGGAATCCAATCTCCAATAAGAGCCTGCGGTTTTCGATTTTATACTGTATATGTAGAGCGTGAGATACAAGCCTTCTTTTACTTGGTCATTTATTTGTGATTTGATATACACTATTATAATATCACTGGATTTTGATATATCCAAAAATGTTTTGGTTATAATAAGGTAAAAACCGTCCGTATTTATGTGTGGGCTGGTCTTACTATTACCCTTTCTTTGAAAAGATTTTCGAAGTTAAGCAATATGGATGTTATTTAAACTTAGTGAGTTTTTCTTACGCTGGTTCACCAGATTGATCAATGGCGTTTGTAATGTCTCAGGTCAGCGCGAAATGCAGGCTCAGGTTATCGAATGCTGTGAAGTTCAAAGACGAGCTCGAGTAGTCCCGACGTATGATATATATTTATTCCTCTGTGTATTGTATATGTGGAAAGATTATTATAACTATTCAGATTGTTTGCTGTACTCTGGATTTGTAAGTATTAATATTCAAGCTTTTATTAAAGATTATTTTTGTATTATATTTTGTTGCGTTGCGATGTGAGATTCTGTGTGGTGTTGGTTCTTCTTCTTTTTCTTCTATTCTTATATTTCTTTCTTTCTTTTCTCACCTTCTAACTTCTTTCTATCATTAATCCACTTTCCGTGCACTTTGGGTAGGAATGGAGTGTAATTAGTCGATTCAAAGAGTACTAAAATTTTGGGTCGCTACACTAGGGCTGGGCCCCACACATATTTGTAGCAATCCGTTCAAGGGGTTTAGAATAAGTAGTTTTTGAATCTGGAACTGTGCAGTTTATGCCCCGCTATTACCCCGCAATACTTCCGCTTCATGTAGCGTATTTCTAACGCAACGCTATTTCCAAATAGCCCCTGAAACATCATTTCCGCTCTAATCCCCGCTTTATTTCGATATTCCTGATATATCCCGTTATTTCAGCTATATTCCGCTATATCTTCTATAAGTGAAATGAATAAAAAATGTCATTTATACATTATAAAATTATTTCTTAAATATAACTTTTTAACATATACTTTTCCGAATATAAAATACTATAATATTCTATTAACTTTAGTTTAGTAAAATAAAAGTTTACACTTATTTACATGTATTTACTTAAGCATTTATATAAAATTAAGAAAGTACTAATAATAATTAGGTTGAATGATAATTTTCCATGTATTTATCATTTATATTTTTTTAAAAGCATAAAATATGAATTTTATAAGCTATTTTTGACTCATCCGCTATATCCTGTTATTTCCTCGTTTTATCTCCGCTACAACTTTCTACGCCTCCGCCGCATTAGATCCCGTTGAGCGCTTTAACTGCACAGATCTGAAAAGTCAATTTTATGACTGTTTCCTATTTGACAAATTTTGTATTAGAAATTTTATCAGTGCTTAACAGTTTTCAGTTGGGGTGTCCTAGTTTGTTATGCCACAATTCAAAATCATTATAACATTCAGGATCATAAGCAATAGTCAAAACGTAATCATTTGTTTAACAGTCTTCATTTCTTGAGTTTGTGACCTCAAATTTGTATATGCCATTATTCTCACTACCTTGCAAAATTATTTCTTGAGCTAGTATGTCTCTTACTAAGCATGCATTAGAAAAAAAAACTCAAAATACATATTGTCATCTTTGGAAAATTGGGAACACTCATTAAGTTTCTTTTGATTTATGGTCTCCTCAACAAATTTTTGATATAAAGCTTTTTAGGTCCATCAAATCCTGCATTTCCGGTGTGGATTATGTGAATATTTTTACCATTTCCCACAAGTAAATTTTGCTTACATTTATACTCATGGTTTCCAACGTTTAAATTGTTTAAGTTGTTTTCCACATGGTTGGTGGCACATGAGTTTGGTTACCAGCTTTCATCACTTATATCCTCTATTTTTGTTGTGTAAGTATTCTGCACTTCTTCCTGATTCTTTTTATCTTTCTGAATACTGATAGTGTTTGCACTTGAAATATTGCTTTGCTGAGTGGGCGTGTAATTGGAATTAAACCTGAAATAGCATTTATGGGCACTATGACCAAATTTCTCACATATTTGGCATCTGATCTTGTTGTTGTTGAATCTTCCCCCTCTACCTCAACCTCTATTAGACTGTCAACCTCTTTGAGCTTTGTTGTATTGCTGCCTTGCTCTATAAGGTTTTTCTTGTTGCATTCATTATTGGTTGTATAGTTATTAGAGTGACCATACTTGGTAGACCTTTTTTCTCAATTCTTCCTTCATGTGCCAATAATGATGAGTAGACATATTGTAGAGTTGTGTTGGTTCAATTGATGATATCATTGCAACTACTACTTCGTAATCATCATCAAGTCCACTGATGATAGAAAATGCCTATTCTGGTTTAGTAACTTTGTGACCAGTTGAGGCCATATGATCATACAAATTCTTCACTTTAAGTAGATACTCATTCGTTGACATATTATTTTTTATAATACTCTATAACTGTAGTTAATAATGTAGTAATCTAGCGCATGATTGACAAGTGAACTTTTTTTTCAATTGCTGCCCAAGTTTCTTGGGAAGTGACACATCTTATCAGTTGTGGTAGTAGTGCTGCACTAACATATGACATTAGCCAAGCACATACGAGACTATCTTGTCTCTGATTAGCTGTAAAGTTCGGGTATAATGCCAGATTATATTCTTTGTCTCTTATGAACTTGGTTGGGATTAGTTTAGTACGGGGAATGTAATCATCTAAACCATATCCTCTAATAGTTATTTGTATTTTTAGTTTCCACAGCAGATAATTTGATTCATCAAGTTGAACATAGATCAGTTAGGGTGCGTTTAATTTTGAACGGGAAGTGTTATTTGAAAGGGGCATTTTGAAAGGGTACGTAAAGGGGAATTATTGCGAATGGGGTATGCGTTTTTTACGAAAGGGGCAAATTGGAAGGGGCAGAGTTATTATTTGTATTGTTTTTGTGAAACATCCCACCTCCATTAAGGTCACTCATAGAGGGAATGCCTTAACTTTGGTGGAGCATTATAGGTAAAAGATGCAGATAAATTACAAGACAGACAAATAAAGCAGCGGAAAATAAAGTCATTTTATAAACAACTTAATTTAGTCAAGCTTTTACAACAATTGTCTTAAAGACAATACATAGAACTTCTGTCTTGATTTAAAAACTTCCAAGAATAAAAGAAGCATAAAAACAATAATATTCCCCGATAAAGCACGAACCAGCCATAGCAGTGGAAGAGAGAGAGAGAGAGTCTAAAGCGATACACCAACTAATCTTCAAGCTTGGAAAGAGAAGAGGTCCAAGTTAGGTTGAGCTATTCCCTCCTTGACTACCTGGGGGGGGGGGACGGAAGAAAAGAGGTGAAAAACAAACTAGGCCAGACATAAGTCTAGTAAGTCCAGTGATCTTTCAGCACGCAAATAAGATAAAGGATCATGACATGAATAAACCGAAAATAGGACAATACCGTAAAAACAAGGTAACTAAAGACAAGATAAGTGCAAGGTGAACTGAATGCGCTTCTACTTTTTCTCTGCTTCGCTACTACTCTGTTAATCTGATTTCTATATTTATCTCCACACCATCCAATTAGTGTCCCAACTAGTAATCTGTATAAAATGGTAATCGTGATCCCAACCCCCCGTAATTATGGTAACCTTCAGGTGTACATTTATCGTGAGGATTCCACCTCAATCAGCCTAATCGCCATGAACATGTTAGATGTACCCTTACTACCCTATCGATCAGGTCCCTACTTGTATTCATGTTCCATGTGTCTGTGTCAATCCTTATGATAGCAACCTGACACGATTCAAGATGCACAGTGTTTACTACTGGTACCCAGTGCCTGCTTTTTCCCACTCCTGAGTACGTACACGCTTGTAAACCGTCGGAACCTATACTGACGTACCCCCCGCCGCTGCTTTGACCGCTTATAATCAGCCTAGTATTCGTGCCCCACCCTGTCTAGTTCAGGGTACCGTGATACATCCATGTGGGTTACTGCTGAAATGGGTCCCCGTTACTAGGGTTTCCTATTGGTTAAGTTAGTGGGCCTATATTTACTAATATTGCCCACCAACCCGATATGTACTTAACCCTCCCATCAATCCAAGCATTTTTAATAAACGGTTAAGTTTTTCGGGCCTATATGTACTAATATTACCCACCTACACGAGATGTACTTAACCCTCCCATCAATTCAAGCATGTTTATTTAATAGTTAAGTTTTGTGGGCCTATATTTACTAATATTACCCACCAACCTGATACGTACTTAACCCTTCCACTGATTCAAGCATGTTTATTTAATGGTTAAATTTTGTGGGCCTATATTTACTAATATTACCCACCAACCCGATATGTACTTAACCCTCCCGCACATTACGCCATATTAGTTAAGTGTTGTCCGCTCATGTTAACTTAACCCACTCATTCATCATGTCATGTTGGTTAAGCATTTCTTCTTAACTTGACCCTCCTTACGTATCATGTTGGATCGGTTAAGTGTTTCCTATAAACTTAACCCCGTTCGTTCATCAAGTTATATTGGTCAAGTGTTTCTTATTAACGTAACCCCACGTATTCATCTTGTTGTATTGGTTAAGTGTCATCAATCAATTCAAGTTAACTTAACCCACGTACGTGTCATGTTACTTCGGTTAATTGTTGCCTTCTTGTGTTAACTTAACCCTACTACAAATCAAGTTATATTGGTTAAGTGTTACCCTCTTATTTTAACTTAACCTTTCCATAAATCAAGTTTTATTGGTTAAGTGTTTCTAAATTTACTTAACCTCACCCACTTGTCTAATTAACATGTTATAACGGTTAAGTGTTCTAAATTTACTTAACCTCACCAAATTGTCTAATTAACATGTTATAACGGTTAAGTGTTCTAAATTTACTTAACCTCACCCACTTGTCTAATTAACACGTTATAACGGTTAAGTGTTCCAAATTTACTTAACCTCACTCACTTGTCTAATTAACATATTATAACAGTTAAGTGTTCTAAATTTACTTAACCTCACCCACTTGTCTAATTAACATGTTATAACGGTTAAGTGTTCTAAATTTATAATTAACATATTATAACGGTTAAGTGTTCTAAATTTACTTAACGTCACCCATCAGTTTAGTTAACATGTTGAATTGGTTAAGTGTTTCCTTAATTGACTTAATCCTACCAATCTTGACTTAGCTTTATTAAACACCAACCACTCACATTAGACAGGTATTGTCATGATCACTGGATGTGCTGGTCGGTTCCGGGCAGTTTTACACCACAACTCAGTCTAACCTCGGGTCCTTTTTGGGCTCAATGCACTAACCACCCACATTAGACAGGTTTTGTTGTGGTCACTGGATGTGCCGGTCGGTTCCGGGCAGTTTTACACCACAACTCAGTCTAACCTCGGGTTAGGCATATTTGTCTTTTCTAAATTTACATATTTCTTATTTATGACAAATTCCATATGTAAATTATTCCCAATTTAATTATGCCATAATTATCCTTTTAATTATGCTCACAATTAATGGTATACTAAATATACCATTTCATGAACCAATTTATGCCATGTAATATTTTATGTTTATCCTACATATTTATATGTAAATTATAAATCAATCATTGTCATAGCCCACTTTCCTTCTAAATCAAGTTCAAAATTTTAGGTATATAGATTATACCATTTTCATGCCACTTATCATGCTTATGTGTCAAACATGCCAATTACATGTAATTTCATGTTTTCCCCAACATTACCCCCGTTGTACGTTTGCAAAATTACATAGAATGTTAGGCTCGATATTTTAGCCTAACTTATAAAACAAAAAAGGGGAAAAGAGGAACTTTGCAACATTCCGACATCAGACAAATGTATGGATCTAACTACACATATGTCACATGGATTTGGCACAGAACAATATACTTTTAACAATGAACTTGCAAATTTGATCTATGCAACATGAACCACAAGCATATGAATTTACATAAAATTAATTAAACATGGCATGTAGTGGTGAACTTGCAAGTTAGATCTATCATAAAGGCATATGGATCAAACATATAAAGTTGTGGATCTAAACATATAAGGTCGTAGATCTAAACATGTATGCATAATGGCTCTAAACAATTAGGCATAAACGACATGACTTAGCCTAAAACTTGTATGTATCATAATATCACCGAACTTACATGTGATAATTTCATTCCCAAATTCCTATACAACATCATAGGTTTACTCAACAATTCCCACATAACATGATAGGTTCGATAGACCACAATAGTTCATAGGCATATATGATCGAATAGACATGAATAAACATGAATCAACATCACATACAACTTGATACAATTCTATTTTACAATTCATTACAAATCATGTCTTTAATTTATTCACATCTGAAAGATAACTACACTTACAATCAAAAGGAAAAACTTGATTTCAGGGATCTGTATTCTGAAACTGAATTGCTTGCCTTTGATGTAGATCGTTGAATTCTCTTAGTTGAATTAGATTAGATTTAATTTGACTTAGATTTAAGTGGCGGCTAGGTTTAGATGAGAGTGAATAATAGAATTAGGTTTTAGGTTTAGGGTCCTTGTATAGTTGTAGAGAGTGTTTTAGGACTATTAGATTAACCCTGAACCATGAGAACCAATTAGATGCCACATCTGCCTTAGAGCGAATCGGCCCACGGGTTTACAGGCAAACACCCTGAATCAACCCCTAATCGACTCAGCGGGGCTCCGGTCGACCTCAAAAATGGGTCGGCTCGGTTATTCCCCCTCCCGATTCGCTGCTTTGAACTTTTTTGCATATTTATTTATTTAATTTATATATATATATATATCTCATATGCATACAAACTTCAAGGCTTAATAACTTCTTCATAAGGTATCCATTTTATGCAAACCAAATGCCTATATTGACTAAAATTTTGAGGCGAACGTAATAGCGCAACCCATTTCACTTAATTCTTCATCTAAAAATTAAGTGTTCTTGAATTTGTTAATTTTAATATTCTCAGAAAATTCGAGGTGTTACATTCTCCTCTCCTTAAAGGATTTCGTCCCCGAAATCTTCAAGTTAAGAAGAATGCATCCTAACATCCAATCATCCATCTGCTCATCCATCATCCACAAGTATCCATTGTCCTTAAAAGACTTCTAATGCTATATGAACATATGCAGAGTGTGTGTATATGTCTCTTATCTAGTGCAAAATCATATGGTCTACCGATCCAGTTGACCTCCTTAATGCGAATCATGAGAGTGTCATGCATCCAATATGTATGCAAATATCCCTAATCATGTAAATACTATATATGTGCATATTCACTCATCCATATGCAACATCCATATGATAACACATTAAGTTTCAATCCATATACAAATACATTCATATGCATATGCAATATGAAAGTGACTGAGCCGATCTAGTGCCTAATGTGTGTATATGCATCCACGAGCAACCACTAAAAACACTTGCAACCACTTGCAACCATCAATCATAACATGTCTCAAACACCTGTTTTCATCCATTGGCTTCTACCTAAGGATCGAGGATAGGACCGAGAGGATATACGTAAAAGATAAAGACTAGCATGCAAATAAATATTACAAAAAAAGGAGGAATCAAGGATATACCCTCAAAAAGGGTATGATGCGTGTATCTAGTCTTCAGTCTTCTAAGTCGCATCTCCTTTGAGCTTCCCTCCACTTTACCTTAACGAATTTAACTTCATGATTGTGAAGCTTCTTCACCTCCATTTCCAAAACCCACTAGTAAAGATAGGACCTCGATCATTTACTATGCTAGAGGGTATCCAATGTTGTCGAACTATCTTTCCAAAATAAACAGAAGTTAACCATGATACCAAGTGTATATACTAAGATGATTAGAGGTCTCTCCTCTACTTAGCTTATCCATTATGTCACAAATCTGAGGGTCTAAAGCTAAAGTTTGCTATGTACTTTTTACCTCTCTTAAGGTTAGTTTTTTTTTTCTACTTAGGGCGCCTGCCACAACTATTTATCTCTCACGCAAACCATCCTAGTCGAACTCGACATCCCTCAAGTACAAGCCCCAAAGGCCTAAACCAATATCAGACAAGCACCCAAGGAATACCTCCTCCGAATTTGGACGATCTATGTGAGGTGATACTAGCAAAACAACCAAACAATTGAGCACTTAACCGACTCTGGCTATCCTCGCCAATCTTGCTCCAAAACTATCGTTGATCGCATAACTGGCTTTGTATTGTCAACTGGATATATGCGGAAGTCTATCTCGAGTTTTTAGGTGGAATCTGCGTACTCATGGACTACTCTAACGGATCAAAAATTGTCGATAAATACATAAAGTGATTCTAGGTAGCTAAGACAAACTGATCCTTTAGGATCGCACGAAATTTCGAGGGTATTCCTGAGGCAAGTCGAAAGTCTAACTACCCTCCTTTCATGATTACTAGCTAACTAATCTATGCATAGAATCAACCCATAGCCCATGAAACCAAAAACATAAGTATCTTAAATCCTTACAAATCAAAGATAAATGAGCCGAACCACAAATTGGACTTGAGACAATAATGGGATCCTCTACTATACAAACTCTAGGGTGAAGAGACTCAACTATGGAAGAAGATATAAATGAATGCGAAGCGCAAAAATCAAAAAGAGTACTAGCAGGATGATCAAGAAGAAAAACTAAACTTTTCAACAGAAACCTTACTACCTCTCTCTCAGGTATGCTGGTGGTGAAAGCATGCACTTGCCTTCCGGAAAATCCTGTCTTTTGTTCTTCCCCTTGCCCTTCATTATACGACCCATTATACCAAAATAAATATACTTCCTCTTGTTTTAGGTTCTACTATTCTTTCCTCCTCTCCTTTGTGAACCAAGTCCAGATCTATGAGTTCTTCATCCTTGTGTTATGCTCCTTAGCCAAACTCCCTCATTCTCATCTTTGCCATTCTTGTGTAACTTGTTGATAGGTCTTTTGAAAGCTTCCTCAATCGCACGGAAAATCCTACAAAGCTCAAAAGAAAAATTAGCCGTAGGTGAAACTACTGCGGCTATAGATGGAAGTTGGGCACTTATTTGCCCTTTAACAAGTGTCGTGGTCTCATCAATCCTACGGAGCCATGCCACGATGAGGTTACCTCCTAGAAAGCCAGGAGCCCCGGAGACTCAGGAAAGAAGGAAACAAGGATTCAAACAGAGGATCAAAAAGATAGTGCATATGGCTTTGGGGAATATGCCTTTAAAAAAAAACTTTTCTTTTGAAAATGCCTCTTTTAAAATCGTTTCGAAAATAATTTTTCAAATCTTTTATCTGATCCGGTAACCTTCAGGTCTGATACCAAGTGAAACACCCCACCTCTGTTAAGGTCACTCACAGAGGGAATGCCTTAATTTTGGTGGAGCATTATAGGTAAAAGATGCAGATAAATTACAAGACAGACAAATAAAGCAGCGGAAAATAAAGTCATTTTATAAACAACTTAATTTAGTCAAGCTTTTACAACAATTGTCTTAAAGACAACACATAGAACAACTGTCTTGATTTAAAAGTTTCCAAGAATAAAAGAAGCATAAAAACAATGATATTCCCCGATAAAGCATGAACCAGCCATAGCAGTGGAAGAGAGAGAGTCCAAAGCAATACACCAACTAATCTTCAAGCTTGGAAAGAGAAGAGGTCCAAGTTAGGCTGAGCTATTCCCTCCCTGACTACCTAGGGGGGAAACGGAAGAAAAGAGGCGAAAAACAAACTAGGTCAGACATAAGTCTGGTAAGTCCAGTGATCTATCAGCATGCAAACAAGATAAAGGATCATGACATGAATAAACCGAAAATAGGACAATACCATAAAAACAAGGTAACTAAAGACAAGATAAGTGCAAGGTGAACTGAATGCGCTTCTACTTTTTCTTTGCTTCGCTACTACTCTGTTAATCTAATTTCTATATTTATCTCTGCACCACCCAACTAATGTCCCAATTAGTCATCTATATAAAATGATAATCGTGATCCCAACCCCCCGTAATTGTGGTAGCCTTCAGGTGTACATCTATCGTGAGGATTCTACCTCAATCAGCCTAATCGCCATGAACATGTTAGATGTACCCTTACTACCCTATCGATCGGCTCCCTACTTGTATTCATGTTCCATGTGTCTATGTCAATCAGCCCTCTCTTGCGTGTAGATACCCTGTGCTGGTCCCACCATAAGGTGTATTAATCCTTATGATAACAACCCGACAAGATTCAAGATGCACAGTGTATGACTACTGGTACCTAGTGCCTGCTTTTTCCCACTCCAGAGTACGTGCACGCCCGTAAACCGTCGGAACCTACACTGACGTACCCACTGCCGCTGCTTTGACTGCTTATAATCAGCCCAGTAATCGTGCCCCACCCTCCCTAGTTCAGGGTACCGTGATACATCCATGTGGGTTACTGCTGAAATGGGTCCCCATTACTAGGGTTTCCTATTGGTTAAGTTTATGGGCCTATATTTACTAATATTACCCACCAACCCAATATGTACTTAACCCTCCCATCGATTCAAGCATTTTTAATAAACGGTTAAGTTTTGTGGGCCTATATGTACTAATATTAACCACCTACACGAGATGTACTTAACCCTCCCATCGATTCAAGCATGTTTATTTAATAGTTAAGTTTTGTGCGCCTATATTTTGTAACAACCCGTATTTTCAATAACCTATAATAACATAAATCGAGGCAGAATTTAATTCTAAAATGGGAATCAAGGGAAACGGGCTATGCCATTGTGTTCGTCTCGGAAAAATACGCGAAATAGAGTCCGAGTTTTCGAAAATCGGAGTCCGTATGACCAAGATATGGCCTCGCGAAGTTTCACGAAAATTCCCAAATTAAAGTATACTTAATTAAGTGAAATGGGTTGTGTAGATATATATATATATATATATATATTGATATATATATATATATATATATATATAATTGAAAATTTAATAAATAAATATGCAAAAATGCTCAAAACAGCGAATTGGGAGAGGGGAATAACCGAACCGGCCGATTTTTGAAGTCGACCCGAGCCCGCTGGGTCGACTAGGGGTTAATCCAGGGTGTTTGGCTGTCAACCCGTGGGCCGATTCGCTCAAGTGCAGATTTTGCATTTGAATGGTTCTCATGGTCCATCTTTAATCTAAAGGCCCTAGATGGTTCCTACACTTGACTTCTTCCCCAAGACATGCTTTGATGGCTTGGATTGAATCTAGGGTTAATCCTACGGCCTAAAACACTTGCCTAATCTATAAATAAGACCCTAACCTACCCTAATTCATTCATAATTAAACCTAGTGACTAAACTATGGCAAAATGCTAGCTCTCATGGCCTCCACTAATTTTATGAAGAGGGTTGCATACTAATCACTCTCTAATCAACTTCTAATCCCTTCTTAGCATCTTAATCTTCTTCAATATGCAAGTTACATGTATGTAAATATGCAAGTTACATGTTTGTTAATATGCAAGTGACATGTTTGTTAATATGCAAGTTACATGTATGTAAATATGCAAGTTACATGTTTCTTTATATGCAAGTTACATGTTTGTTAATATGCGAGTTACATGTATGTAAATATGCAAGTTACATGTTTATTAATATGCAAGTTCATGATGACACATTATGCAAGTCTATAAGCTAATATGCAAGTTTGTTATGCAAAATGAATATGTAAGTTATGTGACATATTATATGCAAGTTATGTGACATGTTATGCAAGTTCATATGCAAGTTATGTGTTTGTTAATATGCAAGATGGCACCTTTGAAACATGTTCATTCATATGCAAGTTGACACCTTTTATATGTGTTATATCATGAACGAAATTACGTGGGAACGATGGGGTAATTAAATGCATAAGTTAATAAGATTGTGTGAAATTAATATAATTATGCATAACACAAAATAAATAAACATAGTATGGGAATTTGCCTATTTGGTTAGGTGTACCCATACTATGTGTTGGGAATTTACCTATTGAGTTAGGTCTACCCCATGGGAATTTACCTATTAAGTTAGGTCTACCCATGTTAAGAAAACTTGATTAATTAGGGATAATTAATATAAAATTATGAGGGTGATTAATTAGGTGTAATTAATTGACTAAGACACGAGGTTGGACTCAGTTGTAGCGTAAAACTGCCCGGACCCAACCGGCTTAACCAGTTGCTACAAATGTTAGCCCAATGTGAGAGGTCTTAGGCACAAACTAAATACGTAATTAATGTAAAGACACGAGGTTAGACTCTGTTATGACATAAGGCTGCCCGGACCCAACCGGCTTAACCAGCGGTCATAAAAGACAGTCTAATGTGAGAGGTCTTTACAAAGGTTACGTTCTTAATTAATTAATTAAGAAACACTTAACCACATTAGCATGTAGAGGGACATGAGGGGTTAAGTGGGTGCCTCGGGTGGCATGAGAAAATCTAGTGGTTGCCTTGGGTGGCAATAGAAAATACGATTAGAATACTTAACCAAAATAGAACATGTAATTAAAACATGATTAAAGGGTTAAGTGGGATATACTAGAAAAAGGGACAAGCTTAGGTGGGTAGCTTGTGGAGGCCCATTTCAACCAGTAACCCATACGTATCTTTGTGGGCTCGACCCATGTCGAGGACGGGACACGCATACTGGGCTTGACTGTAAGAGGCAAACGGGTTAGCGGTGGCAACGCAAGTCCAACGGGCTTCATATGCGTGAGTGGGCCCGGGCTGGTAGGTAAGCCGTTGTTGCATCGAGTAGATATAAGCCGTGCACCTTTAGTTTCATCAGGTTGCCACATTGGGGAATGATACATCCCACGGTGGGGCCAGCACGGGTATCTACGTTAGGGAGCCGATCGAATGGGAAGTAGTGTGTACACCTAGTGGATTGTAGGGCCCCGTGGCGCCTACTTGGTCACCTAGGGGTACGCAGGTACTAATTAGTAAATTTTATAAGTCCTTGGGTGGGATCAACCTTTAAGTTAGGAACGACTGGTGTGGTGCAGTTTAGTAATTTACCTTAGGGAGGGTAGATGCGTCTTTATCCTTTATCTTCGTTTAGTTGACTGCTTAGGGTAGCCATTCATCCCTATATGTTACCGTATATCAGTTTATGTCTTCTCTGGTTACTTTAACGATTGTATTGTTAAAGTTATAGGACTCGCTCAGACTTATGTCTGACCCTGTTGTTTTTATCTTTTTCCCAACCCTCAGGTCCTACGGTGGATCCTAGCAGTAGTGGAGCTTGATCGGATTGCTGTTCCAGTCTTTAGGAGCTTGGATAGATGTAAAGCTCCAGTTATCCAGTTATCTTTTCTTTTGTTTGGCTATTGTATGAGAGTGGGATTATGTACTTCTTTATTTTGATGGATATTGTACTTGACCTTTATTGTGGTTTTATGATGTAACCAGACATGTTTTACTTCCGCTGTTATGAGATGATGTTTTAAAATTTCAAGTACTATTTATATCTGTCTTGTTGTAATTTTTCTGTTCTATATTCACTAAAATACTCCACCGATGCTATGGCATTCCCTTAGTGAGTGATCATAGCGGGAGTGGGGTGTTACACGTGGTATCAGAGCTTAAGGTTACCAGAACAGATAAATTTTTTGAGAAAAACTACTTTCTAAGAGTATTTTCGAAGAAAGTATTTTTAAAAGCATGTCTTCTAAGAGAAAAAGTTTTTGAAAAAGAAAAGCATAATCCCCAATAGCCATATCTTTATCTTTCGGAATCTCCTTTTTGAATCTTTCCTCTTTCGTTTCAGCATGGCTGAAGATCTTAACATCCCGGAGGGTTTAGTTATACCACTATGGTATAGGAGGTTGCAAGAGGCTAGGGCCGCGGCTGCGGGTCCGGCCAATGCTACTACACCAGAGACAACCGCTCCTCCTCCTCAGCCTAGAGTGGATAATTTTGCTAAGGTTTGCAAGGAGTTCAAGGCTATAGGAGGAAAACCTTTTCTTGGTTCAGAGACTTTCGTAGAGGCTAGAGATTGGCTTAAGGAAGTGGAAGAGTTGCTAGATATCTTTGAAGTGGAAGAGGGAAAGAAAGTCAAGTTGGCGGCTTGGTTAATGAAGGGAGAGGCCTCATTCTGGTGGGAGGTCACTAATGGAGAACGCCCTGTTGACTCTTGGGCAGATTTTAAGCAAAGGTTTGGGGCTAAGTTTCTCTCAAGGGCGGAAGAGAATCTGTTTATGGAGAAGTTCTTGAATTTGAAGCAAGGGAATCTCACGGTGAAAGAATATGTCAACAAATTCAATCAATTAGCAAGGTTTGGCATAGAGTTGGTGAATACACCGGAGAAGAAGGCTTTGAGGTTCGTTAGAGGCTTGAACGAACCATTGCAAGGAATAGCTATGACTCACATTCCTATGGGGGCCACTTTTGAGAAGCTTGTCTACATGGCACTTATGCATGAGGATGATAAGAATTCTAAGGCACCAGAGAAAAAGGGGGATCAGAAGAAACCGCAACAGCAACAACAAGGCAAGGGCGGAAAAGGCAATGGTGACAAAAAGAAGACGAAGAAGAAGTGCTTCAATTGTGGAACACCAGGACACCTCAGTAAGGATTGTCGCAAAAAGAAGAAGACCGGTTGCTTTCATTGTGGTGAAGCAGGGCATCTTGTGAAAAACTGCCCAAAGAAGGGGCAGAAGACGGGGTCTACCTCAGGAGGCCAGGTGCAAGCTCTTATAGCACCACCTCAGTCAGGGGGGCAAGTTCAGGTTCTCTCAGTTCCACCGATTCAGCAGAGAGGTAGAACTATTTCCGTTGAAAGTCTGGTTTTTCTGTTTGATCATCCAGTTCGTACTTTGTTTGACTCTGGCGCATCGCATTCTTTTATCTCATCATCGTTAGTTGAGTCACTGCACTTAGACACCAGTCTAGTTGATGATCCCTTGGTTGTCTCAAACCCAATTGGGGGCTCCATATATCTGTCTATGATATGTTTGGGTTTGAAGATTTCTATACTTAGCGTTGAGTTTAGATGTGATGCTTTTGTATTGGGCTTCACGGGCTATGGGTTGATCTTGGGCATGGACTGGTTATCCAGTAATGGTGCCGTTCTTGATTGCGAAAGGAGAGTTGTCAGGCTCATGACCCGCTTGGGTAACACTCTCGAGATCTCTTGCAATCCCATGGAATCTGTTTTGCTAAGTTATCTTGAATCGCTCGATGCTTCGGTCGAAAGTTTGTGTTCTGTCAGAGTAGTCCGGGAATATCCGGATGTGTTTGAAGAAGTAAAGGGTTTGCCTCCGAAGCGGGAGATAGATTTCCGAATTTATTTGGTGGATAATGCCAAACCAGTGTCTTTGCCAGTACGCCACATGGCTCCTCGTGAGAGAAGAGAACTTCATAAGCAAGTAGGGGAGTTGCTTGAGAAGGGGTTCATAAGGCGAAGTATATCGGAGTGGGGAGCTCCAGTAGTGTTTGCCACGAAGGCGGATGGGTCCCTCAGACTTTGTGTGGATTATAGGGAACTTAATAAGCTCACGAAGAAGAATAGACACCCATTACCGAGGATAGATGATCTCTTTGATCAGTTGGTTGGCGCGTCAGTATTTTCGCAGATGGACTTAGCTACAGGGTTTCATCAGTTAAGAGTGGCGGAGGACAGTATAGAGAAGACTGCTTTCCGGACTCCGGATGGTTTTTATGAGTGGCTAGTGATGCCATTTGGGTTGACAAACGCCCCCGCATACTTTGTTGATCTCATGAGTAGAGTGTTCAGAGAGTATCTGAATAAGTTTGTAGTAGTTTTTGTGGATGACATCTTGGTCTTTTCCAAGAATGAAGAAGAGCATGCCTTACATCTCAAGGAAGTGTTGGAGACTCTTCGAGCGCATAGTCTTAAAGCTAAATTCTCTAAATGCCATTTTTGGAGAAGAGAAGTGCAATTCTTAGGGCATGTGGTCTCTAAGGAAGGGATAGCTGTGGATCCCGCAAAGATAGTATCTATCCAGGATTGGAAAGTTCCTAGAAATGCTACCGAGGTAAGAAGTTTCTTGGGGTTGGCAGGATATTATAGGAAGTTCATCAAAGACTTCGCGAAGATATCAGCCCCATTAACCCGCTTGACGAAGAAGAATCTGGTTTTCTCATGGGATGTAGATTGTGATGATGCTTTCCGACGGTTAAAGAGAGCTTTGACCACCGCTCCAGTTTTAGTGCTTCCAGATGGGAGTAAGCCGTTTGTTGTTTATACCGATGCTTGTGGAACAGGATTAGGCGTAGTCTTGATGCAGGAGGGAAGGGTAATAGCCTATGGAGGGAGACAATTGAGAGTGCATGAGAAGAATTACCCTACCCATGATCTAGAGTTGGCCGCGATTGTTTTCGCACTTAAGTCTTGGCGCCATTATCTTCTTGGTGAGAGATTCGAGTTGTTCACCGACCATAAATCATTGAAGTACTTATTCTCTCAGAAGGATTTAAACTTAAGACAGCAAAGGTGGATGGAGTTCTTAGCATCCTATGATTTCGAGATAGCGTATACCCCTGGTAAGGGTAACGTGGTGGCAGACGCCTTAAGTAGAAAAAGGCTATCTTTGAGTCCATTGTTCGTGGAACGACGAAGCTTGGAGTTTCTTTCTTTGTTTGACTTCAGACCTTCTGTTGATTTTGTACCTGGTTTGTTGGCATCCTTGGAGGTTAGACCTACTCTTTTGAGACGGATTGGCGAGGCTCAGCGAGACGACCCACAGTTGGTTGTGTTGGTAGAGAAGCTTATAAGAGGGGAGTCGTCCAGCCATTTGGGTAGATACACCATAGATGATAAGGGATGGTTGCATAGAGACGGTAGACTTTGTGTACCGCAAGATGAGGGTTTGAAGAAGACTATTTTGGATGATGCACATCGTTCAAGAATGACTATTCATCCCGGTGGAGACAAAATGTACCAAGACATGAAGAGAGTTTTCTTTTGGGCCGGTATGAAGAAAGATGTGGCCGAGTATGTGGCTAGATGCTTAGTGTGCCAACAAGTTAAAGTGGAGCAAAGGAAACCCGGTGGGTTGCTACACCCATTGGAAGTTCCACAGTGGAAGTGGGATAGTGTCTCGATGGATTTCATCGACGGGTTACCGAGATCGAGGAAGGGCAATACGGGAATTTGGGTTGTGGTAGACAGACTTACCAAGAGTGCCCATTTTATACCCGTAAAGAGTAAGAGGACCGCTCCATGGCTTGCTTCAGTCTATGTTAGAGAGATTGTTAGATTGCATGGCGTACCATCCAGCATTGTGAGTGATCGAGATCCTATTTTCACTAGTGAGTTTTGGAGAAGTTTGCAAGAGGCGGTAGGGACTCAGTTGTGTTTGAGCACCGCATATCATCCTCAGACGGACGGTCAGACCGAGAGGGTGAACCGTATCTTAGAAGATCTTTTGAGGCTTTGTATCTTGGATTTTGGAGGTACATGGGAAGAACATCTTCCTTTGGTGGAGTTCGCATATAATAACAGCTTTCAGTCCAGTATTGGTATGGCTCCTTTCGAAGCTCTTTATGGAAGGCCTTGTCGATCTCCTACATGTTGGTGGGAATCTACGGATAAGATCTTGCTTGGGCCGGATATGGTTAGAGAGACTTCAGAGAAGATTGATTTAATTCGAAAAAGGATGAAAGCAGCGCAAGATAGACAGAAATCTTATGCGGATCGGAGAAGGACGGATCTTGAGTTTGAGGTTGGGGACATGGTTTTTGTCAAAGTATCTCCATTGAGAAATGTTGTTCGCTTTGGGTCCGTAGGGAAGTTAGCACCGAGATTTGTTGGGCCGTTTCCTATTAAGGAAAGGATTGGACGGATGGCATATAGGGTGGAGTTGCCCGACAGACTTAGTGGTGTTCATGATGTATTCCATGTATCACATTTGAGGAAGTGCTTACATGAGACCGCGGAGGTGGTAGAGCCGAGCTTGCTTAGAGATGTAGAGGTAGAGCGTGATGCGACGATTCGACGAGCTCCTACTCGCATCCTTGGGTCAGAAACTAGGAAGTTGAGGAACAGAGAAGTTCAGCTAGTTAAAGTGCAATGGGGAGATGACGAAAGCAATGCTACTTGGGAGACGGAAGCAAAGATGCGTTCTTTGTATCCATTTCTTTTTGAGAGTATGTCTTTTAACTTCTCCTTTATTGCTTGTCTAGTACTTATCTTATCTTTAGTATATCCTCTCGCTAATACCTATGACCTTTAGATAGGGTAAAACCTATGGTTGAGACATGTGTTTGAAACATGTTATGGTTGATGGATGCATATGGATGCAATTGTTTGCTAGTGGTTGCTCGTGGATGCATATACACACACATTAGGCACTAGATCGGCTCAGTCACTTCATGTTGCATATTGCATAAATGGATGTGGTAGTTAGATTGATGGATGTATCATGGCTGTGTTATCATATGGATGATGCATTTTTGTGTATGGTTGTGCACGCATGTAGAAATTTGTATGTGTCAATAGGGTTTCGCATACATATTGGATGCATGGCACTATCATGGTTTGCATTAAGGAGGTTTACTGTATCAGTAACCGCCTGATTTTCGCATTAGGTAAGTACATATACACACACTTTTGCATATATCCATCCAGCATTTAGAATCTTGTAAGGACAATGATTGCTCGTGGATGATGCTTTGAGTAGATGGATGATTGGATGGTAGGATACGTTCTTCCTAACTTGAAGATTTCGGGGACGAAATCCTTTAAGGAGGGGAGAATGTAACAACCCGTATTTTCAATAACCTGTAATAACATAAATCGAGGCAGAATTTAATTCTAAAATGGGAATCAAGGGAAACGGGCTATGCCATTGTGTTCGTCTCGGAAAAATACGCGAAATAGAGTCCGAGTTTTCGAAAATCGGAGTCCGTATGACCAAGATATGGCCTCGCGAAGTTTCACGAAAATTCCCAAATTAAAGTATACTTAATTAAGTGAAATGGGTTGTGTAGATATATATATATATATATATATATTGATATATATATATATAATTGAAAATTTAATAAATAAATATGCAAAAATGCTCAAAACAGCGAATTGGGAGAGGGGAATAACCGAACCGGCCGATTTTTGAAGTCGACCCGAGCCCGCTGGGTCGACTAGGGGTTAATCCAGGGTGTTTGGCTGTCAACCCGTGGGCCGATTCGCTCAAGTGCAGATTTTGCATTTGAATGGTTCTCATGGTCCATCTTTAATCTAAAGGCCCTAGATGGTTCCTACACTTGACTTCTTCCCCAAGACATGCTTTGATGGCTTGGATTGAATCTAGGGTTAATCCTATGGCCTAAAACACTTGCCTAATCTATAAATAAGACCCTAACCTACCCTAATTCATTCATAATTAAACCTAGTGACTAAACTATGGCAAAATGCTAGCTCTCATGGCCTCCACTAATTTTATGAAGAGGGTTGCATACTAATCACTCTCTAATCAACTTCTAATCCCTTCTTAGCATCTTAATCTTCTTCAATATGCAAGTTACATGTATGTAAATATGCAAGTTACATGTTTGTTAATATGCAAGTTACATGTTTGTTAATATGCAAGTTACATGTATGTAAATATGCAAGTTACATGTTTCTTTATATGCAAGTTACATGTTTGTTAATATGCGAGTTACATGTATGTAAATATGCAAGTTACATGTTTATTAATATGCAAGTTCATGATGACACATTATGCAAGTCTATAAGCTAATATGCAAGTTTGTTATGCAAAATGAATATGTAAGTTATGTGACATATTATATGCAAGTTATGTGACATGTTATGCAAGTTCATATGCAAGTTATGTGTTTGTTAATATGCAAGATGGCACCTTTGAAACATGTTCATTCATATGCAAGTTGACACCTTTTATATGTGTTATATCATGAACGAAATTACGTGGGAACGATGGGGTAATTAAATGCATAAGTTAATAAGATTGTGTGAAATTAATATAATTATGCATAACACAAAATAAATAAACATAGTATGGGAATTTGCCTATTTGGTTAGGTGTACCCATACTATGTGTTGGGAATTTACCTATTGAGTTAGGTCTACCCCATGGGAATTTACCTATTAAGTTAGGTCTACCCATGTTAAGAAAACTTGATTAATTAGGGATAATTAATATAAAATTATGAGGGTGATTAATTAGGTGTAATTAATTGACTAAGACACGAGGTTGGACTCAGTTGTAGCGTAAAACTGCCCGGACCCAACCGGCTTAACCAGTTGCTACAAATGTTAGCCCAATGTGAGAGGTCTTAGGCACAAACTAAATACGTAATTAATGTAAAGACACGAGGTTAGACTCTGTTATGACATAAGGCTGCCCGGACCCAACCGGCTTAACCAGCGGTCATAAAAGACAGTCTAATGTGAGAGGTCTTTACAAAGGTTACGTTCTTAATTAATTAATTAAGAAACACTTAACCACATTAGCATGTAGAGGGACATGAGGGGTTAAGTGGGTGCCTCGGGTGGCATGAGAAAATCTAGTGGTTGCCTTGGGTGGCAATAGAAAATACGATTAGAATACTTAACCAAAATAGAACATGTAATTAAAACATGATTAAAGGGTTAAGTGGGATATACTAGAAAAAGGGACAAGCTTAGGTGGGTAGCTTGTGGAGGCCCATTTCAACCAGTAACCCATACGTATCTTTGTGGGCTCGACCCATGTCGAGGACGGGACACGCATACTGGGCTTGACTGTAAGAGGCAAACGGGTTAGCGGTGGCAACGCAAGTCCAACGGGCTTCATATGCGTGAGTGGGCCCGGGCTGGTAGGTAAGCCGTTGTTGCATCGAGTAGATATAAGCCGTGCACCTTTAGTTTCATCAGGTTGCCACATTGGGGAATGATACATCCCACGGTGGGGCCAGCACGGGTATCTACGTTAGGGAGCCGATCGAATGGGAAGTAGTGTGTACACCTAGTGGATTGTAGGGCCCCGTGGCGCCTACTTGGTCACCTAGGGGTACGCAGGTACTAATTAGTAAATTTTATAAGTCCTTGGGTGGGATCAACCTTTAAGTTAGGAACGACTGGTGTGGTGCAGTTTAGTAATTTACCTTAGGGAGGGTAGATGCGTCTTTATCCTTTATCTTCGTTTAGTTGACTGCTTAGGGTAGCCATTCATCCCTATATGTTACCGTATATCAGTTTATGTCTTCTCTGGTTACTTTAACGATTGTATTGTTAAATTTATAGGACTCGCTCAGACTTATGTCTGACCCTGTTGTTTTTATCTTTTTCCCAACCCTCAGGTCCTACGGTGGATCCTAGCAGTAGTGGAGCTTGATCGGATTGCTGTTCCAGTCTTTAGGAGCTTGGATAGATGTAAAGCTCCAGTTATCCAGTTATCTTTTCTTTTGTTTGGCTATTGTATGAGAGTGGGATTATGTACTTCTTTATTTTGATGGATATTGTACTTGACCTTTATTGTGGTTTTATGATGTAACCAGACATGTTTTACTTCCGCTGTTATGAGATGATGTTTTAAAATTTCAAGTACTATTTATATCTGTCTTGTTGTAATTTTTCTGTTCTATATTCACTAAAATACTCCACCGATGCTATGGCATTCCCTTAGTGAGTGATCATAGCGGGAGTGGGGTGTTACATATTTACTAATATTACCCACCAACCCGATATGTACTTAACCCTTCCACTGATTCAAGCATGTTTATTTAATGGTCAAATTTTGTGGGCCTATATTTACTAATATTACCCACCAACCCGATATGTACTTAACCCTCCCGCACTTTAAGCCATATTAGTTAAGTGTTGTTCACTCATGTCAACTTAACCCACTCATTCATCATGTCATGTTGGTTAAGCATTTCTTATTAACTTGACCGTCCAAACTTATCATGTTGGATCGGTTAAGTGTTTCCTATTAACTTAACCCCGTTCGTTCATAAAGTTATATTTGTCAAGTGTTTCTTGTTAACTTAACCCCACGTATTCGTCTTGTTGTATTGGTTAGGTGTCATAAATCAATTCAAGTTAACTTAACCCACCTACGTGTCATGTTACTTTGGTAAAGTGTTGCATTCTTATTTTAACTTAACCCTACTACAAATCAAGTTATATTGGTTAAGTGTTGCCCTCTTATTTTAACTTAACCTTTCCATAAATTAAGTTATATTGGTTAAGTGTTTCTAAATTTACTTAACCACACCCACTTGTCTAATTAACATGTTATAATGGTTAAGTGTTCTAAATTTACTTAACCTCATCAACTTGTCTAATTGACATGTTATAACGGTTAAGTGTTCTAAATTTACTTAACCTCACCCACTTGTCTAATTAACATGTTATAACGGTTAAGTGTTCTAAATTTACTTAACCTCACCCACTAGTCTAGTTAACATGTTATAACGGTTTAGTGTTCTAAATTTACTTAACCTCACCCACTTGTCTAATTAACATGTTATAACGGTTAAGTGTTCTAAATTTACTTAACCTCACCTACTTGTCTAATTAACATGTTATAACGGTTAAGTGTTCTAAATTTACTTAACCTCACCCATTAGTTTAGTTAACATGTTGAATTGGTTAAGTGTTTCCTTAATTGACTTAACTTTACCAATCTTGAATTAGCTTTATTAAAGCACCAACCACTCACATTAGACAGGTATTGTTGTGGTCACTGGATGTGCCGGTCGGTTCCGGGCAGTTTTACACTACAACCCAGTCAAACCTCGGGTCCTTTTTGGGCTCAATGCACTAACCACCCACATTAGACAGGTATTGTTGTAGTCACTGGATGTGCCGGTCGGTTCCGGGCAGTTTTACACCACAACTCAGTCTAACCTCGAGTTAGGCATATTCGTCTTTTCTAAATTTACATATTTCTTATTTATGACAAATTCCATATGTAAATTATTCCCAATTTAGTTATGCCATAATTATCCTTTTAATTATGCTCACAATTAATGGTATACTAAATATACCATTTCATGAACCAATCTATGCCATGTAATTTTTCATGTTTATCCTACATATTCGTATGTAAATTATAAATCAATCATTATCATGGTCCACTTTCCTTCTAAATCACGTTCAAAATTTTAGGTATATAGATTATACCATTTTCATGCCACTTATCATGCTTATGTGTCAAACATGCCAATTACATGTTTTCCCCAACGTTACCCCCGTTATACGTTCGCAAAATTACATAGAATGTTAGGCTCGATATTTTAGCCTAACCTATAAAACAAAAAAGGGGAAAAGGGGAACTTTGAAACATTCCGACATCATACAAAAGTATGGATCTAACTACACATATGTCACATGGATTTGGCATAGAACAATATACTTTTAACTATGAACTTGCAAATTTGATCTTTGCAACATGAACCACAAGCATATGAATTTACATAAAATTATACAAGTTAAACTTGGCATGTAGTGGTGAACTTGCAAATTAGATCTATCATAAAGGCATATGGATCTAACATATAAAGTTGTAGATCTAAACATATAAGGTCGTAGATCTAAACATGTATGCATAATGGCTCTAAACAATTAGGCATAAACGACATGACTTAGCCTAAAACTTGTATGTATCATAATATCACCAAACTTACATATGATAATTTCATTCCCAAATTCCTATACAACATCATAGGTTTACTCACCAATTTCCACATAAAATGATAGGTTCAATAGACCACAATAGTTCATAGGCATATATGATAGAATAGACATGAATAAACATGAATCAGCATCACATACAACTTGATACAATTCTATTTTACAATTCGTTACAAATCATGTCTTTAATTTATTCACATCTGAAAGATAACTACACGTACAATCAAAAGGAAAAACTTGATTTCAGGGATCTGTATTCTGAAACTGAATTGCTCACCTTTGATGTAGATCGTTGAATTCTCTTAGTTGAATTAGATTAGATTTAATTTGACTTAGGTTTTAGTGGCGGCTTGGTTTAGATGAGAGTGAATAACAGAATTAGGTTTTAGGTTTAGGGTCCTTATATTGTTGTAGAGAGTGTGTTAGGACCATTAGATTAACCTTGAACCATGAGAACCAATCAGATGCCACATTTGCCTTAGAGTGAATCGGCCCACGGGTTGACAGCCAAACACCCTGAAACAACCCCTAGTCGACACAGCAAGGCTCGGGTCGACCTCAAAAATGGGTCGGTTCGGTTATTCCCCCTCCCGATTCGCTGCTTTGAACTTTTTTGCATATTTATTTATTTAATTTATATATATATATATCTCATATGCATACAAACTTCAAGGATTAATAACTTCTTCATAAGGTATCCGTTTCATGCAAACCAAATGTCTATCTTGACCAAAATTTTGAGATGAACGAAATAGCGCAACCCATTTCATTTAATTCTTCTTCTAAAAATTAAGTGTTCTTGAATTTGTTAATTTTAATATTCTCAGAAAAATTCGGGGTGTTACATTTTGTATTTGTGTTTATTATAATTGTTATTGAATACAGAATACCAATCGCGGAATCCAAATTACAGAATTTAAATTTCATAATTCAAATACCATTACAACATAAAATAACAATTCATAAAATAAAAAGCAACAACAAATACATAAGAACCTATAGCTGTCCAGCCCGCAGCTTACTAAAATATAATGAAGAACATAACCCCTCAGCTATGCGGGCTTGTCAATCAGAGAATACAAAGGGTTGTGGCCCTTTCTGTCATTCCCTGATAGAGCAACCTCAACCTCCCACTCAGCATACTCCTTCTCGTCCTGACGTACTGACAGACACAGCTGTATAAGCTCGTCTCGGTCCATGGACGAAGGAGCAGAACGAGAAGGGCCAACATCAGACCTGACCTACGTACGAGTGAGACAACTCGAGATTTTAATAGTATCGCCTCGAATAAAATCGCTATATATTTGAGCCGCATGCAGATTAACTGGTGGAGTGGCCAGAACTAGGTACTGATATTTGTCAGTACGAATGCAGCCTCCAAACATAGAGTTCAGCTCTCTGAATCGCGCTGGATGTGACACCCCACATCCGTTAATGTCACTCATTAAGAGAATGCATTAAGTTTCGTGAAGCGTTATAGGTAAATAGAAACATTACAAAACAGATATAAAATAGCAGCAGAATTTAAAACTTTTTATTAAAGCAGAAAACATAACATCGTGGTTCAGAACATCTTAAGTTTGAAAATACATAAACCATTACATCAACTTAAAATTTCTGTCTTGTACTGAAAACATCTGAGTGCAATAATAAAAGAAGCATAATCCCCATAACATAGCCATAGTAGAGAGAGATATGAAATCAAGCAGTACATCTAAGCAGCTTCAAGCAAGATGAAAGCAGAATCCTGATCAAGCTTGAGTATTCCCACCCTGAGAACCTAAGGGGAAATGGAAGAGAAACAAAAGGAAACAAAATGGGTCAGACATAAAGTCTGGCAAATCCAGTTACTTTTAGCATATAAATAAGTAAAAGTATCATGACAGGCATATAAAGTGTATAAGAGAGATAAGATCATAAAAGGCAAGTATGACAAGGTAAACAGGATAACCATGATAGGATATATTGCGCTTCTCTAATACTTTCCATTTCTCTCTCTCTCTCTCTGCACTAACACAAGTATAACCAGAATGAGATGATCCCCAACATTTATAAGATGGTAGACTTAGGTGTACTTCTAGTGAGAGGTTTTAACCCCATACAATAACAGGCAGCCCAACATACCGGAGTTACCCCTAAGGATAATAACGGGCTCTTCAACATACTGGAGTCTTTATGTACCATAATTACAACACCAATTGATCGGCTCCCTACTCCGTAGATACCATGTGCTGGCCCCATAGTAGGATGTATCACTTCCTAAAGTGGCAACCTTTCATTTTCAGGATGTGCACAACTATATCTACAGGTGTCACGGCGTCTAAACCTCCTCTGCCGGACCCATGCACGCACATGATTCCGTCGAAATGCGCCGCCTATACCATCCCCCACTTTTGGATCTCTTATAATCATCCTAGTAAGCGTGCCCCGACTCCGACCTAGTTCGGAGTACTTATTCGATACCTATATATGGGTTATTGACTGAAACGGGTCCCACACACAAGATGATACAAGCTTCCCTTTACGTTTGCATCCCCACTAAGTTTTCCACAGGTTATACCATACCAGAGTAAAAGATTGCATAACCCCACATGTTAAGTTTGTAGGCCTATATATATAAATATTACCCACCACCCTAAGATATACTTAACCCTCCCACTGTTCATACAAGTTTACTTAACCCCTACTCAAGTTAACATATATAATCCCTATGGATTCAACTAGGTTAAGTATTCGAGTTTATTACCATAATCATCTATGGTTATAATGTACTAGACCTCCCACATTAAGCCTACAACTTGTGGATGCTGGATATGCCGGTTGGTTCTGGACAGACTTCTTCCATAAGTCGGGCTTAACCTCGTGTCTTAGCACGTCTCGTATTTATGCACTTAGACCCCTCACATTAGATCCCCCACTTGTAGTAGCTGGATATGTCGGTTGGTTTCGGGCAGACTTCCACCACAAGTGTAATCTAACCTCGTGTCTAAGCGCGGTTACAGTTTCTAATTACTATAATTCTAGGCATCTTCATTATTAACCAATTATTCCTATATCATTTTAAGTTTTCATGCCCCTTTCCCAAGTCATGTTCATAATGAATCATATGACCCAAATTAAGGTCCTTAATCAATGTTTGGTTTAAGCTCCACATCCATATTCATGTATTACATTCAAGTTATGCCCAATTTCCCAATACAAGTTATACCCCAAATTTAACATTTTCCTCTCGTTCCCAATTTTATGCGTTCGCATATTTCATCGACATGCCTAGGCTCGAAGGAGCCTGGCTATAATATAAAAAGGGAAAAGAAGAAGGGAAGAGGACATAAATGAACATAATAACAAGGTTGACATAAATGGCAGAAAATAGGCATAACAACTAATAAATACACAGTGACAAATTTGGGCATAATGACAAAATAGGCATATAGGAACAGATTCTGATGAACATTGATAGTAGAACTGATTCTAACATAATAGGGACATCATAAACAGGCATGATCATAATATCTTCTTCATACGATGTCCGTTTTATGCAAACTCGGAGTCTATCTCAAGAAGAATTCCGAGATGAACGCAATGGTGCAGTCTGTATTACTTAATTCTGAATATTTGATTAAGTATTCTTTAGTTTATCATCTTTAGTGTTGTTAAAATTATGGGTATTACATTCTCCCTACTTAAAGGATTTCGTCCCTGAAATCTCTAAGTTAAGAAGAATGTATATCCTACCATCCATCACCCATCTACTCATCCACCAATCATGAGCATTCATTGTCCTTAAAGGCTTCTAATGCTTATATGAACATATGCAAAGGTGTGTGTATATGTCCTTATACTAATGCAAAAGATCAGACGGTCTGCTGATTCAGTCGACCTTCTTAATGCAATCTATGTTAGTGCCATGAATCCAACATGTATGCAAATAATCCTATTATAACATGTAAGTTTTATATGCGTGCACAATCATCCATCCAAATGCAGCATCCATAAGATGATACACCCACTTTCATCCATTAAAAGAAGGAAAACGCACACATATCCATTTGCAATATGAGAGTGATTGAGACGATCTAGTGCCTAATGTGTGTGTGTGTATGCATCCACGAGCAACTACTAGCAAACACTTGCGTCCACTTGCGTCCATCAAACAAAACATGTCTCAAACACATGTTTACATTCATGGGATTCCTATCTAAGGGTCGAAGATTCGATACTTAAATGATAGAAACACGCGTAAATAAAAGCTTTGGAAAGGAAGTTAAGTACATACCCTTAAAAAGAAAAGGGTATGAAGCGCAAGTCTTGTCTTCGGTCTCCCAAGTTGCATCCTCTTGGTTATCTCCCTACTGAACTTTCACCAACTTGAATTCTCTATTGCGTAGCTTCTTAATTTCCGATCCAAGAATACGGGTAGGAATTCGTCTAACTGTCGCCTCCCGTTCCACCTCTACTTCCTCCAATATAATCGGCTCAACTACTTCTGTGGTATCATGCAAGCACTTCCGCAAATGAGAAACGTAAAAAACATCATTAAAACCGAATAGTCTCTCTGGTAGCTTTACTCTATAGGCCATTTGGCCAATCATTTCTGTTATGGGAAATGACCCTACAAATCTTGGTGTTAATTTCCTTACAGATCCAAAATGAGCCACATTCCTTAATGGTGAAACCTTAATGAAAACCATGTCCGCTACATCAAACTCAATATCAGTCCTTCTTTTATCTGCGTAGGATTTTTGCCTATCCTGAGCGGACTTCATTCATCGTCTAATAAGATCAATCTTTTCGGACGTTTCTCTAACCATATCTGGTCCAAGTAGAATTCTTTCTGTAGACTCCCACCAACAAGTCGGTGATCAACAAGGTCGTCCGTATAATGCTTCAAAGGGTTCCATGCTAATGCTAGCTTGATAACTGTTGTTGTAGGCGAACTCTACTAAAGGAAGATGCTCTTCCCAAGTCCCTCCGAAGTCTAGGATACACAGCCTTAAAACATCCTCAAGAACTCTATTCACCCTTTCCGTTTGCCCATCAGTCTGAGGATGATAAGCGGTGCTCAAACACAACTGTGTACCTAATGATTCTTGCAAGCTCCTCCAAAATTCACTGGTGAAAATGGGGTTACGATCACTTACGATACTGGAAGGTACTCCATGAAGACGGACTATCTCACGAACATAAATTGCTACCAACCATGCCGTCGTCCTCTTACTCTTTACTGGGATGAAATGAGCGCTCTTAGCAATTTTGTCTACTATAACCCAAATGCTAGTGTTGCCCTTCCTTGTTCTAGGAAAACCATCGATGAAATCCATAAAGACGGTCTCCCACTTCCACTATGGGACCTCTAGAGGATGAAGTAAACCACCAAGCTTCTTTTGCTCAGCTTTGACTTGCAGACAAATCAAACATTGAGAAACAAATTCTACCACATTTTTCTTCATCCCAGCCCAAAAGAAAACCCTATTCATATATATACATCTTATCACCACTTGGATGAATAGTCATCTTAGAACAATGGGCTTCCTCATGAACTGTCTTCAACAAACTCCCTACTTGGGGAACACGAAGCCTTCCATCTCGTCGCAACCACCTCTATCGTCTGTGGAATATCTACTGAGGTGACTAGAAGTCTCCCCTTTACTGAGACTATCCAAGATGTCTGGAATCTGTGGATCCTCTCGCTGTGAAGTTCCTTTCTGATCCATACACCTCCAGTGATGCTAATAAGACAGGCAAAAACTTGGTGGAGGGTCTAAAGTCAAAAGTTGATATAAACTCCATGCTTTTCCTCTCCGCAAACAGAGGACATAAGGCTATCCTCTGCTTACTCAATGTGTTTGCTACCACATTACCCTTTCCAGGGTTCAAAGTCATAAGATGCTAAGAACTTTAACCACCCTTGCTGCCTCAAATTAAGATCCTTTTGCGAGAACAAGTA
This sequence comes from Allium sativum, assembly GCA_030737875.1. Lineage (NCBI taxonomy): Eukaryota > Viridiplantae > Streptophyta > Magnoliopsida > Asparagales > Amaryllidaceae > Allium > Allium sativum. The sequence goes on from CM060909.1 coordinate 1,022,121,112, forward strand.
CTTGAGAGATTTATGATCAGTGTACAACTCGAACTTCTCTCCAAACAAATAATGGAGCCACATCTTAAGTGCGAATATTATGGCAGTTATCTCTAAGTCATGGGTAGGGTAATTCTTCTCATGAACCCTTAGTTGTCTACCCCTATAACATATTATCCTTCCCTCTTGCATCTGAACCGTACCAAGCCCTGTACCACATGCATTAGTGTATACCGTAAACACTTTCTTTCCATCAGGCAAGGTTAAGACTGGGGATGTTGCCAGAGCCTTCTTCAATCGTTGGAAAGCAACATCACAATCTTTATCACATGAAAACGTCAGATTCTTCTTCGTCATCCTGGTGAGTAGGTTTGATAACTTTGCGAAGTCCTTAATGAACTTCCTATAATAGCCTGCCAATCCAAGAAAACTTCTCACCTCCATTGCATTGTTTGGGATTTTCCAATCTTGAACTGCAACTACCATTATGGGATCTACTGTTATCCCATCTTTAGAAACCACATGCCCTAGAAATCTCACCTCTTTTCTCCAAAAATGGCATTTGGAGAACTTTGCCTTAAGCTGGTGCGCACGAAGTGTTTTCAAAACTTCTCTCAAATGTTGGGCATGCTCTTCCTCGCTCTTCGAGAAGATCAAGATATCATCAACGAAGACCATGACGAACTTATTTAAAAACTCCCAAAACACCTTACTCATCAGATCAAAAAAATATGCGGGTGCATTCGTCAACCCAAAAGGCATAATGAGCCATTCAAAGAAACCATCTGGAGTCCTAAAAGCGGTCTTGTCTATATTGTCCTCAGCCGCCCTCAATTGATAAAACACCATGGCCAAGTCTAACTGAGAGAAAACTGATGCACCAACAAGCTGGTCAAACAGATAATCTATCCTCGGGAGTGGGTGCCTATTCTTTTTAGTGAGCTTATTCAACTCTCTATAATCTACACATAAGCGAACCAAACCATCCGCCTTAGTTGCGAATACAACGGAAGCACCCCAATCAGATGTTCTTTGCCTAATAAACCTTTTCTCTAGTAGCTCCCCTACTTGCTTGCTAAGCTCCCTTCTTTCCCTTGGAGACATATGGCGCACATGCAATGCAACTGGTTTTGCATTGTCTACCAAGTATAAATGAAAATCGATCTTGCGCCTCGGAGGTAAGCCCCGAACCTCATCAAAAAATCAGGATACTCATGGAGTACTTGTACAGACAGATCATCGATAGATGCATCAAGTACTCTAGGAAACTAAGCATGACAAACCCCTTTGGGTCACAAGAAATCTCGAGGTTCCTCCCATGGAAAGTCAAAAGTCTAACGACCCTCCTCTCACAATCCAAAATGGCACCATACATGGCTAGCCAATCCATCCCTAGAATCAAACCATAGCCCATAAAGCTGAGCAAATATGCTTCACACTCAAGCTCGATACCTAACACAGATATTCTCAAACCCTGAAAAATCATGGATAAATGAGTTATACCCCCAATGGGGTTTGAGACAACAACGGGATCCACTACCATATTAGTACTAAGGTGTAGAGTCTCAACCACAGAATCGAATATAAATGAATGCACATCGCCAGAATCAAAAAGAGTTTTAATAGGATGATTGAAAAGAGAAATCAAACCTTCTACTGAAACTTTCCTACCTCTATCTGGAGCATTAATCACGAGAGCATACACCTGCTTTGCAGAAGCTCTTGCCCTTTGACATTGTTCTTGCTTTTTCAGGCATTCCTTAGAAAAGTGTCCGACCTCTCCACAAGTGAAGCAAGCATTCTTCCTTCTTTTGCAATCCTTGATCAAATGACCCTCGTGTTCACAATTATCGCACTTACTCTTATCCTTAGCCTTATCATTCTTTCTGCCTTTCTTTTATTGTTGTTGTTGTCCCTTCTTGGGCCATGCTTTCTTGTTTTGTGTTTCCTCCACCTTAGCTTCTTTCTTTTTAGCTTTATATTCCTCATGCATCAATGCCATATCAACGAGCCTCTCAAAAGTTGCTCCCATTGGAATAAGAGACATAGCTAACCCATGGAGGGGTTCATTCAGCCCTCTAGCAAACCGCAAAGCTTTCTTATGCGGGGTATCCACTAGCTCCAATCAAACCTTGCCAATTGGTTAAATTTGTTAACATATTCTTTAACAGTCACGCCTCCTTACTTGAGTGCCAGAAACCTTTCCATTTGCATGCTTTCTCAGCTTGAGATAGAAACTTCATTTCAAACCTCTGCGGAAAATCATCCCATGTCTCCATCGGACGCCCTGCTTGCGTCACTTCCCACCAGAATGAAGCCTCATCTTTCAGCAGGCAAGCGGCTAACTGAATCTTCCTACGATCGTCCACTTCGAAAATTCCAAACAAGTCCTCCGTCTCCTTGAGCCAATTCCTTGCCTCTACGAACGTTTCGGTTCCTTGGAATGGCTTTCCACCCATAGCACAGAAATCTTTGAAGATCTTAGAGAAATTATCTACTCACAGATGAGAAGGATGAGGAACAACAAGTGTAACTGTGGGGGGGGGGGGGATGTCAGCTTGACCACCGGCAGGCGCCGTGGCTTCTAGATACCTATGGAACCAGCCTGGTATCGTAATGCCCTCAGGAATATTAGGTTCCCCAGACATGCTGAAAATAAAAGGAAAAGGGATTCAAATAGAGAATCAAAAGATATTACATATGGCTTTGGGGAATATGTTTTTCAAAATAGAATTTTCTTTTGAAAATGCTTACTTTTAAAACCATTTTGAAAATAATTTTCAAAATCTTTTATCTGATCTGCTAACCTTTAGCCCTGATACCAAGTGTGACACCCCACGTCTGTTAATGTCACTCATTAAGAGAATGCATTAAGTTTTGTGAAGTGTTATAGGTAAATAGAAATAGAAACATTACAAGACCTATATAAAATAGCAGCAGAATTTAAAACTTTTTATTAAGCAGAAAACATAACATTGTGGTTCAAAACATCATATGTTTGAAAATACATAAACCCAGTACATCAACTCAAAATTTCTATCTTGTACTTAAAACATTAGAGTACAATAATAAAAGAAGCATAATCCCCATAACATAGTCATAGTAGAGAGAGATATGAAATCAAGCAGTACATCTAAGCAACACCAAGCAAGATGAAAGCAGAATCCTGATCAAGCTTGAGTATTCCCACCCTGAGTACTTGGGGGAAAACGAAAGAGAAAGAAGAGGAAACAAAATGGGTCAGGCATAAAGTCTGGTGAGTCCAGTTACTTTTAACATATAAATAAGTAAAAATATCTTGACAGGCATATAAAGTGGATAAGAGAGATAACATCATAAAAGATAAGTATGATAAGGTAAACAGGATAACCATGATAAGATATATTGCGCTTCTCTAATACTTTTCCTTCTGTCTCTGCACCAATACTAGAATAACCAGAATGAGATGATCCCCAACATGTATAAGATGGAAGACTTAGGTGTACTTCTAATGAGAAGTTTTTAACCCAATACAATAACAGGCATCCCAACATACTGGAGTAACCCCTAAGGATAATGGGATCCTAAACATACTGAAGTCTAGATGTATCCTAATTACTACCCCAACCGATCGACTCCTTACTCCGTAGATACCCTGTGTTGGCCCCGCAGTAGGATGTATCACTTCCTAAAGTGGCAACCCTTCGTTTTCAGGATGTGCACATCCGTATCTGTAGGTGTCATGGCGTCTAAACCTCCTCTACCGGACACATGGACACACATGACTCTATCGGAATGCGTGGCCCACACCGTCCCCTACTTTTGGATCTCTAACAATCAGCCCAGTAAGCATGCCCCGACTCCGACCTAGTTTGGAGTACTCGTTTGATACCTATATATAGGTTACTAATTGAAACTGGTCCCACACACAAGATGATACAAGCTTCCCCTTACGCTTGCATCCCCACTAGGTTTTCCACAGGTTATGCCATACCAGAGTAAAAGATTGCATAACCCACAGGTTAAGTTTGTGGGCCTATATATATAAATATTACCCACCACCCAAAGATATACGTAACCCTCCCACTGTTTATACAAGTTTACTAAACCCCTACTCTAGTTAACATATATAATCCATACGGATTCGACTAGGTTAAGTATTCAAGTTTATTGCCATATTCATTTATGGTTATAATGTACTAGACCTCCAATATTAAGCCTACAACTTCTGGATGCTCGATATGTCGGTTAGTTCCGGGCAGATTTATTCCACAAGTCGGGCTTAACCTCATGTCTTAGCACGTCTCGTGTTTATGCACTTAGACCCCTCACATTAGATTCACCAATTGTGGTCACTGGATATGCCGGTTGGTTCCGGGAAGAATTCCACCACAAGTGTAATATAACCTCGTGTCTAAGCGCGGTAGCAGTTTCTAATTACTGTAATTCTAGGCATCTTCATTATTAACCAATTATACCTATGTCATAATAGGTTTTCATTCCCCTTTCCCAAGTCATGTTCATAATGAATCATATGACCCAAATTAAGGTCTTTAATCAAAGTTTGGTTTATGCCCCAGATCCATATTTATGTATTACATTCAAGCTATGCCCAATTTCCCAGTACAAGTTATTCCCCAAATTTAACGTTTTCCCATCATTCCCAACTTTATGCGTTCGCATATTTCAGGGGCATGCCTAGGCTCGAAGGTAGCCTGGCTATAAAATAAAAAAGGAAAAGAAGAAGGGAAGATGACAGAAATGAACATAATAACAAGGTTGACATAAATAGTAGAAAATAGGCATAGCAACTAATAAATAGACCGAGACAAAGTTGGGCATAATGACAATATAAGCATATAGGAACAGATTCTAATAAACATGTGATAGTAGAACTGATTCTAACATAATAAGGACATCATAAACAGGCATGATGAGATCTAAACAGAGAATTAGATCTACAAATAATGATAGATCTGTTCAATAGGTATAGGCTTAGATCTAGTTCATAGTCATGTCAGAATAACTTAGATACACAGGTTATAGAAGATCTAATATGGTTCAAATAATCACAGGCTTAGATCCAAGTTATAGTCATGTCAAGATTAACTTTTAAATATTTAGATCTAAAAATAATGTAGACTCACTGTGATTGGATCTAAGAAATAGACGAGGGATTGCAGACATTGAATCACAAATCTCTAAACTTGAATAACTCTAGTTGATTGTTGAAGAAGAAAAGACTTGATTTAATATGGGCAAAGGTAGCATCTAGTTCTCCATTGTTTCTGTGTGTATAAAACAATAAGAATGGGGTCCTATTTATGGCATAGGGTCTACGAATCTGGTCAAGATTTCAGTCCACGTACACTGAAATATATCAGGACTGGATCAGGGGGGTGTCGACCTGGGTGTCGAAATGGCTATCGACACCCCTCATGGTGTCGACCCATGGGTCGACACCCCTAGGGGAGTGGTAGACCACCAACGGGCTTGGTTCCCATGTTGTCGCGCCTATGTTTTTCGGGCTGATTTTTTGAATTTCTGAAATGATTATATATATATATATAATTAGCTTATATATATGCAAACTTCAAACCTTAATATCTTCTTCATACGATGTCCGTTTTATGCAAACTCGGAGTCTATCTCAAGCAGAATTCCGAGATAAACACAATGGTGCAGTTCGTATTACTTAATTCTAAATACCAGATTATGTATTATTTAGTTTATCATCTTTAGCGTTGTTAAAATTACGGGGTGTTACACTGGAGACCCACTCTTGAATATACGCGACGCTGGTGGCACCGTCGCCCACCACTTGTCCGTCCCACTGACAGTATCCAACTGCTCGTCCCACGCCTCACCATTAATCTGTAGCTGCCTATTCCACCTATTCCATTCTCTTTTCATGTTGTCAAACTTGTTCTTCATTTGACCTGCATTGTAGTCCAATCCGATGCGCTGGTTGAACTCTGTTGCGATCTGCTGGTACCAATTTCCAATGTTATGCGCACGGGACTCCAGGCTATGCACACATTGATGAAAGCACTGGTAGTGTCGTTTTTCCATTCAGCAATGGAATGGGTAGAAGAGGATTGACTTTCTTCCATTCTGGAAAAAAAATTCTAAAATTAGCGGAAAAATATATAATGGAGTTAAGAAGCTAAAAAAACAGAGATATAATAAAAAACCCTGAAATGATTAAAGATTGGAAGGAGTTTGGAGCTTGAATTTTTGGTTTTGGTGTTGAAAATGAAGAGAAGTAGAGTGCATATATTGGGGAAGAGAAGAGAACCACCGGATCCAGAATTTTCAGTCGTGCCTGAGGCGTCGGACACGTAAGCTATCTTTCCAACCATTCATCTCGAAGGGGCAAACATGTGAGCCCCACATGTTTGACGCCGACGCAAACATTTACTGGCCAATCCAAAAATCAAATGTTACCTTAGCTTTGTAGCTTTATTATTGCCTTAATCTGATCTTGAGTCAAGTCAGACAAGCTTTGTGGTACTCTAGATGTGAAAGTCGTTGATTCATTATCTCTTATCATGATGAAAAATGAAATAGTTTACAAGAAAAACAAGAATGGCTTCAAGAAAGAAAGAAACAGATGCTACCACGCTAGTGCATTGATGATTCGTAAGCACCAGTTGTAGGATAACATTGGCGGGTTGAGATAGGACTGGTACGGTGGCGAAAACCTGATGGCACAGATGAAAACAAGAAGTAGTGGATGAAGACAGCGATCTGTCACTATGTCTTTAGAGGGTACTTGCTAAATGATGACAAACTTGATTCTTTAATTAATTTTTTTGCTGCATGAAATCGCTAATCGAAACAAACAACCCAAATAATGGACTATGTCTGATGGGTGATACTGTTATGCATAGGACTGCTCTAATATGAAGTTAGAATTTGCAATCTTGATTATTGATTGATAGTTGAATCAGAGATGCAATATTGAGAGGAGAAGAAAATAAACTGTATTATTTCTTTTGTGCAAAAATATACAGAATGCATTACAATGCAATAACATGTACTAGGTATAACCTACAAAATGAATAACTTGGCTAAGCCCAATAAGCTATGTTCATATTTCATTATCTAATTAATAATATTTAAAGATGGACGTTTCAGATAAGCTTAGGTAAACTATTTGCAAACACATGAAATATAAAATCGAATAACGATCAGATTTCTCTTTCACTATCTGATACATCCTCTCAAAACTAGGGTAACCAAAACGTTAGATTTTGTTTGTTTTTGAAAAAATCGTTAGATTTATTGAAAAATTAAGGAGAGTGAAAGCTTCTCGATGCATTAATGGCTTCAGATCTGTGTATTAATGGATTGGAAAGTTCATATTTGAAGAAAGAAAGACATCCGAGAGGACCTTTAATTCATTTTATCCTGAATATTCTGATTTACACTGACACTACACCATAACAACAGCTCTTAACTCTAATTTTTTTTCATTTACCAACAGTTATTCCTGTTACAGAATAATGACAAAAATATGCATTGCTATGCTAGAAAAGTGTTACCATAATTGCATAATTACAAATTTTTATTGCCATTGTGTTGGTAAGCCTGGTAGAACTGAAATTAAATCAATATTGTGGGGGTAAAAGAGTAATTGAATCTTTAATATCATTTCTAAACCTAACCTATTCACAACGCTTATCACCAGTAGCCACTTCTTAAGAAAATCGTGAGCCTTTCCAATTGACTTGTGATTTCGAGACGAAATTAAAATTAAGTGAATTTCATAAATTTCTAGGTTAATTTCAGCTTCCTTCAGCATACAAGCTTTTCATTCAATTCCTGAATCGATTTCAACTTAAGAGAAGAGGGAGACGCAACACAATTTCAACTTCAGGTTTGAAACACTCGATTTCTACTTCAGATTTGAGTGAATTAGGATATCAAGCTAGATTTCAGGCTAATCGATTTTGGCTGTAAGGAATTGCAATTTTGAGGTGAGTTTCACATGTTATTAGCGTGGAATTATCTTTGATAGTTGAAGTAAGAATTAAACAGTTATATTATTTCATGCTTAATTTTTCTTTTTTAATATATAAACATGCTTATTTAATTCATATTTTGACTCTGATAATGACTTGGATAATTTGATTTACATACTAACACAATACAAGAACATCCCACTCTTTAAATAAATCACCAAAACCTGCTCATTCAGGCAAGAACAATCATGTTGCATGCAAAATTCAATAGATCTTGTTCTAAGATTAAATAACCAAACTTCTTCTTTTAAGCAAAGCCATCTTTAGTTCATTTTCCTGATATTTAATGTACAATGTACAACATAGGCACGACAATCATTTACATATCAAGATGATATGGGCTTATAAGAGTAAGACAACCATGGATTCTTCGCCTCTGATGCAGTTGAGCGCTTCTTTTGGTTTACTTCGAGTAGGTAAGCAACATAATATATGAAACCTTGATCGCCAATAGGTAATCAATGTCTCAGTGATGACTTTTTTGGAACTAGGTATTCTAATATGCTGATTCCCTAAAACGGGAATTTGTTTTTGCCGAAACCAAAAAGCTTAATGTTGTATGGATCTTGTGAACATAAAAGAAGGGGATTTGTGACATTGGTACGAAATTTTTATACTAGTTTAAAAACTAATTTCAATTTTAATATGTTCCCAAAAATAACTTAGAATGAAATTTATTCCTCTATTTATTTAACATAGTAATTAGTTAACATTACAATTTTTGAGTTGGATAGGTGTTGGTATCACGATCTCTGTTTGAGGATTTAAAATAGTTATTTCACATATCGCGATCTCTATTTGAGAGATTTAAAATAACGATGATAATTTACTGAATAAAATGCAAAATTAGATGATAAAAGAGGAAAGGAAATGGAGGTAAAATCATTATAGATATTTTTAATATACCTGGAAGCAATCTCTCGTATAGATACTTCAAATCAGGCACAATGTAGCCTTCTGAGATCCCCCCTTTTAACTCATATTTACTACTCTCTATTTCTTTTTGTGGCTGCCGGACTTTTTATTTTTTGAAATTGGTCTATTTTCATTCGCTGGTATGAAAGGGTAGACTAACGCATATTTATTGCCTCCAATGTCTTTTTATTTCTTGATGGTTCTTTCTACGACTGTTTTGTTGTTTGTTTGTTTGTTTAAATTTGTGTGGCTTTGCTCACATCTAATTTGTTTTCATGACTTATTTAGAAAGTTTTTGTGAAGGAGATGGTCCTAGACTTCTACGCTATGAGCATAGATTTCATATCATATGTTTGGAATCCTGAATTAGAACACATAACAATTTCCTATATTGTCGAACAATAACATGTTGACTTTAAAATTACTAATGTTTTGGCTTTTTCAATGTGTGCATAATTAACTCCAAATCCATTTCATCATGGAGTATTAATCACCTTTATATTCTTTAATTGTAAAATTTCTAGAATCATCTTGTTAACATTTTATTTACCTGTTATGGCTTTTTAGTTTATAAAATAATATTTGATTTTAGAAAAAAAAGGAAAAAACAAACATGACACACTAGTTATTATATTCATTAGAAATTAATAATAAAAATTTGTCTTAATGCACTCAATAATTAAAATAAAACATTTCATGTTTTCAGTTAGTGCTAGATATACTTTCGAAGTTAGGACAAGGATTAACAACTATTCTATTATCCATTTAATACCCAATGACTTATTTACTAAGTAATTTAGTGTTTAATGATCCATTGTTTCATATTTTAGATTTTACTAAATATGCTACTTGTTCCAATTTTTTTTTGCCCTTCTTAAAGTTAGCAGTATTTTAGGTGAATCTATAATTGTTGCCTCGTTATTATCATCTTGGTGAATGTGTTAGATTTTTCTTTTCCTTCGTATATAATGTTTGATGTTTGCCCATTCGTAGGATTACCATAGATATTATGAGCTGCAATTGCTTCAGGGAAGGTTGATATGCTTACTGTTTTAAATAATCCATAATGATTTCTTTCATTATGAAAGTTTCATATGTTTCAGTAGATCCAAAAACTAATGATATTATGAGATATAATCCTAAAGTATTTTAAGGTGACAAGTTGTGAATTTGTTATTGCTTTCAAACAAGCTAAAAATCCATGCACCTGTGTCTCACATGAAAATTGTCCGCCTTTTGATATTGGTGAGTTATTTTGCATTAATCCGCTTATAATATCAAATTTCTCTACGACTACAAAAGAAGCTTTTATTATATTCAGTAAGTCATCAGTCTTGACTTGTCTGGATGTTGCTCCAGATGATGAAAGACATTATACCATATCAGATATAACTCCTAGTCTCATCACAACCTAGGGTAGTAATAATCTCATGACTTTTATTTTACCAATATTTGCTATGTAATGTAAAATTGTTGTGTACTTAAACCTCCATTATGTTAGGATATAAAATATAACCCACTCTTTCAACTCGGTAAAATCTTCAACAAACTATTTGATTTTGAGTTTGCATTAAATATTTTTGTTCGATTTGCCAATGCTGCTCGAGATAGAGATACTCAATTCCTACATTTTTGGTTAATATTCTACTTTTTAATACACTACACCATAATTTTTCGGTGCTAATGAGCTCGGTTTCGAATCCGAAATTGAGCTGGATATGCTCAGTTTCTAAACTGACCGAGTCGGCTTAGATACTGAGCTTGGCTCGGTTTCGAACTGAATCTATCCGGCTCAGTTTCGAACTAACCCTGTCGGGCTCAGTTCCTAAATTAAGTGGCTCAGTTTAGAAACTGATCCTTTCCGTCTCAATTTCTAAAAACTGAGCTTGGGCTTGCTCAGTTCTTTTAGAAACTGAGACAGTCCAGGCTCAGTTTAGAAACTGAGCCTTTCCTGCTCAGCTCAAAACTGAGCCAGGGCCCTATTGTGAACTGGGTCTTTCCAACATATTTTGGATCAGTTTTGAACTAATCCTTTCCAGAGCTTGAGGTTCAGTTTTGAATAAAAACTAAGCTTTCGGCTAATTTTTTGTATCGAAACTAGAAATTGAGTTTCAAAACTGAACTTCATATTGGATATTGAACTACCTTTTTCGATTAAAGAAAATTAGAATTTATTTATATTGAAGGTTAAGTGATGAAAATAACCTATTGAATATTAAAGTTGTGTGTGCATCATTTCTTTGAGCATTGATATCTTGGCTTTAACTGATAATTTTAATTCATTGTGATACTAAATGCATGCAAGCATTTATAGAAGAAGCGGAAGAAAAGAGGAAATTGGTTATATGGTCCAAGTTTCGTATTCGGTATTTGTATATTAAACTATGGGTAGTATATTGTCTTTAGGCATTACATTCTATTATGATTACGAGATTAGTTAATTATGTATTGAATTTAGTAACTTAACTATGTATGGTACTTTTTTTTGCTAATTGATACTCTATGTTGCTATTATGGTTATGGATGTAGTTTGTTGATATTGCTTGAGTTATACATTTCCAAATTCATATATTTTGGGTTCAAATTAAACATAGTATGTATTATAATCATGGATACCATGTTAGTTGCAATAGTTATTATATATATTACTAATTTTTTTTATTGACATTTATATATGTTGGTATGATTAAATCAGCAATCCTTGCAACCATTGGGACAGAAAACGTTCCAACGTTTATAAGCCTTAAAAAAGAAATTCTGCTAAGCTTATAAGCATTGGGACACAGAAATATCCTAACGCATATAAGAATTGGGACATAAAAATGTGCCAACGCTTATAAGCATTGGAAATAATTGTCGACGTCCCTACATCAACACTTATAAGCGTTGCTGAATTTTTGTTGACATTTACACGTTGGGAATCACCTGTTTTAGTGTATTGTGATTTGATGATGAGCTTCTGAGTTCCATCCACTTTGAGATCTTTGCTTCTATTTGTCTTCAGTGTGAGCGTTTAATGACTTGCAACTTCGAGGGCTTTGCTAGCATAATTTGTGATTGAGATAGATTTATTTAAGATGTCCGCCCTTTGGTAGGTTTCAGGTATATAATTCACTCGTATTTCTCCTTTTTGAGCTAATTCACTAATGAAGTGTAAGTTGATCTCTATGCGTTTGATTCTGGCATGTTGAATAGAATTCTTTGACATGTACACAACATTTTTGTTGTCAAGCCATAATGTAGACTAGGATTTTAACATTAGTTCACCCAATAAGAATTGGATCCATTTAATTTGTGCTATGATATTAGCAATGCTTCGATATTTGGCTTCAGTACAAGATCATGAAATAGTAGGCTTTTTTTGAACATTAAGAAGTCAGGTTGCTTCCAATGTATATGCAATGTCTTGTACTTGATCTTCAATCATTTCGATCGGATGCCCAGTCAGCATCTACATAGCTAGTTATGTTTAGCTGTTTGTTGGCCTTCAATGTTAATGTATGGTTGATAGTTCCCTTCATACATCGTAGAATTCTCTTCACTGTTTTTCAATGTTTAATCAAAGGATTCTATATAAATTATGAAATTTTGTTAACATTAAAATTAATATATGGTGTAGTTATACTTGCATATTGTAACGCACCTACAACACTTTTGTATTTTTGTATGTTAAATATTGCTTCCTCTATGTATTTAGGAAATTTCATACTGGTTATCATTGGAGTTTGTTAGAGAATAGCATTATTTATCGTGGTTTGGATTAAGAGTTCAGTGGTGTATTTTCTTCGACATAGAGTTTTTTTTTTTTAGGAAGACGGGTGTGTAGCATGGCACTACACAGCCGGTTACGCATAGATGCATAAAAGCTAGTAATGATATCTGGTTGACAGGCCCAACCAGTAGCAAACTAAGTACAGACCAAGATGGTCATATATAAAACAGTCTAAGGAGTACTGATAAAATGTACATATAGCATCCACATCACAGCTGCGTGAAAAATACACAACCAAAATAAAACTACATACTTATACTTGATCAGAAAGGAAACAACGAGCTGCTTTCTTGAGTTCCAGGCGAGCGAGGCTGGGGGAGGGAAAGTCTGAAACGAGCATGTCTGACCGAGCCTGTCCATAATTCGAAGAGTTGCAGTATATGATAACAAGTTCCCATGAATAACTTTTTGGGTCTTCCGAATACATATGCATTTCGTTCTAACCAGATACACCAAGAGAAGATTGCCACAAGAGAATCAAACGAGGGATCAGGGGGGTGCTGTGCTGCCAGTAATCGAAGAAAGAGCGAAATGAAGGGACGAAACCAAGAATAAATGAGCTAACGGCGGTCCAGACCGCAAATGAAAAGTCACAATCGAAGAAAAGATGGGTGAGAGATTCATTGCTCAGATTGCAAAGAACGCAAATAGGGTTGACATCGACCCCAAAGCGGCAGAGTCTGTCTTTAGAATTGATGCGATTATGGATTAAAAGCCATTGAAAGAAAATGATGCGTAGGGGGAGATGACAGTTCCAAATTCTGGAGTAAGAATAACATCGACCTGGGTGAACCAAATAATCATAAAAAGACTTGACTGAGAATTTTCGTGAAGAGCCCAAAGCCCAATAAAAAGAGTCCGGCCCAGGAGATAGTTGAAAAGAATCAATGAGTACCCCGATACTAGTCAACTCCTGTAGATTGGACAGCCCAAATAGTGAACTGGGAAACAAGCCCAATGGGCCTAAATTGAAGACTTCAACAATTGTCTGTGGGCTAGAAATGTTGCGAGATCCAAGGTTGGGTAAGGAGGAGGATAGAGGGATTTCTCCATACCAAATATCTTGCCAAAGCAAACATGATTCACGATTATTTACTTTAACATGAAAAGCGATTTAACTCTAGCGAGGGAGGATAAAACTCCTTTCCAGAACGGAGATGGATTAGAGACAGGACTGAAATGGAGAATGAAGGATGTGTTTGCATTGTAAAGCCGCAGTAAGATCCAATCTTTCCAGATGAAATGAGAAGGTGAAAGAGCACGCCAAATCCATTTAGACAAGAGAGCTAGATTGAAGGAGGTAAGCTGGGGGACATTCAATCCTCCATGAGAGTAAGGGAGACATACTATATGCTAGTTGACTAGTCTTTTGAGTTTATCACCATTCCAAAGGAAAGAGCTTCGAATAGAATCAATCTTATTGGTAACCCAGATGGGTAATTTGTGAAACGACATCCAATATGTTGTTATTGAGGAGAGAACATGTTTGAGAAGTACAAGGCGACCAGCTGAAGACAAGGAATTTGCCTTCCAAGATGATAGTCTAGATTCAATTTTTGAGATAAGAGGAGTCCAATCTGATTTATGAAGTTTGGTGGGTCGAAGGGGTATACCAAGATAAGTAATGGGGAATGATCCAACATTGCAGTTTATACATTTGGCAATAGAGGCACCGAGGGAAGAGCAATTCCCCAACATTATAACGGAACTTTTATTAAAATTTATAGAAAGACCAGAAATGAATTCGAAGGTGTATAGGAGAACTTTAAGGCTGTGGATGTTTTGAGGTGAAGGGGCGGTAAAGAGAATCGTGTCATCGGAAAATTGTAAGTTGGTTGTGGTGAGGTTGGAATTTGGAAGAGAAATGCCAGAGAGGAAGTTGTGTTGACATAGAGTTAAATCTGAATTAGACTGACTGTTGTTGGTTTAATTACAGATGAAATGGTTCAATTATGGTCAACTGAACTAGATAAAACAACAAATTTTTTTGGTTTAAAAATATGAATTATTGCTCTTGTGACCATTTGATGACCAAATTGAACTTGTGACTCGTTGGTGGTGAGTGATCAATGTATACAGATTCTATTGAATATTCTAATCTAGTTGCTAGAGAATTTAATGTTTCCTTTTAGCTTTGTTAAGATTGAATTTCTATTTGTATAGGAAAATGAGAAGTTTGGCAGAGTGGCTCTATGCATTTATGGCCTTCAGAACTTGGAGGTAGTGGATTGGTAGCATTAAAATATTCATTGCTCTCCATTTAATACCATTTCTGGGTACTTTGACATAGTAGTTATAGATTTCTTTGCATTGCTAATTTTGTTTGTAGTCTTTATATCTTTGTTGTTGAATGGAAATACATTTTCATTGATTACCATATATCTACTTATATAAAAATTTCCTGCATCATTAAGGCATTTGTATCCTTTTTTATCATTAATATAGCCTAGAAAAATGCAAGGTTTAAACCTGAAATTTAACTTCTTAGTACTACATGGTCTTACGTATGGAAAACACAAACATCCAAAAGTTTTTAGGCAATGATCTTCTTTGGTATTGTAAAGTTTTACATGTGGTGGCAAACTCTTCAACACTTTTTTTGGTTGTATATTAATCAAATAAACAGTTGTATTGAAGGCTTCTGGCCAAAACTTTAGAGGTAAAATAGCTTAAGCTAACAATGTCAAACTAGACTCCATTAGGTGCCCGTGTTTTTTTTTAGAATCTACTTTGTTGAGAAGGGTGTAGACAAGTAGTTCTATGCACAATTTTTTTTCTAAATATATTGATTTAGACTTTTAAATTCACTACCACCATCAGATTGTATAATCTTTACATGGGCATTGTTTTGCTATTCAATCACAGTTATGTAATTTTTAAGAGCATTGTATGTATCAAATTTGGCCTTTAAAAAACAAAAAAACTAGCATATGAACTAGTAAAAGATATGTTACTTTTCTAGCTAAAATATGAATAAATTGGCGTGGGACCCTGCAAATCAGTTGTTGTAACCACCCGCCTTTTTGCTCGGTTTTCGCTGATAATTAAATCAAATTAAATCGTTCATACAGACAGATAGTTATGGGTACAGACATATTTTAACATAAAGAATAGAACTTTTCATTTCATTACAAAATATTACATCATAGTTACAAAGAATCAGAGTATACCATAAGCTTAGCGGAACAAAATTCTTTCAACGGAAGAAGAAAAACCAAAATATAACTCTAGCTCAAAACCTGCATCCAACTCTTGAAAGTTAAACCTGCAAATTAAACTACTGGCTACCCATGCAAAAATTATGGGCACCTAGAGTTTAGGTATGGGAACAATAGACTCCAGGTCCGTTATGGGACTGATGTTAGAACTCAAAACAGTTATTATTACTATTATTTCGGGTTTATTTTAAAATTGGGAAATTTCACCGAACCACGCCGCTAACGTGAAATGGGTTTACTCCATGTGAATTCCCATGCATAGGAAATCGCAATGACTTTGGAACATGAAGATATCATAAGATCGTCTCATATCACATAATGCAAGCACACACCAGATGGGCAAATTTTATCTTATGATAACCAAAAATGCTTTAATATGCAAAAATTCTCTTTTAATACTAAATCATTGCATAGTGTTGAAACCATTTCACAAATAAATATATTAATCTTAGCGAGCAGAGTAACTATGCCCACATACATTGTTTACAAACAAAATGAAGGGCTCATATTTGTTGTTGGGTTTTCCAACATGATGGTTCCTGGAATGAAAGATCAATCGAGGACACAAAATTAAGTATCTCCCTGTTAACATCCAGACACGGACATCGAATACATAGCGTGAAAGTGTATATCCCGGTTAACATCCAAACATCGGACACCGTATATACTTTATTTCCTCAGGTTTCGAGGTAGATCTACCGCTGCAGCTTTCGATTTTCATTAGAGATTATGTATATAACCTAACCGCCAGTTTACCATCAATCCGGGGTGTGAGGTTCGTCGATGCCACAATATACACAAAGCTACGCTTCAATAAGCCATGCTCTGATCATCACTAGTTCATTTCATAACTCGAGTATGCCACATTGACAATTCATGACATGTCATTGATTTTTATTAATACATAACCTCTAAGTTTTTAAGTCTTAGAAACGAGAATAATTATCGCCACAACAAAATAATTTCTTGATTCCTTATTGGTTTATAATAAATTCCATTTTTAGAAAAGTTTTAAGTATTTCTTCGAAAAGGCAAAGGAAGATCGTTCGTCCAGATTTTGGGTACTTGATTTCGTGAATCCTCTATTTGTTGTCAGCTAAGTAAGGGGAAATCCGTTTTAATTTATATTACGAATTTCTAGTTGAATTTTTTAAATTCGTTCGTTGTGTAGTCGCAGCATCGTGTTGAGACTATAGATCCTTGGAGTTAGTTTGGAGTTTAACTACGGTCTTTAAATACCGCGGTGATGAGGATAATTATTTCAGATCGCATAAAATCTTAAAAGATAACGCGGGACGATTAATATTTTAATCTGGCCCGATAAAGTCAAGGCCCAAACTTTATCCAAAGCCCATTTGGTAGTTGATTGTTTAGTGCTACACTATGATGGTCAATTAATTGATGAGTTTTGGTACAACTTGGACCTAGGACTCAACCATAAAAGTTGCATCCAAATTACCCCCCTTTACTTCTTCTTTCGTCCTTTCTTCCTCATTCGGCAAACCATATCTCTATACTTCTTCTCTTTCTTTGTTGCCGCCTCATCTCCTCTTTTTCGCGCCTGTTTGCGCATTAGATCTTGCCTCATTAATACTCTAAGATCTAAATTTTTTTATCTCCGACAATTTCTTTGCTTATAATGCCTAAGTTGCAATATTCGATCCTACTTACACCATTTAAGTCTCCTCCTTAGGTAGAGGTCATTTGGTTGGATCAGAAAAAGAAAAAAGCTTTCACTGCTTTAGGGCCAAGAAAATTTGTAGAGGTAGTTGGACTTGCTCTGGTCCATTGCCTGAGATATTAGAATAGGATTGTTGCTTGTGCTGCATCCGCCTTTGCTATACATTGTTCGAATAAGATCTTTTGAAAGCGATAGTTGTTTCAGAGATGAAGATTTAAGCTATCTTTTGATGGTTTTTCTAAGGAGGATCTCGATGAGATTTTTGAGGAATCTGTGTTGAGCGCAGACTAGAATGGTATCTTGTTTGACCATCCTTGGATATTTTTGCAGCAAATCTCCTTTTCTTGATGTCAGGAATCTAGGTTCGAACTGCCAATGTATACGTGTGACCCATTTAGCACATCGTTCAATAAATGGGAAGTTATAACTGGATTTGTCTCATGATACGGAAATCAATCCTTTGTTTGATCGATCGCGTAACCATCATTTAGTACCGCGTCATTTTCGATTTAGCTTGTGCTCTTGTGTGTTGTCTCATGGAGTTACTTTCCGTAATTTCACCCATCTACTTTGTCCTTAGGCAATATTGGGTTTAATTTCCATATTAAGCACATTTTACCTAGTATATTATGGAATTAATTAAACTAACAATTTCTTCAAATATATAAGGTATAGACTGCTTAGGTTTATCCAACTTTGCCCACTGTCAATCCAATATTACTATTTTAATTACGTCAATTCTAAGTAATTCGGCTAACAAATATTTATCAAACGTCAATGATTATCAACTATAGATGACATATTGCAATTCCACTTATTTTAAGCCCTTCTCTTTGTTCACTCTACTTTAGGAGAAAACATACAAATTCGACCATTATCGTTTTTAATTTCATATATATGTTGTAAGACATACTATGCACTCACTCAAATTGCCCCCATGAACTTCAATCTCCTATTACAGAAATCAATTATAAGAAGTAAAAATTTGTACAAACCAATATATTACTGTATGTTATATTAATTTACATCAAATAGAACTAATTTACTTTTTTTTTACAAATAAAGTACAAAGTTCAAATTTTCAGTCAACACTTAGGGTGCATTAGGTTAAAAATGAGTTTCGGGGTTTGAGTTTTCAAAATTAATTAATAAACATTAAAGGTATGAAAGGAGGATTGGTAGAATGATAGGAAGATGGAGGGGACCGTGGAGGGGATGTTGCAATAATGGAAGGAACAATTGGTCTTCGTGTTTCTCTTAACTCTCAAAATATGAAAAATGGATAAAATTGTTTTTTATTTTGTCAATTAACTTTGTTTTCTAAAATGGTTGTTTTCCGTAATATACATGCATCATGCACATTTTTGTATGGATGAAAACCCAAAACTGAAAATGGTAAACAAAACACTACCTTAGTTTTTTAAACTATATCTTTTTACTATACTCCTTCTTTCATCCCTATTTTGAGAAAAAATGCATGACAAATCGAATAAGGCATATTTAGGTAAAATCGTATGTCATGACTGGACACCTCATGTTCCTGTTATTCATTTTGATTCTTATCAGGAATATTTTGGAAACTATCTAAATAATTTAATCATATGTCTTAAGTTCTTATGAAGTGGTTACCTTGAGTGGAAGCAGTTGAAGTGCTAAATATAATGGTGATTATGTACAAATATACCTGCTAATGGTTAAAACATAGGTGGTATGCATGCCATGTATGGTTGATTTAATCAATTTTTTTCTTGATGATGCATGCATCCTGGCATAACACTGGGATAAAATCTGAATAAGAACATTGTATATTTAGTAATATGTATACATGTTAGATGCATTAATTTTAAACTAAGATAGCACAAGTGTTGCCTAACAAAAAGACGAGGATGGTGATTGTCTATAATAGAGACATTCGTCAACTATTGGAAACTCAAGTAGCCAGGTGCAGTGCATTAGTTTGCAATATATGTAAAGACATTTAATTCTTTCATCTCTTGAAGAGTAGAGCACATGGGCATATGCTTTGGATCAGTTTATGCTTCTGTGAAGCTTAAGCTTCACCGATGTATTTCCAAGGTCCCCATAACATTTTTTTCCTTCCCCTAATGTAACAACCCGGATTTTTTGAACCAACTTAAAATTTTTATTTTAGCTATTTTAATGTATTTTGAATATTTAAAATGGTTTATTTTAAATAATAACGACTAAAAATTTATTTAAATCGAAGTTAGAACATATAAATTTATTTTAATTATAAAATGAGCATGAAATGGAGCAGTAGTTTGAATATTCGATTTTAAATTTCAAATGAATGTATAAGATTCAAAATAAATCGGATTTCAGTAAAACCAGAAACATTAAAATCAGTTTAATTATATCTTTCTAACTAATGTAAGAAACTCAAATTTCATAATATAAATTGAAATTTATGTCCAGTTTAAAATCTAAAATAGTCGCTATGGAATTTATATATATTTTAATATAATGTATAGCCCTTTAAACAGCCATTTTGCAACCGACCTCCGTTTTCGATGAAACCACTTTTATTGGATCCGGAATGTCAAATTATTGTTAGGTTTCAAATTTCATAATTTTTGGAATTAATATGTTAGCGCAGCAAATTTAACTATGTTTGGTAATTTCAGTTTGAATTTAATCGACAGGAAAATGGCCATTTTTCAAATGATCTCCAAATTCAACGAAATTAGTTTTTTTAGGTTTGTATCATCAAAACATAGCTAGATATAATTTTTCTGTAATTTTTGGAGTCAGTATGTGGCCCCGGTAAATTAAAATATCCATTTAAATTCAATGTACATTGATTTATATTTTAATTTTGATAAAAAACTGATTGAAATAGTTGAACTGGCTTACAAAACATATCCCATTATGTCCAGAATGGGGGTATTTAGCTAGGAACGACAGTCGTTGGGTGTGATTTGGAGTTCAGATTAATAAACAAGCATTTTTGGAAATTAAAATAATTAAAAAAATATATATGTATCCTTTGGCCAATCAGATTTAACCTAATTAATTTTTCCCGAAATAAAAATTCCGCTGCCAGCGATTTTCTTGCAGTCGATCCTCTCTCTATTAAATCACGTCCGATCTTTTAATCATCTCAATGGTTTCAAAAAATTTCTGAAGCAAAGTGGATCAGCTCTTCGAGCTCCACCATCTGAACAACGATGATCGTTTATTAGTAATGACAGTGATCGGAATTCCCTCGAGAAGGCATCACGTTCGAACTGAAATGGAGGGGGAGGCAACGATGGAGAGTAGGTCGAGGAAGGGTGGCGGAGGCATGGCTCGCGACGCCGGAGGTGGTGGAGGTCTCCGATCCGGTCCAAGATAAACGTGGCGGCGGCAAAAGCGTGACCTAGGGTGGGAGCAAGGTTCGACGGGGTGCAGACGTTAAACAGAAGATGGTTAAGGTAATTAAAACAGAATGCAATGAAACGAGATCCGTTGGAATCGCAGAAAAGAGAGCTTCATTATGGAACTGACTGGGACTAAAATGGAGCTAATTGCAGATTTGGATAAAATAAATGCGCAATTTTATTTTATTGAAACCGACATCAATTAAAGAATGGCGGAGTGGATCCCAATGTGAGAACACCTTCTCACTCAAATTATTTTATAGTTAAATATATCCTAGGTTGCAGACGGGGCTTAGTAGCTCCTGACACTATTTATTGTACAAACCATAGTAGTTTATTTGGATTGTATTGTGGAAATTTGGATTGTAGATGTAAAATTGATTGTGAATTGATTGTGGGATTATTTGGATTGATTGTGATTATTGTTGTAATGACCCGAATTTCCGTACTCTTTGAGTCGACTAATAACACAGCATGTCCAACCCAAATCGCACAGAAACACGAATCATTATTAGAAAGAAGTTAGAGGATGAGAAATAGAAAGAAAGAAATATTAGAATAGAAGAAAACGAAGATCAAAAACTCACAGCGGAACAAATAAAATATATTAGATAACATAAACTTTGAAATACAATTCAGTATTTGTATATACATACCATTATCAGAGCACAACGGTTATCCCTGGAACAGTTATAAACACCTGTTTCCAAATACAACATAGTACACAACGGAAAATATGATAATCTATAACTAACTGGTAAAGCCTCCTGCTTCAAGCTCCTCCAAGTGAATCTGTAAAATCCTAACTACTTGACTGTCCGTACAAATTTGGGCACCCAAGAGTTTAGGGAAACAAACAAAATAAACTCTGGGTCAGTCATGGGACTGGTGTGAGTAAACTCCCACCATTTATTTAACTTTTAAAAATCCTTTCGAAAGAAATGATAATCGTAAGACCGATCCACACATAAACACAGATGGTTTTTAACTTACGATAACCAAAATATTTAAGATATCAAATCCAGTGATATTATAATAATGTCTACATCAAATAAATAGAATCTAGCGGAACGCTTGCATCTCATGCTCCATATATAATATAAAATCAAAAAACTGCAGGGCGCATATTGGAAATTGGATTTCCAACATGACAAGGTATGGAGCCACCTTCCGATAGTGTATCTCTAAAGACGAATACACAGGGTTCAACAAGAACGTCTTGCAACTCGGCCCACACATGATCGACCACTCATTTCGCTTGAGTGTATCGAATGTATATCACCAACGGTTGGGATCGGCAACCGTTTCCCGAAAGGGACAACATCGATAGATTAAAGAAGCAAAACGAATTTCTTTAGATAGGTGACTATACATTCTAATGGGAGCAACCCACATAGCCATGCTGCCTGCCCGATATTTGTCAATCCCCGGTTGTGAGGCTTGAGGTTTGAATTAACAAAACAACCCTTGCATTTTTCTCCGTCTTCATAATCTCTTCAACATAAGTTGATTCGTAACTCTTATACCAATACGAAGTGGTTTTCAGATATTAAATCTGATCCTGGTCTCTCCATATTGACAACGGAGGTATAAAATAAATCAAAACTTTGATAGTCGGTGATTTAACAATCAAAGAAACATCCATACAATCAACGGTCCTATTTCCAATTGGAAATTCTACCGATCAAGCATCAAACAACACTGGGCCCCTATAAATCAATTCTTGATTATATTATTATTTCAAATTCCTATTTCCCTATCTTTCGTATCCTTTTGAAGCTCGATTTCCCTCTCGATTCTTTGAAAAAAAATTCCAATAAGTAATTTCTTTATTCGAGAAAATATCTCTTTTCCCCATTTAGAAAACATTTCTATATATATATTAGCGAATCCTTATTTTCCTATATTCAGAAAATATGCCGCATTAATATTGGAAAATATTTCCAAATTCTCTTTCCTAATTCCTCATTGACCAATTCATTTCATTTTCTATACGTAGAAAATACCTCTCATTTTACTGGGAAAAACATTTCAAATTCTTTTAAATTAACGCGATGTTATAAACATTGTTATTATAACTTAAAACATTAACCAATTATTAACTAACCAGAATGTTAACAAATCTTCACTATCGAACCTTAACCATTTCTCCATCAATCATGAAGTCAATCAAGTTGGGGTATAATTACCTCTCAGACCTTAATTGAACAACATTCTCAACTTTGAAATAGTCAAAGCTCACCATTTCAAACAAACCATCGCTTACATGACTCTCGAATTCAATCTAAGAACACGCTTCTTTTACTTTAAAACACTGATTATAACGGTAGCGTTATAATCGCCGTTTCCAAATATTTGATTTATAAAACATTACTTTTAACAACAGCGTTACATCGCTGTTTAGCTTTTATGATAATAGCAACATTAAAATCGCTGTTAAAACATTTGTGATAACAGTAGCATTATAATCGCTGTTTAGATTTACAAAAAAACATATATTATAACAACAGCGCTTTAATCGCTGTTTTAAATAAAGTACCGTGTGCGACGCACACGCCTCCGTTGTTCATTTATAAACTCTGCTTATTTTAAACAATTCAAGTTCACCTTTAAATGTATTTACAAGCTATACGTTCTTTAACTTCTGAAATTAACTTAATTTGATTTCTATAAATCCCTTTTTAGATATATTATTGCAAACTATAGAATTAATTGAACATTGACTTTATAATGTATTTAAATTAATTCATAGGTTCATGTTAAATAAAATTTAAATATTCTTCCGAGACATAAATCATTTGTAAAATTCGACATAGCCGAATTCTTACTTAAAATTTCATCAGAATTATCTCAATTAATTTTATACTCCCATTTATTGGAATATAACCCATTGTTTCTTTCGAAACCAATTTTCCCACTCAAATCTCTTTTACAACTATTGCATTCAAATCCCACCTCAAATATCGGTATCAACACCAATTACCACTTTGCTTATATAACTTCAACTTGAATTTATATTTTACTTTAATCTATGATACATATTTTATTTAATTTAAACACATCGTTATAAACAACTTCTTGTTTTAATTCGCTTAAACAAGTTTCTATTTTCTTTCCATTTGAAATCTAATTTCTATTTTGGAAATAATTTCCTTTTTAAATCTCAAATCCCTTTTCTACATCCTAAAACATTTTACGGTATTAAAATACCAAAATTTATCGAGCTAGTGTAATTTAACCACAACAAAATCAATCACGATCAAATATCATAAATAAATAAATAAATAAAACAGTAAATAAAATGTTGAGGAATCTAGTTGGATCCCTCCAACCTGTTTCCCTGCATCCACAGATGTTAATAACATCAATAATATTATTTCACATCAATATGAAATATCAGAACGATGTAATCCAATCAACCAATTTTATCAACTATTCAACCAAGCAACCATCACACAGTATAAAATAAATATAAAACTCGTTTACAAAAATATAAACGAGTCAGAGTTTAGTGAGATTACTCACCTTGTCTCGCAGTTGATGGTTCTGCTTTTACTTCGTTCAAAATCAAACAGTGCTTAATTTTTATCACAAAATTCCAATATCTCGATCCTCCACCGCGTCAGTTCCACCATGCAAATTTCGTTGCTGCGATTCCAGTAGACCCGGTTTCGTCACATTCTGTTAATGAATGATCGAGTTATGGTAATTAAGATATTAGGCATTGATTTAATAATAATATTAACTTAATTAATTATCATTACCGTTTTAACCCTTAATACCGTGTTTAGTTTAAATCAACTCTTAAGTCTTCGCTCAATATCCTTCTGCTCATGGTGATCGCTCCCTCTTGCTCCTCTCTGTCTGACCCTTCAAACCACCGAAGATACCATCGAACCATCCTTCATTACCACTAACGAAACCGTGACTTCCAGTACCCCGCGTTTCCATGCAAACTTCATCATAAATCATCCCTTCACCACGTTGAACACCACAGAACCCACTGGACACCCAACAGAATCAATGCGATAGCTTTTAAATCTGAAAATTTCTCCATCTTTCTACGAGACAACATCCCATTTGCTCCTCCCATTCACGTCTGTCTTCACATCAGTCCACAACAAAAGCAAAGTGCAAACTTTTTTCATAACCAAACCCCTCCAGGACTTGCCGACCCGCACCTTTGAACCTTGCGCCGGCGCCGAAAGGATCTCCAACTCCCTCTAGCTCTGGCAGCTTCAACCCGGATCTCACGCTGGTGTAAATATCCAATGATAGTTTTGTATTTCGTTTTGTCTATCTACAGGTTTGCAAAAATGAGGAGGACGACCCTGCGTTTATATAGGGTGAGTGGCTTGGGAGCCACGGTGTTCAAATGTCTTGGAAGCCACGGAAATTAGGCAAACGTAGGATTAGGATAAGTCTGAGATGAATTTAATTTGCATGTGCATGTCTCGTCTTTTCCATGTACTCAGATTCAGATAAAAAAAATTATCAAGCCATGTGCAGCAATTAAAAGAGAAGTCCCTTGTTCAATCTAGGCATGTGCGTGCTGTACATTAATTGCTGTATAGGTATGTGCTTTCCTTTCGAACTGGCATGTGAAAGTTTCAGTTTTCATAAGCATAAAAATTTGGTAGATATTTGACAAGATTTAGTAAGGATTTTGATTTGATCTACACATTGGAAAGGAAGACAAGCCCGTGCAGCTGAAACTTTTTGATTGGAGCACAAGATTGATGTAGCCGATATGTTTGAATAAAGGAGAAGATTTAAGATAAGATTTTTATTCAGATGGCATAAGATGAGCTGTTTCGAATAGTGGATGACTGGCGAAGATTTTAATTGAGTTGATCAACAAGTTTGTCCTAGGGTGAGCTCGAATTCTTATTTGAGCTTGGGTAAGAGTTTGGGGTAGAGTTTCTAAAAAGATGTGTTGTCGAGATATAAACATTTAACTGCAGCGTTTGTTAGGCCAGTAGGTATGTGAAAGTTAAAGATATAGGTAGGCTATCCCCTTCTTCTGATACACGCATGTGCTTGAGTTGAAATTCACAGCTGCATGAAGAAATTTACCCATGTGCTTGCGTCTCAAATTGGATAGCATGTGCTCTAGTTTAGCAATCAGTTTGCAGAAGGGTAACGTGAGTTACAGTTTCGAGTTGGCTATGTACATATAGGCTGGAAGTAGTAGTTGGAATTTAAAAGATGTTGTACTACGATTTCATTTGTGGTTTACCATAGAATGAAATTTAATTAGTATGTTCTTTAGCAATTATAAAAATCTTTTTTGCGTATGAGCCGTTGCTGACAAAAGTAAGAATGTGATCGTGTCCAGCGAGGTGTCACGATCCCAAGAATATAATAATATCGGTAGTTTAACTTATATTGTGAAACCCTAAAGTATTGATATAGGGTGCAAAATACTCCAAATAAAAAGTTTCATATTTAATTAATTAAAAATTACAGTAAAATTCTAAAAATTAAATTATAACTACGCTTAAAAAGAATCTTATCCAAATTCAAGACCGGTATTTAAATATATTTAAACAACCGTTATGGCCTACATACGATTCCACAACGACTATTTGAAAATTTGATTTGGATGTAACTCACAATATATAAGACGAAATATCGATTTTCCACTTCCATTAGAAAGATATTGTTTAATAGATTCACACGTTTCTTGTTTCATTGAATTCCGATTTATATTGGATTCTGTATATTCGGTTGAAGTTTATATCGTAAATTACGAACTACCACGACTATTTCGAGCTCATTTATAATTTAATTAATAAATTCCATAAAATTCCTATATATAATTCAAAAAATATATTTAAAATAAATTAAAATATTCAGAATTCAACGGCTAAAAATCCGGGTCGTTACAATTGTGTAAGGCGCGAGCCAGTACCAGGAGAGGGGTAATGCTAGACATTACTCCGGTTCTAATATCGCGCTGTTATAATTCCGAAATTTTCTGAAATAAATATTTATTTATTAAAAATATCATTTTTATTGTGTATATGAACCGTATAAAATATTCATGTGTTGAATAAAATGTTGGAACAATAAAAATATCATTTTTATTGAATGTATAAACTATATAAAATATTCATGTATTGAATAAAATGTTTGAATAATAAAAATATCATTTTTATTGAATGTATAAACTATATAAAATAGTAAAGTGTTGAAACAAATATTTCATCGTTAAAAATCTATTTTTTAACGTAAAAATGAATGGCGTAAAATTCTCCTGAAATGAAAATAAATATTCATTTACAAATCTAACGATTTGTTTATGTACACCCATTTAACTGATATTGATTGGGATGATAAATTTTACACATCAACCAATTGCACAAATAATATTCAGTATTTGTTGGTTGAAACCCCACACAGGTATTGGGATGATATTTGACAGACTGTTGTAAGCATTAATTATTTATATTTAATGCTTATGCAGCTGTGTAATGCACTCCGGATGATGGATTGTGTATCATTATTGTTGTGTACATGTGATGTATGAAATCCATATAAATAAATTATATGGTAACTATTTGGGTCTGATTCCAATTCAGAAAATAACAAACATTTTAAAATAACGAATATTTTAAAATAACGAATATTTTAAAATAATGTTTAGTAAAGGATTAAAATGTGAATTTGATGTCCGATTTTGGATGGACACAAAAATATTGAAATGTGTGAAGCCGTGTTGATTAGATTTGCGCTATTTTAACGCGAACGATATTTATATCGATTTTATTCATTTTTATAATGAATATCGAAAAGGAAATTATTGTAAAATATGATATTGTGAAAATATTATCATTTAAATATTATAATGATAAAGAGTATTCAATTTTGATTTAAAATTGAAATGAAAGTGGGAATCATATTTAAAACAAATTTATAGAATATGTTTTGGACAAAATATATATATATATATATATATATTAATGGCCTGAATAGAACGCACCGCGCTGCGACCGTTCGCGAATTTCGACCATCGACTTCAAATTGACATTACGGGAGATCCGACCATCGGATTCTACTAAAACCAGAAGCATTGGGTTCGTATCGAAAAGAGCTTTCCAATGAATATAAGAGATTTAAATTTGAACAATTGGATTTGGAATTATATCCAAATCAAATTTGGAAAAGGTCGCCATGGATGCAGTTCGATGGCTGTTATTGGAAACCGACTTTACGGGCCTTGATAAAATTATTAAAAATATTAATAATTTGTGTAAAATCATAATTAATGAAAGAATTTGGATGAAAAATTCCATATTTGTAAAGATAAAAAAATATTTTTATCAAAATGAACTAGTTATTAACTAGAAAGATAATCCATCGTTTTTAAATAAATAAATTGGATTTGAGGATGGTTTTAATCTAACCAGAATTTTTCAATTAATGAATTGGAATGGATTTGAATAGAAATCATCTTCGGGAGATTTCGATATTGGATTCCGTGACTATACGGATATTGTGGAGGAATTGGTTAGACAGATATATATCATTATTCCCTATACGATATATGTTGGTTTCAGAATTTGATATTGAATGCAAGCCGATATAATTTCTGTTTAGAGCCTTATATTTAATATCAAAGTGGATTTTGGGTTTGTCGTGAATGATGTCCTCAGTAACACTGTTCTTAAACCCTGTGTGAAAAGAATAAATCTTTTAATTAAGATTATTAGAGTTTCCAGTTATATTTAATAATTGGAATAAAAAGGAATGTGAATCGAGTTTATTGTGGACTGTGTTTTTAACGACATTCATTATTTAACCCGATTTACAGTGAAATGTGATTTGGAGTATAAAAATATTTTATTAAGATTTAATGGAAAATTTTCAAAGTATAGTTTTCCAATTTAATAAAATAAATTGGAATGGAATGGAATTCGATTTGGTAATAATCGAAGTGAGCTTCTATGGAGGAAGACGGTTAATATATATGGAATTTAAATGGCTTTTTCGTTATTCCATTTATATAATTAGTTGGATACGGAAATTGATATCGATTATATATTGATCTGTTTTCCGTGAAGATTCCATAGTTAATGGAATATAATTTTGGATTTATCGTGAACTGTGTTTTAATGACATTGGCTCTTTAACCCAGTTAATGACAGGATTACTGTCTAACATTGTATTTCGAACTGTATTGTTGATTTTTGCTAAATATATATCGGTTTGGTGGTGGAGAATTTATTCTCTTGCTTAACACCATTATCTGAGATGTACCAGCTTGGAGGTTATATATTGGCAGAAATCAATGGTACGGTGTAGATTGTCGATGCGGCGTGTTTGATTTCACAAAGTTAAATAATCATTAAGTAATGATTTTTGAAATTAAAACTAAGTGGAGTTATAATAAATCTTTAATTAGATTGAAATGTGAATGAGATAATTTAAATTATCAAATTTGGGAAATGATTGAGAATGGAGTACCACCAGTTTTGCTCCAAGCGATGGTTAAATCTTTAATTAGATTTGAACGTGAAATGTCAATTAATTTTACCGATAACACCGTGTTATTATATATGGAGTGCTACTAGTTTTTCTCAATGGGATGAATAGGTTGGGATTGGGAAATCAAACGAATGATTACTTAGATGAGGTTCACTAATCCCGACTAGTTTGGAAAACCTTAATTTGGTTTAAATTGTGAAAAGAATATTTGAATAAAAGAATATTCTGGATTGGAATGAGGCGTATGTTGTGTTTGTGTAGCACTATTTTATAAGATACGCGAGTTATTCGAAAAGACCGGGTTTATGCCTATTCTGAATAACTGATTCAACGATAAGTTGACGATGAAGACGGTGGTTGAAGACCGGAGATCTTCACATCGTTTGGATGATTACTGATGTTTTGATTGGGCTACACACAAGGTAATAAGTGGTGATCATCTAGACTACTTGGAGATCGACCGGATATGCGAGGACCTCTCTCCTGTATTAGACATATGGGACGAGGAATAAGGTGCCTCCGGTTTCGTTCAGATCCAGAATGAACTTGTAAGTGGATGTGTGTCTGACATTGGATTTTATTCTGTGTTGATTGATTTCTATTAAATATATATCTGTTTGGTGGTGAAGAATTTATTCTCTTGTTTAACACCCTTCTCTGAGACGTATGAGCTTAGAGGTTATATATCGACAGACATCAGTTGCATGGCGTGAACTGTCAGTGTGGCATGCTGAGATGCAAATGATCAAGGCTTTGTTGAAAAACAGAGTCTTATGGTTAATGATCAAAGCACAGATTTAAATAGCATAGCTTTATGTATAGCAATAATTCGCGAGCCTAACACCCGGTATGAGTCAAAAACGGGATCGAACTGCAGGGAGTGCATGACGTTTCTTTCTAGCTATGGGTGGTGTCATGGTATGGAGCCCAGAATTTTTTTTTACCTATATGGATGATGGATATCGAGGCGCCTCGGATATATCGATCACCTGTGTGCTGATGGATAGGTCCGACAGGACTAGGAAACGTGTGTTCAGGAATAACTAATCCTCAAACATAATGGAGGACCGACCCAGAAGCATCTAAGAGTTCACTGCGAGGGATCCTAAGGCATTTGCTATAGTGTCTCAAATCGGTGAGGAGCCATCCCTGGTCTCGACTCATAGATGGAAATCCAATTTCCAATACATGACTTTTCGGTTTTAATTGTAAAGCTTAGTATAGCGACATGATATATAGTACCCATGCCGTCTATGATTGATACATTTATATTTGAAGTTGTTTTTGGCACTATATACTTATAGTAATATCAAAATATTTGTTTTAGACGCACCAAGCATGTTTGGCTATTATAAGGGAAAACTCTATCCTCCGTCTTGCCTTGCATTGTGTGATGGGACCTGAGTCTTATAATAGCTTCATGTTTCGAAAAGCATTGCGCTATTTATAAACTGTTTTATGCACTAGTATTCTTGGGAGAAAACCCGTTGTGTGTTATACGGCGTGGTCGCTTGAGTTACTTTATTTCTAAAGTAAAGTTTTAAATAATTGTTTTAGTTCTCACACTAGTCCCATGACTGACCTGGAGTTTATTGTTAACCTAAACTCTGGAGGCCCTATTTTCCACACGGGCAGCTAGTAGTTTTGGTTTTGCAGATTTCTATTTTACAGGATCCTGATTTACAGTTGGAGCCATATTCTGAAAGCTTTGTATCTGTGTATTTCTTTTAGTTGTATTTTTTATTGTATTTCCGGTACGCATTGTATTAATTTTCCACTGCTTTGTAATAATCTCTGATATTTTCTGATGTATATTATTTATTCATACTCTGTTATATTCCTGTACTATGGTGTAATTGTTATAATAACAATG
Organism: Allium sativum; assembly: GCA_030737875.1. Classification (NCBI taxonomy): domain Eukaryota; kingdom Viridiplantae; phylum Streptophyta; class Magnoliopsida; order Asparagales; family Amaryllidaceae; genus Allium; species Allium sativum. Next base: position 1,022,152,426 of record CM060909.1, read on the forward strand.
AAATGTTCTATTATTTTCGTTCTGATTTATCGTGTTCTCAACTCAATCCAGGCTTTCCCGATATGGGAAGTTTGGGTCGTTTCACCTAACCATATATATGTGTATGTATGCATGTGTGTGTGTGTGTGTGTATATCCGTATTTATTCATACAGTGGGTTGATAAAAGAATTTTAATTTTACTCTTTTGCATCTACCATATTTGAATAATCGCTTTTTACTTATTAAATATGGTTGCTTTGTCCTTCTTAAATGTATGGGTTTGATCAATTATTATTATAATAGCTTATGTGGTTGTTGCCAGTTGCATACACTTACAATAATGAAGATGGGACACTGCATATACGTCTATTGGAGATTGGTTAATCTGGTTTGTTTATCTAATGTACGCTTGCGTTGTATTTTTTTCAATTGTTTGACTTTGTACTTTGAGTTTGTTTTTGAAAAAAATAGATATCTAAAAATAGGTCTAGATATTATGCAACATACTACATATATACGTCTCTTGCGCTCAAGTAAAATTGCTTAATTATTGGGACATGGCTATTGGCTGATAAATGAATATTGTGCATTTAAGTGTAATATTGTACATTTATACCTCTACTCTTAACAGTCTGACCAAATGATGTGTCTATAACAAGGTTTTCATTACATGGAAAATAACATAATTTTACGAAATAAAATTTATTCAAGAACTTGTGTTTTTAAATTTTGCTTCCAAATACTAACACGATGTACTAGACTAGTGGTTTTTATTCTTAAATATAACGATTTTAGCACAAAAGTTGCAAGAGTAAATCTATTATATTATTAAATGTACGTTACCTCAATTTCTTTTGGCTTGATTAATAATATTTTCAATGGTTTAATTTTTAAATATTTTCCTTAAAAATTGAAAATATAACCATGTGCGAAGCACTGGTTCGCACTTTTTTAAATAAAAAGTACACCAAATTGATTTGTTATCTTCTATCACTATTGTGTTAGTCAATTGATATATATCTTTACTAATAATCGGAATAGGTTAGGTGTCACACTTTTTTGATGTACACCTGAACTAACGAAAATGCCCTTTACTTAATTATTTTTCCACAATTAAAAGGAAGGGGCAACGAATGTCATATAACTACATTAACATTTCTTAGAACTGTTACATTTGTTCGAAACCCATATTCAGCATAAATTTATTCATTTAATTCCTTTTAATCAATTCAATCAAATCTTAATAGATGCACCACAAATTTTATCCGTACTTCAAAAGGCAATTCGAATATAAAAAGAATCTTTTGGCGCTCAAGATATTAGATCCAAAAGATTAGCGTTGGTACATACTTATTAAATGCCATCACGTCATTTACATGAAATCAAATTTTATATTATACTTATTTTCAAAAAATATATTATTTTATACCTTTTATTGTTACAAATATTGATGCCCTTTCCATATACAACAATGTACGTACTTCTATTATACATTTTATTATAACTAAATGCCAGCACATTTTCCATGTATAATTATACTAGTAATGGTCTTTCCATGTACATTAGGTAATTTGCGGTGGTAACATATAAAACAAAAAAAAATTCAAAAATTGCGTGTAGGTCAAACCAGAAAAGCTTTTAAAAGCCAAAATAAAATATTATATTATACCTTATATTATCACAAATATTGATGCCCTTTCCATATACAACAATGTTTGTGCTTCTATTATACATTTTTTTATTATTACTAAATTATTATTATTACTAAATGCCAACACGTTTTCCATGGATAATTATATTAGTAATGGTATTTCCATGTACGTTAGGTAATTTGTGGTGGTAACATAAAAAACAAAAAAATTCAAAAAATACGTGTAGGTCAAACAAAAATATATATTTAAAACTCAAAATAATATATTATATTATACCTTTTATTATTACAAATATTGATGCCCTTTCCATATACAACAATGTATGTACTTCTATTGTACATTTTATTATTACTAAATGCCAACACGTTTTCCATGTATAATTATATTAGTAATTAGTAATGGTCTTTCCATGTACATTAGGTAATTTGTGGTGGTAACATGTAAAACAAAAAATTCAAAAAATGTGTGCAGGTCAAACCAGAAAAAACGTTTAAAACCCAAAATAATATAATATATTATACCTTTTATTATGTCTTGATGGAGGCACAAAATCAAATCGTTGCTTCCTTAAACGAATAAATTGGATGACACAAAATCAATTAAGCTTTATTCCTCTACTTTCTTGCTATTACTATAGGAATTAAGTTTTTTTATTTAAAGAAGCATAAATTTCGTTTTTTTGACTGCTTCTCCAAACTCAAAGCAAGCTCATCACCATAAACCTAGCACTATAGAATTACCCGATCACCCCTTTAAATACTGGTTATCATCCCCACTTCTCTCTTCGTTTTTTTCCTTTACTACTGTTAACTTTTCTTCTCCACTATTCACTGCTTCAAAAGTAATGAAACGACCCAAACTCGCCCTTACGGGAAGAAAGCCTGGATTAAGTTGAGAACACGACAAATCAGAAGATAAACAGAAGAACATTTCATTGATTATTACAACAATTTACATCAGAGTATAGAATATAACAGAGTATGAATAAATATTATACATTAGAAAAATATCAGAGATTTAAAATTACAATGCAGCGGAAAAATAATACATAACACAACTGAAAGAAATACACATATACAGAGCTTTCCGAGTATAGTTCCAGCTGTAAATCCAGGATCCTGTGAATATAATATCTGCAGAAACCCAACTACTAGCTACCTGTGTGGAAAATAGGGGCACCCAGAGTTTAGGTTAAAACAATAAACTCCAGGTCAGTCATGTGACTGGTGTGAGAACTAAAACAGTTATTTAAAACATTACTTTAAAATTTGGTAAATCAAGGGACCATGCCATATAACACGGAATGGGTTTCCCCCCAAGAATACCAGTGCATAAACAGTTATAAACAGCGCGATGCTTTTTGAAAAATGAAGCTATTATAAGACTCAGGTCCCATCACACAATGCAATGTAAGCTGGAGGATAGAGTTTTCCCTTATAATAGCCAAATATGCTTGGTACGTTTAAAACAAATCATTTAATACTATTATAAGTGCATAGTGTATAAAACAACTTCAAATATAAAAGTATCAATCATAGACGGCATAGTATCTCATGCTACTATGTCCCCATATAGGTTTACAACTAAAACCGAAATGTCAAGTATTGGAAATTGGATTTTCGTCATGAGTCGAGGCAATGGATGTACTCCTCACTGGCTTTGAGACACTCTAGTAAATGCCACAGGATCTCCTGCAGAAGACCCTCCTCCAAGGACGGTCCTCTCTTACGTTTGAGGATTAGCAATTCCTGAAAACACGTTTCCCGGTCCTATAGGACCTATATCCATTGGCTCCGTAGTAACCGATATATCCAAGGCCCCTCGCATTCCAACAACCACATAGGCAAAAATAATAAATGTCTGGGCTCCATACCAAGACACCACATATAGCTATAAAGAAACATCATGTCCTCCTTGGGTCGCTTATCCCGTTTTTACTTATACCGAGGTGTGAGGCTCGCGAATTAATGCTATACACAAAGCTATGCTATATTAAAGAGGTGCTTTGATCATCAACCACAAGACTCTGCTTTTCAACAGAAGCCTTGATCATCTGCATCTCAGCATGCCACACAGGAAATTCACGCCATACGACTGATGTCTACCGATATATAACCTCTGAGCTAGTATCTCTCAGAGAAGGGTGTTAAGTAAGAGAATAAATTCTCTACCACCAAACAGATATATATTTAATAGAGATCAATCAACATAGAATAAAATGCAATGTCAGACACACATCCATTTAATAGTTCGTTCTGGGTCTGAACGAAACCGGAGGCATCTTATTCCTCGTCCCATATATCCAATACAGGAGAGAGGTCCTCGCATATCCGGTCGATCTCTAAGTACGTCTGGACGATCACCACTTATTACCTTGTCTGGGCCTAATCAAGACAACAGTAATCATCAAAACGATGTGAAGACCTCCGCTAACCACCATCTACATCGTCAACTTATCATCGAATCAGTTATTCGGAATGGGTATAAACCCGACCTTTCCAAATAACTCGCGTATATAATAAACAAGTGCTATATAAACACAACATCTACCTCATTCCAATCTAGAATATTCTTTTATTCAAATGTTCTTATACTTTGGGAAAGGTTCCCATTAATTTTATCAAAGATAAATTCTTCAAATTTATTCTTTAATCTTCCTTTGGATATCAATTCAAACAAAATTAAGGTTTATCCAAACTAGTCGGGATTAGCGCACCTTACCGAAGTAATCATTTGTTTAATTTCCCAATCCCAACCTATTCATCCCATGAAGCAAAACTGATAATACTTCATATCTAACACCACGGTGTTATCGGTAAATTTACTTACCATTTCACGTTCAAATCTAATTAAAGATTTAACTATCGCTTGGAGCAAAACGGGTGATACTCCATTCTCGATCATTTCTCAAATTTGATAATTTAAATTATCACATTCGGATTTCAATCTAATTAGGGACTCATCAAAACTCCACTTGGTTTTAATCTTCCCAAAAATCAATAATAATGATTATTTAACTTTGGAAACACAAACATGCCACATCAACAATCTACAACGTACTATTGATTTTTGCCGATATATAACCTCTATGCTCGTACGTCTTAGAGAAGGGTGTTAAGAAAGAGAATAAATTCTCCGTCACCAAACAGATATATATTCAGCAGAGATCAACCATACAGTTTGAAATACAATGTTAGACATGTAATCATGTCTTTTACTTGGTTAAAGAACTAGTGTCATTTAAAATACAGTTCACGATAAACCCAAATCACATTCCATTAATTATGGAATCTTCATGGAAAAAAGATCAATATATAATTGATATCAATTTTCGTATCCGACTAATAATATAAATGGAATAACGACATTTAAATTCCATATATATTAACATTCTTCCTCCACAGAAGCTCATTTCGATTTTTATCAAATCGAATTCCATTCAATTCCAATTTATTTTATTAAATTGGAAAACTTTACTTTAGAAAATTTCCATTAAATCTTAATAAGAAGATTTATAAATTCCAAATCACATTTCACTATAAATCGGGTTAAAGAACGAATGTCATTAAAACACAGTTCACAATAAACCCCATTCACATTCCATTTTATTCCAATTAAATGTTAATTAACTGGAAACTCTAATAATCTTATTTAAAAGATTTATTCTTTTCACACGGGGTTTAAGAACAGTTTTATTTAAGACACCATTCAAGGCAAACCCAAAATCACATTCTTTTATTCAATTCCAATTAAATATTAATTAATTGGAAAACTTCACTAAATCTTAATTAAAAGATTTATTCTTTTCTCAACTGGGTTTAAGAACAGTGTTAATGAAGACACCGTTCACAACAAACCCAAAATCCAATTTATTATTAAATACAAGGCTCTGAATAGAAATTATATCGGCTTATATTCAATATCAAATTTTGAAATCAACAAATATCGTATTGGGAATAACGATATATATATCTTCCAAATTCCTCCACAATATCTGTATAGTCATGGAATCCAATATTGAAATATTCCGTAGATAATTTCGATTCAAATCCATTCCAATTTATATATTGGAAATTCTGGTTATTTTTAAAACCATTTCAAATCCAATTCATTTGTTTAAAAATATTGGATTATAATTCTAGTTCATAACTAGTTCATTTTGATAAAAATATATTTTTATCTTTATCAATGTGGAATTTTTTATCCAAATTCTTTCCAGATCATTTATTATGATTTTACACAAATTATAAATATTTTTAATAATTTTATTAAGGCCCTTTCAGTCGATTTCCATAAACGGTCATCGAACTGCACTTATAGCGACCTTTTCGAAATTTGATTTGGACATAATTCCAAATCCAACCGTTAGATTTCAAATTTCTCGTATTTGTTAAAGCTCTTTTCGACACGAACCTAATGGTTTCGGTTTTAGGAGAATCCGACGGTCAGATCTCCCGTAATGTCCATTCGAAGTCAATGGTCGAAATTCACGAACTACCGCGACGTGGCGCGTTCTATTCAGGCCATTAAATATTTATAATATATATATTATAAATATTTCATCGATTTCTATTTAAAACGTATTTTATAAATTCGTTTTAAAATGATTCTAACTTCATTTTCAATTTTAAATCCAAATTGTAATTTCCTTATCATTATAATATATAAACGATAATATTTTCAAAATATTAGATTTTGAAATCATTTCCTTTTCGGTATCCATTATAAAAATGAATAAAATCGATAAAAATATCGTTCATGTCAAAATGGCGTTAATTTAATCAACACTGCTTCATTTATTTCAATATTTTTGTGTTCATCCCAAATCGGACATCCAAATCATATTTTGACCCATTATTGAATATTATTTTAAAATATTAGTTATTTTAAAATATTCATTATTTTTCATTTTAAAATATTCGTTCTTTCCGAATTGGAATCAGGCACAGTTAATTACCATATAATTTTATTTATATGGATTTCATACACACATGTACACAACCATAGCCAACCATCATCCAGAGTGCATTACACAACTGTATTTCCATTAAATCTTAATAAAAAGATTTATAAATTCCAAATCACATTTCACTGTAAATCGGGTTAAAGGACGAATGTCATTAAAACACAGTTTACATTAAACCCAGTTCACATTCCATTTTATTCCAATTAAATGTAAATTAATTGGAAACTCTAATAATCCTATTTAAAAGATTTATTTTTTTCACACGGGGTTTAAGAACAGTGTTATTTAAGAAACCATTTACGACAAACCCAAAATCACATTCTTTTATTCAATTTCAATTAAATATTAATTAACTGGAAAACTTCAGTAAATCTTAATTAGAAGATTTATTCTTTTCTCAACTGGGTTCAAGAACAGTGTTAATGAAGACATCATTCACGACAAACCCAAAATCCAATTCAATATTAAATACAAGGCTCTGAACAGAAATTATATCGGCTTATATTCAATATCAAAATTTGAAATCAACAAATATCATATTGGGAATAACGATATATATATATATATCTTCCAAATTCCTCCACAATATCCGTATAATCACGGAATCCAATATCGAAATATTCCGAAGATAATTTCGATTCAAATCCATTCCAATTTATATATTGGAAATTCTAGTTATTTTTAAAACCATTTCAAATCCGTTTTTTTAATATTGGATTATAATTAAGGCTCTTTCAGTCGATTTCCACAAACGGTCATCGAACTGCACTTACCACAACCTTTTCCAAATTTGATTTGGAAATAATTCCAAATCCAACCATTAGATTTCAGATTTCTTGTATTCGTTGGAAAGCGCTTTTCGATACAAACCCAACGGTTCTGGTTTAAGGAGAATCCGACGGTCGGATCTCCCGTAATGTCCATTCGAAGTCAATGGTCGAAATTTGCGAACTGCCGCGACATGGCGCTTTCTATTCAGGCCATTAAATATATATAATATATATATTATATATATTTCATCAATTTCCATTTAAAACGTATTTTATAAATTCATCTTAAAACGATTCTAACTTCATTTTCAATTTTAAATCAAAATTGTATTTTCCTTATCATTATAATATATAAATGTTAATATTTTCAGAATATCAGATTTTGAAATCATTTCCCTTTCGATATCCATTATAAAAATGAATAAAATCGATAAAAATATCGTTCATGTCAAAATGGCGTTAATCTAATCAACACGGCTTCATATATTTCAATATTTTCGTGTCCATCCCAAATCGGACATCAAAACCATATTTTGACCCATTACTGAATATTATTTTAAAATATTAGTTATTTTAAAATATTCATTATTTTTCATTTTAAAATATTCATTCTATCCGAAATGGAATCAGGCACAGTCAATTACCATATAATTTTATTTATATGGATTTCATACACACAAGTACACAACCATAGTCAAACATAGTCAACCATCATCCAAAGTGCATTACACAACTGCAAAAGCATTAAATATAAATAATTAACGCTTACAACAGTCTTTCAACCAATCGATTGACATATAACTAAACAATTGGGATTAGTGTACATCAAATATCATCCAAATACCCGTGAGGAATTTCAAACAACAAACACTTATTATTATTTGGGCAGTTGGGCGATGTGTAAAATATAACGTTCCTATCAATATCAGTCAAATGTGTGTGCATAAAAAAATTGTCCCATTTGTAAATTAATATTTATTTTATTTATATACACATTAAAAACTATATTTTTAACTAAAAAATATTTATTTCAACTCATGAATATTTCATACAGTTCATTTATACAATAAAAATGATATTTTTATTATTCTAACATTTTTTGAAAATTTCGGCAGCATAATGGCGCGATAATAGAACCAGGATAAGGTCCAGCCTTATCCCTCGCCTAATAATGGCTTGCGCCATATACAAACCAAATTCTAATCAATTTGTTTCACTTCCCAAACCAAATTGAAACAAATAATCCAATCAACCAAACAAACATTGTTTCAAACAAAGGTGTCGGGTGCTACTAAGCACCGTCTACATCCTAGTATATATATTTAACTAGAAAATAAATTAGAGTGAGAAGTTCTCACCTTTGGGATCCACTCCTCCGGTTCTATTTCTGAATTTCTGGACCGTTTGGATTTGCCCGAAATTCCAACGCAGTCTTTTCCACTTTATTCATAGTAAAAATCACATTTTTAATATGATTTTTACATATTTAAAAATCCCATTTTTATTCCTCTATATATATAACAAAAGTCATATTTTTACATAACTAAAAATTGAATTTTTATCTAACTAAAAATCATTCCTTTTCTAACTAGAAATCATTTGTATAAAAATCGCATCTTTAAAATGATTTCATTCATATAAGAATCGTATTTTATAATCTCGCTTTCAATATAAAAATCATATTTTTATAATTCTAGTATATACAAAAATTATATTTTTATCTTCATGTAATCTATATAAAAATCATATTTTTACAATGGTACTTTGTATATAAAAATCTAATCTTTTTATTTTTAAAAATCTAATCTTTTTATTTTTAAAAATCTAATCTTTTTATTTAAAAAATCTAATCTTTTAAATAAATAAAAATCTCGTCTTGATCTCTATGTATATATATAAAAAACTGATTTTTTTAAATAAAAATAAAGAATGAAAACTTACAAGTGGTGTTGAGGGCGAGGATGGGCGGTGGTGGTCGGAAGGTGGTGCTGCGCTGCCGGCGGTGGGCCAAGAAGGGGCGGCGCTGGAGGTTTCAGGCGCTGTGGGGCTTTGTGAAGGGTTTGGGGGTTTAGGGCTAGGGGATTCGCAGTTTTGGGGGGAAGAAGAGAGAGAGAGAGAGAGGGGAGCGAGAGGAGGGGGGTCGAGGGTGGAAGCACCGGCCTGAGGAGGCGTGACGATGATCGACGATGAGTCTGGAGTTGGAGGCATCGCGATTTTTAGTTTTAGTTTTTTTTTTAATTTCGATCTGAAATCGGGGAGAGAGAAGAGGGAATAGGGGAGGGGTTTAAATTTATATAATAATATAATTATTATTTTATTCTCCAAAAAGTTTGTTTTTCATTCGAACCCCGAATCGAACCCAATGGTTGTCGCCCCTAGCTAATCACCCCAATTCCGGACACGATGGGATATGTCCCACAAGCGAATTTTACTGTTTTGATTGGTTTTCGTTTAGATTTAATATTTAAACCAATATACATTCAATTTAAATGTACATTTTAATTTACCGGGGCCACATACTGACCCCAAAAATTCTAGAAAAATAAATCTAGCTATGTTTTGACGATATGATCCTAATAAAATTAATTTCGTCGAATTTGGAGACAATTTGAAAAACGGTCATTTTCTAGTCAATTAAATTCAAATTAAAATTACCAAACACATTTAAATCCGCCATGCCCACATATTGATTTCAAAAATAATGAAAATTGGAATCTAGCAATAATTTGACATTTCAGATCCAACAAAAGTGGTCACGTCGAAAATGGAGGTCATTTGCAAAATCACTATTTTTAAGGGCTACATATTATATATATTCCATAGCGACTATTCTGAATTTTCAACTGGACATAACTTTTTATTCCCGTTATGAAATCTGGATTTTTCACAATCGTTGGAAAGATATTTTCAAACAGATTCAAATATTTCCGGTTTTACTAAAATCCGGTTTATTTTGAATCTTGTACATTCATTTGAAATTTGAAATCGGATTTTCAAACTGCCGCGCCATTTCCAATTCCTTTTATAATTAAAATAAATATTTATATTCAAACTTCTATTTAAATAAATATATAAGTTCTAATTCTATTCAAAATAAATTTCTAGTTGTTATTATTTAAAATAAATCATTTTAAATATTCAAAATTCATTAAAATTGCCAAAATAAAATTTCAAATTGGTTCCGATTTTCCAGGTTGTTACAAGTATCAAGCTCTAGGTTAGATATTTTTTTATAATACATGTTCGTTAGTTTGATTCAAACGAGATTAAATTGTTCAGATTGAATTATTTTTCCAGCATGTGGTTGTATATAAGCATATGTACTATTTTATTTACTAATATTTTCTCATTCAAGTTTAACTGCTACATGTACGATCAATTCATGTATTTTCTACTTTATATATATATGTGTGTGTGTGTGTGTGTGTGTGTGTGTGTGTGTGTGTGCGTGTGTATTTGTTTTTCATATGAGCATTGAAGTCGAAAGTAATGTTAATAAGATATTAAGTGAGATGATGTGCATGTGGCTGATTTACATGATTTTGGTAAATGATAGATAACTCAGTCTAACAAATAAGATTTAGTGGTATGTTTTTTTTAATGCGTTACAGGTGACATTTACTGTGTCAATGTTTTGGTTTTTACCGTGTTGGATATTTATAGTGGATTATATATGATTTACTGTGTTATGCGACATATGTAAAGCATGGGAGTTGCATTCAAGACGTACACATGTAAAGCATGGGAGCTGCAACCACTATGCCAGCCAAAAAAAGAAAAATCAAATAGAGAAAAATTCATATTTGATAGGTGATATTTTAACTCCAAAAATTCATATGTTCACAGGTACTAGAGGCGCAGAGCATCAGAGTGGAAAAAGCTTGGTGAAAGAAAGAAAGCTTCAAACCACCTTCTGTTATATTAGTATAAATATTCGACAAGAAGTTGTAGAAAGCAAATACTTTTGAATAACATTTTATGTAGAAATACTTTCGAATTTGTTGAAGTTGTTAACTCGTTTCTGTGTTTTTTTAGTTTTACATAATATTTATAAAATAAACGATATTCAAAACATGCGTGTAGGTCAAACCAAAAAAAGGTTTAAAACTCGAAGTAATATATTATAATATACCTTTTATTATGTCTTAATGGAGGCAAAAAATTAAATTTTTGCTTCCTTAAATGAATAAATTGGATGACACAAAATCAAATCCACGCACGAAGCGCGTGTCATGATCACAGTCGAAGTCCTTGCATATGTAAAATACATAAGATATGACAACTACACGCGAAGCGCGTGCCATTACCACGCGCAAAGCACGTGCCGTGACGCTCGTATATATATATATAATAACTTAGTTTTGGTGCATATAATAAGTTAGTTTAACAACCCTATAATTTTAACGTTTAAAATATGAATTTAATTTAAATCTAATGTTGGAATGAACATTTATATTTGCGATTTCATTTAAAATTTTAAAATATATTTTATTTGAAATCGGGTTTTATAAAATATTATGTATGAATAATTGTTTGATATTTAAATATGATTGGTTTAGTTAAAATCAAATATAGCTAATTTAAATCAATTTTGTTGGAATATTTGAATTTGATTTAGAAAATTAAATTTGAAATATAACTTAAGAAATTAAAAGCTAACATATCTAGTTGAACTTGATTTTTGAAATATAAACATAAAGAAAACTTATTTAAGAAAGTAAAATTTAATTCATTTGTATATTTGATATTGGGTGGGAATGACATCATCAAATATGTGTTTGTGTGATAAATTGAAATTTAGACACCAACTGTAAATGGATCATTATATATGGACATGAATGGTTAGTGGTAAATGATTCTATAATAAATGCACATGAAACTCATAATTTAGTCAGAAATGACCTTTATTATTTCAGTACAAAAGTACCATTTTTTGATCTCCCTTAAATATTTTCCAGAAGATCCATCTTATTTTTTAAATTAAATTTCAAATTCAACATCAATATCAGAACTTTTGGTGGCATACATTGATACTATGATATCTTACGCCGATCCTAGGATGTCCAGCACCAGAACTTTTGCTGGCCTACATTGACACTATGATATCTTACGCCGACCCTTCGATGTCCAACACCAGGACTAGGGCATTCTTCAAAAATCCCTACATTGACACTACGATATCTTACGCCGACCCTAGGATTTCCAGCACCAGGACTAGGGCTTGCTTTAGAAATCACTCTTTTACAACATTTAGTACATATGCTTCTACGTTGTAAATCTTTAACTTCCCAACTTTCAAGGCTTTTGAATTGGCATATGTGAGCGCAGTTTATATCAGTAGAGCAAGTTCCTTTCGATAAAATTTTGTGACCCACGTATACTTGCATCTACCAACATTGAAGAATTTAATCCTGCATTTTCAAGAAGAAGAAAAGGAGATAATTAGATCAATATACATACAAAATAATGAAAAGAAAATTGGGAAGTATAGACATTATAAGTTAAAAACGATGGATACAACTTAATTGACAGGGTACTACCATAGTATATTCATAAAGAAAAAGGAAAAATTAAATAATACTAATACCAATGCATAGAAGGATAAAAAGGAGGATAAATGTGGAAGAGCTCATTCTTTTTGATCACTTTCAAGAATTATAAAAAGGCTATAGAGACCCGTACATTGATTTTCACAAACGTACTCCTATTGGTGGTAGCTAGCACGTAGGGTATTTTAGTCGGCGTCAATTTGTGATTTAGTGGATCTAACGATGTGGCATTCAAAGTGAATGGTGAAGTGCTATATTAAAAAGGTAACTATAACCTCAAGCCTCAAAACTGGGAAATGACAAAAATCGGGCAGGCAGCATGGCTAAGTGGGCCGCTACCATTAGGGTGTATAATCACCTATCTAGAGAAAATCCATTTTCTTCTTATTCTATTCGATGTTGTCCCTTTTTGGGAAATGGTTGCTGATCCCAACTGTTGGTGATATACATTCGACACACTCAAGAGAAATGAGTGGTCGGTCATGTGTGGCCGGGTTGTAAGACGTTATGTATTAAAATATACATCTAATCAACACCTTTTGTCCTTCCACGTCCCCGACTCTCACCTCTAACTTTTCGCAATTCACTTATGCCGCATACCTCTTGAGCCAATCCATGCCAAAGATGATCCAAAACCCAACGAAGTTCAACACAAAGCAGTCGCACACAAAGGAGCAACCATGACTCGACAACACTAGACCACAATAAAAATTTTGTGTACTTAAACCTCCATTATGTTAGGACATAAAATATAACCCACTCTTTCAACTCTTGGAAATATCTTCAACAAACTATTTGATTTTGTGTTTGCATTAAATATTTCTATTCAATTTTCCAATGCTACTCGAGATATGGATAATCAATTCCTACATTTTTGGTTAATATTCTACTTTTCAATACACTACACCATAATTTTTTGGTGCTACTGCGCCCGGTTTCGAATCCGAAACAGAGCTGGATATGCTCAGTTTCTAAATTGACTGGCTCAGCTTAGAAACTGAGCCGGGCTCGGTTTTGAACTGAACCTATCTGGCTCAATTTCGAACTAACCCTATTCGGCTCAGTTCCTAAATCGAGTGGCTCAGTTTAGAAACTGAGCCTTTCCGACTCAATTTCTAAAAACTGAGCCTGGACTTGCTCAGTTTTTTTAGAAACTAAGCCAGTCTAGGCTCAGTTTAGAAACTAAGCGTTTTTGGCTTAGCTCAAAACTGAGCCAGGGTCCAATTGTAAACTGAGTCTTTCCAACATAATTTGGCTCATTTTTGAACTAAGCCTTTCTAGAACTTGAGGTTCAATTTCAAATATAAACTAACTTTTGGCTAATTTTTTGTATCGAAAGTCAAAATTGAGTTTCAAAATTGAACTTCGTATTGAATGTTGAACTACCTTTGTCAATTAAAGCAAATTAGAATTTATTTATACTGAAGGTAAAGTGATGAAAATAACCTATTGAATATTAGAGTAGTGTGTGCATCATTTCTTGGAGCATTGATATCTTTGCTTTAACTGATAATTTTAATTCATTGTGGTACTGAATGCATGCAAGCATTTATAGAAGAAGTGGAAGAAAAGAGGAAATTGGTTATATGGTCCGAGTTTCGTATTCGGCATTTGTATATTAAATTATGGGTAGTATATTGTCTTTAGGCATTACATTCTGTTATGATTACAAGATTAGTTAATTATGTATTGAATTTAGTAACTTAATTATGTATGGTACTTTTTTTTGCTAATTGATATTCTATGTTGCTATTATGATTATGGATGTAGTTTATTGCTTGAGTTATACATTTCCAAATTAATATATTTTGGGTTCATATTAAACATAATCTGTATTATAATCATGGATACTATGTTAGTTGCAATAGTTATTATATATATTACTTATGCTTATTTATGTTACTAATTTGTTTTTATTGACATTTATATATGTTGGTATGATTAAATTAGCAGTCCTTGTAACCGTTGGGACAGAAAACGTTCCAACGTTTATAAACCTTAAAAAAGAAATTCTGCTAACTCTTATAAGAGTTTGGGGCATAGAATATCCTAACGCATATAAGAATTGGGACATAAAAATGTGCCAACGCTTATAAACATTGGAAATAATTGTCGACGTCCATACATCAACACTTATAAGTGTTGCTTAATTTTTTGTGACATTTACACGTTGGGAATCAGCTGTTTTAGTGTAGTGTGATTTGATGATGAGCTTCTGAGTACCAGTCACTTTGGAGCTTTGCTTCTCTTCGTCCTCAGTGTGAGCATTTAATGACTTGAAACTTCACAGGCTTTGCTTCTCCTTGTTAGTATAATTCAACTCTGCTCTAAAACTAGTATAATTTGTGATTGAGATAGCTTTATTTAAGATGTCCATCCTTTGGTAAGTTTAAGGTATATAATTCACTTGTATTTCTCCTTTTTGAGCTAATTCACTAATGAAGTGTAAGTTGATCTCTATGCGTTTGATTCTAGCATGTTGAATAGAATTCTCTGACATGTACACAACATTTTTGTTGTCAAGCCACAATGTAAACTAGACATTTAACATTAGTTCACCCTATAAGAATTGAATCCATTTAATTTGTGCTATGACATTAGCAATGCTTCGATATTCAGATTTAGTACAAGATCATGAACTTATAGGCTTTTGTTTGAACATTAAGAAGTTAGACTGCTTCCAATGTATATGCAATATCTTGTACTTGATCTTCAATCATTTGGATCAGATGCCCAGTCAGCATATACGTAGCTAGTTATGTTTAGCTGTTTGTTGGCCTTCAATGTTAATGAATGGTTGATATTCCCTTTATATATCGTAGAATTCTCTTCACTGTTTTTCAATGTTCAATCAAAGGATTATATAAATTATGAAATTTTGTTAACATTAAAAGTAATATATGGTCTAGTTATACATGCATATTTTAATGCACCTACAACACTTTTGTATTTTTGTATGTTAAATATTGCTTCCCTATGTATTTAGGAAGTTTCATACTGGTTATCATAGGAGTTTGTTAGGGATTAGCATTATTTATCATGGTTTTGATTAAGAGTTCAATGATGTATTTTCTTTGACATAGAGTTAATTTTGAATTAGACTAACAGTTCTTAGTTTAACTATAGATGAAATGGTTCAATTAAGGTCAACAAAACTAGATAAAACAGCAAATTCTTTTGGTTCAAAAATATGAATTATTACTCTTGTGACCGTTAGATGACCAAATTGAACTTGTGGCTCATTTGGTGTTGAGTGATCAGTGTATTCAGATTATATTGAATATTCTAATCTGGTTGCTTGAAAATTGAATGTTTCCTTTTAGCTTTGTTAAGATTAAATTTCTATTTGTATAGGAAAATGAGAAGTGTGGCAGAGTGGCTCTATATATTTATGGCCTTCAGAACTTGGGGATAGTGGATTGGTAGCAATAACAAATTCATTGCTCTCCATCTAATGCCATTTTCTGGGTACTTTGACATAGTAGGTATAGATTTCTTTGCATTGTAAATTTTGTTTTTGGTCTTTATATCCTTTTTGTTGAATGGAAATACATTTTCATTTACTACCATATATCTTCTTATATAAAATTTTCCTGCATCATTAAGGCATTTGTATCCTTTTTTATCATTAATATAGCCTAGAAAAGTGCAAGGTTTAAACATGAAATTTAACTTGTTAGTGCTACATGGTCTTATGTATGGAAAACACAAACATTCAAAAGTTTTTAGGCAATGATCTGCTTTAGGATTGTAAAGTTTTTCAAGTGGTGGAAAACTCTTCAACACTTTTTTTGGTTGTCCATTAAGCAAATAAATAGTTGTATTGAAGGCTTCTGGCCAAAATTTTAGAGGTAAAGTAGCTTAAGCTAACAATGTCAAACTAGACTCCGCTATGTGCCCGTGTTTTTTTTACGAACCTATTTTGTTGAGAAGGGTATAGACAAGTAGTTCTATGCACAATTTTTTTTCCTTCTAAATATACTGATTTAGACTTTTAAATTCACTACCATCATCAGATTGTATAATCTTTACATGGGCATTGTTTAGTTATTCAATCACAGTTATGAAATTTATAAGAGCATTGTATGTATCAAATTTGGCCTTTAAAAAACAAAAAAACTAGCGTATGAACTAGTAAAAGATATGTAACTTTTATAGCTAAAATATGAATAAATAGGCATGGGACCCCATAAATCAGTTGCTGTAACGACCCGTCTTTTTGCTCGGTTTTCACTCGTAATTAAACCAACTTAAATCGTTCATAAAGACGAATAGGTATGGGTTCAGACATATTTTAACACAATGAACAGAACTTTTAGTTTCATTACAAAATATTACATCAGATTTACAATGAATCAGAGTATACCATAAGCTCAGCAGAACAAAATTCTTTCAGCGGAAGAAGAAAAACCAAAATATAACTCTAGCTCCAAACCTACATTCAAATCTTGAAAGATAAACTACAAACTAATCTACTGGCTGCCCATGCAAAAATTATGGGCACCCAGAGTTTAGGTGTGGGAACAATAAACTATACGTCAATCGTGGGACTGGTGCGAGAACTTGATACAGTTATTATTATTAAAATTTCGGATTTATTTTAAAGTTGGGAAATTTCACCGGACCACGCCGCTAACGCGGAACAGGTTTACTCCATGTGAATTCCTATGCATAGAAAATCGCAGTGACTTTGGAAAATGAAGCTATCATAAGCTCTTACCATATCACACAATGCAAGCGCACACCAGATGGGCGAATTTTAGCGAACATAGTAACTATGCCCACATACATAGTGTTGAAACCATTTCACAAATAAATATATTAATTTTAGCGAACATAGTAACTATGCCCACATTCATAGTTTACAAACAAAACGAAAGGCTCGTATTGGTTGTTGGGTTTTCCAATATGATGGTTCCTGGCACGAAAGATCAATCGAGGACACGAAGCTAAGTATCTCCTGGTTACCACCAGACACGGACACCGTACACATAACGTGTAACAACCTCAATTTTTAGACTATTTTAATTAATGGTTTAATTTAAAATTTTGATTTATTTATTTTATTTGTTTGCATTTTTATAGAAATAATTTTTATTTTGATTATTTAAAACTAAATTTGTTTGGATTTAAAAAAAAAATGAATTTTATGTTTGATATGAATGCAATTTAATAATTCAAATCAATATTTGCTATGTTAGAACCTTATTTATGGTAAAATTTAATTGTGTTATTTATTTGAGTTTGAATCCATTCTTGGATTTTATTTAATATCTAAAACTCGTATAATTATACAATCTGTTTCAATATTAATGGAATTATATACATATACATATATATATATATATATATATATATATATTATCATATTGACTGTTGTTGATGCAACATGGCTAAATTAATTGTTAGATTTTTTTTCCTTTGATATCGCCAATTATTGATTGCAAAATTTATGTAATTTTATATTGCCAAAACTATTTGTTTCTTTGAATTAATAAATTTATATTGTTTCCTTTTATTTATGAACAATGTTTACATGTTTAAAATTCAATGTTTTATTACTATTATTTCTTTCCTTACACCTTCGTTGATTCCAAAATTTAAACCATTCGTCCCTTTAAATAAAAAATTTATATTGTTTTCCTTTGTTTTTTTTGCAAACACATTTATAGTGTTTCCTTTTATTTGCAAATTGTTTTCTTGTTTCTATTTCTACCGCGTCCATTTGTTTTGAAATTTAAACCAAACATTTCTTTTCCTATTCCCATAAACATCATTCATTAATGTTTTTCTTCAATACCATAAATGTCTCGTAAATTAAAACCTACTACGTTCCTTTTCCTTATCACCGTTATTTCTTGTATTTGTGGCATCCATCCTCGCGAGAAACAATTACAACTCTTTTATAAAATGCCTTCCCTTTTTTATTCTTTTTTTGGATTTGTACTATTTTTCTCTTCCCATCACAATTTTCCCATTCCCATCTGCTGCCTCGCTATCTAAGAGCCGAGCTCGTTTCCAAAACTAAAGTCGGCCATCCCCTTCTAAAACCGATGTTGAAGCCCATCTGAACTTAACCTTATCTCATCCACCCTCCTGAAGCCACGCAAGCCTTGCCAACCCTCCATCCAGCCGATGCCGGACAACATCCCTCTCCTACTCACCTCGTTCTCAATTTCCTATGTCATTTGTTCTCTCCACCCCGCGTGTGTTTTTGTAAGTGTTTTCAATTCCTGTGTGAGTTGCTATATAATTTTTTTTCCTTTTGATGTGGCATGAGTTTATGGTTTGTGTATATATACTAAGTGTATGTCACATGTATAATTTATGGGAGTACTATGTTAATTTGAAAAAAATGGAAAAAGTTCTGATGTTTAAGGAGTTTTGTGCTGTATATATTTGTGTGTGCTTTGTATTTGTTTGTGTGGGCTCGTGAGTGATTTTATTTGTGTGTGAGAATTTATAAATTTACATTTATGTATATAAGAAATATATATATATATATATTTATATATATATGTATATATGTATATACTTTGAGGGTACATTTATGTGTTGTTTTTCTGTGTGTTGTTTTGAAAATATTTTGGTATGAATATAATTTATGATAGAAAATAATATTTGCACTTCCAAAAATCTAAATCGAGTTTAATTTTTATTTGAAATTTATTCTATTTCAGATTAACCTTAAATTAGTAGATAATATAATGATAAATTATTGATTTCGGAGTGTTTATACATATTTTATAACATCAAATGTTTTGGAGTGTTGACCGTGTGTGTGTTAAGTGTGTGTTTATAATATGTATTTATATATCTAATTGTGTTTGTGTGTGCTACGTGTGTAATGCCTGTTCCATGTGTGTGTATATATTGATTGTGTTGTGTCTTGTGTGATGTTTGTATGTGTATTTTAAAATTTATAATATATATAATAGTTTTGTGTGTGTTGATTGTGTGTGTATATATATATATATATATATATATATATATATATATATATATATATTATATTGGATTTTGAAATAGTGGTATGTGTGTGTTGATTTTTAAATTAAAAAAAAAACATTTTTTCAGTGTGTGTGTATATATATATATGAATATATATATATATATATATATATATTTGTTGAATTTTTATTTTTTTAGTAATATGTATGTACATACTTTTTGACGATTGTCTATATATAATATATAGTTTGCAAAGGTATATATATTTAATTGATTTTGTGTGTGTGGCATAGTGTATTGTGTATGTGCATTCCTGCTTGTGTGCATGCATGGGTTCTGTGTAGTGTTTTTTTTGTGTGGTGCGTGAGTCATACTGTATGCGTATAGTTATTGTAGTGATTGTGTATTTTATAATACTATGTGTAACTGCGTTTGTATTTGTGTGTATGTAATAAAAATTTATATTTTATAATAATAAATGTATTGTTTTGAATCTATTTGTTTTGAAGGAAAATTTATATGTATGTATATATGTTATATATAATATATAATATACAAGCTTTAGGTGTGTTTTCTTGCGTGTGAAATGGTGTGGGTATAGCATTGTGTGTGCGTATATTTGTGTTGAGTTTGTTTTGAAAATTTATTTGTTAAAAAAAATGTGTGTATATATATATATATATATTTCTTTCAATGTTTATTTATGCGTACAATGGTTTTTATGTATTTTGCGTGTGAGTTTGCATTGTATATTTATTTTATATATATAGTTTTTAGTGTGTTACATAATATATAAATTTATAAAATATTTTGGTGTGTGTTGAACTTGAATTATATATATATATATATATATATATATTATGATTTTACCATTCGTATTTGTATATGTATATAATATTTGTAAAAGTAAATGTTGTGTTTATATTTTAAGTCGGTTTGGTGTTGAGTTTAAAGACCGTTCTTAAACCCAGTAGCCTTACCGATCCTTTGAGACATTCCCTATCCTCCTCTTATGTGAAAAATAAATAATAGTGAGTGATCATCGAGCTGAAATTATTCTGAATCATGCATGGAAGTCGCCATTTCAATTCTGCATAAATCCATCTATTGTCTTTAATTTGTGCCACGAAAGGTGAGTTTATCTCACACCTGACTCACATTCTTTCATAGGTGTTAGATCAACTAAATGAACTGTTATGAAATGTATAGTATTGCCGGTAGAAATTGTTTGTTTAAAATATGCACTTTCATATGTGACATGGTATTCATATGACATGTATGTACACTGAATATATATATATGACTTTGATGTGATTGACGATATGTGATGATTTGCTATGTTGTATATACCCCTAATTAAGGAAAATCACTAAGGGTTGAAATGATACATACCCGAACGGACATTAGATCAGGGAAAAATCATTATGGGTTGAAGTGATAGACCTGAATTTTTTTACTAAATTTGGGATTGCGGGTTGAAATGATAAACCTATAGAAATTTTATAAATTACGGTTTGAAATGATAAATATCTGTATCACTTGACCATAGGGTAGAAAACTATATACGGAAACCGTTGGTCATGTTTTCGAATTAAAATGAGTTGAAAATTTTGGTTGTAATAATATTAATTTAAGATCTTATATTTATATTTTAAAGATTTATACTTAAATTTTGTAAATTTTAAATTGTATGTTTTAAAATGATTTTATGAGTAAAAATGTATTTAAATGCTTATTTAAGACTTTACTCATAATTTATTTATTTTAAACCGTATAATTTAATCATATATGTACTTTTAACTTCAAATTAATATATTATAATAAATTATTATTATTTTAAACCTATTTCTAAGCTATTTTAAACCTATATATGTTTATAAAGCCATTTTCTATATAAATTTATAACTTATAAATATATTTTCAATGCTTATTTTATATATTAACTTTAATAATAAACTCAATAGGTGGATAAGTTTTGATTTTGCGATTTCAATTCGAGGTTTAAAGATTTAAATTTATATAACGATACTTGATTCAATGAATTTGATTTTTAAATCAACTAAATACAAATTTTGAATTGACTTAAACATTGAACTTTATAGGAAATGTGCGCGAACTGCGTAATTAGTTGGAATTTGAATTTATAATTGATATGAATATATAATTTCGATTATAAGTTGACTGAATATGAATTGAAATAATTTTATATATGGAATTGATTCATAAACTGTTTGGTTTTAATTAAAGAAATTTCTGAAATCAATTTATTTCAAAATATGGTTTTATTAAAATGGCCACGGTGTGAAAAATGTAAATGTTTGGTTGTTAAAGAGACCGGGATTGGATATTGTCATACTCTCTGCCAATACCAAAAACCTCTTTAACAACTGTGTACGTGATGGTGTTCCAGAATGAAGTAGGATGGTTTGGTGGCAATTACTAGATTGAAGAAAGAGAACGTTGATGGATAGCCTTGACCTTCGGTCATAATTAAAATGACTAAAAAAGGTGTTATACCGTGATTAAGTGAGGTCGCACCTTCATTAGACACACTTCTTCGAACTATATCTATTACTTTGTGATTTGATTGGTGGCTACCCTTGATTATGGGAGTGTTGTTCGAGGTGGGCGGTAGTTGCGGCTATGCGTTACCACCGGTCCGGGCGTGCATCGGTAGAATCCTACCGTAGGTATTCCTCGTGTGCCTTGTCATATTATCCTGACCGAGCTTCCTAGGATTTTGATTTGACATTGTCGTACAATGGCGCATCACTATCCACCATCTGTTATTGGTGTTTTATATGCAATGTTTATGACAACATTTATAAACAGTGTAAGGATAAAAATGTAACCCCGCTTATGCTATTTTAATATGTTATATTTAACCATAGCCACTATTATAATAGCATATTATATGATATTAATTTGACGGATCCTTAGAGGATGGTGATCCCAAACATCCTCTAAGTTACTGATTGCATTTCATTGAACATTTCATTTGAGTTGATTTACTTCCATGAGAATGTTAGTCCTGATCCGAGTTGTTTTGTTTTGCATTACTGCTCGGGTCAGATTGAGTATTGCAGTGTTGAGAATTCAACTTTTGAAGCTGGAGACTGTTGAAGATATCACCTCTACCTGTTGATTCTGTGAAACAACCCGAAAAGCTGGGCCAGTTTAAAAATTTATTTTGGCAATTTTAGCGAATTTTGAACATTTAAAATAAACTATTTTAAATAATATCGACGAGGAATTTATTTTGAATATAATTCGACGTATATATTGATATACGTCGTCGTTAGAATATAATAATTATATATAAATATAAAAGGAATTGAAAATGGCGCGGTAGTTCGATAATTCGATTTCAAACTTCAAATGAATGTACCGGGTGCAAAACAATCCAAATTTTAGTGAAACCAAAAATAATGGAATCGATTTGTGAATATCTTTCCAACGAATCTGAAAAATCGAAATTTCATAGAGGGAATCAAAAGATATGTCCAGTTGAAAATTCTGAATAGTCGCTATGGAATTCAGGCCCTTAAAAATGGGAATTTTGCAAACAACCTCGGATTTCGACGAAACCACTTTTGTTAGGTCCGTGATGTCAAGTTATTGCTAGGTTTTAAATTTCATAATTTTTCGAATCAATATGTGAGCGTGGCAAAGGAAAACGCGTTTGACCAGTTTTAGTTGATTTTAATCGACTGGAAAATGGCCATTTTTCCAACGGTCTCAGAATTCGACGAAACTAGTTTTTTTAGGACCGTATCGTCAATATGAAGCTAGAAAATATTTTTCTGGAATTTTTCGAGTTAGTATGTGACCCCGATAAAATGAAATGCGCGTTCAAATTCAATATATAGAGTATATTTGGATTTTAATGAAAACTGATCGAAACGGTTGAATCAGTCGACGATACATATCCCATTGTGTTCGGAATGGGGTAATTAGCTATGGACGACAGGTGGTGGGCCTCGTTTAGAGGTCGTATAAAAAAGTCAACCTTTTGAAATTAAAAATAAATAAATAAAATATATTTCCTCTCTCTTCTCCTTAAATCCCTCTGCCCCCCCCCCCCCCCCCCCCCACGTTTCTTCGAATTCACTTTCAACAGATAAAAAAAAGAAAAAGAAAAAAAGGGGAGGAGCTGTCGCTCCTCCACCGAAGGCCGTCGCGGCCTGGCGACGCGCGGCACAAGGCGGGGCTGCTGCGCCGCCCCCCTCCTCTTCCTCTACTTCCTCTCCGCCCTCTCTCCTATGCGCCACCCCCTTCTGATTGGAACCCGCGCCAGTAACCCCCCTGACCCACCGCCTGCGCCACCGACGTGGCCAACTCCGCCCCCCTCCGTTCAACTTCCTCTCTTCCCCTCCCTCCTCGAACCAAAATAGCCTCCCAAGCCCGAATCCAAGAAGAGCACCGCCCCAAATCAAAGGCCAGCGAGCCCCGCCGCCCCCTGCAAGCCCAGTGATCACCTCCGACACGCTCCTTTCAGCCCATTGACCCCCCTCCTTCGATAAAAAAGTGAGTTTTACTCTATTTATTTAATTAGCTTTATGTAATTAGTTTAATTAACTTTGTATATTAATAAAAATCTAATTTTTATATAGGTAAGATAGTAAAAATATCATCTTTATATATGTAGTAAAATAAAAATGTGATTTTTTTATAGTGATGAAATGAAAAAGGCGAAATCTTTATATTTGAAAGGCGAAATCTTTATATAGAGAATAGAGGGATAAAAATAGAATTTTTATCTATATAGTAGTGGTGTTAAAATAGAATTTTTATCTATATAGTAGTGGTGTAAAAATAGAATTTTTATCTATATAGTAACGATATAAAAATAAAATTTTTATCTATATAGTAGCGGTGTAAAAATAGAATTTTTATCTATATAGTAGCGGTGTAAAAATAGAATTTTTATCTATATAGTAGCGATGTAGAAATAGAATTTTTATCCTATGGTGTAATTATAAAAATATGATTTTTATATACATGGCAAGAATATAAAATGTGATTTTTATATATATAGTGGCTACGGGCAACGAAAGTGACAAAAGGCGAGAATGGCGATGATTTCCTACAATAGAATTGTCGTGGAGTTGGGATAGCTAGTTGGTGAGAACTTCTCACTCTAAATCTTGTTTTTCTAGTTATAATATATATACTAGGATGCAGACGGTGCTTAGCAGCACTCGACACCCGTCATCCCCAGACCATGGATGGCTTGTTTGTTTGATCGATGTGTTGTGAAAATTTGTTTGTGGTGTTGATGTGAAAGCGATAATAAAATGTAGATAGTTGAAATGAATTAATTGTCGTTAAAAATATAATTTTTAACGGGAATGTGAATAAATAAATATTTATAAACAAATCGGCCGATTTGTTTATATACACTGATTTGACTGATATTGATTGGGATGATAAATTTTACACATCACCCAACTGCACAAATAAAAATCTGTGTTTGTTGATTTGAAATCCCACACGGGTGTTGGGATGATATTTGGGTACATTAATCCCAATTATTTAATTGTATGTCGATCGATTGGTCGACAGACTGTGTAAGAGTTGATTATCTATATTTGATGCTTATGCAGTTGTGTGGTGCACTTTGGATGATGGTTGATTGTTTATCATTGCTATTATATACATGTGTTGTATGGAATCCATATACTTAACGTTATATGGTAATTGATTGGGCCTCATTCCAATCGGGAAAATAATGAATATTATAAAAGAAAATTCATGTGTTGAATATAAAAACAGTCATGTGTTGACGATGTTCATGTGTTGAAATTATTCATGTGTTGAGTAAAATATTTTCGTAATAAAATTTACATCTTTATCATATTTAAGATTAGACGCTACTTCACGGTGGAGTCTAATTAAAAATCAAACGATAGATACCATAGTTTTATAAAATATTTTACATTACAAAAATAGTCGTGTGTGGACAGCACTCATGTGTTGAGATTGGTCGTGTGTTGAAAGAAATATATATTCATGTGTTGAATAGAATAACGAATTTATTGAAATATATAAAGCCGTGTTGATTAGAGTTGCGCTATTTTGACGTGAACGATATTTATATCGATTATATTCGTTTTGAAAATATTATCATTTATATAGTAATGATATGAAATATTCAATTTTGATTTGAAATTGAATGTAGCGTTGAAATGGTTTTGAAAACGAATTTAAAATGATTTATAAAATACGTTTTAAAAGGAAATCGACGAAATATATATATATATATATATATATATATATAATGGCCCGAATAGAATGCGCCGCGCCGCGGAAGTTCGTGAATTTCGACCATTGACTTCGAACTGATGTTGTGGGAGATCCGACCGTTGGATTCTCCTAAAACTGGAACCGTTGGGTTCGTATCGAAAAGAGCTTTCCAATGAATATTTGAAATTTGAAATCTAACGGTTGGATTTGGAATTATGTCTAAATCAAATTTGGAAAAGGTCGCTGTAAGTGCAGTTCGATGGCCGTTGATGGAAATCGACTGTACGGGCCTTGATAAAATTATTAAAAATATTAATAATTTGTGTAAAATCATAATATATGGATTGGAAAGAACTGGGATGAAAAACTCCATATTTGAAAAGATAAAAATAGATTTTTATCGAAATGAACTAGTTTTGAACTAGAATTAAAATCAATTTATTTTTGAAATAAATAAATTGAATTTGAAAGTGGTTTTAAAAATAATCAATATTCCCAATACGTGAATTGGACTGGAGTTGAATCGAAATGTGATTTCGTGACTATACAGATATTGTTATGGGAACCTGAAAGATATATTTTATATCGTTATTTCCAATACGATATTTGTTGGTTTCAAAATTTGATATTGAATATAAGCCGGTATATTTTCTATTCAGAGTCTTGTATTTAATATCAAATGTGATTTGGGTTTGTCGTGAATGGTGTTTTCATTAACACTGTTCTTAAGCACAATAGGGAAAAAGATCAAATCTTTCCATTTATATTAAATGAAGTGTATCAATTAAATTATATTTAATTGAAATTGAATTTGAATTGGTTTTTGGGTTCATCGTGAGCGGTGTTTTGAACAACACCTGTTCTTTAACCCGATTAACAATAGAGTGTGATTTTGGGTTTATCGTGAATCGTGTTCTAGATGACATTGGTTCTTTAACCCAGTTAAAGGCAGGATATTGATTTTTGAAAAGATTAAAACTAAGTGGAGTTTTAATGAATCTTTAATTAGATTGAAATGTGAACTGATAATTTAAATTATCAAATCTGAAAGGTGATCGAGAATGGAGTACCACCAGTTTTGCTCCAAAGCGATAGTTAAATCTTTAATTAGATTTGAACGTGAGGTGGTAATTAATTTTACCGATAACACTGTGGTGTTAGATGTGGAGTATTACCAGTTTTCTCCATGGGATATATAGGTTGGGATTGGGAAATAAAATAAATAATTATTTCGGTGTGGCTCGCTAATCCCGACTAGTTAGAAATGATATCCAAAGGAAGATTAAAGAATAAATTTAGAAGAATTTATCTTGGATAAAATTAATGGGAACCTTTCCCTAAGAATGTGATTTTGTGATTAAAGAATATTCTGAATTGGAATGAGGCATTCGTTTTGTTTGTGTAACATTTGTTTACTATATACGTGGGATATTCAGAAAGGCCGGGTTTATACCCATTCTGAATAACCGATTCGACGAGATGTCGAAGATGAAGATGGTGG
This sequence comes from Allium sativum, assembly GCA_030737875.1. Taxonomy (NCBI): domain Eukaryota; kingdom Viridiplantae; phylum Streptophyta; class Magnoliopsida; order Asparagales; family Amaryllidaceae; genus Allium; species Allium sativum. The sequence continues at coordinate 1,022,180,041 of CM060909.1, forward strand.
TTGAAGACCGGAAGTCTTCACATCGTTTGGGTGATTACTGATGATCTTGATTGGGCTGTACACCCAAGATGAGGGAAACAGTTGGTGATCGTCCAGACGTTCTTGGAGATGGATGGATATGCGAGGAAAGTGCCTCCAGTTTCGTTCAGACCCAGAACGAACTTGTAAATGGATTGTGTGTCTGACATTGGATTTTATTCTGTGTTGATTGATCTCTATTAAATATACATCTGTTTGGCGATGGAGAATTTATTCTCTTGCTTAACGCCCTTCTCTGAGACGTACGAGCTCAGAGGTTGTATATCGATGGACATCAGTCGTATGGAGTAAATTGCCAGTGTGGCACGCGTAAGTGGCAATTGATCAAGGCTTCTGTTGAAAAGCAAAGTCTTGTGGTTGATGATCAAAGCATGGTCTGTGTGATGTAGCTTTGTGTATAACGTGAGTTCGCGAGCCTCACACCTCGGTATGAGTCAAAAACGGGATACGGACCCAAGGAGTGCACGGCATTTCTTTCAAGCTATGGTGGTGTCAGTGACCTACCAGCCCTGACATTTATATACTTTTCACCTGTGTGGTTTTTGGGTACGAGGCGCCTCGGATATAGGTCTGTAAGGACCGGGAAACGTGTGTTCAGGAATAACTAATCCTTAAAAGTAAGAGAGGACCGACCTTGGAGGTTCCAAAGAATCATAGTGGGGTCCTGAGGCATTTTCTAGAGTGTCTCGAATCGGAGAGGAGCTTGCCCTTGCCTCGACTCATGATGGAATCCAATTTCCAATACGTGATATTGCGGTATTAATTGTAGAACTAGTATGGCGACATGATAGATGGTACCCATGCCGTCTATGATTGATATTTATGATTGAAATTGTTTTGACACTATACACCTATAATAGTATCAAATAATGTGTTTTAAACGTATCAAGCATGCTTTGGCTGTTATAAGGTAAAAACCCTATCCTTCGGCTTGCGTTGCATTGTGTGATGGGACCTGGGTCTTATAACAGCTTTATTTTTCTTTATTTAGCATTGCGCTGTTTGTTCTATGCACTGGTATTCTTGGGAGGAAACCCATTCCGTGTTATACGGCGTGGTCCCTTGATTTACCGAACTTTAAAATAAAGATTAATAATTGTTTTAGTTCTCACACCAGTCCCACGACTGACCTGGGGTTTATAGTTTTAACCTAAACTCTGGGTGCCCTTATTTTCGACACGGGCAGCTAGTAGTTTTGGTTTTGCTGATTTATATTCATAGGATCCTGATTTACAGCTGGAACGATGCTTGGAAAGCTCTGTATCCGTGCATTACTTCTAGTTGTGCTTTTGTATTATTTTCTGCAGCGATGTATTTAAATGTTATTTAAATCTCTGATATTTGTTGAATGTAATTTATTCATTCATACTCTGTATATTCTTGTATCTGATGGAATTGTTGTAATATACAATGAAATGTTCTTCTGTCTGCGTTCTATTTTGTCTTGTCCTTAATTCTATCCGCTCTTTCCTTCACGGGGAAGTTCGGGTCATCTCAGTTTGGTATCAGATCTTTGGTTTACAGAGCTCGAGAACAAGACACATTAGAACCATACGAAAGAATTCATCAGATATTGGATTAGTAATATCCAATTAGAATGACTCGTTAGAGATGGGATCAGTAGTATCCTAGAACGAGTGTGAAGAGTATATTTTTCAAATGAAAACAAATTTGTTTTGAAAATTTAAATCGCTTTATACGTATTTGAAAATTTATTTATTTTGAATTTGGACAATTGAGTATATAAAGATTTCGCGTATACGCGTCATGAACGCATAGTCGAAGTTTTAATATACTGGGTAGATATAGGGTCACATTCTAGACACCTGGGGATAATTCTGATGACGTGGCCACATCATCAGTATTTATGTTCATGTTTCGAAGGTGTGGTTTCTATATAATTCCATCAGACTGGTGTGAAAACCAAAATATAGCTAGAATTATTGTTGTGAATTGGCATCAAAAACATGATTTTCTGTGTATATGTATCAAAATTATGAATTTGAAACTCTAATTCACTAATTGATTGATGTTTGTGTTGTTTGTTTATTTGTTTGATAATTTTGAACCATTTAGCCTAATAGAATCAAATATTGAATTGTATTGAAATTGGTCGCATTCGCTTGCATATACATGTACTTACATTGAACAGGTCATAGCAAGGAGGCTAGAGCAGAAGAATAAAATTTGTTTGCCCGACAAATAGGTACATGTTTATCATAATTTACTGTTTTGTTTGGGTGATGATGATTTTATGAGCCTATTGGCTAGCCGCTTGGCTTTTTCTTTTTCTTTTTGAGATCAGAAGGCCTATATGGCAATTTTGGGATTTTCCCGTTGCTCCCGGTGCAGGGGAGGTTATGGCGAAATTTTTCGAAAATTTTGGGTGTTAGCCAAATTTTTGAAAATTTGAAAAGTTCTTAGAAACTGAAAAGTTGAAGAACTTAAGTCGTAGTCAAAATAAAGGAAGTTGAGTTGATTTGTTAAACAACTTTCGGCTTCGTTCCTTTTCGGCTTCCATTTGTTATGTTCCTTTTCGGCCTTTGATATAGAGAAGATTAGAATATCATCAATAAAAACCAGAACAAATTTATTCAATTAAATCACACATTGAACTGATTAGAAAGTAGTTAGAAATATATACTTGTGCATTATATATGTTTGAACAGGAAAATTGGATAGCTGTTGAGTAAAGATTTTATTTGCGTGCCCGACAAATAGGTAAACCTTAATGAGTTGGATGCGAAATATTATTATATCAACTCCTTTGAATGTCATTGGATGCGGAGTGCTGGTTATTCTGTGTGAAATAATAAACATCGTCATAGGATAGCAACAATTAATTTTGAACTACATTACATGGCATACTTCTGGAAGATAGGCATACTTCATCATATACCACATAAGCATTTGGAGCTTGTGTGACGAGATGGAAGATTTACCATACGAGCGAGAGGCTTGTATGGCGATGACTATATTTTACAGGTTGAACTGATGACTGATATGGACTATTTAAATTGTAACGATAAAATTGCCAGATTAATAAAAACCCCACATGGGTCTAGAGTTGACAATAATCACGTCTCTCTAGTTATTAGATACGGCACATGGACTATTTATTTCCCACACGGGATGAGGTGACGAGGATTTATCCTCTGGAGCATTTAAAATACACACTCCCTCAGGCTTTGACAGGGTGACGAGAATTTATTCTCTGGAGTTATTATCAATACACGCTCCCCTGTAAACACCAGAATATATCACTATAAATATGTGTACGCTTATTAGAATTTATTGGGTACCTAATACGGCCCAATAAATTTCCAAACCTCTCCCCGTAAAAAGGAGGTTATGGTGAAAATTTTCGAAAATTCCGGGTGTTAGCCAAATTTTTGAAGAATTTGGAATTTCTCAGAAACTGAAAAGTTGGAGAATGGAAGCTAGATCGAACGTAGAGTTGATTAATCAAACCACTTTCGACTTTATTCCTTTTCGGGGACGAAAAGTTTTAAGTGGGGGAGATTGTAACAACCTGAAAAGCTGGGCCAGTTTAAAATTTTTATTTTGGCAATTTTAGCGAATTTTGAACATTTAAAATGAATTATTTTAAATAATATCGACGAGTAATTTATTTTGAATATAATTCGACGTATATATTTATATACGTCGTCGTTAGAATACAACAATTATATATAAATATAAAAGGAATTGAAAATGGTGCGGTAGTTCGATAATTCGATTTCAAACTTCAAATGAATGTACCGGGTGCAAAACAATCCGGATTTTAGTGAAACCAAAAATAATGGAATCTATTTGTGAATATCATTCCAACGAATCCTAAAAATCGAAATTTCATAGCGGGAATCAAAAGATATGTCCAGTTGAAAATTCTGAATAGTCGCTATGGAATTCAGGCCCTTAAAAATGGGAATTTTGCAAACAACCTCGGATTTCGACGAAACCTCTTTTGTTGGGTCCGGGATGTCAAGTATTGCTAGGTTTCAAATTTCATAATTTTTCGAATCAATATTTGAGCGTGGCAAAGGAAAACGTGTTTGACCAGTTTCATTTGATTTTAATCGACTGGAAAATGGCCATTTTTCCAACGGTCTCAGAATTCGACGAAACTAGTTTTGTTAGGACCGTATCGTCAATACGAAGCTAGAAAATATTTTTCTGGAATTTTTTGAGTTAGTATGTGACCCCGATAAAATGAAATGCGTGTTCAAATTCAATATATAGAGTATATTTGGATTTTAACGAAAACTGATCGAAACGGTCGAATCAGCCGACGATACATATCCCATTGTGTTCGGAATGGGGGTAATTAGCTATGGACGACAGGCGGTGGGCCTCGTTTAGAGGTCATATAAAAAAGTCAACTTTTTGAAATTAAAAATAAATAAATAAAAATATTTCCTCTCTCTTCTCCTTAAACCCCTCTGCCCCACCCCCCCTCGTTTCTTCGAATTCACTTTCAACAGATAAAAAAGAAAAGAAAAAAAGGGGAGGAGCTGTCGCTCCTCCACCGAAGGCCGTCACGGCCTGGCGACGCGCCGCCCAAGGTGGGGCTACTGCGCCGCCTCCTCCTCTTTCTCCACTTCCTCTACGCCCTCTCTCCTACGCGCCAGCCCCCTTCTGATTGGAACCCGCGCCAGTAACCCCCCTGTCCCACCGCCTTCGCCACCGACGTGGCCAACTCCGCCCCCTCCGTTCAACTTCTGCTCTCCCCCTCCTTCCTCGAGCCAAAACAGCCTCCCAAGCCCGAATCCAAGAAGAGCACCGCCCCAAATCGAAGGCCAGCGAGCCCCGTCGCCCCCTGCAAGCCCGGTGATCACCTCCGACGCACTCCTTTCAGCCCATTGACCCCCCTCCTTCGATAAAAAAGTGAGTTTTATTCTTTTTATTTATTTAGCTTGTAATTAGTTTAATTAACTTTGTATATTAATAAAAATCTAATTTTTATATAGGTAAGATAGTAAAAATATCATCTTCATATATGTAGTAAAATAAAAATGTGATTTTTTTTATAGTGATGAAATGAAAAAGGCGAAATCTTTATATTTGAAAGGCGAAATCTTTATATAGAGAATAGAGGGATAAAATAGAATTTTTATCTATATAGTAGTGGTGTTAAAATAGAACTTTTATCTATATAGTAGCGGTGTAAAAATAGAATTTTTATCTATATAGTAACGATATGAAAATAAAAAATTTATCTATATAGTAGCGGTGTAAAAATAGAATTTTTATCTATATAGTAGTGGTGTGAAAATAGAATTTTTATCTATATAGTAGCGATGTAGAAATAGAATTTTTATCCTATGGAGTAATTATAAAAATATGATTTTTATATACATGGCAAGAATATAAAAATGTGATTTTTATATATATAGTGGCTATGGGCAACGAAAGTGACAAAAGGCGAGAACGACGATGATTTCCTAAAATAGAAGTATCGTGGAGTTGGGATAGCTGGTAGGTGAGAACTTCTCACTCTAAATCTTGTTTTTCTAGTTATAATATATATACTAGGATGCAGACGGTGCTTAGCAGCACCCGACACCCGTCATCCACAGACCATGGATGGCTTGTTTGTTTGATTGATGTGTTGTGAAAATTTGTTTGTGGTGTTGATGTGAAAGAGATAATAAAATGTAGATAGTTGAAATGAATTAATTATTGTTAAAAATAATTTTTAACAGGGATGTGAGTAAATAAATATTTATAAACAAATCGGCCGATTTTTTTATATACACTGATTTGACTGATATTGATTGGGATGATAAATTTTACACATCACCCAACTGCACAAATAAAAATCTGTGTTTGTTGATTTGAAACCCCACACGGTTGTTGGGATGATATTTGGGTACACTAATCCCAATTATTTAATTGTATGTCGATCGATTGGTCGATAGACTGTGTAAGCGTTGATTATTTATATTTGATGCTTATGCAGTTGTGTGGTGCACTTTGGATGATTGTTTATCGTTGCTATTATATACATGTGTTGTATGGAATCCATATAATTAATGTTATATGGTAATTGATTGGGCCTCATTCCAATCGGGAAAATAATGAATATTATAAAAGAAAATTCATGTGTTGCATATAAAAACAGTCATGTGTTGACGATGTTCATGTGTTGAAATTATTCATGTGTTGAGTAAAATATTTTCATAATAAAATTTAAATCTTTATCATATTTAAGATTAGACGCTACTTCACGGTGGAGTCTAATTAAAAATCAAACGATAGATACCATATTTTTATAAAATATTTTACATAACAAAAATAGTTGTGTGTGGACAACACTCATGTGTTGAGATTGGTCGTGTGTTGAAAGAAATATAGATTCATGTGTTGAATAGAATATATATTCATTTTTTGAATAGAATAACGAATTTATTGAAATATATAAAGCCATGTTGATTAGAGTTGCGCTATTTTGACGTGAACGATATTTATATCGATTATATTCGTTTTGAAAATATTATCATTTATATAGTAATGATATGAAATATTCAATTTTGATTTGAAATTGAATGTAGCGTTGAAATGGTTTTGAAAACGAATTTAAAACGATTTATAAAATACGTTTTAAAAGGAAATCGACGAAATATATATAATATATATATTATATATATAATGGCCCGAATAGAACGCGCCGCGCCGCGGAAGTTCGTGAATTTCGACCATTGACTTCGAACTGACGTTGCGGGAGATGCGACCGTTGGATTCTCCTAAACCCGGAACCGTTGGGTTCGTATCAAAAAGAGATTTCCAATGAATATTTGAAATTTGAAATCTAACAGTTGATTTGGAATTATGTCCAAATCAAATTTGGAAAAGGTCGTTGTAAGTGCAGTTCGATGGCCGTTGATGGAAATCGACTGTACGGGCCTTGATAAAATTATTAAAAATATTAATAATTTGTGTAAAATCATAATATATGGATTGGAAAGAACTAGGATGAAAAAATCCATATTTGAAAAGATAAAAATAGATTTTTATTGAAATGAACTAGTTTTGACTAGAATTAAAATCAATTTATTTTTGAAATAAATAAATTGAATTTGAAAGTGGTTTTAAAAATAATCAATATTCCCAATACGTGAATTGGACTGGAGTTGAATCGAAATTATCTTCGGAATATTTCAATGTTGGATTTCGTGACTATACAGATATTGTTATGGGAATTTGAAAGATATATTTTATATCGTTATTTCCAATACGATATTTGTTGGTTTCAAGATTTGATATGGAATATAAGCCGGTATATTTTCTATTCAGAGCCTTGTATTTAATATCAAATGTGATTTGGGTTTGTCGTGAATGGTGTTTTCATTAACACTGTTCTTAAGCCCAATAGGGAAAAAGATCAAATCTTTCTATTTAGATTTAATGAAGTGTATCAATTAAATAATATTTAATTGAAATTGAATTTGAATTGGTTTTTGGGTTCATCGTGAGCGGTGTTTTGAACAACACATGTTCTTTAACCCGATTAACAATAGAGTGTGATTTTGGGTTTATCGTGAATCGTGTTTTAGATGACATTGGTTCTTTAACCCAGTTAAAGGCAGGATATTGATTTTTGAAAAGATTAAAACTAAGTGGAGTTTTAATGAATCTTTAATTAGATTGAAATGTGAATTGATAATTTAAATTATCAAATCTGAAAGGTGATCGAGAATGGAGTACCACTAGTTTTGCTCCAAAGCGATAGTTAAATCTTTAATTAGATTTAAACGTGAGGTGGTAATTAATTTTACCGATAACACCGTGGTGTTAGATGTGGAGTATTACCAGTTTTCTCCATGGGATATATAGGTTGGGATTGGAAAATAAATTAAATAATTACTTCGATGTGGCTCGCTAATCCCAACTAGTTAGAAATGATATCCAAAGGAAGATTAAAGAATAAATTTAGAAGAATTTATCTTGGATAAAATTAATGGGAACCTTTCCCTAAGAATGTGATTTTGTGAATAAAAGAATATTCTGAATTGGAATGAGGCGTTCGTTGTGTTTGTGTAACATTTTTTTGCTATATACGTGGGATATTCAGAAAGGCCGGGTTTATACCCATTCTGAATAACTGATTCGACGAGATGTCGAAGATGAAGACGGTGGTTGATGACCGAAAGTCTTCACATCGTTTGGGTGATTACTGATGATCTTGATTGGGCTGTACACCCAAGATGAGGGAAACAGTTGGTGATCGTCCAGACGTACTTGGAGATGGATGGATACGCGAGGAAAGTGCCTCCGGTTTCGTTCAGATCCAGAACGAACTTGTAAATGGATTGTGTGTCTGACATTGGATTTTATTATGTGTTGATTGATCTCTATTAAATATACATCTATTTGGCGGTGGAGAATTTATTCTCTTGCTTAACGCCCTTCTCTGAGACGTACGAGCTCAGAGGTTGTATATCGATGGACATCAGTCGCATGGAATAAATTGCCACTGTGGCACGCGTAAGTGGCAATTGATCAAGGCTTCTGTTGAAAAGCAAAGTCTTGTGGTTGATGATGAAAGCATGGTCTGTGTGACGTATCTTTGTGTATAACGTGAATTCGCGAGCCTCACACCTCGGTATGAGTCAAAAACGGGATACGGACCCAAGGAGTGCACGACGTTTCTTTCAAGCTATGGTGGTTTTAGTGACCTACCAGCCCCGACATTTATATACTTTTCACCTGCGTGGTTGTTGGGTACGAGGCGCCTCGGATATAGGTCTGTAAGGACCGGGAAACGTGTGTTCGGGAATAACTAATCCTCAAAAGTAAGAGAGGACCGGCCTTGGAGGTTCCAAAAGATCATAGTGGGGTCCCGAGGCATTTGCTAGAGTGTCTCGAATCGGAGACGAGCTTGCCCCTTGCCTCGACTCATGATGGAATCCAATTTCCAATACGTGATATTGCGGTATTAATTGTAGAACTAGTATGGCGATATGGTAGATGGTACCCATGCCGTCTATGATTGATATTTATGATTGAAATTGTTTTGACACTATACACCTATAATAGTATCAAATAATGTGTTTTAAACGTATCAAGCATGCTTTGGCTGTTATAAGGTAAAAACCCTATCTTCCGGCTTGCGTTGCATTGTGTGATGGGACCTGGGTCTTATAACAGCTTCATTTTTCTTTATTTAGCATTGCGCTGTTTGTTCTATGCACTGGTATTCTTGGGAGGAAACCCGTTTCGTGTTATACGGCGTGGTCCCTTGATTTACCGAACTTTAAAATAAAGATTAATAATTGTTTTAGTTCTCACACCAGTCCCACGACTGACCTGGGGTTTATTGTTTTAACCTAAACTCCGGGTCCCCTTATTTTCGACATGGGCAGCTAGTAGTTTTGGTTTTGCAGATTTATATTCACAGGATCCTGATTACAGCTGGAACGATGCTTGGAAAGCTCTGTATCCGTGCATTACTTCTAGTTGTGCTTTTGTATTATTTTCTGCAGCGATGTATTTAAATGTTATTTAAATCTCTGATATTTGTTGAATGTAATTTATTCATTCATACTCTGTATATTCTTGTATCTGATGGAATTGTTGTAATATACAATGAAATGTTCTTCTGTCTGCGTTCTATTTTGTCTTGTCCTCAATTCTATCCGCGCTTTCCTTCACGGGGAAGTTCGGGTCGTCTCATTCTGGCTATTTCTCCTTTGTATTAGAAATTCTTGTATTTAGACTTCCGCTGTATGTAATTTGTAACTCTAACATTATGTATAAATTTTGATTTTTATTTAGTAGCTTCATGAACTACTATTGTATAATTTATTTATTCCACTGCGAGATATTCCGTTTTTCTATGTCTGTGATTCTGTGATTTATTCTATTTACCTCAGAAGCTAATAACATTCTGTCATTTCGAACTGTTATTGTAATAACCCGAAAAATCCAAACCAATTTAAATTTTTAATTTTGGCAATTTTAATGAATTTTTAATATTTAAAATGAAATATTTTAAATAATAATGACGAGAAATTTATTTTGAATAGAATTAGAACGTATATATTTATTTGAATTGAAGTTAGAATATAAATAATTATTTTTAATTATAAAAGAAATTGAAAATGGCGTGGTAGTTAGAAAATTCGATTTCAAATTTCAAATGAATGTACAAGATTCAAAATAAACCTGATTTTAGCAAAACCAAAAATATTTGAATCTAAATGAAAATATCTTTCCAAACATCGAAAAAATTGAAATTTCATAGCGGGAATAAAAAGTTACGCCAGTTGAAAATTCAGAATAGTCTCTATGGAATTTTGGCCCTTAAAAATGGAAATTTTGCAAATGACCTCTGTTTTCGACGAAAACACTTTTGTTGGAACCGGAATGTCAAATTATTGCTAGGTTCCAAAATTCAGAATTTTCTGAATCAATATGTGAGCGTGGCGAAGGAAGACGTGTTTTGACAGTTTCAGTCAATTTTGATCGACCAGAAAATGGCCATTTTTCAAACGGTCTTAGAATTTGACGAAATTAGTTTTGTTAGGACCGTATCGTCAATACGAAGCTAGAAATATATTTTTGGGAATTTTTAGGGTCCATATGTGACCCCAGTAAATTGAAATGTACGTTTAAAATTGAATATATAGATTTAAATTTAAATTTGAAGAAAACTGATCGCAACAGTCGAACTGTCTTACAATACATATCCCATTGTGTTCCGAATGGGGGTAATTAGGTAAGGACGACAGTCGGTGGACTCAATTTCGAGTTCAAAATAAAAAGTTACTTTTAGAGAATGAAATAAATAAATAAAAAGGAAGTCAACCCCTCTATTTCCTAAACCCCTCCCCCCCCATTCATTCAAGATCAATTTAAGAAAAAAAAGAAAAAAAACGATGGTCGCCGCTCAACGCCCCCCCCCCCCCCCCCACCCCACCGTCGTTCGCCGCACCCCTCCCTATGACCGCCGTACCTTCTCCTCCTTCCTCCCCTCTCCTGTCGAAGCACCCATTCCCCAACAGCAACCCTAGCCTCCTATTGCGGCCGCCGCTTCCTCCTTCCAGCCCGCCACCACTATGCTCCGGCCGCCTAAAGGCCCCACACGCACAGCCCCTCCTCGGAATCACCCCGCGAGCCCTCCTTCTCCTCCTCCGACGTCCATTCAAAGGAAATCGTGAGTTCTATTTTTTTTCTTTTCCCCTTTCTTTTCTGATTTATTTAAATAAAATGCATTGTTTTCTTTTTCAAACCAGATTTTAATTGGTATTAGGAGTATATAGAAATCAGTTTTATTTTTACATATAAAGTAATGTTTATGAAAAGTATGATTTTTATATATTTTTAGAATAATAAAAATATAATTTTTATGTATGTAGAGTAATAGAAATATAATTTTTATATTTCTAGAATAATAAAAGTATGATTTTTATTCAAGTAGAATAATAAAAATATGATTTTTATATTATAGAAAGAATAAAAATATGATTTTTATATTATAGAGATAATAAAAATATGATTTTTATTATCTAGGAAGCGAAGTAAAAATAGGATTTTCATATGTATGAAAGGAAAATAAAAATACGATTTTTATTATGAAGTTAGCAAAGTAAAAAGGCGATTTTTATCGTTTGAATGATAATGTAAAAATGGGATTTTTAGATATTCATTAGCAATAGAAAGATTCGATTTTTACCTATAAAGTAGCGTTATAAAAATGTGATTTTTCTATATATAGTTGCATTGTTAAAAATATGATTTTTAATATAAATTTCGTGCAACAGACCTCGTTGAGACCGCGACGAAGATTTTCTTCATATGAAGAGTCATGGCGTTTGGTTTATCGTCTAGGTGAGAACTCCTCACTTTTATTTTATTTTCTAGTTTGAAATATATACTAGGATGCAGATGGTGCTTAGCGACACCCGTCGTCCACAGACCACAGATGACTTGTATGTTTGATTGATCTGTTGTGAAAGTTGGTTGTGTGATGTGGAATGAAAATAAATATTTTATAGTTAAAAATATAATTTTTAACGTGTATATAAAATGAAATAAATATTTATAAACAAATCGTACAATTGTTTATGTACACACATTTGATTGATATTGATTGGGACGATAAATTTTACACATCGCCCGACTGCTCAAATAAATCTGTGTTCGTTGTTTGAAAACCCCACACAGGTGTTGGGATGAAATTTGACATACACTAATCCCAATAATTAGTTGTATGTCGATCGATTGATTGACAAGCTGTTATAAGCGTTTAATATGTATATTTGAGGCTTATGCAGTGTAGAATGCACTCTAGATGATGGATTGCTGTTTTCATTGTTGTTATACACATTTGTTGTGTGAAATCCATATAATCAAATTATATGGTAATTGACTGTGTTTGATTCCAGTTCAGATAGAATGAATATTTTAAAATAACGATTATTTTGAAATAACAAATATTTTCAAACAATATTCAGAAAAGAATCAAAATCTGATTTTGATGTCCGATTTGGGATGGGCACGAAAATATTTAAATATATAAAGACGTGTTGATTAGTTTGACACCATTTTGACATGAACGATATTTATATCGATTTTATTCATTTTTATAATGAATATCGAAGAGGAATTGATTTCAAAATGTAATGTATTGAAAATATTATCATTTATATATCGATGATATGGAATATTCAATTTTGATTAGAAATTGAATATGAAGTTGAAATCGTTTTGAAAACGAATTTAAAACAATTTATAAAATACGTTTTAAAAGGAAATCAACGAAATATAAATATATATATAATGGCCTGGATAGAACGCGCCGCGCTACGGTAGTTCGCGAATTTCGACCATTGACTTCGAATGGACATTACGGGAGATTCGACCGTCGGATTCTCCTAAAACCAGAACCGTTGAGTTCATATCGAAATGTAACAACCCGGAAATCTGAGCCAATTTAATTTTTTTAATTTGGCTAGTTTAGTGAATTTTAGATATTTAAAATAAATTATTTTAAATAATAACGACGAAAAGTGTGCTTGAATCCACGTTTGAAAATAAATATAATTACTTTGAATTATAAACAAGGCCTGAAATGGCGCGGCAATTTCAAAATTTGAATTCAAACTTTGACTGATTGTCCCGGGTGCAAAATAAAACGGATTTTAGTGAAACCAAAAATATTTAAATCTGTTTTTGAATATCTTTCTAACGAATCTGAAAAATCGAAGTTTCATAGTGGGAATCAAAAGTTATGGCCAAATGAATTTTCAGAAAGGTCGCTATAGAGAATATATAGCCCTTGAAAATAGACATTTTGCATACGACCTCAGAATTCGAAGAAACCACTTTTGTTGGATCCGGGATGTGAAATTATTCCTATGTTTTGAATTCCATAATTTTTTAAGTTAGTATGTGAGCGTGGCGAAGTAAAATGTGTTTGGTCAATTACCGTTAAATCGGATCGACCAGAAAAGGGCCATTTTTCAAACGGTCTCAGAATTGGACGAAACTAGTTTTGTTCGGACCGTATTGTCAAAACATAGCTAGATTTATTTTTCTGGAATTTTTAGAATCAATATGTGGCCCCGGCAAATTGAAATGTACGTTCAAATCGAATATTGAATGTTTTATATTTTAATTTGAAGCAGAACTGACTGAATCAGTTGAATGGGCCTACGAAACATACCCCATTGTGTCCAGAATGGGTTTTTTTAGCTAGGGACGGTAGTCGTGGAGTTTGGATTGGAGCTAGTATGTGAAAAGGGGTATTTTAGGATTTTGAAAATATATAAATAAATATAAAAAAATCCTATTGGCCAACGACTTCTCTCTCTCCCCGATCCGCTCCAGTCACGAACGACGATAACACCTCCCTCCCTTCTCTCCTCTTTTTCTCTCCGATCACGCACCAAAACACCCTGGCCTTTTGGAGTTTTTCATAGAGCCGGGCCTCCTCTTCAAATCCATGGTTGTTGCACCCCCTCTCGTCAAGTAAATCGTGAGACCCAAGCCTCCAAAGTCGGAGCCTTTCAACCGCCGCCGCCAACACCTGGAGCCACCGAGTGGGCCCACTCCCCTATGCGCCTGAGCGCCACTCCTCCCCCTTCGATGCTGCATAGCCCGATCCTCTTCCTACTTCACGGATTTGAAGTTAAATCGAAACCTAGTTTCGATCAATTTGCTGAGGTAACCGGCTTTGTTAATTTAAAACAGTTTTAACACTCTAAAGCGTTACAAACTTGTAAAAATCATATCTTTTTGCTATGTGGTCGAATTCCAGTGAAACAAGAGACGATGGACTCGTGCGGACGTCTTCTACATTCTAGAAGAGACCGGATATTTTTCTGAGCCTTCTGTAATTTTTGATGGAGTGAAACCCAAAGTGAGATTTCTTAATTATAAACGATATGGAATCAACGATGTATAAATTATATAGTCGATGTATGAGTTATATAAGCATTGTACACCACATATATAAGCATTGTAGAAGTCGTATGTTCGATGTATAAGTTATATATGCGTTGTAAAAATGATATGTGCGTTGAAATAAATTGAAACGATATTGAAATGAAATCGAAATATAGTTATATACGTATATATATATATACTCCCCTCGTCCATATACCATGGACGATATATATTGGCTGTGATATTGTTTGGATTATTGGCTGTTGTGAAAAAATTTGGTGAATATCATGAATGGTTGGTTTGAAATGATTTATTGTGGTTGAAATCCCAATAGGATTAGTATATGGGAAAATTCGTCTACGTACGAACTAGATATTGAAAATCCCCATTGTCAAAATCTGTGAGGCTTTAAGGTAGAGCGAGGAGCCGTACTAGGGACGGTCCCGGTTTTAACTACCCTGCCGTTATGCTGCCGAAATTTTCTGAAATATTTCTGTGTTTGATTTAAATTCATGTGTTGAATGTTGAAATAAAATTCATGTGTTGAATGTTGAAATAAAATTCATGTGTTGAATTTTGAAATAAAATTCATTTGTTGAATGGAGTTCGCGTATTGAAAAAATTCTTTGAAAGATAAAAATAACATTTTTATCATATATATATATATATATTATAAAATACTTGTGTTTTAAATAAATCGTTTTAATACCAAAAATAACATTTTTACCTTATATATAGAATATATAAAATAATCCTGTTTTGAAATAAATTGTTTTTACAATAAAAATCCCATTTTTATTATATATATGAACTATAGAAAATATTCAAGTGTTGAAATGAAATTCATGTGTTGAATAGAAATTCATGTATTGAATGAAGTTCATGTGTTGAGTAAATTTGTTTGAAAGATAAAAATAATATTTTCATTATATATATCAACCATAGAAAATACTCATGTGTTGAATAAAGGATTAGAAATATAAAAATCATATTTTTATTGTATGTGTGAAGTCAAAAACATTCATGTGTTGAATATACAGATTGAACAATAAAATCTACATTTTTATTGTGAATATGAAGTGCTAAAAATATTCATGTGTTGAATAAATATTTTTGATGATAAAAATATCATTTTTTTCAAATATATGAAATGAATATAGTTTTGAAATCGAAGAAAGAATTGTATTTAAATATATTTATATAAATATAATTAAAATAAATCGAATAACGAAGCTGTAGTTCGTGTTTTGAAACCGTGATTTCAATTGATTAGTGCGGGGGTTCCGACCATCAGATTTTCCCGAAACCGAAACCGTTGGGTTTGCTTTGGAAATATCTTTCCAACGACACCCACTTTTTGAAGATCCAACGGTTGGATTGTCTGGAATGTTTAATTCAAATCTGAAGAAAAATAGCGCTAGAATCAATTATATTTTTATATATATATATAAATATAATTAAAATAAATCGAATGACGACGCTGGAGATCGTATTTTGAAATCGAAACTTCAAACGATTGTACCGGGAGATCCGACCGTCGGATTTTCCCAAAACTGAAACCATTGGATTCGTTTTGAAAAGATCTTTCTAATAATATAAAATTTGTGAAGATCCAACGGTTAGATTCTCAGATATGTGTAAATCAAATCTAAAGAAAAACAGCGCCATGGCCGCGTTATGGCCTGAAGCGTCGTTTGAATGAATTGGCTATTTTTAAATAAGTAAAAATAGCGATAAATCGTCATAAAATATTATAAACGATATGGAATGGAAATAAACCGAATTTACTCGGTTTATTAGATATTTGATGGTTGAATGTGTTACGTGTGAAAATTACATTTGATAACAGAATTATTGATGTCGAATAATTTAACCATTGAAATGAATTGATTTAAATTCTAAATATACGTGAATTATTTGAAAAGTCCGAGTTAAATCTCATTTCAAATAATTGATCGGCGATAAGAAGTTGATGAGGAAGACGGTGGTCGAAGACCGGAGATCTTCACCTCGGTTGGATGATAACTGATGTCTTGATTGGGAGACATCCCGAAATATAAATAATTAGTGGTGATCGTCCAGACGTAAGTGGAGATCGATGGGTATGCGAGGTAGATAGTGCCTCCGGTTTCATTCAGACCCAGAACGAACGTGTAAATGGACTGTGTGTCTGACATTGGATTTTGTTCTGTGTTGATTGATCTCTATTAAATATATATTTGTTTGGCGGCGGAGAATTTATTCTCTTGCTTAACGCCCTTCTCTGAGACGTATGAGCTCAGAGGTTATATATAGATAGAAATCAGTCGCATGGAGTGAACTGCCTGTGTGGCACGCCTAAGTGGCAAATGATCAAGGCTTCTGTTGAAAAGCAAAGTCTTGTGGTTGTTGATCAAAGCACGGCCTGTGTGGCATAGCTTTGTGTATAACGTTGATTCGCGAGCCTCACACCCCGGTATGAACCAGAAATGGGAGAGGATCTCCGGGAGGACATGCGTTTCTTTCTAGCTAGGGTGGTGTCTGTGACCTACCAGCCCTGACATTTACATTATTTTCCACCTGTGTGGTTGTTGCTGTTGCGAGGCGCCTCGGATATATCGGTGACTATGTGGAGCCGATGGAGTCATAGGACTCATTTACGCCCCAAAGGGCGGGGAAACGCAATGTTCAGGCATTTTAATCCACATCGGTCGACCGACCCTGTCGCTCCAAGGGTCGATGCGCTCTAACCCTAAGGCTCGGGCTAGAGAGTCTTGAAGTCGGTAAGGACTATCTTTTGCCTTGGTTCATGGCGGAAATCCAATTTCCAAATACGTGACTTTGCGGTTTTGATTGTATACCTACATATGGCGACATAGTGGTATGGGGCATTAATGTCGTCTATGATTGATACTTATGATTTGAAATTGTTTTTGAAACATATAAACACTAGTAATAATATCAAATTCTTTTGTTTTATTCGTATCAAGCATATTTTGGCCATTATAAGGTAAGACTCTATCCTCCGGTTTGCGTTGCATTGTGTGATGGGAACTGAGTCTTATAATGGCTTCATTTTTACAAAAAGCACTGCGATGTTTAAAAGATTTACTTGTTTTTAAAGCACTGGCAATCCAATGGAGTAAACCCGTTCCGCGAAAGTGGCACGGTCCTATGATTAGCCATATTATAAAATGTGTTAAGTAGATTTCTCATACCAGTCCCATGACTGACTCGTAGTTTGTTTCACTTGCAAACTCGGGTGCCCCTTTTTCTACATGGGCAGCCTTATATTCAGGTTATAGCAGGCTCTTTCTGGATAGTTGGAGCTGAAGATGGATTCTACCATTTATCTTTTTTTATGTTGTTCAGCTCCTGTTGTACATATTATGTTTTGTTTTCCGTTGTAGACATTTGTGTATAGCTGAACTGTATTTTGTACTAAGTATGATCCTGTACACTGTGTAACTCTGATGATTATGTTTATCCAGTGTATTCTATTGTACATTATCTGGTGTATTTACTTATTTCTGTTTTGTTATTATCTGTTTATGTGTTATATTCCAAAGATTACCCTTGACACCGTCCTATCGGGGTTTTGGGGTCGTCACAACGTGGTATCAGAGCTTTGGTAAAGCTTAGTTCTGGAATATAACATATTAACGAACTTGTCAGAAATAGAACCAGTAGTGTTCTAAGACGAATAGCTCATCACAGATAGGATCAGTAATATCCTAATATGAGTATAGCAGAATAGGATACACCTCGATAGACACATTAACATTAACGTTTATGTCCCTATGCTATAAAATACCTTTCTGTTGGCCTAACACTTTGTCTGCTATTTGCAGACATTGAAAAATGAGTGGCAGAAGTAGAAGGGGTAGGGCCAAACCAGATATTGAGGCTTTATTAATTAAGTATCGAAATATGGGTGGAGTACCATTCTCGGGCAATGAATCTATTATTCAAACTCTATCCTGGATGCGCTCTGCTGAGAAAATTTTTAAAGGTTCAAAGCTGAGAGATGACCAGAAAAGATTACTGGCATCTTGGGCACTAAGAGACGAAGCCTTGTTCTGGTGGGATTCGAGTATTAAGGATAATCTAGAAGGTGATATCACCTGGGATAGATTTAAAGAGGTTTTCAGTGAAAGATTTATTCCTCCAGAAGCAACTGAGCGGTTATGTAATGAATTCTACTATTTGATACAAGGATATATGAATATCCCAGAATATCGTAAGAAATTCAATGAACTTTCTCATTTTGCCCCTCGTCTAATTCAAAATCCGAAGAGGAAGAATCTGAGGTTTATTAATGGTCTTCAAAGGAAGTACCAGAATAGTGTGATGGGGCATGTGAAGCTTCCTTTTACTGAAATGATTTACATGGCTTATCAGTATGAGGATCTAGATAAGCGAGGCCTTTTTGTCGAAGAAGAGGAAGTCAGTTTTAGCAATAAAAGAAAGTTTGAAACTGATAGCCCAGAGACAAGTGCACAGCCAGAGGCCAGTACGATATCTGAGTTCAGAAAGAAGCCTAGATTCGATGGGGAAAAGGTTAAGTCTGCGAAAGAACCAGTAACGACTACTGTATGCTCTAACTGCAATAAGCAAGGACATTTCTCGATAAGTTGCAGATCTTTAAAGAAACAAACACAGGATGGGTCTAAGTCCGGTAAGAAGTTACAAGAGAGTAGGGGATGCCATATGTGCCACCAGGCTGGTCACATTTCAAAAATTTGTCAGCTATCAAAGAAATCTGAAATAGTACAAGTAAATGAAGTAGCATAAACTTATGAGCCCTCAACTAGTCAGGGAAGGTCTGATGTGTTAGAAGGCACGCTTACTGTCAAAAACATTCCACTTAAAGTACTGTTTGATACAGGCGCGTCACGAAGCTTTATTGCAAAGAATGCAGTTAAGAAGTTGGATCTGAAATTGAAAAAGATTAAAGAACCCATCACTGTCCATAATCCGGTTGGGGGTTCCCTCAATCTTAGTTGGGTGTGTGGGGTGCGTGTCTCTTTTTCCTGTTATAAGTTTCCTACCATCTCTATCGTCATGAATTTTACTGAATTTGATCTTATTTTGGGATTGGATTGGTTAACCAAATATGAAGCTGGGGTTAAGCGTGCCGAGAGAGTTGTTAAGGCAAAGGCCCAATTGGGAAATTATATAACCATACCATGTGAAGGTCCAAATTCTGATAGAAAAGACTTTTGGTCAGCTCTTGATGTTTCTTTTGCTCAAGCAGAAAATATCCCTGTAGTCACAGAGAATATTCTTGACCTCATAAAAGATATTCCTGTCGTTAAGAATTATGCGGATGTGTTCGAAGAAGTTGTTAGCTTACCTCTGAAGATAGAAATTGATTTCAAGATCGCTTTAGTTTCGAATGCAATGCCGGTAGTGCACACTATTCGGAGAATGACTCTGAAGGAGAAAGAAGAATTAGATAATCAAACTCGACAGCTTGTATGGAAGGGTCTGATCAGGCCTAGTTTCTCTGATTGGGGAGCAGCAGTGGTGTTTGTCCCAAAGTCAGACGGTACTCTTCGACTATGTGTGGATTATCGTGACTTGAATAAACAGACATTAATGAAAAAATATCCATTGCCGCGGATTGATGATTTGCTAGATCGATTGAATGGTGCACAAGTATTTTCAAGGATGGACCTAGCTACAGGTTTTCGTTAGCTTCGTATCGCCGAAGAGTGTGTTCCAATGACAGCACTCAGAGGTCCCGATTTATTCTATGAGTGGTTAGTAATGTCGTTCGGCTTATGTAACGCTCCTGCCTATTTTGTGGATTTAATGAATCAAGTATTTCGCGATGTCTTGAATAAATTTGTTCTAGTTTTTATTGATGACATATTGATCTTCTCTAAGTTAGAGAGCGAGCACGCGAAACAATTGGAACAAGTGTTAGAAATTCTCAGAAAGAATGTCTTGAAGGCCAAACTTTCCAAATGTATATTCTGGCAAGAAGAAGTCAAGTTTCTAGGCCATGTTGTATCAAAAGAAGGAATTTCTGTGGATCCCGGTAAAATCACCGCTATTCAAAATTGGAAGCAGCCTAGTACTCCCACAAAAGTTCGAAGTTCTCTTGGATTAGCTAGTTATTATCGGAAGTTCGTTAAAGATTTTTCGAAGATATCTAGTTCCTTAACAAAGCTCACGAAGAAGCAGGAAAAATTCAAGTGGACTCCCGAATGTGAAGAGGCTTTTCAGAAGCTAAAATTAAGATTAACAACTGCTCCAGTGTTAACGATTATTGATGGCAATCAAGACTTGAAAGTCTGGACAGATGCCTCTAGAGAAGGCCTTGGTGCAGTATTAATGCAAAGGGGTCAAGTGGTTGCTTATGCTAGCCGTCAGCTGAAACCGCATGAGAAAAATTACGTCACTCATGATCTTGAGTTGTTAGCCATTGTATTTTCTTTAAAAATCTAGAGGCACTATCTTTTGGGTGAGAAATTCGAGCTGTATACAGATCATCAGTCGCTAAAGTATCTGTTTACCTAGAAAGACTTGAATCTGAGGCAGCAACGTTGGCTATAATTTCTTGCAGCATACGATTTTGAGATTTTGTACACTCCAGGGAAAGCCAATGTTGTGGCCGATGCGCTAAGTCGAAAGAATGCAATAATCACCTGTTTTATTATTATGACTTCCTTGATTGACAAAATATCAATTATTCAGAAGGATGATAATTTTATTAAGGATTTGATCAGAAGGATTCAGAAAGGCGAACCCTCGGGTTTTCAAATAGATAACGATGGGATCCTGAGATTGAGAGGTAGGATTTGTGTTCCTGACATCCCCGAACTCAAAAGAGAGGTGTTAGACGAATGTCACAAGTCCAAGCTGAGTATCCATCCAGGTGTGAGCAAAATGTATAACGATCTCAAGCGAACATTCTGGTGGAAGGCTATGAAAAGGGACGTTTCTATATATGTTAGCAAGTGCCCTACTTGCCAACTAGTTAAAAGCGACTAACAGAAACTTGCCGGATTGTTGCAACCGCTGGACATTCCAGATTGGAAGTGGGAACATATTTCCATGGACTTCATAGATGGTTTGCCCAGAACCAAGAAAGGAAATGATAGTATTTGGGTGATCGTAGGTCGCTTCACGAAGACCGCCCATTTTATACCTGTCAGATCCAATAGAACCGCTCAAAATCTGGCACAGATTTATTTCAAAGAAATTGTTAGGCTACATGGAGTGCCGATCAGTATAGTTAGTGATAGAGATCCAATATTTACTAGCAAATTCTGGGAGGCATTTCAAGTAGAATTGGGAACGAAACTGAACTTGAGCACTGCCTATCATCTCAAACAGATGGTCAAACTGAGTGGGTGAATCATATTCTAGAAGATTTATTGTGGGCTTGTGTTCTTGATTTTGGTGGATCATGGGAAGACCATTTGCATTTGGCTGAGTTCTCATACAACAACAGCTACCAAGCGAGCCTGATAATGTCAACATTCGAAGCACTGTATGGTAGACCGTGCCGATCTCCTGCTTGTTGGGTTGAACCTGGTAATAGGCTTGTATTGGGACCAGATATGATTCGCGAAGCTGCGGATAAAGTCGATTTCATTAAGAAACGATTACTCGCCGCTCAAAGCCGACAGAAGAGCTATGTAGACTCGAGAAGGAGGGATTTAGCATTTGCTGTTGGTGACTATGTATATCTAAGGGTTTCTCCGATGAGAGGAGTGATTCAGTTTGTCAAAACTGGGAAGTTGGCGCCCAGATTTATTGGTCCATTCCCTATACTTGAGCGGATTGGAACTCTCGCTTATAGAGTTCAACTACCAGATTGGTTGCCTGGAGTGCATGATATATTTCACGTATCTCAACTTCGAAAGCATGTTCATGATCTAGACTTGATCGTGGAAGAAGCAGCACAATGGGATATAGAAATTACTCCAGAATTAGCAGTTAGAAGAGAACCGCTAAAAATTATTGGCAAAGAAACCAAAGAACTAAGGAACAAGAAGGTTCACTTAGTCAAAGTACAATGGAGTGGAGATCCGCGAGATTGTACTTGGGAAACTGAGGAGAGTATTATGAAAGCCTATCCTAAGTGATGAGTGGATATCTCTGATTGACTCCGGTGCAAGGTACATTTACCATATTTTGAAATTTCCATTATGTTCTCTACTATGTCGTTGTTTTCTTTTCATGGATGTAAAATTTTAATCATATAGTCTGAATGATTTTATAAGAGTATATGAATTAATTAGTATGTTTTTGAAAGATGAAAACAAATTGATTGCTGGTAGAGTTTTGAACCTTTTAGCCAAATTGAATGAATATTGAACTGAATTGAAAATAGACAGAAATGTATATACATGTGCATTATATATGTGTGAACAGGTTATGGATAAATAGCTAAGTAGAGAAATAAAATTGTTTGCCCGACAAATAGGTACACGTTTATTGTATTTCTTGGGATTTGATGATTTTATGTGCCGATTGGCTAGTCGCTTGGCTTTTCCTTTTTCTTTTGGATTGGTGAAGGCCATGGGAGGTTATTTGAAATATCCCGAAGTCCCCCGTACAAAGGAGGTTATGACGAAATTTTTAGAAAATTTTGGGTGTTAGCCAAATTTTTTGAAGAATTTGAAAATTCTTAGAAACTGAAAAGTTGAAGAATGAAAGCCTGATTGAAAGTTGAGTTAGTAAATTAAACCACTTTCGACTTTGTTCCTTTTCGGGGACGAAAAGTTTTAAGTGGGGGAGGTTGTAACAACCCGAAAAATCTGAGCCAATTTAAAATTTTTAATTTGGCTATTTTAGTGAATTCTATATATTTAAAATAAATTATTTTAAATAATAACGACGAAAAGTGTGCTTGAATCGACGTTTGAAAATAAATATAAGTACTTTGAATTATAAACAAGGCCTGAAATGGCGCGGTAGTTTCAAAATTTGAATTCAAACTTTGACTGACTGTCCCGGGTGCAAAATAAAACGGATTTTAGTGAAACCAAAAATATTTAAATCTGTTTATGAATATCTTTCTAACGAATCTGAAGAATCGAAGTTTCATAGTGGGAATCAAAAGTTATGACCAAATGAATTTTCAGAAAGGTCGCTATAGAGAATATATAGCCCTTGAAAATAGACATTTTGCATACGACCTCAGAATTCGACGAAACCACTTTTGTTGGATCCAGGACGTGAAATTATTCCTATGTTTCAAATTCCATTATTTTTGAAGTTAGTATGTGAGCGTGGCGAAGTAAAATGTGTTTGGTCAATTACCGTTAAATTGGATCGACCAGAAAAGGGCCATTTTTCAAACGGTCTCAGAATTGGACGAAATTAGTTTTGTTGGGACCGTATCTTCAAAACATAGCTAGATTTATTTTTCTGGAATTTTTAGAATCAATATGTGGCCCCGGCAAATTAAAATGTACGTTCAAATCGAATATTGAATGTTTTATATTTTAATTTGAAGGAGAACTAACTGAATCAGTCGAATGGGTCTACGAAACATATCCCATTGTGTTCGGAATGGGGGTATTTAGCTAGGGACGGCAGTCTTTGAGTTTGGATTGGAGCTAGTATGTGAAAAGGGGTATTTAGGATTTTGAAAATATATAAATAAGTAAATAAATATCCTATTGGCCACAGACTTCTCTCTCTCCCCGATCCGCTCCAGTCGCGAACGACGATAACACCTCCCTCCCTTCTCTCCTCTTTTTCTCTTCGATCACACACCAAAACACCATGGCCTTTTGGAGTTTTTCATAGAATCGAGCCTCCTCTTCAAATCCATGGTTGTTGCACCCCCTCTCATCAAGCAAATCGTAAGATCCAAGCCTCCAAAGTCGGAGCCTTTCAACCGCCGCCGGCAGCACCTGGAGCCACCAAGTGGGCCCACTCCCCCACGCACCTGAGCGCCACTCCTCCCCCTTCGATGCTGCATAGCCCGATCCTCTTCCTACTTCACAGATTTGAAGTTAAATCGAAAGCTAGTTTCGATCAATTTGCTGCGGTAATCGGCTTTGTTAATTTAAAACAGTTTTAACACTCTAAAGTGTTGCAAACTTGTAAAAATCATATCTTTTTGCTATGTGGTCGAATTCCAGTGAAACAAGAGACAGTGGGCTCGTGCGGACGTCTTCTACATTCTATAAGAGATCGGATATTTTTCTGAGCCTTCTGCAATTTTTGGTGGAGTGGAACCCAAAGTGATATTTCTAAATTATAAACGATACGGAATCAACGATGTATAAATTGTATAGTCGATGTATGAGTTATATAAGCATTGTACACCACATGTATAAGCGTTGTATAAGTCGTATGTTCGATGTATAAGTTATATATGCGTTGTAAAAATGATATGTGCATTGAAATAAATTGAAATGAAATCGAAATATAGTTATATACGTGTATGTATATATATATATATATACACACTCCCCTCGTCCACATACCATGGACGATATATATTGGCTGTGATATTGTTTGGATTACTGGTTGTTGTGAAAATTTGGTGAATATCATGAATGGTTGGTTTGAAATGATTGATTGTGATTGAAATCCCAATAGGATTAGTATATGGGAAAATTCGTCTGCGTACGAACTAGATATTGAAAATCCCCATTGTCAAAAGCTGCGAGGCTTTAAGGTAGAGCGAGGAGCCGTACTAGGGTCGGTCCCGGTTTTAACTACCCTGCCGTTATGCTACCGAAATTTTTTGAAATATTTCTGTGTTTGATTTAAATTCATGTGTTGAATGTTGAAATAAAATTCATGTGTTGAATGTTGAAATTAAATTTATGTCTTGAATGTTGAAATAAAATTCATGTGTTGAATGGAGTTTATGTATTGAATAAATTCTTTGAAAGATAAAAATAACATTTTTATCATATATATAAATTATATAAAATACTAGTGTTTTAAATAAATTGTTTTAACACCAAAAATAACATTTATACCTTATATATACAATATATAAATTAATTGTGTTTTGAAATAAATTGTTTTTACAATAAAAATCCCATTTTTATTATATATATGAACTATAGAAAATATTCAAGTGTTGAAATTAAATTCATGTGTTGAATAGAAATTCATGTGTTGAGTGAAGCTCATGTGTTGAGTAAATTTGTTTGAAAGATAAAAATAACATTTTTATTATATATATCAATTGTAGAAAATACTCATGTGTTGAATAAAGGACTGGAACGATAAAAATAATATTTTTATCGTATGTGTGAAGTCAAAAACATTCATGTGTTGAATATATAGATTGAACAATAAAATCTACATTTTTATTGTGAATATGAAGTGCTAAAAATATTCATGTGTTGAATAAATATTTTTGATGATAATAGTACCATTTTTATCAAATATATGAAATGAATATAGTTTTGAAATCGAAGAAAGAATTATATTTATATATATTTATATAAATATATTTAGAATAAATCGAATAACGAAGCTGCAGTTCGTGTTTTGAAACCGTGATTTCAAACGATTAGTGCGGGAGATCCAACCATCGGATTTTCCCGAAACCGAAACCGTTGGGTTCGCTTTGGAAATATCTTTCCAACGACACCCACTTTGTGAAGATCCAACGGTTGGATTGTCTAGAATGTTTAATTCAAATCAGAAGAAAAACTGCACCAGAATCGATTATATATATATATAATTAAAATAAATCAAATAACGACGCTGGAGTTCGTATTTTGAAATCGAAACTTCAAACGATTGTACTAGGAGATCCGTCCGTCGGATTTTCCCAAAACTGAAACCGTTGGATTCGTTTTGAAAAGATCTTTCTAATGATATAAAATTTGTGAAGATCCAACGGTTAGATTCTCAGATATGTGTAAATCAAATTCGAAGAAAAACAGCGCCAAGACCGCGTTATGGCCAGAAGCGTCGTTTGAATGAACTGACTATTTTTAAATAAAAAAAATAGCGATAAATCGCCATAAAATATTATAAACGATATGGAATGGAAATAAACCGAATTTACCCAGTTTATTAGATATTTGATGGTTGAATGTGTTTCGTGTGAAAATTACATTTGATAACAGAATTATTGATGTCGAATAATTTAACAATTGAAATGAATTAATTTAAATTCTAAATATACGTGAATTATTTGAAAAGGCCGAGTTAAACCTCATTTCAAATAATTATCGGCGATAAGAAGTCGATGAGGAAGACGGTGGTTGAAGACCGGAGATCTTCACCTCGGTTGGATGATAACTGATGTCTTGATTGGTAGGCATCCTGAAATATAGATAATAAGTGGTGATCGTCCAGACGTACGAGGAGATCGATGGGTATGCGAGGGATACAGTTCCTCTGGTTTCGTTCAAACCCAGAATGAACGTGTAAATGGACTGTGTGTCTGACATTGGATTTTGTTTTATGCTGATTGATCTCTATTAAATATATATCTATTTGGCGGCGGAGAATTTATTCTCTTGCTTAACGCACTTCTCTGAGACGTACGAGCTCAGAGGTTATATATCGATAGAAATCAGTCGCATGGAGTGAACTGCCTGTGTGGCACGCCTAAGTGGCAAATGATCAAGGCTTCTGTTGAAAAGCAAAATCTTGCGGTTGATGATCAAAGCATGGCCTGTGTGGCATAGCTTTGTGTATAACGTTGATTCGCGAGCCTCACACCCCGGTATGAACCAGAAACGGGAGAGGACCTCAGGGAGGACATGCGTTCCTTTCTAGCTAAGGTGGTATCAGTGACCTACCAGCCCTGACATTTATATTATTTTTCACCTGTGTGGTTGTTGCTGTTGCGAGGCGCCTCGGATATATCGGTGACTATGTGGAGCCGATGGAGTCATAGGACTCATTTACGCCCGAAAGGGCGGGGAAACGCAGTGTTCAGGCATTTTAATCCACATCGGTGGACCGGCCCTGTCGCTCCAAGGGTCGATGCGCTCTGACCCTGAGGCTCGGGCTAGAGAGTCTCGAAATTGGTAAGGACTGTCTTTTGCCTTGGTTCATGATGGAAATCCAATTTCCAAATACGTGACTTTGCGGTTTTGACTGTATACCTACATATGCGACATAGTGGTATGGGGCATTAATGTCGTCTATGATTGATACTTATGATTTGAAATTGTTTTTGAAACATATAACACTGGTAATAATATCAAATGCTTTTGTTTTATTCGTATCAAGCATATTTTGGCCATTATAAGGTAAAACTCTATCCTCCAGTTTGCATTGCATTATGTGATGGGAACTGAGTCTTATAATGGCTTCATTTTTATAAAAAGCATTGCGATGTTTAAAAGAATTACTTGTTTTTAAAGCACTGGCAATCCAATGGAGTAAACCCGTTCCGCGAAAGTGGCGTGGTCCTGTGATTAGCCATATTATAAAATGTGTTAAGTAGATTTCTCATACCAGTCCCATGACTGAGTCGTAGTTTGTTTCACTTGCAAACTCGGGTGCCCCTTTTTCTACATGGGCAGCCTTATATTCAGGTTATAGCAGGCTCTTTCTGGATAGTTGGAGCTGAAGATGGATTCTACCATTTATCTCTTTTTTTTTGTTCAGCTCCTGTTATACATATTATGTTTTGTTTTCCGCTGTAGACATTTATGTATAGCTGAACTGTATTTTGTACTAAGTATGATCCTGTATATTGTGTAACTCTGATGATTATGTTTATCTAGTGTATTCTATTGTACATTATCTGGTGTATTTATTTATTTCTGTTCTATAATTATCTGTTTATGTGTTATATTCCAAAGATTACCCTTGACACCGCCCTATCGGGGTTTTGGGGTCGTCACACGAAAAGAGCTTTCTAACGAATATTAGAGATTTGAAATCTAACGGTTGGATTTGTAATTATGACCAAATCAAATTTGGAAAAGGTGACTGTAAGTGCAATTCGATGGCCGTTGATGGAAATCGACTGTACGGGCCTTGATAAAATTATTAAAAGTATCAATAATTTGTGTAAAATCATAAGAAATGATTTGGAAAGAATTGGGATGAAAAGCTCCATATTTGAAAAGATAAAAATAGATTTTTATCAAAATGAACTAGTTTTGAACTAGAATTATAATCCATTTATTTTTAAAATAAATAAATTGGATTTGAAATGGTTTAAAAATAACCAGAATTTCCAATATATAAATTGGAAATGGATTTGAATCGAAATTATCTTTGGAATATTTCGATGTTCGATTTCGTGATTATACAGATATTGTTATAGAAATTTGAAAGATATATTCATATCGTTATTTCCATTACAATATTTGTTGGTCGTTGAATTTGATATTGAGTATAAGCCGATATATTTTCTATTCAAAGCCTTGTATTTAATATCAAATGGGATTTGGGTTTGTCGTGAATGGTGTCTTCATTAACACTGTTCTTAAACCCAGTTGAGAAAAAGATTAAATCTTTTTATTTAGATTTAATGAAATGTACCAATTAAATAATATTTAATTGGGATTGAATTGGAATTGATTTTTGGGTTTATCGTGAACGGTGTTTTAAATAACACTCGTTCTTTAACCCGATAATTAATGGAATGTGAATTGGGTTTGTTGTGAACTGTGTTTTAACGACATTCGTTCTTTAACCCGATTTATAGTGAAATGTGATTTGGAATTTATAAATCTTTCGTTAAGATTCAAAGGAGATTTTCCAAAGTAAAGTTTTCCAATTTAATAAAATAAATTTGAATGGAATGGAATTCGATTTGGTAATAATCAAAGTGGATTTCTATGGAGGAAGACTGCAAATATATCTGGAATTAAAAGGCGTTGTCGTTATTCCATTTATATTATTAGTCAGACATGGAAGTTTATATCGATTATATATATATCGATTTGTTTTCCATGAAGATTCCATCATTAATGGAATGTGATTTTGGGTTGTCGTGAATGGTATCTTTAATAATACTGTTCTTAGACCCAACGGAGTTAAGAAAACCAGAAACTAACTGGGGATTAGTTAAGTTGAATGGTTTCCTGGGTATTGATCTGATGTTGGTTTCGGCCTTCAAGGTTATTACATAGGGAATTGTTCACTTGCTAATTTACGGTTAAAGGCTAATGGAATAGAATGTTATTTTGGGTTTATCGTGAACCGTGTTTTAAATGACATTGGTTCTTTAACCCAGTTAAAGACAGGATATGATTTCCCAAGTTAAACAATCATTAATATTGATTTTTGGGAAGATTAAAACCAAGTGGAGTTTTAATGAATCTTTAAATAGATTGAAAGGTGAATTTGATAACTAAAATTATCAAATTCAAGAAATTATCGAGAATGGAGTATCGCCAATTTTGCTCCAAGCGATAGTTAAATCTTTAATTAGATTTGAACGTGAAATGGTAATTGAATTTACCGATAACACCGCGGTGTTAGATATGAAGTATTACCAGTTTTACTTCATGGGATGAATAGGTTGGGGTTAGGAAATTAAACAAATGATTACTTCGGTAAGGTTCGTTAATCCCGACTAGTTTGGATAAACCATAATTTGGTTTGAACTGATATTCAAAAGAAGATTTAAACAATAAATTTAAAGAATTTATCTTTGACAAAATTAATGGGAACCTCTCCCAATGTATAAGAATATTTTAATAAAGAAATATCCTGGATTGGAATGAGGCGTATGTTGTGTTTTTATAGCACTTGTTTATTATGTACGCGAGTTATTCGTAAAGGCCGGGTTTATGCCCATTCTGAATAACCGATTCGACGATATGTCGAGGATGAAGACGGTGGTAGAAGACCGGAGGTCTTCACGTCGTTTGGATAATTACTGATGGTCTTGATTGGGCTGTACACCCAAGAGGAGGGAATCAGTTGGTGATCGTCCAGATGTACTTGGAGATCGATGGATATGTGAGGAATAAGATTCCTCCGGTTTCATTCAGACCCAAAACGGACTTGTAAATATATTGTGTGTCTGACATTGAATTCTATTTTGTTATGATTGATTTCTATTAAATATATATCTGTGTGGCGGCGGAGAATTTATTCTCTTGCTTAACGCCCTTCTCTGAGACTTATGGGCTCAGAGGTTATATATCAATAGATATCAGTCGCATGGCATGAATTGCCTATGTGGCATGCTGAGATGCAAATGATTAAGGCTTCTGTTGAAAAGCAGAGCCTTGTGGTTGATGATCAAAGCACGGCTTTAATACAGCGTAGCTTTGTGTAGCGTTAATTTGCGAACCTCACACCCCGGTGTGAACCAGAAATGGGAGAAGGTCCTCAGGGAGGGCATGCGTTTCCTTCTAGTTAGGAGTGGTGTTTTGGGTTTTACATGCCCGGACATTTTACTTTTGTGGATGATGGATAGCGAGGCGCCTCAGTTATATCGGTTGATCCGGGACCGATGGAGTCATTTGGCTCATTTACGCCCCATAGGGCGGGGAAACGCAGTGTTAAGGGTTTAAGTTTAATCCACATCAAGTGGACCGGCCCTGACGATCCAAAGGTCACTCGAGCTCTGACCTGAGGCTCGGGCTAGAGAGTCTCGAAGCGGTGACGACGATCCCTTGCCTCGGTTCACAGATGGAAATCTAACTTCCAATACGTGACTTTGCGGTTTTAATTGTAGAACGTATATATGGTGACATAGTGGTATGGGGCACTTATGCCATCTATGATTGATACTTATGATTAAAATTGTTTTGACACTATACACTTATAGTAATAATAAATGATTTGTTTTAACGTACCAAGCATGTTTGGCTATTATAAGAGAAAACCCTATCCCTCGGCTTGCGTTGCATTGTGTGATAGGACCTGGGTCTTATAATAGCTTCATTTTTCCAAAAATCATTGCGTTGTTTTGATATATGCACTGGTATTCTTGGGAGGAAACCCGTTCCGTGTTATACGGCATGGTCCATTGATATATCGGATTTAAAGTAAAGTTTTAAATAACTGTTTTAGTTCTCACACCAGTCACATGACTGACCTGGAGTTTATTGTTTTAACCTAAACTCTGAGTGTCCCTATTTTCGACACGGGCAGCTAGTAGTTTTGGTTTTGCATTTTTATATTCACAGGATCCTGGTTTACAGCTGGAATGATATTCGGAAAGCTTTGTATCTGTATATCTCCTTCAGTTGTGTTTTGTATTATTTTCCGCTGCTATGTAATGTATTGTAATCTCTGATATTTTATGATGTGTAATATTGATTCATACTCTGTATATTCTTGTATTCTGATGGAATTGTTGTAATTAAAAATGAAATGTTCTTCTGTTTGTGTTCTGATTCGTCTTGTCCTCAGTACAATCCATGATTTCCCGTAAGGGGGATTTCGGGTCATAATAGTTTGATTTAGTTTAAGAGCTTGAAGTGGACGAAAGACGGTATGTTACATTTGGTATCAGAGCTTTGGTTTATCAAAGCTTTAGCCTATGGGGTAAAAGCTCATTAGTGATAGGATAGTAATACCCTAGAATGAGTGGAATTAGTCTCAGAATCCTTCTTGAGAGAGCATATTTTGAAAGTATAAATGGTTAAAAAAATTGGTTTTAAAAATTTTAAACAAATATTTTTGGATATAATTTTTTTAATAGTTAAAATACTTCTTCTGAAATTTCCTTTCCATTGAATATATCTTCTTTCGTAGATCCTCTTTGATTAGGTTCTTTTGTTCGTTCAACTTTTACCTCGAATTCTATAGCTTATCCTAGTTTATAACAAGGTAAGAAGTAGAAGAAGAGTATCCTTATTTAATATTAATTTGAAATTGGTATTTTGAAAGGTATTATAATATAAGTTTTATTGAGGCAATTTTGTTATATATATTTTGTAAATAACATTTTGTTTT
This sequence comes from Allium sativum, assembly GCA_030737875.1. Taxonomy (NCBI): domain Eukaryota; kingdom Viridiplantae; phylum Streptophyta; class Magnoliopsida; order Asparagales; family Amaryllidaceae; genus Allium; species Allium sativum. The sequence continues at coordinate 1,022,212,282 of CM060909.1, forward strand.
GGTAATACCAATATTTTTGAAATATTTGATGTTTATACTTTAAGATTTTATAAATTATATATTTTGAATAAGAAAGATGTAGATTTTGTAAGAAATTGATTTTATCTTGATTGAATAATTTTGTTATGTATTTGATTTAGTAATAATATTGTTTGTATATTTATTAAGGATTGAGGTTGAATTTTTAATAAATAAATGAGTATGGAGAGATAAATTTTTCCCTACTTAAATTTTTAATGATTTAAAATATATTATTTATAATATATGATTGAAAAAATTATGTATATTGTTAACCCTCTTTTTGGCAAGAGTCTCAACAAACAGGGCCAAAGCCCAAACGCACAATCAGATACAAGTCGCACTTCAGGAGGCCCAGCAAGGGCGCAACTTAGAGCAATGTCACATCGGCCCAAACCCAACTCAGTCAGATTGACAGTGCATTCCCGGAAGAATCGCTCACCAGGACAACCGAGTTTCTCGCTTCCAAAAAGAACTCGTCGACCGATTATCTCGGGCCAGCAAGGAAGATATTTGCAGAGCTAGTCCACCTAATATCCCAACTTTCAAGGCAATAAAGGCGGTCAAACCATATACGGACAAAGCTCTACTTTTAATAAGCCTCTTCATGGATGCCACGTCAGCCACAACTTCCAAGGATACTATTTATGAACAGTGGAATCAGTCCTTCAGTCGCAATTCAAGCCAATAGATGGATTCCACGTGTCCAGGCTTTCCCGGAATGGCCGGACCATACCGCAACAACCCAAGCTGCATTATCCACCTATAAATACCCTTACGCTTAAAGAGGAAAGGGGACGAAGAAAAAAAAAGACTTTTGGGGACTTTTAGCCAGATGGCTTTCTCCAAGCTTTTCATCTCTACGCTTCTCCATAACTCCAGTCCCTCTCAAAAAGAAGAAGGGAAGATAGTCATTTTCTTTCTCTTCTTCAAATAGAAAAAGCATTGTACTTGTAATCAAAAAAGAAAAATAATATATAAAGTGGACGTAGGCATCGTTTTTGCCGAACCACTATAAAATTCTATGTGTGCACCCCGCTCTTTTACTTTTTATTGCATTTTTAATCTTTATCCGTGTGTTGATCACGCGATTGAGGGTTGATCCTCACTAGTAACCAACTTTTGACTTCAACAATTTGGCGCGCCAGGTAGGGGCAGCGCACCGACATCGCCATTGAACTCCTGCTTATCACAGGTCATGGCAAACAAACGAAAGAAAGATGCAACATCATCTCATCCCGCAAACGTCGATGCAGCCGATACCGATGCTGCAGAAGTAAGCCACGAAGTTTCCTCTCATGACGACATGTCTCGATTCCTTACCCGGGATGACATGGATAAAATCATGGTCGAACTCAGAGACCATATGACATCTCAGGGTAAAGTCCTCGAATGACCGCAGCAGTTGATGGATCACCTTCTCGGTCGATTGGAAACAGGGTTGAATGCTTCAACATCAATTCCTCCACAAGCCGAGATTGGGACAACAGCTGACCCTCGGTTTACTAAAAATCAGACCGTCGATCGGGCTACACCTTTATTTCATCCTGGTTTGGCCCCACCAACCAATCAAGCCAAGCCAGGAGTATCGCTTCCAGCGACCAGCGCGGTTGTGGCCACAGAACATCAGGAGATGACGATCAAGATCTAGGTCATCTAGCAAGTATGCCTCCGCTCTTTGGAACATCTCGACCTGTCGAATCGGTCGAGCTACCACCGGGTCCCTCTGAATCAACGCCATTCCCATTACAACCTGGAATCTTACCACAGACCAGTCTAACCACTCTCCCTCTTCAACAAAGAGCCGGAGTAACCTTCCCTTCGAACAAGGGAATCCACCCTGCAATACCGGCCCTCACCGTAGTAGAAGAAAATGCTACCATAGACCCTCCTAACCTCGCTTCAAGTGCGGGCAACCCTGGCCTCCGAACATCACATGCTACGCTGGATCAGCCTAGACCCTTTGCGACGGGCATGGCTCAACCCACAACTCATCAGGTTCCAGAGGGGCCATTCTTCCCAGAACCACCCGCCATATCTCACCTTCCCTCACACCTTCACTCAATTCTCAGAGGTCGAGCACAGCCAACGGCCACCCTTCCGAGCATGCTTTTTCCGAATCCTCGCTCAGAACCTTCTCAGGAGGAAGAACTAAGTTCATGGCAACGACTCCTCGGAGATGGGAGCCAGCTTGCAAGCATCGTTCGACGCTTCACTCAGGGCAATTCTTCGCAGCAAGACATAGACAATGTCAATCGCAGCCCCTTCACTAGAGAAATCAGAAATTCTCGAAATCCTCCGGACTTCAGGTTCCCAGCCATCGAGCCATACAATGGTCGCACTGACCCAACCATTCACCTCATGCGATACATGCGACATATGGAAGTACTCGGTGCATCATCTAGCTTCATGGCTAAGTGCTTTCCTCTCTTTCTCACAGATATAGCCGGTATGTGGCTTCGGCAGCTAACAACGGAGTCCATCAGCAGTTGGAATACTCTGGTCACCCGATTCATCGAACAGTTTCGAGTGCACATCTCTCGATCGAAAAGTGTCATGTTTTTATCTACCATCAAACAGCGATCCGGAGAGACGCTAAGATCCTTCCTCGAAAGATTCAACACAGCTGTAGCATCTGTTGTATATAACAGTGTTGTATACACAATTATATGATTTTTGTTTGATGATAACAATCAAATAAATATTATTTTAATGTGTTTGATATTGTACTGTTATTATACATCACAGACTGGAATATAATATTTATATTTAAATAAAATACGACTGTACAGAAATATAAATATTCACACAGTATTTTATTGAAATATAATACTTTATTTCACTATCAAAACAGTACAAATTTATAAACTTCACTGTTTATACATTTCTCTTAAATTCACTGATATTCACTGCATCACAATACACTTATAGACTCATTTATAGATTCTTTTCATATACAGACACTTATACACTTTTACTGACACTGTCTTCTTGTCTTCTGTCTTCACAGCTTACAAGTCAGTCCAGTCTTCATACCTGACATACAAATGAACACACACACAGTGCACTGCAATAGAAATAATACTGAACACATACAAATATAATTTTTAATTTTAAAAAATTTATTTACCTCATTTTTCTGGTGTGTTTCTCATCATTTTTCATGACTTGATCTGATTCATCTGTGTCTAGGCAGACAGTTTGTATATGTACAGGGATAGGAAATTTTCTGATGGCTGCAAATACACACGTGTATAAATACACGTGTGCACTGCCTCACCAATCAGTGTATACAGCTGTGGAGCAGTCACAAGGACCAAGCTCGACACAGCACAAATGTAAAGTACAAAGCAGAATGGTCGAAGCAACAAATTGCACAAAAAAAGTTTCAACAAAAGAAAAGCCAACATAAAGTGTTCAAGCTCATGGAACAACAAAAATTGGTCGAACCATAGTTAAATGGTCACACAAAGCATCAAGGTGTGAACAAGGCAAAGTGATCGAGGCAGCCCGACATAAATGGGCTGAAGGCATATACAAATCTAGGCAGTTTTTTCAAGGAGCATAAGCAAGCAAACAACTGGTGGTAATATGGACAGAAACATATGAGCAGTCCAAGTCCTAACAGCAACATGAATACAAGAAAATGGTGCAGATTCATATCAAGGCAGAGCATATGCAAACACCAGTGGATGTGCAAGTCATGAATGCAGGTCAACATAGCCAAGAAGGTCAACATACATGTAAACAATTTAAGTGTACAACTCAATGACTCGACAGCATGATGCACAATGTTGTGCACAGGTTCTAAATGGTGATATTAATTGTTTTGAAAGTAGTAATAGTGGAACATATACAAGCCAGATAACATATTCAAGAAAAGTGAATCAAGATGCAAACAGCCGAGCAAATGTTCAGCAACTAAACTAATCAGGTGAAGTAGCATGGTGATGCCAAACAGCACTGCATAATCATGTGCAGCTAAATTAAAAGAGTTCAGCAACATGTACAACAAATTTATATGGCAGATCAGTTTTTTTTAAAATAGCATGTGTGCATTGGCAAAACCATAGCAGTATGGATACTAACAGGTTCATGGGCATATATATAAGTGGTGGTGCTTAGCATTGATTCATGAAGTACAAAGGAATGGTGCAGCCAGACTCAATTCAAACAAGCAATGAAATAGCAAAGTGATGATCAACTCAGCTAACAAAGCTAGGAAATGGATGGTACAAAATGGTATACAAATGATCGTTGCAGTATATGACATGCGGACAAGCAAGTGTAAAATCTATTCATGGCAGTTTTAAAAGGATGATATAAATGGTTATGATCAACATTCAAATCAGCAATAATTCACGACAGTAAAGCTAACAATGGACAAGTGCATGAATACATGTAGCATGTTATGGCAACAGTTCAAATTACACAATGTTTGGCAAGTTTGTCAAACTATTTCCACAAGTTCAAGAAGCAAATTTGGCAAGTGTTTGAACCAGCATGCAAGAATAATCAAAACTGGAAATAATTATCAGAAAATACAGTGAAGCAGATTTGGCAAGAACCAAGGGAAAATGAATTTGAGCATGGCAACAATAAAATTCAGAAACAAATCATCTTTGCCTTCATATCTTTCCAGAATTTCACGCATGGAATTCACACGATTTTAAATTCGAAAATTCAGTGTTGATAATAAGGGAAACAAACATTTTTCCTTTCAGAAAAGATCAATTTTTTTTAGGGACAGAAATCGTTTTTGAACACTTTCCAAAAATCCCTCAAATCATATCATGGCAACATTCTTTCTATTGAATTCAAAAGGGAACTTTCACGCAAGCATTTTAAAATCAAGGAACCAAAAGGGGAAATTCAACAAATCGGGCAAAATCAGAGCAAGCCATTTTTTTTGAAATCAGATTTATTAGGGTTCGATTATATCCCTATTTAACATCACCATTTCATCACTGGCAAATACATCCAAACATCGAATCCAAAAAGGCAAAAATTTCAAGCATAAAATAAAACCAGAGAAACTCACGTTTTCAAGGGATTTGATCAGCTTCCAAATCGATCAAGCAAAGCGATTCAAGGCATTGAAGAAATCATAGAAGCCACATCATCTTCCTTAGCAATCGCGATTTGATTCGGGAGCAAAAGTAGAAAACCCTATTTTGTGTTTAAGGGACAACCGCCATTCTTTTTCTCAAGTGACAAAAGTAATCGGGCAATTAAATTAAAAAGGGGCCGACCTGCTTTCTAATTTGGCTAGGCCAAGTTTGAAAAGGGGATGACCCCTTAGTTTATATCCTAGTTTTTTTTCTAGTTTATTCTTGTTTTGTTTTTGTTTTTAATTTGTGTTGTTTATCTGTTAAAACAAACTAACAGTTCTAGGTCTGTAAAATCTAGGGTGAATCAGTCAGGGTGTTGACTATCAGTTTCAGAGTCTGTAAAATCTGAGTTACGGATTACGGAGAAGTAATTCGGGGAAATCTGATCGAGGGGATATCGATCAGTCTAGGGTTTTGAGCGTAGGGTTAGAATAGGAGCAGGGATTGCGAGTGTACATGGTCTTGTATGCGGGATCTGTTCTATCACCTAGTAGAAACCTTAGGATTGCAGCAGTAGGCAGGATTTTGCCGAAGTTGGGTATTTCTGTGTGTTATTTACTTTCAGCATTTACTTACTCTGCAATTATCTGTGCTGCGACTAATTTCTAATATTTCGATTAACTGTAATAAACCCTATTTACCCCCCCCCCTCTAGGGTTAATCTAGATCAAACATTTGGTATCAGAGCTTGGTTTTTTTATTAACTCTAGAATTATGTTTTCCCCTTGTTGTCAGTCTTCTGAGAGTCAGTCCAGTTCATCTCCAACTATTTTCAATAGAACAGATTTTTCAAATTGGAAATCCGAAATAGAATTTTATTTAAAATCTGTTAATATTAAATGTTGGGATACTATTATCAATGGGAGTGACATGTCTGATAATAGAAACATTGTTTTCGATTCTCGTGCTATGAATATCATATTTGATTATCTCAGTACAGAACAGTTTATTTACGTATCTCATTGTTTGACTGCGCAGGATTCTGGAGAACTCTCAACAAGCTCTATGGAAAAACTGACGACTGCTTAAAACCCTAGAATGTCAACTCAAATTCAGATTTGTGCTTAAAAGGAGAAATAGATGAATCAAATGATGGAGAATCAACAGATGCTGAAACTGAAAATCTCACATACGAAGATTTGGTTTATATGTGCACTGATTTAACTAAATCTGTTGATAAACTCCAATCAAAAAACAAATCTATGAAATCTATGAATTCTGAGTTAACTGGCAAAATTGATGATTTGGAATCACAACTTAAATCGTTTAAAAACTCTTTAAAGTATGATTGTAAAAATTGTCTGAAATTGGAAACCAATCTTGTTCATCTCAATAAAAATATTCAAAAGTTTGAAAAAGAAATTCTCATCTTAAAAGAAAACAAGATTGAGTTATCAAGTTTGAATAATTTTTTACAAAAGGAATTTGAAAATTTTAAGACTGATATAAATTCCAAATTTGAAATTGCTGAAAAAGAAAATTTGTTGAAATCCGATTTGATTTTGAAAGAACTGGAAAACGAGATTGAAAAATCCAAGAAATTTGAGTTTAAAAACAAAAACGATTTGAATCTGAAATCATGGAATCCCAAGCCAGAATTAAAACTCTTAAAGATGAAAATTTATTTTTAAAATCAGATTTTGATAGATGTAGGATCACTAAAAATCATTGTTCAGATTTAATGAAAGAGAACCGTGATCTTAAAACTAAAATTCAACAACTTGAGTCAACTTTGACTAAAATTTCAACAGGTGAGAAATCTTTGAATATGTTGTTGAAAAATCAACTTTCTCTTGGAAATAAAAATGGTCTTGGTTTTGGAAAAACAAATGGCTTTGAAAATTTGAATTCGTATGCTTTTAAAAATCCTTTAAATTGCTTCAAAAAGGATCTTTCTGAAAATTTGAGCTTTGGAAATTCCAAAAGGTTTTTAAATCACAAACGAGACAAGAATTGGTTTGATAACAATCCAATTGAACAGATGTGGACCCCAAAAGGAAATAAATGATTTTTGGAAAGATTAAACAAGTTTGGGTTCCTAAAGGCACAAAGATAGATTCGAATGGGATGTTATACAAACAAATTTGGGTACCAAAAGATGTTAACATAACTGTGAGTGGTTTCACTAATTTTGTTAAACCACTCGATCCCCTCAACTGTTAGGTACCAAAGGATGGCTGAGGAACTACTGTGCTGAAAAGAGTTTGAATTCAAGTTGTTCTATATTTCTGTATTCTTTACAGTTCCCTGACCAAGGTTTGTGGAGTTAGAGATTCTGATTTACACTAGATTCTGGTATGATCACTAAACTCACCTATGTAAATATTTTCTGTTTTGATTTTTTTTCTTTTGTTTATTTCTTCTTCTTCTCCCTTCTATCTCTTTCTTCTATCTATTCTAATTTGATTTGTCACTGCCATATTCTTCTTATTGTGGGCTGTCTTAAACTTCCAATTGTAGAATTCATATTATCTGGAAATTCACATCATGTGTATAAAACTCTAATATTTTTAATCTTTTTCCATATCTTGAATTTATTTCTGTAAATATCTACAATTGTTTTTTGAAGTTTATTTTTTATTAATTCTTAACAGTGCTGAAGCACTAATATCATATCTTGAACACTGTTATTTTGAATTCTAAATTTTTGAAGACCTGAATAATTAATGAAATTTCACACTTATGCTGTTATGAGTTTCTACCAATTCATTTTGGAAACGCTTAAAATACTATACTCATTACAGTACATCTTGTTACTTATCAGTTGTGATAATTTCAGAAATTTTCAGATTGTCTTGAATATGTTAAATTGTCTTGAATCAGTGATACATCATGATATTTATATTCATTCATGATCATTTTATTTTGAAATATGTTTATTTCTTAATTTTAGGATCATGAATAATTCTCAAACTTGATGTAAATGATCTGAATATTTCACTTGTGCTTGTTAGAGATTTCTTGTGAAAAAATCGTCAAAAATCTGATTTTGTAACTCACTGATCAACTGGCTTGAATGTTTATTTAAAATCATTTGGAATTATTGATTTATTGAATCTCACACATATTTTGAAGTTGAAATTTGGTGTGATCGATTCATTGAATCTTGAGCTATTCATATTGCTCAAATGTTTTTCAAATAAACAGTATTTCTGATCTTGGATCATGAATCATATTCTGTGACCTTGACAAGTATGATTTGAAAAAAAAATTGTGCTGCTCTGATACTGTTTTTGAAAAATGTTTGTTCTGGAATCACTTGCTTGCTGCTCTGATACATGTGCATAATCTATTATCTCATCTGCTTGGGCTTTGTACTTAATAATTCTTTTGTCTATGACATTCTTGTTCAGTATCATGTTAAAATTCCTCGTAAATAGAGACACCATGTGGTATCAGTTTCGAAGTGTTGAATATTTTTGTATATATTCTTTATGGTGTATATATCTCACTAAATTCCTCTGGTAATTGATTTTCAATTTTAAAATTATTTATTGTTTATTCATTCAGAAATTGAAATCAATATCCAATTTGTGTTGTATTTATAATTCATCAAAATTGTTATCAGAATTTTAAAATTGTGATGAGTTATGACTACAGTATATTTCACAACAAGAGGAGATTTTATTTAGATTTTCATGATGGTTGAACAACAATTATAATATCTTTGAACTGGCAATTATTTCACGACCATCTTCATTATCTTTCATCATTCTGTCATCCATCATGATTTTATATTGATGTGGAGAGTTTAATATTTTATAAAATTATTTTTGAATAAACAGTGGAAATATTCGTGATAGAAATGGGACTATATTATTCGTCAGAATTAGTGATAATTGAAAATTTTCTATAATCCTGGTACAGTCGAGCATATTTCATAATATGATTAATTTAGAAATTTATTTCACAATCCATCTCTGTACCTACCACATTTCTATCATCCATTTTTGGTTTTACATACTGAGGAGTTTTTCATTTTTGAAACTGAAAATAATAAAAATATAATATTCTTAAGTATTTCTCTAACCTCATTTTAAAATCCAAGCTCTGGTTATGCATGGTTATGAGATTACTTATAATTTAAGCTGAGACTGACCTCATTTAAAAATCCAAGCTCTAGTTATGCATGGTAAGTGTGCTCTTAAATAAAAAGAAAAAGGAATAAATTGGCTAAATAAATTTTTATATGAAATCCTCCTTTGTGTATAAAAAACCAGCCAATCAATTCATCTTCTATTTGTGAAATGTGTTGAAATCTTATGACGTATTATGACTTGTTGATTGATAAGTATTGGAATTTGAGATTATACGATGTTGTCACTTAAATTGAATTATTAATTATAGTCCAAATCCGTCACTGTTTTTATGTATCAACTTATAAATCTTTTTGAAAATTAATTGAAATTCATTTTTATATAACTCTCCATTTTATATAAAATTCATCGTAAATCCATCATTCTCTTCAATGTGAAATATGCCACCTGTTCTCAGTTTATTATGTTTTTTGTTTGACTGATTGAGATTTATGATGATTCTTCTTCCTCTTAAGCTGAAATTATATTTTTAGTCAATTTTTCATCTATATTTTAAATTCTGAATCCTTTTGATGAAAACAAAAGGGGGAGAATGGATTGAGATTTTGAGTTATGAGTGAATATTTTATAAATATTTTTAATTTTGAAAATTTATTATTATTCATGCATTTCACTCATGCACAGTTATAGGGGGAGTTGTCTGTTGTAGGGGGAGCTATAAATAGGGGGAGTTGTCTGTTGTAGGGGGAGCTATAAATAGGGGGAGTTCAATATTCATTGTCAAACACATCTATTGTATACAAAATCTTTTATTTGTTTGTCATCATCAAAAGGGGGAGATTGTTGTATATAACGGTGTTGTATGCATAATTATATGATTTTTTTATGATAACAATCAAATAAATATTATTTTAATGTGTTTGATATTGTACTGTTATTATACATCACAGACTGGAATATAATATTTATATTTAAATAAAATACGACTGTACAGAAATATAAATATTCACACAGTATTTTATTGAAATATAATACTTTATTTCACTATCAAAACAGTACAAATTTATAAACTTCACTGTTTATACATTTCTCTTATATTCACTGATATTCACTACATCACAATACACTCATAGACTCATTTACAGATTTTTTTCATATACAGACACTTATACACTTTTACTGACACTGTCTTCTTGTCTTCTGTCTTCACAGCTTGCAAGTCAGTCCAGTCTTCATACAGTCAGTCCAGTCTTCATACCTGACATACAAATGAACACACACACAGTGCACTGCAATAGAAATAATACCGAACACATACAAATATAATTTTTAATTTTAAAAATTTTATTTGCCTCAGTTTTCTGGTGTGTTTCTCATCATTTTTCATGATTTGATCTGATTCATCTGTGTCTAGGCAGACAGTTTGTATATGTACAGGGACATGAAATTTTCTGATGGCTACAAATACACACGTGTATAAATACACGTGTGCACTGCCTCGCCAATCAGTGTATACAGCTGTGGAGCAGTCACATGGACCAAGCTCGACACAGCGCAAATGTAAAGTACAAAGCAGAATGGTCGAAGCAACAAAGTGCACAAAAACAGTTTCAACAAAAGCAAAGCCAACATAAAGTGTTCAAGCTCATGGAACAGCAAAAATTGGTCGAACCATAGTTAAACGGTCACACAAAGCATCAAGGTGTGAACAAGGCAAAGTCGTCGAGGCAGCCCGACATAAATGGGCTAAAGGCATATACAAATCTGGGCAGTTTTTTCAAGGAGCATAAGCAAGCAAACAACTGGTGGTAATATGGACAGAAACATATGAGCAGTCCAAGTCCTAACAGCAACATGAATACAAGAAAATGGTGCAGATTCATATCAAGGCAGAGCATATGCAAACACCAGTGGATGTGCAAGTCATGAATGCAGGTCAACATAGCCAAGAAGGTCAACATACGTGTAAACAATTTCAGTGTACAGCTCAATGACTCGACATCATGATACACAATGTTGTGCACAGGTTCTAAATGGTGATATTCAATGTTTTGAAAGCAGTAAAAGTGGAACATATACAAGCCAGACAACATATTCAAGAAAAGTGAATCAAGATGCAAATAGCCGAGCAACTGTTCAGCAACTAAACTAATCAGGTGAAGTAGCATGGTGATGCCAAACAGCATTGCATAATCATGTGCAGCTAAATTAAAAGAGTTCAGCAACATGTACAACGAATTTATATGGCAGATCAGTTTTTTTTTAAAACAGCATGTGTGCATTGGCAAAACCATAGCAGTATGGATACTAACAGGTTCATGGGCAGATATATAAGTGGTGGTGCTTCAGCATTGATTCATGAAGCACAAAGGAATGGTGCAGCCAGACTCAATTCAAACAAGCAATGAAACAGCAAAGTGATGATCAACTCAGCTAACAAAGCTAGGAACTGGATGGTACAAAATGGTATACAAATGATCATTGCAGTACATGACATGTGGACAAGCAAGTGTAAAATATGTTCATGGCAGTTTTAAATGGATGATATAAATGGTTATGGTCAACATTCAAATCAGCAATAATTCACGACAGTAAAACTAACAATGGACAAGTGCATGAATACAAGTAGCATGTTATGGCAGCAGTTCAAATTACACAATGTTTGGCAAGTTTGTCAAACTATTTCCATAAGTTCAAGAAGCAAATTTGGCAAGTGTTCGAACCAGCATGCAAGAATAATCAAAACTGGAAATAATTATCAGAAAATACAGTGAAGCAGATTTGGCAAGAACCAAGGGAAAATGAATTCGAGCATGACAACAATAAAATTCAGAAACAAATCATCTTTGCCTTCATATCTTTCCAGAATTTCACGCATGGAAATCACACGGTTTTAAATTCGAAAATTCAGTGTTGATAATAAGGGAAACAAACATTTTTCCTTTCAGAAAAGATCAATTTTTTTTAGGGAAAGAAATCGTTTTTGAATACTTTCCAAAAATCCCTCAAATCGTATCATGGAAACATTCTTTCTATTGAATTCAAAAGGGAACTTTCACGCAAGCATTTTAAAATCAAGGAACCAAAAGGGGAAATTCAACAAATCGGGCAAAATCAGAGCAAGCCATTTTTTTTGAAATCAGAGTTATTAGGGTTCGATTATATCCCTATTTAACATCACCATTTCATCACTGGCAAATACATCCAAACATCGAATCCAAAAAGGCAACAATATCAAGCATAAAATAAAACAAGAGAAACTCACGTTTTCAAGGGATTTGATCAGCTTCCAAATCGATCAAGCAAAGCGATTCAAGGCATTGAAGAAATCATAGAAGCCACAGCATCTTCCTTAGCAATCGCGATTTGATTCGGGAGCAAAAGTAGAAAACCCTAATTTGTGTTTAAGGGACGACCGCCATTCTTTTTCTCAAGTGACAAAATTAATCGGGCAATTAAATTAAAAAGGGGTTGGCCTGCTTTCTAATTTGGCTAGGCCAAGTTTAAAAAGGGGATGACCCCTTAGTTTATATCCTAGTTTTTTTTTTCTAGTTTATTCTTGTTTTGTTTTTGTTTTTAATTTGTGTTGTTTATCTATAAAAACAAACTAACAGTTCTAGGTCTGTAAAATCTAGGGTGAATCAGTCAGGGTGTTGACTGTCAGTTTCAGAGTCTGTAAAAACTGAGTTACGAATTACGGAGAAGTAATTCGGGGAAATCTGACCGAGGGGATATCGATCAGTCTAGGGTTTTGAGCGTAGAGTTAGAATAGGAGCAGGGATTGCGAGTGTACATGGTCTTGTATACGGGATCTGTTCTATCACCTAGTAGAAACCTTAGGATTGCAACAGTAGGCAGGATTTTGCCGAAGCTGGGTATTTCTGTGTGTTATTTACTTTCTGCATTTACTTACTCTACAATTATCTGTGCTGCGACTAATTTCTAATATTTCGATTAACTGTAATAAACCCTATTCACTCACCCCCCCCCTCTAGGGTTAATCTAGATCCAACAGCATCTGTCGATCGGCCCGAGCCATCGATGGTGCTGATGGCAGCCATCGGGGGAGTTCAGAAGAGATCAGAATTCTCAAACTCCTTAACCAGAGATCCCCCCAAAGATATAGATGATTTTTACTCCGAGGCCGAGAGATTCCTCCAATAAGAGGATGCCAGCCTTGAAATGGAGAGCCTTGAAGTTTTAGTGGCCAAACAACAAGGTCCACTCCACGGCAATGGCCAGGATAAAGGAAGAGGAAAGGCCTCGGAAAAGAATGAAAGCAGTGTGCGACCTCGAAATGAAAACAAATATGATCGATATACCGAGCTCAATTCTTCTTTGCTCGATATCTACCTCGATATACGCGAGTCCTTGCCCACTCCAAGACCACCTCGACAAGAACCGACCCAGATGGAACTCGATTCTGGCAAGCATTGTATATTCCACAACGTAGATGGACATAATACAAATGATTGCGGACATCTACGCGACCTCATCGAAGGACGAGTCAAAAAAGGGGAACTCGCTGAATATGTAAAAGATCACGCCCCGGTCATTCCGCCGCGACCTTCTGCTCAAGTTCCTCAGGCTGGTCCGCGAGCTCCTAGAAACGGAAAGGACCCTGAAACTAGCACTCGTGGCATTATCATTAATTAGATTTTTTTTCTTTCGATGTATTTCTTTTAATAACGAGGACGCCTTGATATGCACATAGGATTTAGCTCCTAAGAATGCTTTGTAATCAATCGCTATCCCCATAGAATTTCTTTTCTTCGTAATAATTGCTTAGCAGTTATGAATTTCACTTTTTGTAAAATAGATCATGTTGTGAAATCTCTAAGCCGAGCATGGATAATGCTCGCCCCCCTATTCAGTGTGGTCAGCGCAAAAGCCCACCACCATTTCAAACACGTACTCCATCAAGTGAGTGAGGCTACATTTTCTAAACACGAGTGTGGACTACACTCTCTTTTCTTTACACCACGAGCATGCATAGCTCGCTAAACTAACTAACCAAACATGAGTCAAACATAAGAAACACTTGCCCTAAGCCATGGTTTATGCTCGCCCCTAAGCCGAGTATGGTTAATACTCGCCCTCTCTAAGCCGAGCCAGATTAGCATTCGCCATTAAACCGAGCATGGTTTATGCTCGCCCCTAAGCCGAGCATGGTTTATGCTCGCCACAAAGCCGAGTATGGTTGATGCTCGCCACCCTCTAAAGCCAAGTGGAATAAAATACTCGATCCATCACCCTCCTCTAAAACGAGGATGGTTTGTTTTGTATTTGCAGGAACCAACTCTCGTACAAATGGCAGTTATCATCTTGGCCTTAATACGGTTCCCGATGATTGTAGGTTTTCTAGCCTTAATACGACTTGGCATGGTCGTTGGGTTTCCGGCCTTAATACAACATCGGACCGTCGGTTCTCTGGCCTCAATATGGTCCAGCGCGACCATAGCAGATCGAGCGTTTGTGCTTCGGTTCGGATTTCAGAACACACCTCACACTATCGATGAAGATGCATTCTGAGGGGCAAAGTATTAATCCTCCTTTTGGCAAGAGTCTCAACAAACAAGGCCAAAGCCCAAACGCCCAATCAGATACTAGTCGCGCTTCAGGAGGCCTAGCAGGGGCGCAACTTAGAGCAATGGCACATCGGCCCAAACCCAACTCAGTCAGATTGACTGTGCATTCCCGGAAGAATCGCTCACCAGGACGACCGAGTTTCTCGCTTCCAAAAAGAACTCGTCGACCGATTATCTCGGGCCAGCGAGGAAGATATCTGCAGAGCTAGTCCACCTAATATCCCAACTTTCAAGGCAATAAAGGCGGTCAAACCATATACGGACAAAGCTCTACTTTTAATAAACCTCTTCGTGGATGCCACGTCAGCCACAACTTCCGAGGATACTATTTATGAACCGTGGAATTAGTCCTTCAGCCGCAATTCAAGCCAATAGATGGATTCCACGTGTCCAGGCTTTCCCGGAATGGTCGGACCATACCGCAACAACCCAAGCTGCATTCTCCACCTATAAATTCCCCTAAGATTAAAGAGGAAAGGGGACGAAGAAAAAAAAAGACTTTTGGGGATTTTTAGCCAGACGGCTTTCTCCAAGCTTTTCATCTCTACGCTTCTCTATAACTCCAATCTCTCTCAAAAAGAAGAAGGGAAGACAATCATTTTCTTTCTCTTCTTCAAATAGAAAAAGCATTGTACTTGTAATCAAAAAAGAGAAATAATATTTAAAGTGGACGTAGGCATCATTTTTGCTGAACCACTATAAAAATTCTGTGTCTGCTCCCCGCTCTTTTACTTTTTATTGCATTTTTAATCTTTATCTGTGTGTTGATCACGCGATTGGGGGTTGATCGTCACTAGTAACCAACTTTTGACGTCAACATATATATTCTGCTTAAATATAAAAAGTTGTTTTGAGTACTTACCCGACGTTAAAGTTAGCCAATTGGATACCTAGTTATTTGGGTATACGTCTGATGAATGTATATGTTAAATCCTATGTGTATTAGATAGATATAGAGTCCCACTCTAGTCACTTGAAAATGATTCTGATGATGACCGCGGCATCATCGATATCTGTTTTCAGGTTTCGAAAGCGGGATAGATATATATTGCCAATCAAAACGTCGAGTGAATACTTAAAACTATTTTAAATATGTTTGGAAATATTTTAACTTTTTGATTTATATGTGTTTATGAATATATATGTATATATATAGGTATGAATATAAATATGAACCTTTGGTTTAAATATATCAATTATTTAATTACTATTTCTCTACCTCGTTCCTTTTCGGGGACGAAAAGGTTTGAGTAGGGGAGATTGTAACAACCTCAATTTTTAGAGTATTTTAATTAATGGTTTAATTTAAAATTTTGATTTATTTATTTTATTTGTTTGCATTTTTATGGAAATAATTTTTATTTTGATTATTTAAAACTAAATTTGTTTGGATTTTTTTTAACAAATGAATTTTATTTTTGATATGAATGCAATTTAATAATCTAAATCAATATTTGCTATGTTAGAACCTTATTTACGGTAAAATTTAATTAGGTTATTTATTTGAGTTTGAATCCATTCTTGGATTTTATTTAATATCTAAAACTCGTATAATTATGCAATCTATTTCAATATTAATGGAATTATATACATATATATATATATATATATTATCATATTGATTGTTGATGCAACATGGCTAAATTAATTATCAGATTTTTTTTTCTTTGATATCGTCAATTATTGATTGCAAAATTGTTGTAATTTTATATTGCCAAAACTATTTGTTTCTTTGAATTAATAAATTTATATTGTTTCCTTTTATTTATGAACACTATTTACATCTTTATAATTAAATGTTCATTTATTACTATTATTTCTTTCCTTGCCCCTTCGTTGATTCCAAAATTTAAACCGTTCGTTCCTTTAAATAAAAAATTTATATTGTTTTTAACTTTTTTCTGCAAACGCATTTATAGTGTTTCCTTTTATTTGCAAACTGTTTTCTTGTTTCTATTTCTACCTCATCCGTTTGTTTTCAAATTTAAACCAAACATTTCTTTTCCCATTCCCATAAACATCGTTCATTAATGTTTTCTTCAATACCATAAATGTCTTGTAAATTAAAACCTACTACGTTCCTTTTCCTTATCACCGTTATTTCTTGTATTTGTGGCATCCATCCTCACTAGAAATAGCCGCATCTCTTTTATAAAATGCCTTCCCTTTTTT
Source organism: Allium sativum (assembly GCA_030737875.1). Classification (NCBI taxonomy): domain Eukaryota; kingdom Viridiplantae; phylum Streptophyta; class Magnoliopsida; order Asparagales; family Amaryllidaceae; genus Allium; species Allium sativum. The sequence continues at coordinate 1,022,229,208 of CM060909.1, forward strand.
ATTCTTTTTTTTTTTGGATTTGTACTATTCTTCTCTTCCCATCACATTTTTCCCATTCCCCCGAGCTCGTTTCCAAAACCAAAGTCGACCATCCCCTTCTAAAACCGCTGTTGAACCCCATCTGAACTTAATCTCATCTCATCCACCCTCCTAAAGCCACGCAAGCCTTGCCAACCCTCCATCCAGCCAACGCAGGACAACACCTCTCTCCCACTCACCTCGTTTTCAATTTCCTATGTCATTTGTTCTCTCCACCCCATGTTTTTGTAAGTGTTTTCAATTCTTGTATGAGTTGCTATATAATTTTTTTCCCTTTTGGTGGGGGATGAGTTTACGGTTTGTGCGTGAACACTGAGTGTATGTTACGTGTATAGTTTATGGGAGTACTGTGTTGATTTGAAAAAAAAGGGAAAAAGATCTGATGTTTAAGGAGTTTTGTGTTGTATATATTTATGTGTGCTTTGTATTTGTTCGTGTGTGTAACACCCCATGTCCATTAATGTCACTCACAAAGGGAATGCATTAACTTTCATGGAGCATTTTAAGTGTGTATAGAACAGAAATTTAACAACAAGACAGATATAAACAGTACTAAAACTTTAAAACTTTATTTCATTGCAGCGGAAAATACAAAAGTTTGATTACGTCATCAAAAACCATAGTCAAAGTACATAATATCCATCTTGACCAAATCAAAGTACATAAATTGAAAGACATAATCCCCAATACAAAAGAGCCATGAATAAGAGAGGATGAACTTTACTTCAGCGATCCAAGCAATCTTCTAAAAGTAGAGATATAGCTGTCCAAAATCAAGTTCCACTGGTGCTAGTTCCAACCTGAGCACCTGGGGGGAAAGGAAGAAAAGAGGATGAAATAAAGGGGGTTAGACATAAAGTCTGGCGAGTGCGATAACTTTAACAATATAATTACCAAAATAACTAGGCTAAGGCATAAGTTAGAAAATAAGGAAATGACTATGAACTATTGAGTAAGGCAGAGTAAACAAGGAACAAGATTGAACAAAGATAACGTTAAAGCGCACCCTAACCACTATAAGATAATTACTAAACTACACCACCACTACTATACTGTACTGCACCACCATTAGTCACCCTAAGGTTGATCCCGCCTACAGAACTTAATAATGATATTGGTAGTTTCGTGCACCCCTAGCTGCCTTCATAGGTGCCGCCTGCCCCTATCTCCACTAGGTGTACCCATTACCCCCAAGCGATCGGCTCCCTAACTCGTAGATACCCGTGCTAGCCCCACAGTGGGGTGTATCACTTTCCAAAGACGTCTTACCTACCAGCCCGGGTCCACACAACGTCTTACCTACCAGCCCGGGTCCACACACGCATATGAACCGTTGGACTTGCGTTGCCACCGCTAACCCGTTTTGGCTTCTTAAAGTCAAGCCCAGTATGCGTGTCCCGTCCTCGACTTGGGTCGAGCCCACAAAGATACGTATGGGTTACTAGTTGAAATGGGCCCCCATTACTTGACACAAGCTATCCACCTAAGCTTGGTCCCCTCTAGTACATCCCACTTAACCCACTTCTTATTCATGTTTCAATTACATGTTTCAAATTTTGGTTAAGTGTTTCTAATCGTATTTCCAATGCCACCCAAGGCACCCAATTAACCCCCTCATGTCCCACTACATGTTTATCTGGTTAAGTGTTTCTTAATTCATTAAGACAGGAACCTCATAAAGACCTCTCACATTAGACTGGCATTTGTGGCAGCTGGATTTGCCGGGTGGGTCCGGGCAGTCTTACACCACAAAAGAGCCTAACCTCGTGTCTTTACAATTGTTACGTATTTAATTTATGCCTAAGACCTCTCACATTAGACTGGCATTTGTGGCAGCTGGATTTGCCGGGCGGGTCCGGGAAGTCTTACACCACAAAAGAGCCTAACCTCGTGTCTTAGACGATTAATTACACATAATTAATCATTCCCCAATTTGAATTACTTTCCTTATTCAAATTACCAATCAATTCCAAATTTAACTATGGCCATAATTGACTCAATTATGTCCATCTATTTATGGTATGTAAAATCATACCAATTTTCATCACAAATTAATTTTATGCCATTTAAGGCATTTATGCCAATTAAATCCTTTATATTATCTCCTTTACCCCCACGTTGTACTTTCGTTCATTTAACGCAAAATATACGTTAGACTCGAATAGTCTAACTCATGGAATAAAGAGAAAACATCACACCATACATATAATAAAACTAGATCTAAACATAGGGGTGAACTTGCATGTGTGAATGATGTTCTACATCTAAAACTTGCATAGGCCAAAGTTACAACTTGCATAAAACTACATATGTCATAGATCCAAATCTAAAGGTGTAAAACTTGTTGAGATAATGGTCACAAACTTGCATAAATCATGTATGTCATAGATCTTCATCCAAAGGTGTAAACTTGCATAGGCAATAACCCTAAACTTGCATAACATGATTCATATTCCAAACTCATATATTTATATAACCTTGCATATGTGATTTATCCAACATAACAATGGTCTAAACTTACATCTAAACATGTAAACTAGCATATAGAATTTGGCATATAACTCACACATGTCATAGCCTAACTTTAGATCTAAAATAGATGCCATGAAACATGTAAAGTTATACCTAATCTCTACTAACTTGCATATGATCCACATCTAAATCAACACCTAAACATACGTATGATTTATCATATGAATTAACATAACCAAACAAGCATATGAAACATTATCGTGAATTGATCAATTATATAATTACAACATAGATGATAACTTTACAAAATAGATGATAGCATCACAACATAACATCATAGAATTTACAACATATATGATAACATCAATAATTCACATCATATTCAAATAATCCACATCATAACTCAATCCAATTAATTTGCTAATTATTTTATTAAAGAAATCGAACTCACAACTCAAAAAAGGTTTTGAGTTCTGAATTATGAGTTCTGAAGTTGTATTAGCTCGCCTTTGTAGTAGATTCATTGTTAAAGTTGAATATAACTGATTTGATTTGTTGTTCTTCCTCTCTAATTAGTGGCGGCTGCTCTAGGTTACAAGATGACAGCATGACGGCCATAGTTTCAGTTTTTATTTTGATTTAGGGTTTGAGTCTACCCATGTTTATATAAAATTTTAATTTAATTAAAGCCGTCGGATGATCTTAGGGTTAATCAAAACCATTCATTCGGGATAGGGTGACACTTCAGCCCTAATGACTCAGCAAGGAGTCAGAAAGGACTCAGCAATGAGTCACAACATGGGTCAGACTGAACCAGAAAGCTGTGCAGGTTTTCTCTCGGCCTGGGAGCACTTGGGAAGTGCGCCAATGCAAATTTGTATTGGCGTACTTCCCAAATGCGCCAGTGCAATCTTTTTTTTTCTATTTTCCCTTCTGACTTTGTTCGTCCATATCTTCTTCATCTAATATCCGTTTTACGCAAACTCGGATTCTATCTCGACCAGAATTCTGAGACGAACACAATGACGCAACCCATTTCCCTTTATTCTTATGTCTGAGATTAATTATTCTTTAATTTAGTTCATTCGATTATTCAAAAATCCGGGGTGTTACATTTCTCCCCACCTTAAAGGATTTCGCCCCCGAAATCCCCACGTTAAGGAGAATGCATATTCTAACATCCAAACAACCATCTACTCAACCATCAAACACATGCATCCATTTTCCTTATAAAATTACTAATGTTGTATGAACATATGCAAGAAGTGTGTGTATATGTTCCGTATCTAATGCAAAATCAGGCGGTCTACTAATTCAGTTGACCTCCTTAATGCAAATCATGATAGTGTCATGCGTCCATTATGTATGCGAAAAATCCTATTGATACATATTATTTCTACATGTGTGCACAACCATTCACCAAAATGCTACATCCATATGATGGTACAACCATTATACATCCATTACTTAAATATGTACACACATTTTTATGCAATATGCAATATGAAGTGACTGAGCCGATCTAGTGCCTAAAGTGTGTGTATATGCATCCACGAGCAACCACTAGCAAACACTTGCGTCCACGTGCATCCATCATACGTAACATGTCTCAAACACATGTTTCAACCATAGGACTATCCTATCTAAAGGTCAAATATACTAGCGAGAGGACATATTAAAGATAAGATAAGTACAAGCTAAGCGATAAAGGAGAAATTAAAAGACATACCCTCGAAAAGAAAAGGGTACAAAGAACGCATCTTCTCTTCCGTCTCCCAAGTAGCGTTGCTCTCGTCATCTCCCCATTGCACTTTGACTAGCTTGATCTCTCGATTCCTCAACTTCTTAATCTCCGACCCAAGAATGCGCGTAGGAGCTAGTCGAATCGTTGCATCACGCTGTATCTCCACCTCTCTAAGCAAGCTCGGCTCTACTACTTCCGCGGTCTCGTGCAAGCACTTCCTCAAATGTGATACATGGAATACATTGTGTACACCACTAAGTCTCTCGGGCAACTCCACTCTATACGCCATCTGCCCAATCCTCTCGTTAATAGGAAACGGCCCTACGAACCTTGGTGCTAACTTCCCAACGGACCCAAAGCGAATGACGTTCCGTAATGGAGACACCTTGATAAAGACCATGTCCCCAATATCAAACTCAAGATCTGACCTCCTCTTGTCTGCGTAATATTTATGCCTATCTTGTGCCGTCTTCATCCTCCTTCTAATCAAATCGATCTTTTCCGAAGTCTCTCTAATCATATCGGGCCCAAGCAAGATCTTATCTGTAGACTCCCACCAACATGTAGGCGAACGACACGGCCGTCCATATAGAGCCTCGAAATGTGCCATGCCAATGCTAGACTGAAAGCTATTATTAAATGCAAACTCCACCAACGTAAGATGTTCCTCCCATGTACCTTCGAAGTCTAAGACACATAACCTCAATAGGTCCTCTAGAATATGATTCACCCTCTCGGTCTGGCCGTCCTTCTGAGGATGATATGCGGAGCTCAAACATAACTGAGTCCCTACCGCCTCTTGCAAGCTCTTCCAAATTTCGCTAGTAAAGATAGGATCGCGGTCGCTCACTATGCTAAAAGGAACACCGTGCAAACGAACTATCTCTCGAATGTATAAGGAGGCAAACCATGGAGCAATCCTCTTACTCTTCATGGGAATGAAATGGGCGCTCTTAGTAAATCTGTCTACCATGACCCAAATCCCTGTATTACCCTTCCTCGATCTCGGTAATCCGTCAACAAAGTCCATCGAAACACTTTCCCACTTCCATTGTGGGACCTCCAATGGGTGAAGCAACCCACCGGGCTTCTTTTGCTCTGCTTTTACTTGTTGGCACACCAAGCATCTAGCGACAAACTCGGCCACATCCCTCTTTATGCCGGCCCAAAAGTAAACTCGTCTCATGTCCATGTACATCTTGTCCCAGCCGGGATGGATGGTCATCTTCGAACGATGTGCATCATCAAGAATGGTCTTCCTTAGGTCCTCTTCTTTTGGTACACAAAGTCTACCGTCCCTACGTAACTAACCCTTATCATCTAGGGTATACCTACGGAGATGGCTCGATGACTCCCCCCTTTTGAGCTTTTCTACTAACTCAACCAACTGTGGGTCATCTCGCTGTGCCTCACCAATCTGTCCCAAAAGCATAGGTCTGACCTCTAAGGATGCTAGCAAACCGGGTACAAAGTCAACGGAAGGTCTAAGTCAAACATAGAGATGAACTCTAATCTTCGCCGCTCAACAAACAACGGACTCAAGGACAAACTTTTTCTACTTAAGGCATCTGCCACTACGTTACCCTTGCCAGGGGTATATGCTATCTCGAAATCGTAGGACGCTAAGAATTCCATCCACCTTTGCTGCCTTAAGTTCAAGTCCTTCTGAGAGAACAAGTATTTTAGCGATTTGTGGTCAGTGAACAATTCGAATTTTTCACCAAGAAGATAATGACGCCAAGACTTAAGCGCGAAGACAATAGCGGCCAATTCTAGGTCATGTGTAGGGTAATTTCTCTCATGCACTCTCAATTGCCTTCCACCATAGGCTATTACCCTTCCCTCTCGCATTAAGATTGCACCTAGTCCTATCCCACAAGCATCGGTACAAACGATAAATGGCTTACTCCCATCTGGCAACACTAAGACTAGGGCTGTGGTCAAAGCCCTCTTTAAACGTTGGAACACATCATCACAATCTACGTCCTATGTGAAAACTAGGTTCTTCTTCGTCAAGCGTGTTAATGGAGCTGATATTTTTGCAAAGTCTTTGATAAACTTCCTATAGTAGCCAGCCAACCCTAAGAAACTCCTCACCTCGGTAGCATTTTTAGGGACCTTCCAATCTTGGATGGCCACTACCTTCGCGGGATCCACAACTATTCCTTCTTTGGAAACCACGTGCCCTAAAAATCGCACTTCCTTCCTCCAAAAGTGACATTTAGAAAATTTAGCTTTAAGGCTATGCGCTCGAAGAGTCTCCAACACTTCCCTAAGATGTAGGGCATGCTCTTCCTCGCTCTTAGAAAAGATCAAGATGTCATCCACAAAGACTACCACGAATTTATTAAGGTACTCCCTAAACACCCTACTCATCAAATCAAAAAAGTATGTGGGGGCATTTGCCAAACCAAGGGGCATCACAAGCCACTCGAAGAAACCGTCTGGAGTCCTAAAGGCAATCTTGTCTATGCTATCCTCAGTCACTCTCAACTAAGGGAAACCCGTGGCTAAGTCCAACTGCGAAAACACTGAGGCGCCAACTAATTGATCGAAGAGATCATCAATCCTCGGCAGTGGGTGTCTATTCTTCTTAGTAAGCTTATTAAGTTCTCTATAGTCCACACAAAGTCTAAGGGACCCATCTGCCTTCGTGGAAAATACTACTGGAGCACCCCACTCCGATATACTACGTCTGATGAACCCCTTCTCAAGCAATTCTTTCACTTGCTTACTGAGTTCTCTTCTCTCTCTTGGAGCCATGTGGCGCACTGACAATGCAACTGGCTTTGCATTATCTACTAGATATATTCGAAAGTCTATCTCACGTTTTGGGGGTAAACCCCTCACCTCATCGAAGACATCAACATATTCACGGACTATGGGAAAAGATGTAAATCATCATCGGATGCGTCAAGGGATTTTAGGTAGCTAAGCATTACTGGACCTCTAGGGTCACAAGAAATATCAGGGTCTTCCCACAACGAGTCAACAATCTAACTACCCTTCTTTCATAATCTAGGATGGCCCCATATCTAGTTAGCCAATCCATACCTAGAATCAAACCGTAGCCCATGAAACCAAGAACAAAGGCATTGCATTCAAACTCAACGCCCAAGATAAACACTCTCAAATCCCGACAGATCATAGAAAGATGAGCCGAACCACCAATAGGATTTGAGACTACTAAGGGATCAGTAACAAGACTAGTATCTAGGTGCAGTGTTTCAACTAATGATGTAGAGATAAACGAATGTGATGCGCCAGAATCGAATAAAGTACGGACAGGATGATCAAACAGAAAAATTAAACTTTCAATGGAAATTGATCTACCTCGTTCTTGCATTGGTGGGACCACGAGAGCCTGAACTTGTCCCCTTACCTGCCCTAGTGCCATAAGAGCCTGCACCTGTCCTCCCGAGGTAGAACCTACCCTCTGCCCTTTCTTTGGGCAGTCCTTAATAAGATGTCCCGCTTCGCCACAGTGGAAACAACCAGTCTTCTTTTTCTTCCTACAATCTTTTCTTAGATGGCCGGGTGTCCCACAGTTAAAGCATCTCTTCTTCCCCTTACCATTGTTGCCTTTGCCACCTTTCTTGCTCTGTTGTTGCTGTTGCGGCTTCTTTTGATCCCCTTTCTTCTCGGGTGCCTTATTAGCATTGGCGCCCTTCTCCTCTTCATGCATAAGCGCCATATCAACTAGTTTCTCAAAGGTAGCCCCCATGGGGATGTGGGTCATAGCTAACCCATGAAGCGGCTCGTTCAAACCCTTAACAAATATCAGGGCCTTCTTTTCTGGTGTATTCGCCAAGTCCAAGCCAAATCTTGCTAACTGATTGAACTTGTTGACGTATTCTTTCACAGATAGATTCCCTTGCTTCAATGCCAAAAACCTTTCCATGTATAGATTCACTTCAGCCCGTGAGAGAAACTTCGCCTCAAACTTCCGCCTAAAATCTGGCCATGTATCAACTGGATGTTCTCCATTAGTGACCTCCTACCAAAACGAGGCCTCATCCTTCATTAGCCAGGTGGCTAACTGGACCTTTCTTCCATCTTCCACTTCAAAGATCCCAAACAATTCTTCCACCTCATTTAGCCAATTTCGTGCTTCAACAAATGTCTCCGTCCCGTGAAAAGGTTTTCCACCCATTGCCCGAAAGTCCTTACATATCTTAGATAAAGTATCGACACGGGAGGAGGAGGAGGAGGAGCATTTACTGGACCTGCAGTGGTGGCCCTAGTCTCCAAATACCTCCTAAACCATCCTGGTATCATTATTCCCTCGGGTATCTCGGGAATTCTGGACATGCTGAAAACGAAAAAGGAAAGATTCAATACAAAAGAACCGAAGGAGAGATATATGGCTCTTGGGGTTATGCTTTCAAAAATAAGCTTTTCTCCTAAAAATACTTTCCTTAAAACATACTTTTGAAGGTACTTCTTTATAAAAGATGTTTTGAAAAAAACAGTTTTTCAAAATTCATATCTGTTCTGGTAACCTTCAGCTCTGATACCACGTGTAACACCCAATGTCCATTATTGTCACTCACAAAGGGAATGCATTAACTTTCATGGAGCATTTTAAGTGTGTATAGAACAGAAACTTAACAACAAGACAGATATAAACAGTACTAAAACTTTAAAACTTTATTTCATTGCAGCGGAAAATACATAAGTTTGATTACATCATCAAAAACCATAGTCAAAGTACATAATATCCATCTTGACCAAATCAAAGTACATAAATTGAAAGACAAAATCCCCAATACAAAATAGCCATAAATAAGAGAGGCTGAACTTTACTTCAGCGATCCAAGCAATCTACTAAAAGCAGAGATATAGTTGTCCAAAATCAAGCTCCACTGGTGCTAGTTCCAACTTGAGCACCTTGGGGGGGAAAGGAAGAAAAGAGGAGGAAATAAAGGGGGTAAGACATAAAGTCTGGCGAGTGCGATAACTTTAACAATATAATTACCAAAATAACTAGGCTAAGGCATAAGTTGGAAAATAAGGAAATGACTATGAACTATTGAGTATGGCAGAGTAAACAAGGAACAAGATTAAACGAAGATAAATTTAACGCACACCCTAACCACTATAAGATAATTACTAAACTGCACCACCACTACTATACTGTACTGCACCACCACTAGTCACCCTAAGGTTGATCCCGCCTACAGAACTTAATAATGATATTGGTAGTTTCGTGCGCCCCTAGCTGCCTTCATAGGTGCTGCCTGCCCCTATCTCCACTAGGTGTACCCACTACCCCTAAGCGATCGGCTCCCTAACTCGTAGATACCCGTGCTAGCCCCACAGTGGGGTGTATCACTTCCCAAAGTGGCAACCCGATACAACCAACAATGCACGGCTTATACCTACACGATGCAACAACGTCTTACCTACCCGCCCGGGTCCACACACGCATATGAACCGTTGGACTTGCGTTGCCACCGCTAACCTGTTTTGGCCTATTAAAGTCAAGCCCAGTATGCGTGTCCCGTCCTCGACTTGGGTCGAGCCCACAAAGATACGTATGGGTTACTGGTTGAAACGGGTCCCCATTACATGACACAAGCTATCCACCTAAGCTTGGTCCCCTCTAGTACATCCCACTTAACCCACTTCTTATTCATGTTTCAATTACATGTTTCAAATTTTGGTTAAGTGTTTCTAATCATATTTCCAATGCCACCCAAGGCACCCACTTAACCCCCTCATGTCCCACTACATGTTTATCTGGTTAAGTGTTTCTTAATTCATTAAGACTGTAACCTCATAAAGACCTCTCACATTAGACTGGCATTTATGGCAGCTGGATTTGCCAGGCGGGTCCGGGCAGTCTTACACCACAAAAGAGCCTAACCTCGTGTCTTTACAATTTTTACGTATTTAATTTATGCCTAAGACCTCTCAGATTAGACTGGCATTTGTGGCATCTGGATTTGTCGGGCGGGTCCGGGCAGTCTTACACCACAAAAGAGCCTAATCTCGTGTCATAGACGATTAATTACACCTAATTAATCATTCCCCAATTTGAATTACTTTCCCTATTCAAATTATCAATCAATTCCAAATTTAACTATGGCCATAATTGACTCAATTATGTCCATCTATTTATGGTATGTAAAATCATACCAATTTTCATCACAAATTAATTTTATACCATTTAAGGCATTTATGCCAATTAAATCCTTTATATTATCCCCTTTACCCCACGTTGTACTTTCGTTCGTTTAACGCAAAATATACATTAGACTCGAATAGTCTAACTCATGGAATAAAGAGAAAACATCACAACATACATATAATAAAACTAGATCCAAACATTGGGGTGAACTTGCATGTGTGAATGATGTTCTACATCTAAAACTTGCATAGGCCAAAGTTACAACTTGCATAAAACTACATATGTCATAGATCCAAATCTAAAGGTGTAAAACTTGTTGAGATAATGGTCACAAACTTGCATAAATCATGTATGTCATAAATCTTCATCCAAAGGTGTAAACTTGCATAGGCAATAACCCTAAACTTGCATAACATGATTCATATTCCAAACTCATATATTTATATAAACTTGCATATGTGATTTATCCAACATAACAATGGTCTAAACTTACATCTAAACATGTAAACTAGCATGTAGAATTTGGCATATAACTCACACATGTCATAGCCTAACTTTAGATCTAAAATAGATGCCATGAAACATGTAAAGTTATACCTAATCTCTACTAACTTGCATATGAATCCACATCTAAATCAACACCCAAACTTGCATACATACGTATGATTTATCATATGAATTAACAAAACCAAACTAGCATATGAAACATTATCATGAATTGATCAATTATATAATTACAACATAGATGATAACTTTACAACATAGATGATAGCATCACAACATAACATCATAGAATTTACAACATATATGATAACATCAATAATTCACATTCTATCCAAATAATCCACATCATAACTCAATCCAATTAATTTGCTAATTATTTTATTAAAGAAATTGAGTTCACAACTCAAAGAAGGTTTTGAGTTCTGAATTCTGAGTTCTGAAGTTGTATTAGCTCGCCTTTGTAGTAGATTCGTTGTTAAATTTGAATAGAACCGATTTGATTTGTTGTTCTTCCTCTCTAATTGGTGGCGGCTACTCTAGGTTACAAGATGACAGCATGACAGCCATAGTTTTAGTTTTTATTTTGATTTAGGGTTTGAGTCTACCCATGTTTATATAGAATTTTAATTTAATTAAAGCCGTTGGATGATCTTAGGGTTAATCAAAACCATTCAGTCGGGACAGGGTGACACCTCAGCCCTAATGACTCAGCAAGGAGTCAGAAAGGACTCAGCAATGAGTCACAACATGGGTCAGACTGAACCAGAAAGTTGTGCAAGTTTTCTCTCGGCCTGGGCGCACTTGGGAAGTGCGCCAATGCAAATTTGTACTGGCGCACTTCCCAAGTGCGCCAGTGCAATCTTTTATTTTTTTCCTTTTTTCCCTTCTGACTTTGTTCGTCCATATCTTCTTCATCTGATATTTGTTTTACGCAAACTCGGATTCTATCTCGACCAGCATTCCGAGACAAACACAATGGCGCAACCCATTTCCCTTAATTCTCACGTCTGAGATTAATTATTCTTTAATTTAGTTAATTCGATTATTCAAAAATCCGGGGTGTTACAGTGTGGGTGCGTGAGTGATTTTATTTGTGTGTGAGAATTTATAAATTTACATTTATGTATATAGGAAATATATATATATATATATTTGAGGTTAAATGGTTTTTGTTTGAGCTGTTTTGAAAATATTTTGGTACGAATATAATTTATGATAGTAAATAATATTCGCACTTCCAAAAATCTAAATCGAGTTTATTCATTTTGATTTGAAATGTGTTCTATTTCAGATTAATGTTAAATTAGTAGATAATATAATGATAAATTGTTGATATCGGAGTGTTTATACATAATTTATAACATCAAATGTTTTGGAGTGTTGACCGTGTGTGATAAGTGTGTGTTTATAATATGTATTTATATATGTAATTTTGTTTGTGTGCTATGTGTGTAATGCCTGTTCCATGCGTGTGTGTATATTGATTGTGGGGTGTCTTGGGTGATGTTTGTATGTGCATTTTAAATTTTGAAATATATATATAATAGTTTTAGGAAAATGATCACAAGGACAAATTTTAGGGCTTTTTTATCCATAAGGACAGCCCACTAAAATTTTATTCGCAAGGACAATATACTGATTCTTTATTATTTCACGTAAGCTGATTTCTTTTTCTTCCTCATTCGGACATCGCGCTTCCCTTGATCTCACATTCTCTTCTCCAGCGCGTTTTTTTTCCTTCTCCGGCGCATTTTTTCTTCTGATTCATATTACAAAATCACTCTCGAGCGTATAGATATCTCGATCAGATCTGATCTCGACATCTGATCTCTCGATCTGAATTTCAGATTGCAAAATCACTCTCGAGCGTATTGATTTGGGATTTCGTTCACGAGATTAACAATCATTATGTTTGAATCGACTAAAATTTATCAAAAAATATTTTGATTATGTTCACAAGACTAACGATGATTATGTTTGAATCGAGCAGTTTTAAGGTATCAGTTTTATATTTTTTTAGGTATCATTTTTGTTTATTTAACACTGTTTTATATTCGTTTGTTGTATTTTAATGTTGTATTTATTTTGTAGTTGTATTGTTGCATTATCTATGTATTACAGTCGAACTTATTTCTTTATAATCAACCAAACTATGATGTAAGTAATTTTTGTGTTACTTTTTATTTAAAACATTACAGCAGTTTTTAGGTATCATTTTTATATTTTTTTTGGTTATCATTTTTTACTGTATTCACTGTGCTATGTTTTTTTAGTTACTTTTCGTTGTTGTATTAATTTTGTTGTTGTACTGTTGCATAGCTTTGTAATTCAATTGAATTTATTTCATTTTAATCAATCAAATTGTGATTCAAACATTTTCTGTATTGCTTTTGTCGTTAAAATATTAAAGCAGTTTTTAGGTATCATTTTTATATTTTTCTAGGTATCATTTTTATGGGTTTGTGTATGAGAACTGTGGCAAGTAGGTAGATTTGTGTTGTTTACTTTGGTAATTGACTTTTTTTATACACAACATTAATTCTAACTGATACCCACTGATAAAAAAATAACACCCATCTAGTCAATTCAAGTCTCACAAAAATAATATTTATTCTCAATAATATCCACTGATTTAAAAAATAATAGCAATCGATTCAATTCAATTATCACAATAAAGAGATTATTCTTAATAATACACAATAATACCCATTTGTATCATATGATACCTACAACTATACATAACTGATATACTAGGATACATTGTTTTCCTACAAAATATAAGTACACACAACACTGCTCCCAATTCCAAGAATGCATTCATGCATTTACTTTTACTTGTACTCAATCCAGTCTTGCATTCAAGTAAATTCCAGCAGCATTCCGTATCTGTAAGAATTTCATACACAATTAAAACTTATTCCAACATAATAATGTAAATTCAACTAGAAAATATAAAGCTGATACCTTAAAAAATATAAAAAACTAGAAAATATAAAAGTGATACCTACAAAAATATAAAAATAATACATAAAAACTGCTATGATGTGAATTCAACTAGAAAATATAAAAGTGATACCTACAAAAATATAAAAATGATACCTAAAAACTGCTATGATGTAAATTCAACTAGAGAATAAAAAATTGATACCTAAAAAAATATAAAAATGATACCTAAAACTGTTATGATGTAAATTCAACTAGAAAATATAAAACTGATACCTAAAAAAATATAAAAGTGATACCTAAAAACTGCATGACTTTCAGAGTATCAATACTAAAAAAAAATTGATATCATTAATTTGCCATCCAACTCACCAACATAACAATCATTCCATCAATCAACATATACATAAGCAAGATTAGTGTTCAATACATCAGCATGTACATAATAGTCATTACTGATTTGCAAAACATTTTAAACTATTTACATATAAAACTGAAATAAAAAACATCGTTTTCAAACACAATCTAGCTACATACAACACTATTCTAGACATTAATTCATTCATTTTATTGTAGTTTGTTTTGCTCAATCCAGTGATGAATCGAACCAAATTCCAGCAGCTAGCATGATTTGATAGTATTTCGCACACAATCATTGCTCTTGTTTTATCCATGTTTTCTTCTGTCACCTTCAGCGTAACTTCAGATCTGTTATGCGATGCCATAAATATGATCACAAATATTCCACAATCTGCTCTGTATTTATGAAAAATATTGATGGATAGAAATAATAGTATAAAATTTATTCTTTATTAATGGTTAGAAATAAGAAACTGATACCACTTTTCAACTAAAATTTATACATTATTGCTGAAAAGTAACAACAGATAAGAAAGTGATACCAATACATAGTTAAAATTGATACTACATTCATGCATAGCTAACAAAAGAGAAGATGTAGTCAACTTAATGTCTCTTTCCCGCGGATTAACAAAATCATCATCCTGGTTAATAAAAAAACATTATAGAACTGAATGATATGATTTATGAGTATCAGATGTAAATGTTATGCATCATAACTGACCATTTCACATGCATATATCAGTTTTTTAATAGTGTAAAGTCATAGTTTCTACTTTGTACAATGAGTGAGAATCATTTTTATACCAACTTAGGTATCGTTTTCTACTAAATTTATTGTTGCACTATTTTAAAACTAAAACTAATGCAAAAAATGTTACATCACATTTTGGTTGATTATAATGAAATAAGTTCAACTGTTCCGCATTCTATATTTTAAAACTGATACCTAAAAAAAAATAAAACTGATACCTTAAAACTAATATGATGTAAATTCAACTAGAAAATATAAAACTGATACCTAAAAAAATATAAAACCGATACCTAAAAACTGCTATGATGTAAATTCAACTAGAAAATATAAAACTGATACCTACAAACTGATATGATATTTTAAAGAAAAACTAATACAAATTTTTTTTACATCCCACTTTGATTGATTAAAATGACATAATTTTGATTGAGTTGCAATGCTAATGCAACATTACATGTAGAAAACTAATATTGCACCAAAATTATAAACACAAAAGCATAACACTGTTAAAACACGAAAACTGATACCTGAAAAAATAGCAAACTGATACCTGAAAACTACTGCTAAATTGTCCATAAAAAAAGTATTTCTCGTCGATTTTTTTCTCGTTCATCTCTCTTGTTTGATTTTCTACGACGAATTCACGAAATCAAAAATGATGAAATCGGTGAGGAGATCGAGAAATTTGCGCGAGTCGGATTGTTGAGGAAGAAATCGCGTTGGAAATCAGTGAGGAGATTGAGAAATTTGATGGAAGAGGTGGAAGTTGTTTGTCGGAGGCGATTAGGGTTTGATGGAAGGGGCATCCAGTGACGTGGTGGAAGTTCATCGTCGGAGTTGACTAGGGTTTGATGGAAGAGGCGATCAGCAACTAGGGTTTTTAGTGAGAAGATGGAAACGATAAAAATAACGTAATAAAAGAGGAATTATGTTGAGCTGGCCTATTTACTGTCTTTATGGATAAATTATTAGTGGCTTGTCCTTCTGGATAATTTTTTTAATTAATTTGTCCTTACAATTTTTTTTCCCTAATAGTCTTGTTTGTGTTGATATATATATATATACACACACACACACACACATATATGTGTATATATTGGATTTTGAAATAGTGGTGCGTGTGTGTTGACTTTAAAATATATATATGTATATATATTCAGTGTGTGTGTATATATATGAATATATATATTTTTTGTTGAATTTTTATTTTATTATTAGTATGTATGTATATATATTTTTAATGATTATCTATATATAATATATAGTTTGCGAAGATATATATATTTAATTGATTTTGTGTATTGTTTTGTGTGTGGTGTAGTGTATTGTGTATGTGCATTCCTGCTTGTGTGGCGTAGTGTTTTGTGTATGTGCCTTCCTGTTCGTATATGCATGTGTGGCGTAGTATTTTTTTCTAGTATGTGTTGTGTGAGTCATACTGCATGCGTATAGTTATTATAGTGATTGTGTACTTTATAATACTGTGTGTAACTGTGTTTGTATTTGTGTGTATGTAATAAAATTTTATATTTTATAATAATAAATGTATTGTTTTGAATCTATATGTTTTGAAGGAAAATTTATATGTATGTATATATGTTATATATAATCTATAATATAGAAGCTTTAGGTGTGTTTTCTTGCGTGTGAAATAGTGTGGTTACAACATTGTATGTGCGTATATTTGTGTTGAGTTTGTTTTGAAAAAAAAATTGTTAAAAAAATGTGTGTGTGTGTATATATATATTTCTTTCAATGTTTATATATGTGTACTGTAACAACCCGGAAAATCAGAACCAATTTGAAAATTTTATTTTGGCGATTTTAATGAATATTGGATATTTAAAATGAATTATTTTAAATAGTAACGACAAGAAGTTTATTTTGAATAGAATTAGAATGTATATATTTATTTGAATTGACGTTAGAATATAATTATTTATTTTTAATTATAAAAGGAATTGGAAAATGGCACGGTAGTTTGAAAATTCGGTTTCAAATTTCAAATGAACGTACAGGATTCAAAATAAACTGGATTTTAGTGAAACCAAAAATATTAGAATCTATTTGAAAATATTTTCCATCGAATCTGAAAAATTGAAATTTCATAGCGAGAATAAAAATTTATGTCCAGTTGAAAATTCAGAATAGTCGCTATGGAATTTTGGCCCTTAAAAATGGAAATTTTGCAAACGACCTCCATTTTCGACGAAACCAATTTTGTTGGATCCGGGATGTCAAGTTATTTCTAGGTTCCAAAATTCATAATTTTTGGGATCAATATGTGAGCGTGGCAAAGGAAAACGTGTTTTGACAGTTTTAGTCAATTTGATCGACCAGAAGATGGCCATTTTTCAAACAGTCTCCAAATTTGATTAAATTAGTTTTGTTAGGGTCATATCGTCAATATGAAGCTAGAAAATATTTTTCTGGAATTTTTAGAATCTGTAGGTGATCCCAGTAAATTAAAATGTCCATTTAAATTAAATGTATATTGATTTATATTTTAATTTTGACTAAAACTGATCGTAACAGTCGAATTGGGTTACGAAACATATCCTATTATGTTCAGAATGTGGGTAATTAGCTAGGGGTGGTAGTCACTGGGTCTCGTTTGGAGTTCGTATCAACAAGCATGCATTTTTAAAATATAAAGAATAAAATAATAATAAATTATATTATAAATATCCATCAAAACCCTAGCCTATCGTTCACTATTTCCAGGCCATTGTTCTTTGAAATCCACGACTGAATTCTTCCAACGTTCTTCCTCTTTTTCTTCAAATCGGCGCAATGATATTCGAAGATTCCAAATGCAAATGAAAGAGCGTCGCGAGCTCTACAAAATGGACGGTCGAAATCGATTCTGGGGTCATGGATTGCTCGAATTTCGAGCAGCAACTTACGCCATTTGTGTAATGACCCAGATTTCTATCGAACTAATTTTAAATATTTAATATGGATTTAAATATTGGGTTGATAATATAAATGGAATTTTATATTGAGTTATCTGATTAAATAATCAATATCGATTTTATATCGAATATATTAAATTATCGTAATACGAAAAATAATTCAATTCGAGATTTAAAACTGAATTGAATAACAGTTTAGATGATCAATACAAACTCCTGTTTAAATTAGAATAATAATATTAAATTATTATCGAAGAATTTAATGGTTTGAAATTTAATTTATATAAATTTAAATTAATATCTGTTTCGATGATCGAATTGGACTTCGTGACCTATCCCAGTGTGTTCAGAATAGTGTTATAACCCTATGAACGACCATTGTTGCGTTCAAAAAGGGGTTAGGAAATTATGGATAATTTAAATATATACACATATATTTGTAACCATTAAAAATCAAAAGGGAGAAAATTGAACACGTTCTCCACATTAACTCCAAGAGAAATGGCCTTGCTGTTCGATTCAAATCCGCACACTCTTCTATCTAAAAACAAATTCACGCGAGCTACCCTTATTTCATTTCGACAGAACAGAAATTGAAATCGCTGCTCCTCATGAACCTTTAGATAGTTCTAAAAAAATCCTCGATGAAAATCAATGATTCCAGATCCGTTAGCATCATATTACCGCGAGCTACAAGTGGATGTATATATGGCGAGGTGCGATCGACCCTGGGAAGTCGTGATTTCTCTTCTCCGACAGTTGATTTAGGGTTC
Source organism: Allium sativum (assembly GCA_030737875.1). Lineage (NCBI taxonomy): Eukaryota > Viridiplantae > Streptophyta > Magnoliopsida > Asparagales > Amaryllidaceae > Allium > Allium sativum. The sequence goes on from CM060909.1 coordinate 1,022,247,845, forward strand.
GCGATTTGGGGAAATACTCGATGGAGGCAACGACAGTTATTTGGGGGTTCTAAGTCGAACTCGTTAACCTAGGGTTGTCGTTCAGGGGTGTTGAATCTGGAGCGATACTCGAACAAGGGTATCGACGCTTGGGGGTTGGAGCTGTGAATGATCGATCTGGGATGGCGTCGATTAGGGATTAGTTGGCACTTCAATTTGGAGCAATGTGACTATGAATAGAGATTGTCGTGATCAGTTGTTTGAGGGAGTTTGTGACTATATTAGTTAGGGATGTTCAGATCTACAGTTTGGAGGCTGAAGGGTGAGCTGAGTTCAAACTTAGAGAGATGAGGAGGTCGACAATTTTGAGTGTTAGTGGTCTGGTCTGCTAAAGCTATGCTGAGGCATTTTTGCAGCATATGCAGAGTTGGATTATTCAATTGATGATTATGCTGCTAGAGACCTTGGCAATTCGACAGACAAACTTTACAGTGAAGTAAGGTAAAAAAATATATTAGCTAATTCAAGTTATGAAAAATGTTTAATTAATTATATAATATACATATATATAGGTATATATATATATATATATATATATTCAAACTCGTGTGGAGAATAAATAAAATTATCATATCCATTATAGGTCCAAAAATCATCATAACTATAGCATGGATTCATAGCTGAGAAATTCACATGCTAAAGTTGATTGGGATTCTGTTTAAAGTCGGTTGGATTTTTAATTGAACGATCAAATTAAATTTGAAGTCGGAATGGATAGCATAATAAAATAATCTCGGTGAGTAATTCTCACTCAAGAATTTTATTTAAATTATTTTTATCGTTAAAAATAAATTGTTGATTGTTTGTATGCATTGAAATATTATTGCGGCTATTTAAATATATATTAGTTATTTAGGCTTGGCTATTACATATATATATATATATATATTGGGTGGTTGGATAGTTCCCGCAGTCTCATTAGCGGATGCCCGCGGTACCCTTAGGGGATGATTACCCTATGCGCCCCACGCTATGATAGTGGATGACCTTCTTGTAGCACCCCAGATTTTTGAAATATCAAATTAATTAAATTAAAGAATAATTAGTCTCAGACGTGAGAATTATGGGGATTGGGTTGCGCCATTATGTTCGTCTCGGAATTTTGGTTGAAATAGAGTCCGAGTTTGCGGGAAACGAGTACCGGATGAAAGAGTTATGGACAAACGAAAGGTGGTGGCAAAAGTAGAAGAAAAAATGCACTGGCGCACTTGGGAAGTGCGCCAGTACATATTTACACTGGTGCACCTGCCAAGTGCGCCCAGGCCAAGGCTGGACCTGCACAGCTTTCTAGTTCAGGCTGACCCGTGTTGTTGAGTCCTTTCTGACTCCTTGCTAAGTCATTAGGGCTGACTCATCACCCTATCATGATTGAATGGTTTTGATTAACCCTAAGAACATTCGACGGCTTGAATTAATTTAGAATTCTATAAAAAGACCCATAGACACAAACCCTAAATCAGAACTAAAACAAAAACTATGGCCGTCATGTTGTTGTCTTGAACCCTAGAGCAGCCGCCACCAACATTAAGAGGAAGAACAGCAACCAAATCAGAACTACTCAACCCTAACAGCGATTCTTCATCAAAGGAGCGCTAATTCAACTCCAGAAATCAGAATTCAGAACTCAAGACTGCTTTTGAGTTGTGAGTTCGATAGTTTTAGCAAAATAATTAGTAATTTAATTAGATTAAGTTATAACGCGGATTGTATGGATGTGATATGAAGTATTGATTGCATGTTGTAATTATGTTATAGGATTGTGATTGAAATATCTATGATGTTATGTTGTGATGCTATCATTTATGATGCAAAGTTATGTTGCTATCATCCATGTTGTAAATTTTATATACAATCAAATCATCATGTTTCTTATGCTAGTTTGTATTGATTCATATGATAAATCATATGTAGGAAAGTTTAGATGTTGATTCAAACATGAACCATATATAAGTTTGGGTAGAATTATATGTGACTTTACATGGCTATGGCACCTAGTTTATGTGAAATTTAATTGAAAGTTAGGCTATGATATATGCTAAATTCTACATGATACTTTACATGTTAGATATTAGTTTACACCATTGTTGCGATGTATAAATCACATATGTGAGTTTATGAGTTGGATATGAATCATGTTATGTTATTACCTATGCAAGTTTACCCCTTTTAGATATAAATCTATGACATATGATGTTTATGCAAGTTTGTGACCATTATTTCATCAAGTTCACACCTTTAGATATAGATCTATGACATATGATGTTTATGCAAGTTTGTGGCCATTTTCTCATCAAGTTCACACCTTTAAATTTGGATCCATGACATATGTTGTTTATGCAAGTTGTAATCTTGGCCTATGCAAGTTTAGATGTAGAACATCATTCACATATGCAAGTTCACCCCTATGTTAGATCTATGTTTTAATTATGTGTATATATTGTGATGTTTTCTTTTATTTCATGAGTTAGACTATTCGAGTCTAACGTATATTTTTACGTTACACGAACAAACGTACTTCATGGGGAAAAAGGGGATAATAATATTAAAAATGTTTAATTGACATAAATGCCTTAAAAGGCATAAAACAAAATTGTGGTGAAATTGGTATGATTTTACATACCATAAATGGATGGACATAATTGAGTCAATTATGGACATCGCTAAATTTGGAATTGATTGATAATTTGAATAGGGAATGTAATTCAAATTGGGGAATGATTAATTAGGAGTAATTAATCGTCTAAGACACGAGGTTAGACTCTTTTGTGGTGTAAGACTGCCCGGACCCACCCGGTAAATCCAGCTGCCACAAATGTCAGTCTAATGTGAGAGGTCTTAGGCACAAACTAAATACGTAACAATTGTAAAGACATGAGGTTAGGCTCTTTTTTGGTGTAAGACTGCCCGGACCCGCCCGACAAATCCAGCTGCCACAAATGTCAGTCTAATGTGAGAGGTCTTTATGAGGTTACGGTCTTAATGAATTAAGAAACACTTAACCAGATAAGCATGTAGTGGGACATGAGGGGGTTAAGTGGGTGCCTTGGGTGGCATGTGGAATCTAGTGGGTGCCTCGGGTGGCATTTGGAAATACGATTAGAAACACTTAACCAAAAATTGAAACATGTAATTGAAACATGAATAAAAAGTGGGTTAAGTGGGATGTACTAGAGGGGACCAAGCTTAGGTGGATAACTTGTGTCAAGTAATGGGGGCCCGTTTCAACCAGTAACCCATACGTATCTTTGTGGGCTCGACCCAAGTCGAGGACGGGACACGCATACGGGGCTTGACTGTAAGAGGCCAAACCCGGTTAGCGGTGGCAACGCAAGTCCAATGGGTTCATATGCGTGTGTGGACCCGGGCTGGTAGGTAAGACGTTGTTGCATCGTGTAGGTATAAGCCATGCATTCTTGGTTGTATCGGGTTGCCACTTTGGGGAGTGATACACCCCACTATGGGGCCAGCACGGGTATCTACGAGTTAGGGAGCCGATCGTTTAGGGGTAGTGGGTACACCTAGTGGAGATAGGGGCAGACGGCACCTATGAAGGCAGCTAGGGGTGCACGAAACTACCAATATCATTATTAAGTCTGTAGGCGGGATCAACCTTAAGGTGACTAGTGGTGGTGCAGTATACTAGTGGCGGTGCAGTTTAGGAATTATCCCATAGTGTTGGTGTAGTTTAGTAATCATCCTATAGTGGTTTAGGTGCGCTTAACGATATCGTTGATCATCCTGTTTCCTTATTTACTCTGCCATACTCAATGGTTCATGATCACCTCCTTATTTTCCAACTTATGCCTTAGCCTAGTTACTTTGTTAATTATATTGTTAGAATTATCGCACTCGCCAGACTTTATGTCTGACCCCCCTTTTTCCATCTCTTTCCTCCCCCCCCCCCCCCAAGGTGCTTAGGTTGGAACTAGCACCAGTGGAGCTTGATTTTGGACTGCTTTTAGAAGACTTCTTGGACCGCTGAAGTAAAGATCAGCTTCTCTTTATTTATGGCTATTTTAATGTTGGGGATTATGTCTTTCAGTTTATGTACTTTGTTTTATCAAGATGGATATGATGTACTTGACTTTGGTTTATGGTTTTGATGATGCAATCAAACATATGGGTTTATCTACTGCAATGAAATAAAGTTTTAATTTTCAAGTACTGCTTTATATCTGTCTTGTTGTGATTTTTTGTTCTATACTTAAAATGCTCCATGGAAGTTAATGCATTCCCTTTGTGAGTGACATTAATGGACGTGGGGTGTTACACTTCTATACCGCGATATCCTGCCTTGAAGCAGGATGGTATTATTTATGTTGGCTACTGTGGATGCAGGAAAACAGGTTGGAGGGATCTAACTGGATTCCTCAAAATATTATTGTTGTTGTTTCACATATATTATCATATATGATGTGTTAGAAATGTTGTGATTTGTAATGGGGTGTTTTGATTGTTTAAAATAGATCTGGGTCTGAATGTTGATTATAAAAAATATCATGGAAAGGATATTTGAGATTTAAAAGGAAATTTCTATTTTTCTAAAATAGAAATTTGAAATTTGAATGGAGTAACAATATTGACTTGTTTTGAATAAATAAAACAAGTACTAAAATTTATAAACGATATTTATAAATAAAATAATACAGGAAACTGAAGTGTTGGAATTTATAAAATAGTGTTTATAATTTGAATAATACAGGAGATGGAAGTGAATTTATAAATGGTAACTATAAATGAAATGGGAAAAATTATCATTTAGATAATTTGGGAAAGGTAAATTCAGATGTGAATTGAAAAGAGGAAATTTATTTTATTACAAATGATTTTGAAAGCGAGACTTGTTTAATATATAAACAATTAAAATAAATGGTGTATGTAAATAAAAAGGAAAAATTATCATTTGGATAATTTAAATATTTAAATTCAAATGTGAATTTAAAATGAGAACTTAGAATCGTTTTAAATAATAAACGATTAACTTTATTCCGATATTTGGAATATAAATGAAGTTGAATAAATCCTTAGGATTTATGTTTGAATTCGACTATGTTGGATTTATAAAAATAAATTATTCCCAAATAGAATTAACTAAGTTAAAGGATAAATAGATAATCGAGTCTGGAATCGAGTTGACTTTGAATAAGTAAATTAAACTTGTGAATTCATATTCAAATCGATATGAAACCTGAGTTTGAAAAGTGGAATTGGATTAGTTTTTAAATAAGTTAAAATATATTTGAACATGTTATATTCAAATAAAAAGGTGAAGTAGGCAAAACAGTTAATTAGCAAATCAATTAACGAATTAAGTTAAAACGATTAGATTAAGTTAAATTGAATTAGACATGTATGGATATACATGAGACAGGTTTGGAATGAAGTGTTAGAAGAGGTATAAATATAATGCTCGACAAAAAGGTATGTATTTAAATTGAATATGAGATTTTATGCGCCGTATCGGCAAGCCGCTTGGCTTTTTGATTGGAAAGGGCCTATGTGGCAAGGTTTGACTTTTTCCGATAACCCCGTATAAAGGAGGTTATGGCGAATTTTTCTGGGAATTTAAGGAGTTAGAATATTATAAAAAGATTGGATAAACTAGAAATCGATATATCGATATTTATAGAATTCGATAATGAAACGAACTTAAAGTAGAATATTATAAACGAAAAGGAATTTTATAAATAAAATCCTGGGAGATATACGTTTTAAAGTGAACGATGATTTAAAAGCAAATGATTTGCAGATTTAAAATGATCGTGTTGATAAGAAGTTAATCAAATGGAGTTAAAGAAATAGAGTTAAGCAGAATTAGAAACTGACTGGAAATTAGTTGAGTTGAATGACTTTTTGAGTATCGATCTGATGTTGGTTTCGGCCTTCGGGGTTTATACTTAGGAAGTTGTTCTCTTAATAGTTTACACTTAAAGTCTAATAGATGTGGAAGAATAGTGATATGTAAATATGCAATGGGAATGTTTTCCAGAGTTAATAACATATATTTTCTTAACATAGAAAATAAGGAAATATGAATATGTATATATATATATATGTTTGATGATTTAATCGATAATTCCATTTGGAAATAAGATCGTTGTGTGTACATAAACATTTTTCATTTGATAGTTAAATCACCGACTATCAAAGTTTTAACCATTTTAACGTTGTTAATATGGAGAGACCGGTTGGATTATTATCCGAGAACCTCTCCGTATTGGTAGTAGCTTTGCGAATCAGATTATATAAAGATAATCGAAGACGGAGTAGAGTGCAAAGGCTTTTTATATTAATGGAAATTGTGCCTTCGGTTTCGTTCAGTCCCAGAACGAACATATATGGACGAACGTCTGACAGAATATTTCCAATGGTAGCATATGTTGGACTGTACAAATATATATGGTGGCAACGGATTTGTTCCCTTAGCATAATATCCAGAATATTTGGGCGAACCCAAATAATGATTAACGGATCTGATAATGTGGCATTCAAAGTAATTGTGTTATCAATGAGTGAAGTAATCGTAGCCTCAGGCCTCAACAACTGGGAAATGACAAAAATCGGGCAGGCAGCATGGCTATGTGGTTAGCTCCTATTAGGGTGTATCAACGCCTATCTATAGATTCATTTAATTCCTTATTCTATTCGATGCTGTCCCATTTGGGAAACGGTTGCTGATCCTAACCGTTGGTAATATACATTCGATACACTCAAGCAAAATGAGTGGTCGGTCATGTGTGGCTGAGTAGCAAGATGTTCTTGTTGAACTCGGTGTATTCTCCTCTAGAGATACACCAGCGGTAGGTGGTTCCATACCTTGTCATAGTTGGAAACCAAATCCCTAATAAGTGCTCGCAGTTTTGATTGTATATTATTTATGTGGAACGTGAGTGCAAGCGTTCCACTGGGTTCTATTTATTTGATTTAGGCATTATTATAATATCAAAAGAGTTTGATATAAAGATTATTTTGGATTCTCATAAGGGAAAAACCTGTTCCGTGTTATACGGTGTGGTCTTATGAGATATCGTTTCGTTTCTCAAACAGTTTTAAATTGTTTACTCATACCAGTCCCATGACTGACCCGGAGTTTATTTTGTTTTGTTTTACCTAAACTCTTGGGTGCCCAAATTTGTACGGGCAGTCAAGTAGTTCAGGTATTCTCAGATATTTGGAGGAGCTTGGAGCAGGAGACTTCAACGTTAGTTATCTAGTGTTATTTCTGTTGTATTGTAAGTGTTGTACTCTGATGATTATGTTATGTATATACAGTCAAATTTAGTATTTCAAAAGCTGTCACATATTTTATTTTATTCCGTTGCGATGTGAGAATCTGTGTTGTGTTTCTGTTCTTCTTCTTCTATTCTAAGTTTCTTTCTTTCTATTTCTCATCATGTAACTTCTTTCAATAATGATTCGTATTTCTGTGCAATTTGGGTTGGACGTGTGCTGTATTTAGTCAACTCAGATAGTACGGATTTGCGGGACGTTACAGTTGGTATTAGAGCTTAGGTTGAGCGAATACCTAGGCTTTGGGATTGTGCTCGTTAGAGATAGGGTCAGTAGTACCCTAGAATGAGTTGAGTGTATATATACGAGAGAGCGTACTTGTTAATTGATATTAAAAACTATTTTATATTGTGTTGGCTAGTCTGTTAAGTAGTTTATGAATTCTGGTCGAATCGTGGAACACCACGAAGTCGACAGGAATTTCTAAACACTTGAACAGAGAAATTCAACGTAATAATGTTTTAAAGTGGGTAGATAAAATAATTTTACCCAAAACTATATTTTGATATAGAAAGGAATAATTTGCCGAAATTATTATAATATATGGATGAGTTGATTGATATTATTATAATCAAATTAGATTATAAAAATAGGAACGATTATATATAACCAAATAAAATTTGTATATGAATAAAATATACAAATGATATTATTAAAATTTGATTTAGAATTTGAATTAAGAATTTAAATCCTGGGAAGTTGGAAAATATTTTCGAGGTATATTAGAACCAAAGTTATAGAAATATAAAATGTTGAGTATCAACATAAGTAAGATTTTGAAAAGTTAATGGGTTTGAAGCACTTTTCCTACCTTAGTAATTTCGAGGACGAAATTCTTTTAAGGGGGGGGAGAATGCAATGACCTAGATTTCTGTTGAACTAATTTTAAATATTTAATATGGATTTAAATATTGGGTTGATAATATAAATGGAATTTTATATTGAGTTATCTGATTAAATAATCGATATCGATTTTATATCGAATATATTAAATTATCGTAATACAAAAAAATAATTCAATTCGAGATTTAAAATTGAATTGAATAACAGTTTAGATGATCAATACAAACTCCTGTTTAAATTAGAATAATAATATTAAATTATTATCGAAGAATTTAATGGTTTGTAATTTAATTTATATCAATTTAAATTAATATCTATTCCGGATGATCGAATTGGACTTCGTAACCTATCCCAGTGTGTTCAGAATAGTGTTATAACCCAAGAAACGACCATTGTTGCATTCAAAAAGGGGTTAAGAAATTATGGATAATTTAAATATATACACATAGATTTGTAACCATTAAAAACCAAAAGGGAGAAAATTGAACATGTTCTCCTATTTAACTCCAAGAGAAATGGCCTTGCTGTTCGATTCAAATCCGCACCATCTTCTATTTAAAAACAAATTCACGCGAGCTACCCTTATTTCATTTCGACAGAACAGAAATCGAAATCGCTGCTCCTCATGAACCTTCAGATAATTCTAAAAAAAATATCCTCGATGAAAACTAATGATTCCAGATCCGTTAGCATCATATTACCGCGAGCTACAAGTTGATGTATATATGGCGAGGTGCGATCGACCCTGGGAAGTCGCGATTTCTCTTCTTCGACAGTTTATTTAGGGTTCGCGATTCGGGGAAATACTCGATGGAGTCAACGACAGTGATTTGTGGGTGCTGAGTCGAACTCGTTAACCTAGGGTTGCCGTTCAGGGGTGTTGAATCTGGAGCGATACTCGAACAAGGGTATCGACGCCTGGGGGTTGGAGCTGTGAATGATCGATCTTGGATGGCGTCGATTAGGGATTAGTTGGCACTTTAATTTGGTGCGATGTGACTATGAATGGAGATTGTCGTGACCAGTTGTTTGGGGGAGTTCGTGACTATATTAGTTAGGGATGTTCATATCTACAGTTTGGAGGCTGAAGGGTAAGCTGAGTTCAAACTTTGAGAGATGAGGAGGTCAACAATTTTGAGTGTTAGTGGTCTGGTCTGCTAAAGCTATGCTGAGGCATTTTTGCAGCATATGCAGAGTTGGATTATTCAGTTGATGATTATGCTGCTAGAGACCTTGGCAATTCGACAGACAAACTTTACAGTGAAGTAAGGTAAAAAATATATTAGCTAATTCAAGTTATGAAAAATGTTTAATTAATTATATAATATACATATATATAGGTATATATATATATATATTCAAACTCGTGTGGAGAATAAATAAAATTATCATATCCATTATAGGTCCAAAAATCACGATAATTGTCGCATGGATTCATAGCTGTGAAATTCACATGCTGAAGTTGATTGGGATTCTGTTTGAAGATGGTTGGATTTTTAATTGAACGATCAAATTAAATTTGAAGTCGGAATGGATAGCAAAATAAAATAATCCCGGTGAGTAATTCTCACTCAAGAATTTTATTCAAATTATTTTTATCGTTAAAAATAAATTGTTGATTGTTTGTACGCATTGAAATATCACTATGGCTATTTAAATATATATTAGTTATTTAGGCTTGGCTATTATATATATATATATATATATATATATATATATATATATATTTATATATATATTGGGTGGTTGGATAGTTCCCGCAGTCTCATTAGCGGAAGCCTGTGGTACCTTTAGCGGATGATTACCCTATGCGCCCCATGCTATGATAGTGGATGACCTTCTATACTGCGATATCCTGCCTTGAGGCAGGATGGTAATATTTATGTTGGCTAACATCTGTCGATGCAGGAAAACAGGTTGGAGGGATCCAACTGGATTCCTCAAAAATATTATAGTTGTTGTTTCACATATATTATCATATATGATGTGTTAGAAATCCTGTGATTTGTAATGGGGTGTTTTGATTATTTAAAATAGAACTGGGTCTGAATGTTGATTATAAAAAATATCATGGAAAGGATATTTGAGATTTAAAAGGAAAATTCTACTTTTCTAAAATAGAAATTTGAAATTCGAATGGAGTAACAATATTGACTTGTTTTGAATAAATAAAACAAGTACTGAAATTTATAAACGATGTTTATAAATAAAATAATACAGGAAACAGAAGTGTTGGAATTTATAAAATAGTATTTATGATTTGAATAATACAGGAGATGGAAGTGAATTTATAAATGGTATCTATAAGTGAAATGGGAAAAATATCTTTTAGATAATTTGGGAAAGGTAAATTCAGATGTGAAATTAAAAGAGGAAATTTATTTTATTTCAAATGATTTTGAAAGAGAGACTTGTTTAATATATAAATAAGTAAAATAAATGGTGTTTGTAAATAAAAAGGAAAAATTATCATTTGGATAACTTAAATATTTAAATTCAAATGTGAATTTAAAATGAGAACTTAGAATCGTTTTAAATAATAACGATTAACTTTGTTCCGATATTTGGAACATAAATGAAGTTGAATAAATCCCAAGGATTTATGTTTGAATTTGACTATGTTGGATTTATAAAAATAAATTATTCCCAAATAGAATTAACCGAGTTAAAGGATAAATAGATAATCGAGTTTGGAATCGAGTTGACTTTGAATAAGTAAATTAAATGTGACGACCCGAAATCCCGTTCAGACGGAAACAAGGGTTATCTTTGGAATATAACACAGAAACAGATAATAGCAGAACAGAATTAAATAAATACACCAGATAATGAACAATAGAATATACTGGATAAAAGTAATCATCAGAGTTACACAGTACACAGGATCTTACTTAGTACAAATACAGTTCAGCTATACATGAATGTCTACAGCGGAAAACAAACATAATATGTACAATAGGAGCTGAACAGCATAAAAAGAAATAAATGATAGAATCCATCTTCAGCTCCAGCTATCCAGAAAGAACCAGCTAAACCTGAATACAAGGCTTCCCATGTGGAAAAAGGGGCACCCGAGTTTGAGAGTGAAACAAACTACGAGTCGGTCATGGGACTGGTATGAGAAATCTACTCAACACATTCAAAATATGGGTAATCACAGGACCACGCCACTTTCGTGGAACGGGTTTACTCCATCGGATTGCCAGTGCTTTAAAACAAATCTTTCTTTTAAGCAACGCAATGCATTTTATAAAAATGAAGCCATTATAAGACTCAGTTCCCATCACACAATGCAACGCAAACCGGAGGATAGAGTTTTACCTTATAATGGCCAAAATATGATTGATACGAATAAAACAAAAGCATTTGGTATTATGACTAGTGTTTATATGTTTCAAAAACAATTTCAATCATAACTATCAATCATAGACGGCATGGGTACCATATATCATGTCGCCATATATATACAATCAAAACCGCACGATGTCGTATTTGGAAATTGGATTTCCATCATGAACCAAGGCAAAAGATAGTCCTTACCGAATTCGAGACTGCCTAGCCCGAGTCTCAGGATCAGAGCTCGAGTGACCCTAGGAGCGACAGGGCCGGTCCACACGGAGTGGATTAAAAATGCCTGAGCACTACGTTTCGCCGCCCTTTGGGGCGTAAGCGAGCCAACAAGTGACTCCATCGGACCCGGATCGTCCGATCAAACCGAGGCGCCTCGCAACAGCAACAACCACATAAGTCAAACTCGTCAGGGCGTGTAAAACCACTGACGCCACTTTTAGCTAGGAGGAAACGTAGGCCCTCCCTGAGGTCCTTTCTCCCGTTTCTGGTTCATACCGGGGTGTGAGGCTCGCGATTTCACGTTATACACAAAGCTACGCCACACAGGCGGTGCTTTGATCGTCACCACAAGACTTTGCTTTTCAACAGAAGCCCTGATCGTTTGCCACTTAGGTATGCCACACTAGCAATTCATGCCATGCGACTGATGTCCATCGATATACAACCTCTGAGCTCGTGCGTCACAGAGAAGGGCGTTAAGCAAAAGAATAAATTCTCCGCCGCCAAACAGATGTATATTTAATAGAAATCAATCAACACAGAATAAAATCCAATGTCAGACACACAGTCCATCTACTAGTCCGTTCTGGGTCTGAACGAATCCGGAGGCACTAAATACCTCGCAAACCCATCGATCACCACGTACGTCTGAACGATCACCACTCATTATCCATATTTCGGGATGCCTCCCAATCAGGACCTCGGTTACCATCCAAACGAGGTGAAGATCTCCGGTCTTCTACCACCGTCTTCACCTTCGACTTTCAATCGTCGGTCAATTATTTGAAATGAGAATTAACTCGGCCTTCTCAAATAATTCACGTACATTTAGAATTTCAAATCAATTTACTTTAATGGTTAAATCATTCGACAACAGCAATTTTGTTCTTTAATGTAATTGTCACACCAAACACATTCAACCATAAAATACTACATAAATCGAGCTAATTCAGTTTATTTCTATTCCATATCGTTTATGATATTTTATAAAGATTTATCGCTATTTTTATTTATTTTAAAATAGCCAATTTATTCAAAACGACGCTTCGGGCCATAACGCGGCCGTGGCGCTGTTTTTCTTCAGATTTGATTTACACATATCTGACAATCTAACCGTTGGATCTTTACAAAATTTACATCATTAGAAAGGTCTTTTCAAAACGAATCCAACGGTCCCAGTTTCGGGAAAATCCGACGGTCGGATCTCCCGGTACAATCGTTTGAAGTTTCGATTTCAAAATACGAACTGCAGCGTCGTTATTCGATTAAATATAATTATATTTATAAATATAAATAAATATAATCGCTTCTGGCGCTGTTTTTCTTCAGATTTGAATTAAACATTCCAGACAATCCAACCGTTGTATTTTTACAAAGTTGGTGCCGTTGGAAAGATTTTTCCAAGGTGAACCCGACGGTTGCGGTTTCGGGAAAATCCCATGGTCGGATTTCCCGTACTAGTTATTCGAAATCACGGTTTCAAAACGCGAACTGCACGACCTCGTTTCGTTGTAATTTTATTTATATTTATATATTTATATAAATATAGTTCATTCAACAATTTCAATATCGTTTTCACTTCAAATATTTCACTAACGCCTTAATATTTTGGAAAATTTCGCCATAACCTCCTTTGTACGGGGAGGGGTTTGGAAATTTATTGGGCCGTGTTAGGTACCCAATAAATCCTAAAAAGCATTCACATATTTATAGTGATATATTCTGGTGTTTACGGGGGAGCATGTATAGATAATCACTCCAGAGAATAAATTCTCGTCACCCCGTTTCCGTGTGGAAATAAATAGTCCATGTGCCGTATCTAATAACTAGAGAGACGTGATTATTGTCAACTCCAGACCCGTGTGGGGTTTTTATTAATCTGGCAATTTATCGTTATATTTTATAGAGTCCATATCAGTCATCAGTTCAACCTGTAGTATATAATCATCGCCATACAAGCCTCTCGCTCGTATGGTAAATCTTCCACCTCGTAACACAAGCTCCAATTGCTTATGTGGAATATGATGAAGTATGCCTATCGTCAAGAAGTATGCCATGTAGCGTAGTTCAAATTTAATTGTTACTATCCTATGGCGATATTTATTATTTCACATAGAATAACCAGCACTCCGCATCCAATGGCATTCACAGGAGTTGATATAAAAATAAAATTGCGCAGCCAACTCATCAAGGCTTACCTATTTGTCGGGCACGCAAATAATTTCTTTACTCTACAGCTAATCCATTTTTCCTGTTCAACACATGTATATATATATATATATATATATATATATATATATATATATATATGCAGAACAAAGCCAATAATAATATTTCTAGCAAACTATTATTTATTTCAACACGTGTGTATTTTTATCAAAGCGTATACATGATAAAAGAAATATTTTTTTATCATCAAAATATTTATTCAACACGTGAATGTTTTTAACACTTCATATTCACAATAAAAATGTAGTTTTTATTGTCTATTTATCTTATTTTAAAATACGATAACATTCAACACATGAATTTCAACTCGAAGAACGAATTTTAATTCAACACATGAATATTCTCTATAGTTTGTATATATATAAAAATGTGATTTTTATCGCTAAAACTATTTGTTTAAATTCAAATAATATTCAACACATGAATTTCAACTCAACGAATGAATTGCAACTCAACACATGAATATTCTCTATAGTTTGTATATATATAAAAATGTGATTTTTATCGCTAAAACTATTTGTTTAAATTCAAATAATATTCAACACATGAATTTCAACTCAACGAACGAATTGCAACTCAACACATGAATATTCTCTATGGTTTGTATATATATAAAAATGTGATTTTTATTGCTAAAACTATTTGTTTAAATTCAAATAATATTCAACACATGAATTTCAACTCAACGAATGAATTGCAACTCAACACATGAATATTCTCTATAGTTTGTATATATATAAAAATGTGATTTTTATCGCTAAAACTATTTGTTTAAATTCAAATAATATTCAACACATGAATTTCAACTCAACGAATGAATTGCAACTCAACACATGAATATTCTTTCAGAATATGTAATTTGTTTCAACGAATGAAAATTATTCTAACACATGTATATTTCAGAAAATTTCGGCAGCATAACGGCAGGGTAGTTAAAACCGGGACCGTCCCTAGTACGGCTCCTCGCTCTACCTTAAAACCTCGCGGTTTTTGACAATGGGGATCATGCATCTAGTTCGCACGCAGGCGGCATGTATATATTTATTTCATTTCCACAAACTAATCCTATGTGGTTTCAACCAAATATTTCTCAACCACAAATGGGTATTTTTCAACCACAATCAATCAATATCAACCACAAACAATCCCAAACAATCATTCGCTATCAATCAATTTTCACAATAATTTCAACCAATAAATATCGTCCATGGTTTGTGGACGAGGGGCGTATATATATATATTTATATTTATATTTATATTTATATATGGTAATTCACCTTTATGTCAACACATATATAATTATTACAACGCATATATAACTTATACATCGAACATACAACTTATACAACGCTTATACAAGAGCTGTACAACGCTAATATAACTCATACATCGACTATATAATTTATACATCGTCGTTTCCATATTGTTTTTAATTTAGAAATCTCACATTGGGTTCCACTCCACCAAAAATAGCAGAAGGCTCAGAAAAATATGCGGTCTCTTCTAAAATGTAGAAGGCGTCCACACGGTCACGATGTTTCCTGTTTCATCGAATTTCGTTGACGTAAGAAAAAGATATGATTTTTCAAATTTTGCAACACTTTTAAGGTGTTAAAATCACGAAGGTTTAATTCAGCCGTACCTTCTTTAATAGCTCAAAACTAGGTTTTGAAATCTCGTTCAAACCTCGAAGTGTTGCCACGATCAGATCATCCAGCGTCGAAGAGCTCCGAGAGAGCTTCCCTGCGCCACCAGCCTCGTCCAATTCGGTGGCGGATCTGGCCCACGGCGGCGACTCAAAGTCGGCCACTTCAGAGGCACTTTTCGCGACGCTGGCGGGGCTTGGGGGGTCGAGACCTGGTCGGATGTGAAGAGGGGAGGGAGGTGAGTCGGATCTGGGTGGTGGCGGTCGATGGCGTGGGCTGTGGCGACGGCGGGGGAGGAGAGAAGGTGGAGTATTGGGGTTCGTCGGTTGCTGAGAGGGAACGAGGGTTTTTTTTATTTTTTTTATATTTTTAAATTAATGAAATAAAAATCCTATTGGCCGATGCTATATTAAATTCAAAAATTGGGGTTTTCTTGGACGAACTCGAAATCAAACCCAACGACTGTCGTCCCTAGCGTTTTACCCCCATTCCGAGCACAATGGGATATGTTTCATAGGCCCATTCGACGGTTTCAGTCAGTTTTCGTTCAAATCAAAATATAAAACATTCAATATTTAATTTGAACGTACATTTCAATTTGCCAGGGCCACAAACTGATTCGAAAAAATCCAGAAAAATAAATCTGGCTATGTTTTGACGATACGGTCCCAACAAAACTAGTTTCGTCGAATTCTGAGACCGTTTGCAAAAAGGCCCATTTTTGGTCGATCCAATTTAACTGTAATTGACCAAAACACATTTTCCTTTGCCACGCTCACATACTAGCTTCAAAAATTATGAAATTTGAAACCTAGCAATAACTTCACATCCCGGATCCAACAAAAGTGGTTTCGTCGAATTCCGAGGTCGTATGCAAAATGGCCAATTTCACGGGCTATATAAATTCCATAGCGACCGTTCCGAAAATTCATTCGGCCATAACTTTTGCTTTCCGTTATGAAAATTCAATTTTTATGATTCGTTAGAAAGGTATTCACTAACAGATTTAAATATTTTTGGTTTCGCTAAAATCCGTTTTGTTTTGCACCCGGTACAGTCCGACAAAGTTTGAATTCAATTTTTGAAACTGCAGCGCCATTTCAGGCCCTGTTTATAATTATAATTAATTATATTCGTTTTCAATTGTCGATTCAAACTCAGTTTTCATTGCCATTATCTAAAATATTTATTTTAAATATTTAAAATCCATTATTTTAGCCAATTTAAAATTTTTAATTGGTTCAGATTTTCTGGGTCGTTACAATCTCCCCCACTTAAAACTTTTCGTCCCCGAAAAGGAATAAAGTCGAAAGTGGTTTGATAAATCTACAATCCCACAATACAACAACCAATTTGTTTTTAACCTTCCAAAAATATACTAATCAAATCCTATATTCTTTTAAAAATCATTCAAACTATATAATTAAAAGTGCACATCTATGAAAAGAAAATAGCAATAGAATAGAGAATTAAATGGTAATGCAAAGTAGGTTAAATGTACCTTGCACCGGAGTCAATCAGAGATATCTACTCGGCATCTAGGATAAGCTTTCTGAATGCTCTCCTCAGTTTCCCAAGTACAATCTCGCGGATCTCCACTCCATTGCACTTTGACTAAGCGAACTTTCTTGTTCCTCAGCTCTTTGGTTTCTTTGCCGATAATCTTTAGCGGCTCTCTTCTCACAGCCAATTCTGGAGTAATTTCAATGTCATCCTGAGCTGCTTCTTCCACGATCAAGTCTGGATCATGAACGTGCTTTCGAAGTTGAGATATGTGAAATACATCATGAACTCCAGGCAACCAGTCAGGCAGTTTGATCCTATAAGCGAGAGTCCCGATCCGTTCCAGAATAGGAAACGGACCAATGAATTTGGGCGCCAGCTTTCCAGTTTTTCCGAACCGGATAACTCCTCTCATCAGCGATACTTTCAAATATACATAGTCGCCAACTTCAAAGGATATATCTCTTCTTCTTCTATCGGCATAGCTCTTTTGTCGGCTTTGAGCGGCGAGTAATCGCTTTTTGATAAAATCGACTTTGTCGGCAGCTTCTCTAATCATATCAGGACCCAACACAGGTCTATTACCTGGTTCGACCCAACAAGCAGGGGATCAGCACGATTTACCATACAATGCTTCGAATGGCGACATTGTCAGACTTGCCTGGTAGCTGTTGTTATAAGAGAATTTAGCCAAATGCAGATTGTCTTCCCAGGATCCACCGAAATCTATAACACAAGCCCGCAACAGATCTTCCAAAATACGATTTACCCTCTCAGTCTGACCGTCTGTCTGAGGATGATAAGCGGTGCTCAAGTTCAACTTCGTTCCTAGCTCGACTTGAAATGCTTCCCAGAATTTGCTAGTGAATATTGTATCTCTATCACTGACTATACTGAGCGGCACTCCATGTAGTCTAACTATTTCTCTGAAGTAAATCTGCGCCAGACTCTGAGCAGTTCTGTTTGATCTGACAGGTATAAAATGGGCGGTCTTCGTGAAGCGATCTACGATCACCCAAATATTGTCATTTCCTTTCCTGGTTCTGGGCAAACCATCAATGAAATCCATAGAAATATGTTCCCACTTCCAACCAGGTACTTCTAGCGGTTGTAACAATCCAGCCAATTTCTGTTGGTCACTTTTGACTAGCTGGCAAGTAGGGCATCGGCTAACATATAAGGAAATGTCCCTTTTCATCGACTTCCACCAGAAAGTGCGTTTGATGTCATTATACATTTTGCTTACTCCCGGATGGATACTGAGTTTTGACTTGTGGCATTCATCCAGTACTTCTGCAAATGACAGATCAAGTGTCAGGTCACAGAAAAGAAAATTTAAAATATAGAAACATATACTTCAAGTGTAAATGTGTCTATCGAGGTGTAATTTCATTCTGCTTTACTCATACTAGGATATTGCTGATCCTATCTGTATAGAGTTACCCGTCCTAGAACACTACTGGTCCTATTCCTGACGAGTTCGTTCAAATGTTATATTCCAGAACTAAGCTTAACCTAGCTCTGATACCACGTTGTGACGACCCGAAATCCCGTTCAGACGGAAACAAGGGTTATCTTTGGAATATAACACAGAAACAGATAATAGCAGAACAGAATTAAATAAATACACCAGATAATGAACAATAGAATATACTGGATAAAAGTAATCATTAGAGTTACACAGTACACAGGATCTTACTTAGTACAAATACAGTTCAGCTATACATGAATGTCTACAACGGAAAACAAACATAATATGTACAATAGGAGCTGAACAACATAAAAAGAAATAAATGATAGAATCCATCTTCAGCTCCAGCTATCCAGAAAGAACCAGCTAAACCTGAATACAGGGCTGTCCGTGTGGAAAAAGGGGCACCCGAGTTTGAGAGTTAAACAAACTACGAGTCAGTCATGGGACTGGTATGAGAAATCTACTCAACACATTCAAAATATGGGTAATCACAGGACCACGCCACTTTCGTGGAACGGGTTTACTCCATCGGATTGCCAGTGCTTTAAAACAAATCTTTCTTTTAAGCAACGCAATGCATTTTATAAAAATGAAGCCATTATAAGACTCAGTTCCCATCACACAATGCAACGCAAACCGGAGGATAGAGTTTTACCTTATAATGGCCAAAATATGATTGATACGAATAAAACAAAAGCATTTGGTATTATGACTAGTGTTTATATGTTTCAAAAACAATTTCAATCATAACTATCAATCATAGACGGCATGGGTACCATATATCATGTCGCCATATATATATACAATCAAAACCGCACGATGTCTTATTTGGAAATTGGATTTCCATCATGAACCAAGGCAAAAGATAGTCCTTACCGAATTCGAGACTGCCTAGCCCGAGTCTCAGGATCAGAGCTCGAGTGACCCTAGGAGCGACAGGGCCGGTCCACACGGAGTGGATTAAGAATGCCTGAGCACTACGTTTCGCCGCCCTTTGGGGCGTAAGCGAGCCAACAAGTGACTCCATCGGACCCGGATCGTCCGATCAAACCGAGGCGCCTCGCAACAGCAACAACCACATAAGTCAAACTCGTCAGGGCGTGTAAAACCACTGACGCCACTTTTAGCTAAGAGGAAACGTAGGCCCTCCCTGAGGTCCTTTCTCCCGTTTCTGGTTCATACCGGGGTGTGAGGCTCGCGATTTCACGTTATACACAAAGCTACGCCACACAAGCGGTGCTTTGATCGTCACCACAAGACTTTGCTTTTCAACAGAAGCCCTGATCGTTTACCACTTAGGTATGCCACACTCGAAATTCATGCCATGCAACTGATGTCCATCGATATACAACCTCTGAGCTCGTGCGTCACAGAGAAGGGCGTTAAGCAAAAGAATAAATTCTCCGCCGCCAAACAGATGTATATTTAATAGAAATCAATCAACACAGAATAAAATCCAATGTCAGACACACAGTCCATCTACTAGTCCGTTCTGGGTCTGAACGAATCCGGAGGCACTAAATACCTCGCAAACCCATCGATCACCACGTACGTCTGAACGATCACCACTCATTATCCATATTTCGGGATGCCTCCTAATTAGGACCTCGGTTACCATCCAAACGAGGTGAAGATCTCCGGTCTTCTACCACCGTCTTCACCTTCGACTTTCAATCGTCGGTCAATTATTTGAAATGAGAATTAACTCGGCCTTCTCAAATAATTCATGTACATTTAGAATTTCAAATCAATTTACTTTAATGGTTAAATCATTCGACAACAGCAATTTTGTTCTTTAATGTAATTGTCACACCAAACACATTCAACCATCAAATACTACATAAATCGAGCTAATTCAGTTTATTTCTATTCCATATCGTTTATGATATTTTATAAAGATTTATCCCTATTTTTATTTATTTTAAAATAGCCAATTTATTCAAAACGACGCTTCGGGCCATAACGCGGCCGTGGCGCTGTTTTTCTTCAGATTTTATTTACACATATCTGACAATCTAACCGTTGGATCTTCACAAAATTTACATCATTAGAAAGGTCTTTTCAAAACGAATCCAACGGTTCCAGTTTCGAGAAAATCCGACGGTCGGATCTCCCGGTACAATCGTTTGAAGTTTCGATTTCAAAATATGAACTGCAGCGTCGTTATTCGATTAAATATAATTATATTTATAAATATAAATAAATATAATCGCTTCTAGCGCTGTTTTTCTTCAGATTTGAATTAAACATTCCAGACAATCCAACTGTTGGATTTTTACAAAGTTGGTGCCGTTGGAAAGATTTTTCCAAGGTGAACCCGACGGTTGCGGTTTCGGGAAAATCCCATGGTCGGATTTTCCGTACTAGTTGTTTGAAATCACGGTTTCAAAACGCGAACTGCACGACCTCGTTTCGTTGTAATTTTATTTATATTTATATAAATATAGTTCATTCAACAATTTCAATATCGTTTTCACTTCAAATATTTCACTAATGCCTTAATATTTTGGAAAATTTCGCCATAACCCCCTTTGTACGGGGAGGGGTTTGGAAATTTATTAGGCCGTGTTAGGTACCCAATAAATCCTAAAAAGCATTCACATATTTATAGTGATATATTCTGGTGTTTACGGGGGAGCATGTATAGATAATCACTCCAAAGAATAAATTCTCGTCACCCCGTTTCCGTGTGGAAATAAATAGTCCATGTGCCGTATCTAATAACTAGATAGACGTGATCATTGTCAACTCCAGACCCGTGTGGGGTTTTTATTAATCTGGCAATTTATCGTTATATTTTATAGAGTCCATATCAGTCATCAGTTCAACCTATAGTATATAATCATCGCCATACAAGCCTCTCGCTCGTATGGTAAATCTTCCACCTCATCACACAAGCTCCAATTGCTTATGTGGAATATAATGAAGTGTGCCTATCGTCAAGAAGTATGCCATGTAGCGTAGTTCAAATTTAATTGTTACTATCCTATGGCGATATTTATTATTTCACACAGAATAACCAGCACTCCGCAACCAATGGCATTCACAGGAGTTGATATAAAAATAAAATTGCGCAGCCAACTCATCAAGGCTTACCTATTTGTCGGGCACGCAAATAATTTCTTTACTCTACAGCTAATCCATTTTTCCTGTTCAACACATGTATATATATGCAGAACAAAGCCAATAATAATATTTCTAGCAAACTATTATTTATTTCAACATGTGTGTATTTTTATCAAAGCGTATACATGATAAAAGAAATATATTTTTATCATCAAAATATTTATTCAACACGTGAATGTTTTTAACACTTCATATTCACAATAAAAATGTAGTTTTTATTGTCTATTTATCTTATTTTAAAATACGATAACATTCAACACATGAATTTCAACTCGACAAACGAATTTTAATTCAACACATGAATATTCTCTATAGTTTGTATATATATAAAAATGTGATTTTTATCGCTAAAACTATTTGTTTAAATTCAAATAATATTCAACACATGAATTTCAACTCAACGAATGAATTGCAACTCAACACATGAATATTCTCTATAGTTTGTATATATATAAAAATGTGATTTTTATCGCTAAAACTATTTGTTTAAATTCAAATAATATTCAACACATGAATTTCAACTCAACGAATGAATTGCAACTCAACACATGAATATTCTCTATGGTTTGTATATATATAAAAATGTGATTTTTATCGCTAAAACTATTTGTTTAAATTCAAATAATATTCAACACATGAATTTCAATTCAACGAATGAATTGCAACTCAACACATGAATATTCTCTATAGTTTGTATATATATAAAAATGTGATTTTCATCGCTAAAACTATTTGTTTAAATTCAAATAATATTCAACACATGAATTTCAACTCAACGAATGAATTGCAACTCAACGCATGAATATTCTTTCAACATATGTAATTTATTTCAACGAATGAAAATTATTCTAACACATGTATATTTCATAAAATTTCGGCAGCATAACGGCAGGGTAGTTAAAACCGGGACCGTCCCTAGTACGGCTCCTCGCTCTACCTTAAAACCTCGCGGTTTTTGACAATGGGGATCATGCATCTAGTTCGCACGCAGGTGGCATGTATATATTTATTTCATTTCCACAAACTAATCCTATGTGGTTTCAACCAAATATTTCTCAACCACAAATGGGTATTTTTCAACCACAATCAATCAATATCAACCACAAACAATCCCAAACAATCATTTGCTATCAATCAATTTTCACAAAAATTTCAACCAATAAATATCGTCCATGGTTTGTGGACGAGGGGCGTGTGTATATATATATATATATATATATATATATATATATATATATATATATATATATATATATATATGGCAATTCACCTTTATTTCAACACATATATAATTATTACAACGCATATATAACTTATACATCGAACGTACAACTTATACAATGCTTATACAAGAGGTGTACAACGCTAATATAACTCATACATCGACTATATAATTTATACATCGTCGTTTCCATATTGTTTTTAATTTAGAAATCTCACATTGGGTTCCACTCCACCAAAAATAGCAGAAGGCTCAGAAAAATATGCGGTCTCTTCTAAAATGTAGAAGGCGTCCACACGGTCACGATGTTTCCTGTTTCATCGAATTTTGTTGACGTAAGAAAAAGATATGATTTTTCAAATTTTGCAACACTTTTAAGGTGTTAAAATCATGAAGGTTTAATTCAGTCGTACCTTCTTTAATAGCTCAAAACTAGGTTTTGAAATCTCGTTCAAACCTCGAAGTGTTGCCACGATCAGATCATCCAGCGTCGAAGAGCTCCGAAAGAGCTTCCCTGCGCCACCAGCCTCGTCCAATTCAGTGGCGGATCTGGCCCATGGCGGCGACTCAAAGTCGGCCACTTCAGAGGCACTTTTCGCAACGCTGGCGGGGCTTGGGGGGTCGAGACCTAGTCGGATGTGAAGAGGGGAGGGAGGCGAGTCGGATCCGGGTGGTGGCAGTCGCTGGCGTGGGCTGTGGCGGCGGCGGGGGAGGAGAGAAGGTGGAGTATCGGGGTTCGTCGGTTGCTAAGAGGGAACGAGGGTTTTTTTTTTATATTTTTAAATTAATGAAATAAAAATCCTATTGGCCGATGCTATATTAAATTCAAAAATTGGGGTTTTCTTGGACGAACTCGAAATCAAACCCAACGACTATCGTCCCTAGCGTTTTACCCCCATTCCGAGCACAATGGGATATGTTTCGTAGGCCCATTCGACTGTTTCATTCAGTTTTCGTTCAAATCAAAATATAAAAGATTCAATATTTAATTTGAACGTACATTTCAATTTGCCAGGGCCACAAACTGATTCGAAAAAATCCAGAAAAATAAATCTGGCTATGTTTTGACGATACGGTCCCAACAAAACTAGTTTCGTCGAATTCTGAGACCGTTTGCAAAAAGGCCCATTTTTGGTCGATCCAATTTAACTGTAATTGACCAAAACACATTTTCCTTTGCCACGCTCACATACTAGCTTCAAAAATTATGAAATTTGAAACCTAGCAATAACTTCACATCCCGGATCCAACAAAAGTGGTTTCATCGAATTCCGAGGTCGTATGCAAAATGGCCAATTTCACGGGCTATATAAATTCCATAGCGACCGTTCCGAAAATTCATTCGGCCATAACTTTTGCTTTCCGTTATGAAAATTCGATTTTTCTGATTCGTTAGAAAGGTATCCACTAACAGATTTAAATATTTTTGGTTTCACTAAAATCCGTTTTGTTTTGCACCCGGTACAGTCCGACAAAGTTTGAATTCAATTTTTGAAACTGCAGCGCCATTTCAGGCCTTGTTTATAATTATAATTAATTATATTCGTTTTCAGTTGTCGATTCAAACTCAGTTTTCATTGCCATTATCTAAAATATTTATTTTAAATATTTAAAATCCATTATTTTAGCCAATTTAAAAAATTTAAATTGGTTCAGATTTTCTGGGTCGTTACATTAAACTTGTGAATTCATATTCAAATCGAATATGAAACCTGAGTTTGAAAAGTGGAATTGGATTATTTTTTAAAAAAGTTAAAATATATTTGAACATGTTATATTCAAATAAAAAGGTGAAATAGGAAAAACAGTTAATTAGCAAATCAATTAACGAATTAAGTTAAAACAATTGGATTAAGTTGAAATGAATTAGAAATGTATGGACAGGTTTGGAATGAAGTGTTAGAAGAGGTATAAATATAATGCTCGACAAAAAGGTATGTATTTAAATTGAATATGAGATTTTATGCGCCATATCGGCAAGCCGCTTGACTTTTTGATTTTCTTTTTGATTGGAAAGGGCCTGTGTGGCAAGGTTTGACTTTTTCTGGTAACCCCGTA
Organism: Allium sativum; assembly: GCA_030737875.1. Taxonomy (NCBI): domain Eukaryota; kingdom Viridiplantae; phylum Streptophyta; class Magnoliopsida; order Asparagales; family Amaryllidaceae; genus Allium; species Allium sativum. The sequence continues at coordinate 1,022,272,845 of CM060909.1, forward strand.
CAAAGGAGGTTATGGCGAATTTTTTCGGGAATTTAAGGAGTTAGAATATTTTAAAAAGATTTGATAAACTAGAAATCGATATATCGATATATATATAGAATTCGATAATGAAACGAACTTAAAATAGAATACTATAAACGAAAAGGAATTTTATAAATAAAATCCTGGGAGATATACGTTTTAAAGTGAATGATGATTTAAAAGCAAATGATTTGCAGATTTAAAATGGTCGTGTTGATAAGAAGTTAATCAAATGGAGTTAAAGAAATAGAGTTAAGCAGAATTAGAAACTGATTGGAAATTAGTTGAGTTGAACGAATTTTTGAGCATCGATCTGATGTTGGTTTCGGCCTTCGGGGTTTATACTTAGGAAGTTGTTCTCTTAATAGTTTACAGTTAGAGTCTAATAGATGTGGAAGAATAGTGATATGTAAATATGCAATGGGAATGTTTTCCAGAGTTAATAACATATATTTTCTCAACATAGAAAATAAGGAAAGATGAATATATATATATATATGTTCGATGATTTGATCGATAATTCCATTTGGAAATAAGATCGTTGTGTGTATACGGACATTTTTCATTTGATAGTTAAATCACCAACTATCAAAGTTTTGACCATTTTAACTTTATTAATATGGAGAGACCGGTTGGATTATTATCCGAGAACCACTCTGTATTGGCAGTAGCGTTGCAAATCAGATTATATAAAGATAATCGAAGACGGAGTAGATTTCAAAGGCTTTTTCTATTAATGGAAATTGTGCCATCAGTTTCGTTCAGTCCTAGAACGAACGTACATGGACGAATGTCTGACAGAATATTTCCAATGATCGCGTATGTTCGACTGTACAAATATATATGGTGGCAACGGATTTATTCCCTTAGCATAATATCCAGAATATTTGTGCAAACCCAAATAATGATTAACGGATCTGATAATGTGGCATTCAAAGTAATTGTGTTATCAATGAGAGAAGTAATCGTAGCCTCAGGCCTCAACAACCGGGAAATGACAGAAATCGGCCAGGCAGCATGGCTATGTGGTTAGCTCCCATTAAGGTGTATCAGCACCTATCTAGAGATTCATTTAATTCCTTATTCTATTCGATGCTATCCCATTCGGGAAACGGTTGCCAATCCCAACCATTGGTGATATACATTCGATACACTCAAGCGAAATGAGTGGTCTGTCATGTGTGGCTGAGTTGCAAGATGTTCTTGTTGAACTCGGTGTATTCTCCTCTAGAGATACACGAGCGGAAGGTGGTTCCATACCTTGTCATAGTTGGAAATCAAATCCCTAATAAGTGCTCGTGGTTTTGATTGTATAATATATATGTGGAACGTGAGATGCAAGCGTTCCACTAGACTCTATTTATTTGATTTAGGCATTATTATAATATCTAAAGAGTTTGATATAAAGATTATTTTGGATTCTCATAAGGGAAAAACCCATTCCGTGTTATACGGCATGGTCTTATGCGATATCGTTTAGTTTCTCAAACTGTTTTAAATTGTTTACTCATACCAGTCCCATGACTGACCCGGAGTTTATTTTGTTTTGTTTTATCTAAACTCTTGGGTGCCCAAATTTGTACGGGCAGCCAAATAGTTCTGGTTTTCTCAGATATTTGGAGGAACTTGGAGCAAGAGGCTTCAACGTTAGTTATCTAGTGTTATTTTCGCTGTATTGTAAGTGTTGTACTCTGATGATTTTGTTATGTATATACAGTCAAATTTTGTATTTCAAAAGCTGTCATATATTATATTTTATTCTGCTGCGATGTGAGATTCTGTGTTGTGTTTCTGTTCTTCTTCTTCTATTCTAAGTTTCTTTCTTTCTATTTCCCATCCTGTAACTTCTTTCAATAATGATTCGTATTTCTATGCAATTTGGGTTGGACGTGTGTTGTATTTAGTCAACTCAGATAGTACGGATTTGCGGGACGTTACAGTTTGCCCCCATTTTTCAGGCGCTAGGGTGGCACGAGTTCGATGAGGAGGGGTCAGGGAGGCACGCGACACGTGGAGGAGGGGGTGGCGAACTCCGATGGAGCTCCAGGTTAACGGACGGCGGCAGATTTAGGTCGAGATGGGTGAACGACGTTTTTCAGTTAATCGAGAAATAGGGGATGAGATAATTATTTTAAATTAATTAATTTAAATTGCTCGTTTAATTATCACGTGTATTAAAATCTATAACTTCTCCATACGACGTCCAATTCTCGCGAAACTGGATCCGTTGCGATCGTGGGAACAAGAGCTTCACAACAAAATTGTCCGCGTCCAAAACAGAGAACGTTGGAATTTTAGGCAATTTCAAATCGGAACAGAACAGAAATTCAGATAAAACTGATGGAGTGGATCCCAATGTGAGGACTTCTCACTAAAATTATTTCTGTACAGTCATTTATTTTATAACTGCATATATGAACTGCTCCCCATCGTCCACAGACCATGTACGACTTGTTTCATTGTATTGTGTTGTGGAATTTGATTGTGATTGTGATGTGAAATGAAGTGTATAGAATATTCATGTGTTGAATAATATATTTGAATAATAAAAATATCATTTTTAATGTGAAATGAACTAAATAGAATATTCATGTGTTGAATAAAATATTTTATCGTTAAAAATATAATTTTTAACGTGTATCATGAAATAGAATAAATATTCATTTACAAACCGGATGGTTTATTTATGTACACTTATTTATCTGATATGGATTAGGACGATAAATTTTACACATCGCCCAACTTCACAAATAATATTAAGTATTTGTTGATTGAAACCCCACACGGGTGTTGGGATGATATTGGCATACACTAATCCCAATATTTAGTTGTATGTCAATCGATTGGTTGACAAGCTGTGTAAGCGTTGAATATTTATATTTAATGCTTATGCAGTGTAGAATGCACTCTGGATGATGGTTGATTATTTATTATTATTGTTATATACATGTGCTGTATGAAATCAATATAATCAACATTATATGGTAATTGACTGTGTCTGATTCCAGTTCAGAAAGAATGAATATTTTAAAATAACGATTATTTTAAAATAACGAATATTTTCAAATAATATGTAGAAAAGAATCAAAATATGATTTTGATGTCCGATATGAGATGGACACGAAAATATTTAAATATATAAAGCCGTGTTGACTAGATTAACGCCATTTTGACGAGAACGATATTCATATCGATTTTATTCATTTTATATTGAACATAGAAAAGGAATTGATTTCAAAATCTAATGTTTTGAAAATATTATCATTTATATATCGATGATATGGAATATTCAATTTTGATTTGAAACTGAATATGAAGTTAAAATCGTTTTGAAAACGAATTTAAAACGATTTATAAAATATGTTTTAAATGGAAATCGACGAAATATATAATATATATATATAATGCCCTGAATAGAATGCGCCGCGCTGTGGTAGTTTGTGAATTTCAACCATTGACTTCGAATGGACATTACGGGAGATCCGACCGTCGGATTCTCCTAAAACCAGAACCGTTGGCTTCGTACCGAAAAGAACTTTCCAACGAATATTAGAAATTAGAAATCTAATGGTTGGATTTGGAATTATGTCTAAATCAAATTTGGAAAAGGTCGGTGTAAGTGCAGTTCGATGCCCGTTTATGGAAATCGACTGTACTGGCCTTGATAAAATTATTAAAAATATCAATAATTAGTGTAAAATCATAAGAAATGATTTGGAAAGAAGTGGGATGAAAAATTCCGTATTTGAAAGGATAAAAATAGATTTTTATCGAAATGAACTAGTTTTGAATTAGAATAATAAATCCAATATTTTAAAAGTAAATAAATTGGATTTGAAATGGTTTTAAAAATAACCAGGATTTCCAATATATAAATTGGAAATGGATTTGAATCGAAATTGTCTTCGGAATATTTCAATGTCAGATTTTGTGATTATACAGATACTGTTATGGAAATTTGAAAGATATATATATATCGTTATTTCCAATACGATATTTGTTGATTTCAGAATTTGATATTGAATATAATCCAATATATTTTCTATTCTGACCCTTGTATTTAATATCAAATTGGATTTTGGGTTTGTCGTGAATGGTATCTTTAATAATACTGTTCTTGAACCAAATGGAGTTAAGAAAATTAGAGACTAACTGGAGATTAGTTAAGTTGAATGGTTTCCTGGGTATTGATCTGATGTTAGTTTCGGCCTACGGGGTTAATACTTAGGGGATTGTTCTCTTACTAATTTACGGTTAGAGGCTAATGTGAATTGGGTTTATTGTGAACTGTGTTTTTAACAACATTCGTTCTTTAACCCGATTTATAGTGAAATGTGATTTGGGATTTATAAATCTTTTTATTTAGATTTAATGGGAATTTACCAAGGTAACGTTTTCCAATTTAATATATTAAATTTGAATTGAATGGAATTCGATATGATAAAACTCGAAGTGAACTTCTGTGGAGGAAGACTCTTAATACATATGGAATTTAAGAGGCGTTGCCGTTATTCCATTTATATTACTGGTCAGATATGGAAATTGATATCGACTATATATTGATTTGTTTTTCCGTGAAGATTCCATAATTAATGGAATGTGATTTGGGTTGTCGTGAATGGTATCTTTAATAAAACTATTCTTAGACCCAATGGAGTTAAGAAAATCAAAAACTAACTGGAGATTAGTTAAGTTGAATGGTTTCCTGGGTATTGATCTGATGTTAGTTTCGACCTTCGGGTTTAATACTTAGGGAATTGTTCACTTGCTAATTTACGGTTAAAGGATGATGGAATGGAATGTGATTTTGGGTTTATCGTGAACCGTGTTTTAAATGACATTGGTTCATTAACCCAGTTAAAGGCAGGATATAATTTCTCAAGTTAAACAATCGTTAATATTGATTTTTGGGAAGATTAAAACCAAGTGGAGTTTTAATGCATCTTTAATTAGATTGAAATGATATCCAAAGGAAGATTAAAGAATAAATTTAAAGAATTTATTTTTGATAAAATTAATGGGAACCTTTCCCAAAGTATAAGAATATTAGAATGAAAGAATATTCTGAATTGGAATGAGGCGTATGTTGTGTTTTTATAGCACTTGTTTATTATATACGCGAGTTATTCGGAAAGACCGGGTTTATCCCATTCTGAATAACTAATTCGACGATGTGTGAGGATGAAGACGGTGGTTGAAGACCGGAGGTCTTCACATCATTTGGATGATTACTAATGTCTTGATTGGGCTGTACACCCAAGGCGAGGTAATAAGTGGTGATCGTCCAGACGTACTTGGAGATCGACGGATATGCGAGGGCCTCTCCCCTATATTGGACATACGGGGGAGGAATAAGGTGCCTCCGGTTTCGTTCAGACTCAGAACGAACTTGTAAATGGATGTGTGTCTGACATCGGATTTCATTCTGTGTGATTGATAGACATTGGTTGCATAGCGTGAATTGCCTATGTGGCATGCTGAGATGCAAATGATCAAGGCTTCTGTTGAAAAGAAGATTCTTGTGGTTAATGATCAAAGCACGGCTTTGATATAGTGTAGCTTTTTGTAGCGTTGATTCGCGAGCCTCACACCCCGGTGTGAACCAGAAACGGGAGAGGACCTCAGGGAGGGCATGTGTTTCCTTCTAGCTAGGAGTGGTGTCAGTGTTTTGCACACCCTGGCATTTTACTTATGTGGATGATGGATAGGAGGCGCCTCAGTTATATCGGTCGATTCGAGGCCGATGGAGTCATTTGGCTCATTGACGCCCCATAGGGCGGGGAAACACGGTGTTCAGAAATTTTAATCCACATCGAGTGGACCGGCCCTGACGATCCAAGGTGCAGTGGCGGCTGTTCCTGAGACACGGGCTAGAGCGTCTCGAAGCGGTAAGGACGATCCCTTGCCTTAGTTCACAGATGGAAATCCAACTTCCAATACGTTATAATTGCGGTTTTGATTGTAGAGCCTAGTATTGGCGATATGATATATGGTACCTATGCTATCTAGGATTGATACATTTATATTTGAAGTTGTTTTATACACTATGCACTTATAATAGTATCCAATGGTTTGTTTTAATGTACCAAACATGTTTGGCTATTATAAGGGAAAACTCTATCCTCCGGCTTGCGTTGCATTGTGTGATAGGACCTGGGTCTTATAATAGCTTCATTTTTCCAAAAAACATTGCGCTGTTTTGTTATATGCACTGGATTCTTAGGAGGAAACCCGTTCTGTGTTATATGGCGTGGTCCCTTGATATATCTGATTTAAAGTAAAGTTTTAAATAACGGTTCTAGTTCTCACACCAGTCACATGACTGACCTAGACTTTATTGTTTTAACCTAAACTCTGGGTGCCCCTATTTTCCGCATGGGTAGCTAGTAGTTTTGGTTTTCCAGATTTATATTCACAGGATCCTGATTTACAGCTGAAGCGATATTCGGAAAGCTCTGTGTCCATATATTCCTTTCAGTTGTGTTTTCGTATTACTTTCCGCTGCAATGTAACTTGCAAATCTCTGATATTTAGTAAATGTGTAATATTTATTCATACTTTGTATATTCTGGTACTCTGATGTAAATTGTTGTAATAAGCAGTGAAATGTTCATTTGTTTGTGTTCTGATTCGTCTTGTCCTCAAAGCAATCCGTTCCTCCTCTTCTCTTCGGAGATTAGGGAAGTTTTGGGTCCTTTCAGTGGTATCAGAGCTTTTGTTTACAGAGATCGAAGAACAAGACACGTTAGAACAAAACGAAAAAATTCATCAGAGATTGGATTAGTAATATCCAATGAGAATGACTCGTTAGAGATAGGATCAGTAGTATCCCAGAACGAGTGTGAAGAGTGTTGTTTTCAAATAAAATATGAAAACAAATTTTATTTTGAAAATTTTAAAACAATTATTCGTATTTGAATATTATTTTTATATTGATTTGGACAATCAAGTATATAGAGATTTTGAATATACGTCTGATGTAACAACCCGTAAATTCTGAACCAATTTAAAATTTTTATTTTAGAAATTTTAATAGTAAAAATAATTTACTTTAAATAATAACGACGAAATTTTTATTTAAATCAAAGTTAGAACGAAAAATTTTATTTTTATTATAAAAGGAGTTAGAAATAGCACGGTAGCTTGAAAAGTCAAACTTGAACTTTGACCGAATGTACCGGATTCAAAATTTATCAAATTTTAGTGAAACTAAAAATATTAGAATCTATTTAAAAATATCTTTCCAACGAATTCAAAAAATCAAAATTTCATAGTGGGAATCAAAAGTTATGTCCAGTTTAATTTTCAGAATAGTCGATGTAGAATTTATATATATACATTTTTAAATTAAAAATAGCCATTTTTCAAACGACCTCCGTTGTAACACCCCGTATTTTCTGTGAACATAAGAGTAACAAACCAGAGAATAATTAAATTGTAATAAAAATATTAAGGGAAACGGGTTACGCCATTGCATTCGTCTCGAAATTCTTCTTGGAATAGAGTCCAAGTTTGCGTAAATCGGACTCCGTATGAAGAAGATATGGCCTTCAGAAGTTTCAGTAAAAACCAGCCAAAAAATTCAAAATTCAGATTCGAAATTCAAAAACAGACACCCGGGCTGGGCGGGAAAATTCCCGCCCAGGGCCCAGATCGACACTAGGGTCGACCTGGGGGTCAACCTGGCTAAACAGGTCGACACTAGGGTCGACCGTAGGTTCGACCTACCCGCCCTTTTCCAGATCTGTAGACAGATCCATTCTTCTGCACCTGGACGCCTTTCTGACCGGATTCATGAGCTCTAACCTATTTAAACACCCCCAAACCAATCTTTCTCTCCACACAATTTCATTCTTCCCATACTCTGCCTCTATTCTAATTAAAAATAAAAATGGCGTCGCTACTCTGCTAGAATCAAAACTAGAAGTAATGCATCTTCTACCAAAACTGAATAGGATTAAAAGAACAACTAGTCTACATCAAAGGAGCGTTATTCAGTGTCAGAACACAGATTCCAGAATACAAGAATCGTTCCCTTTTTGTGATTACAGTTATTTTCAGATATAAACTTTTATTATGATCTTGGCATGATTATAAATCTGAATATGAGGTTATGCATATTTTTATCTGTCAGATCTGTTTTTCTGTGACTATTCTGTATCTCCTTTTTCTTTCTGTTCTATAGCCAGGCTACTACGAGCCTGCGCTAAATCTCATAAGGGATTAATGCATGAACGCTAATTTTGGGACAAATAATGAATATTGCATAATTGGAAATGACTGATCTGTGACTGATTTGAGAAAAGAACATAGGTAGTAAATTAAGATCTAGAATCAGTGCACACTATGTATAAAAGACTGTGATTTGGAAGAAGAATTATTATATGATAGCATATGACTTGGGATTTGGAATATAATGCATATTATAATGCAAGATCTGATTTTGAGGACTTAATTCATGATTAAAATTTATGATCTACATTTTGGGGCATATTTATATCACGACCTGTGACTTGAAAAAGAGAAAAAAAAATATGTGACTTAGGCGTAAAGATCTATACTAAAATAGGTTAACTATTAATGTGAATGCGCCTAAATATGGAATTTAGGATATTTGGCATCATAGACTATAATTTGACATAATTCATATTGTTTGGGACTTTTTAGAGAATATTCTATATTGTGCAAAGTTTAATCAAAATTTGGGGCATATGTCGTATTATGAATTATGACCATGATTTAGGCATATAAATTTAGGCAAGATATGTAAATAGAACTTTAAGAAATATTTAATCCGCTAAATATGCTAAACATGTTAATAGAACTTTGGATAATCTGTCGTAACTTGTAAAGAAGTTAAATCTGCTAAATGGACATAATTAGTCTGATATGTTTCTGTAAAGTGGCTATGACACGAGGTTAGACTCCGTTTGCGGTAGAAGCCTGCCCGGAACCAACCGGCTTAACCAGCGACCGCAAACTGTCAGTCTAATGTGAGAGGTCATATGCATAACTAAAATATGCTTAGACACGAGGTTAGGTCTGACTTGTGGCAGAAGTCTGCCCGGAACCGCCCGGCATATCCAGCGGCCACAAGATACTGACCTAATGTGAGAGGTCTGTGCATTAATAATTAATTAATTAATGCAAATCTAAGATAAACATGATACCTAAAACGTGTTGCGTGGATAAGGTTAAAACAATTGGACTGATGAATCTAATAAACCCGTTTCGTAAATCTGTAGGCCCAGTACAAAGTTAGGTAAAGCAATCATTAAGTATGTTAAATCCGTACATCTGATCTGTTAATCTGAAAACTTGTTAACTTGATTGTCTGATCTGGGAACTAGTAAATCTGAGCTCTGTATGTCTGAAACTTGTAAACAAGTTAATCTGAAATCTGTTAATCTAGGGACACAAGGTTAGGAGGGGAAATACTTGTGTCATCTGTTGTTTGGGACCCATGTTAGTCAGTAACCCTTTCTGGTATCAAAACTTTGACCCCACGCTATGTAGGGGTCTGGGCACGCTTACTGAACTAATTATAAGCGGTTCATTCTGATAATGGCGAGGGGTGTTGATGGTGCGTTCCAACCGGGTCATGTGCGTGCATGGATCAGGTCTTCTCTGAGGATGTAAGACACTGTGACATCTGTAAATAGGTCTGTGCCAATAGGTTGCCACTTTAGGGAGTGATAAACCATACTGTGGGGCCGACACAGGGTATTTATGTATTAGGGAGTCGCTCGCTTAGGGGTAGGACTTATGGTACACTTAGTTCTGTTTGTTTCTGTTGGTACCGTCTGTTTCTGTTGGGTGGCAACACCTGTCTGTTTCTGCGTGGTACCGCCTGTTAGGGTGGTAAAGGCCAATTACTAGTGTACACCTAATTCTAACATTCTATTTCCGTAGGGATTATTCTGTTTCTGATTCCGTTTCCGATTATGTTTCTGTACCTTCTGTCTGATGGGGTGGTAAAGGCCCATTAATTGGGTGATAAAGGCCCATTATTAGTATTCTGTTTCTGTACCTTCTGTCTGTTCGGGTAGTAAAGGCCCATTACTAGCATTTCTATTTCTGTAGAGATTATTCTGTTTTCGTTTCTGTTTCGGTTTAGACATTAGGGTAACACCTAATCCGGTTATACTACTATTAGTGCAGAGAAGTGAGGACTAAGTAAAAAGCTTAGCTTAGTCTATATCATTCTGTTAACCTTCTATTCCTGTTACGGTTACCTCTAATCCAGTTTTATTTACATGTCATGATACTATTATCTGTTTATATGCTGGAAGTCACTGGACTCACCAGACTTATGTCTGACCTAGTTTGTTTCGCCTCTTTTCTTTCCGTTCCCCCCAGGGTTTTAGGGTGGAAACATTGGAGCTTGATTCAGATTCTCTCTGCTTGAAGTATTGCTTGGCTTTGGCTCTATCTTTTCGTGGCAGTTTACGTTGGGGATTATGACTTTAAAAATTATGCATTCTGAAGGCTTTTGTACAAGACCGATATTTTGTACTTGAATTCTGATATTGTGATTTGAAAAGATGTAACCAAACTTATTTTTGTTTTTGTTGAAATAAAGTTATAATTTTTTCAAGTACTACTTTATATGTCTTGTCAATTTTTTGTTCTGTCTACTAAAACGCTCCATCAAAGTTAAGGCATTCCCTTTGTGAGTGACCTTAACGGAGGTGGGTGTTACACTTGGTATCAGAGCTGAAGGTTACCAAATTGGATAAAAAGTTTTTGAAAACTATTTTCAAAAAGGTTTAAAAAGGGAGTATTTTCAAAAGTAGAGTTTATTTTGAAAAACATAATCCCTAAGGCCATTGCCTATCTTTCTATCCTTTGTTTGGATCTTTCCTTTTCTTTCGTTTCAGCATGTCTGGGGATCTTAACCTTCCGGAGGGCGTACCGATACCTGGCTAGTTCTGGAGGTACCTAGAAGCTAGGGCTAATGATGCTGGCCCAATAAATGTCCCTCCTCCCCCAGCTGCAGCGGTTCCTCCTCCTCCTCCGCGCGTGAATACTTTCCCGAAAATATGTAGAGACTTTCGAGCCATGGGTGGGAAGAACTTTAATGGAACTGAATCCTTCGTGGAGGCAAGGAACTGGCTCAAAGAAACTGAGGATTTGTTCATTATCTTCGAGGTGGATGATAGGCAGAAAATACAATTGGCGGTATGGTTGCTTAAGGACGAAGCTTCTTTTTGGTGGGAGGTCACAATTGGAGAGCGTCCGGTAGAGAGGTGGATGGATTTCAGGCATAGGTTCGAGATGAAATTTCTCCCACGAGCGGAAGAGAGTCTATACGTAGAGAGGTTCTTGGCGTTGAAGCAGGGGAATTTATCAGTGAGAGAGTACGTCAACAAGTTTAATCAGTTGGCAAGATTCAGCTTAGATTTGATAAATACACCGCATAAGAAGGCACTAAGGTTTGCTAAAGGTTTGAATGAGCCGATACACGGATTGGCGATGTCCCACGTTCCTATGGGGGCAACCTTCGAAAAATTGGTGGACATGGCGTTAATGCATGAAGAGGAAGCCTAAAGTAAAAAAGAAAGAGGAAAAGCTTGAAGGACCACAGAACAAGAAGACAGGGCCCAAAAAGGAAACATAAAAGAAGGATGAGAAGACTGAAGATAAGAAGGAGAAGAAGTGCTTTACTTGTGGAAGCTCGACCCATATGAACAAGGATTGCAGAAAATGGAAGGGCACTTGCTTCAACTGTGGAGAAATGGGGCACTTCACTAGGGACTGCCCAAAGAAACGAGGACAAGGGCAGAGGGAAGGACCAACTTCTGAAGGACAGGCGAATACCCTCGAGGCTCGTAGATAGGATAGAAATAGTAAAACTTTCTGTAGAAGGTTTAATTTCCTTATCTGATTGTGGAGTTAAAACTCTTTCTGATTTTGGCATTTTGATTCTGTAATTGAAACTCTGCACTTTAATACTAGTCTTGTTTATGGTTCCGCTATAGTCTCAAACCCCATGAGGGTTACGACTCATCTGTTTGTGATAAGTTGGGGTTTGAGGGTATCTGTGTTAGTCGTTAAGTTGACTATGATGCATATATTCTGGGTTTTTATCATGCTTAATTTCCTAAGAATCATATGGTAGTCTGATCTGTATCAGTAGTCTGTAGGTATCTGAATATACTGAAAAGGATAGGGGGTTTTACTCAAAGCGTGAAGTAGATTTCCAGTTAGACATTTGTTTAATGGGAGTGATTCTCTGAGTGTTAATCTGATGTTGATTTCAGTCTTCGGGGTTGATACTTAGGGGGTTATTCTCTTAAACCGATGTCTAATGGGAACTTAGCTTTTGTTTTAATTGTACTTGCTTCTGTCACTCAGCTGTATCTTATCAGTCTAGTCTTCGATCTTTAGGTAGAAGCTAATGGATGTAAACATGTGTTTGAGACATGTTATGTTTGATGGTTGCAAGTGGATGCAAGTGGTTGCTAGTGGTTGCTCGTGGATGCATATACACAAACTAGGCACTAGATCGGCTCAAAAACACTCTCATACTGCATATGAATGTGTGTGCATTTTTCAATTTAGTGGATGAAAAATGGTCGACTCAGCACATGGATGTTGCATATGAATGAACGGTTGTGCACTCATATAGAAATGATATGTATCAAATAGGAAAACTGCATACATGTTGGACTCATGGCACTGACATAATTCGCATTAAGGAGGTCAACTGAATCAGTGGACCGCCTGATCTTTTTGGATTAAAATTTATTGGGTTGGATTAAAATTTATTGGTATGTGTTCAATAAAAATAACCATATTGTTTATTTATTGGTTTGGATTAAAATTTCCCTTTAATAAAAAAATAAAAATAAAAAAATAAATTATTCTGAATATTTTTGTTAAATTGTATTAGATTGGCCATTCAACATAAAAACATTATTTTGATCAATTTATTGAATTGAATTAGATTGTCAATTTTTCAACATAAAAACATTATTTTGATCAATTTATTGAATTGAATTAGATTGTCAATTCAATATAAAAACATTATTTGGATTATTTTATTGAATTGAAAGAGGATTGCCAATTCAATGTTAAACATTACTTATCATTTTTATTTTAATTAAAATAGAATTGTCAATTCCACATAAGACATTATTTCACCATTTTTATTTAACTGAAATAGAATTGTAAACTTAATGTAAAATATTATTTTGTCAGTTTATTAGGTTAAGTAGAATGATCAATACAATTGTGAACATGTCATTGAATTGACATTAAAATATATATATTGAAAAATAAAGATTGATCTTTTATTTGCATCCTTTTATGCAAATATACATAGAAAATATAATTGATCTTTTATTTGCATCCTTTTGTGCAAATATACATAGAAAATATAAATGATCTTTTATTTGCATTCTTTTATGCAAATATATACATAGAAATATAAAATGTTCTTTTATTTGCATTCTTTATGCAAATACACTTTGAAATATAAAATATTCTTTTATTTGCATTCTCTAATGCAAATATGCATTGAAGTAATTAAAACCATATTTTTGTTTGCAATTTTAGATGCAAACAAACAATTAGAATTAAAACCATATTTTTTGTTTGCAATTTCAGATGCAAACCAAATATTAGAATTAAAATTACATTTTGCTTGCAATTTAAATGCAAACAAAAACACTAGAATGAATATTACATTTTTATTTTGTATATTGAATAAAAATATGATTTAAAAGGTTACATTTTTGTTGGTAAATTAAGTTGCAAGTGAATAAACAACATTTAATAAAGATTATATTTTATTTGCATATTTAGATGCAAATAAACAACATTTAATAAAGATTATATTTTATTTGTATATTTAGATGCGAATAAACATCGTAGGTAAAAGATTATATTTTTATTTCATTCTTTGATGCAAATAAACACCGTATTCAAAAGTTGAATTTTTATTTGCATTCTTTGATGCAAATAAACAGCGTATTTAAAAGTCGAATTTTCATTTGCATTCTTTGATGCAAATAAACTACCGTATTAAAAGTTGAATTTGTATTTGCACACTTTGGTGCAAATAAACTATGAAATTTAAAAGTTGCATATTTATTTGCATTCCTTGATGCAAATAAAATATTAAATTAGGAATTGCATATTTATTTTCATTCCTTGATGCAAATAAAATATTGAATTAGAAATTGCATATTTATTTGCATTCCTTGATGCAAATAAAATATAGGATTAGAAGTTGCATTTTTATTTGCAAATTTAGATGCAAATAAAACCTTGAATTAGAAGTTGCATTTTATTTGCATTCTTTGATGCAAATAAATCATGTAGTTAAAGGTTGTATTTTTATTTACATTCTTTGATGCAAATAAATCATAAATTAAAATATTACCATTTATTTGCGTTTTTAGATGCAAATAAAAAGCATAGTTTAAGAAGTTACACTTTTATTACATTTTAGATATAAATAGAAGAATAGGATTAAAAAAATCGTTTTTACTTTAAAAACTAGAGTAAATAAAAAGATTATGATAAAATGAATTCATCTTTGTTGTAATTTTGTTAAATTAAATAAAATGTTATTATTTTCATCATAGGTTATAATAAAAAGATCAGAATTAAAAAGATATACTTTTAATGTCATCTTAGCTTCAATAAAAAGAGTAAATAGAAAGATAAGTTTTATTTTGTCATTTTGTTGCAATACAAAAGATGCATTTTTGGTTAAACAAGAATGAGGCATTTTTAGTTCATTATAATTGATTAAACAAAAAGACACATTTTTATCATTTAAATAGAATGAGACAAAATTATTCAATTTTGTCATTTTTAAAATATTAAGAAAATATATTCACTTTTATCAAATTAAAACAGTTAAACTCAATTTGTTACAATTATCAATTTATAATAATTGAAATCTGTTTTATCGCTTTTGTCAAATTACCGAAGTTAAAACTATTTTGTTGCTTTTGTCAAATTTATCATAGTTAAAACAAATTGGTCACATTTGTTAAACTATAATGGTTTAATCAAAACATTATCATTTTTGTCGCATTAGATCTGACAAAACAAACACATCATTTATAATTGTTTTGTTGAATTAGATTTGTCGACAAACCAAAGTCATTATCTTTGTTGTTTTGTTGAAATAGAATAGTTAAATTAAAATATTAATTTTTTTCAAAATAGATTAGTTAAAGCAAACCTTATATTTTTGGTCAAATTATATATTTTTGTCAAGATAAGACTAGTTGAATCAAAATACACATTTTTGTTGAAAACAAAAATTACCTTCGGTTAATTAGGTTTGAATTAAGACAAAAATTTACATTTTTGTTGAATGAAAAAGTTAAACACAAATAGCATTTTTGTGTAACAGGTTGTGTTACCATAGAAATATCCATTTTGATAAAATAGAATTGTCAGCAAGATGGAACTCCTTACACATTTTGTTGAGATAGAATTTATATGCAAATAAAATAATCATCTTTATTTGCATGACATACAATAGAATTTATATGCAAATATAAAAATCGTTTTTATTTGCAAACTTACATTAGAATTTATATTTAAATATAAGAATCATAGTATTGATCAAAACATACATTAGAATTTGTAGTTGAGTTAAAGTGACATTTTTATATGCTAATGCATACATTAGGATTTGTATGCAATTTAAATTAAACATTTTTAGGTGTTAGGTTATACATTGAAAAACATATACCAATGAGATTATTTCTTGTATGTGTTAAAACTGAGAATAATTATATACAAATAAAGTATAATAAAAATTATCTTTTATTTTTCATCCACAATAATGTCATATAAATATATTACATTCTATTAAATATATCTAATATATCAAGAAATTATGCGGGTCAAATATATTTTATTTCGACATTAGGAATAAAATATAATTTTTATCCATCATTATCAACATGTTGGTATTATTAAAATTGGTTAAATTCATTAACCAATTATTTATTTATATGTATTGTTGTTGGCTGAAAACCACACACGGGTATTGGGATGATAATTGATATACACTAGTCCCAATATTTATTCATATGTCAATCGATAGATTGACAGGCTGCGATGAGCGTTATTATTTCATTTTAATGCTCACACAGTTGAGAAATCCACTTTGAATGTTGAATGGATGGTTTGATGATTATTTATTATTATTGTTATTTACATACAATGTACGAAATCCATATGACCAAAGTTATATGGTAACCGGTTGAGTCGCTTTCCGATTCAGAATATCCTTCATATAAAGAATATTTTTTAAACAAAAATTTATTTTAAATAAAGAATAAATCTTTCAACTAAGATTATTGGTATTTCAATTTATATTTATTTATTGGAAAATGATTTTTGGGTTTACCGTGAACAATGTTTTCAAATGACATTGATTCTTTACCCCAGTTAAAAATAAGATTTAAGAATAAATTTGAAAGATTTATCATTGTTAAAATTAATGGGAACCTTTCCGTAATAATATGAATATTATATCTTAAAGAATATTCTGAATTGGAAAGAGACATTGGATGTATCCTTATAACACTTGATTTTTTTTAAATTTTAAAATTACGCGAGTTATTCAGAAAGACCGGGTTTAACCCATTCTGAATAATTACTACGACGATTAAAAGTCGAATACATTGAAGATGGTGGATGAAGACCGGCGATCTTCACATTGAATGGACGACTACTGATGCCTGGCACTAGGTCGCTCCCAGTAAAGGGTTAAGTGGTAGTTTGTCTGGACGTACTTGTTGATCGTCCGGATACGTGAGCACCTAGGTGACTCCGGTTTCGTTCAGATCCAGAACGGACTTGTAAATGGATGTGTGTCCGACATTGAATTTCATGCCGTGTAATTAAATTGATATCTATTAATATATTTATGTGGTGGCGAAGAATTTATTCTCTTGCTTAACACCCTTCTCTGAGACGCACGAGCTCAGAGGTTGTATATTAGTAGTTATCAATCGCATGGTATGGGCTGTCAATGTGGCATGCCAAGATGCAATTGATCGAGGCTTTTGTTGAAAAGCAGAGCCTTGTGGATGATGATCAAAGCATAGCCTATCTAGGCATAGCTTTGTGTATTTCATTACCTCTCGAGCCTCACACCTCGGTATGAGTCAGAAACGGAGCAAGGGAACGCAAGGAGTGCACACATTTCTTTCTAGCTAGAAGTGGTGTTTGGGTTTAACACGGCCCGGCATTTTACTTATGTGGTTGATGGATTTTGAGGTGCCTCGGATTTTATTGGCCGCAATGGCCAATTTATAGGTCCAATAGGATCGGGAAGCGTGTGTTCACGAATTGCCAATCCAACCCATTGCACTATTGGGGGACCGTCCCTGCAGGATCCAAGGGTTCGCCAGCGTCTGAATCCTGAGACATTGCTAGAGTGTCTCAAATTGGTAAGGAGATCGTTCCTAGCCTTGACTCTTGATGGAAACCCAATTTCCAATACGACCCCATGCGGTTTTGATTATAGAACTAGTATGGCGATATAGTATATGGTAGTTATGCCGTCTATGATTAATACATTATGATTGAAATGTTTTAAAACATATAAACACTAGTAATAATATCAAAATCCGTTTTTATCGTATCAAGCATTTTTGACCATTATAACGTAAAACTCTATCCTCCGGCTTGCGTTGCATTGTGTGATGGGACCTGAGTCTTATAATGGTTTCATTTTTCTAAAAAGCATTGCGTTGTTTTAACGATTTATTTTATTTATGCACTGGCAATCCAATGGAGTATGCCCGTTCCGCTTTAGCGGCGTGGTCCTGTGATTAGCCTTATTACTAGTTAAGTAAAGATTTCTCACACCAGTCCCATGATTGACCCATAGTTTGTTTCACTTTGCAAACTCGGGTGCCCTCTTTTCCACATGGGCCGTCGAGTAGCTTATTTTGCAGATATATTGAGCAGGATTCTATATCGAAGCTTAGAGCTGTGTCCAGAGCATTGGTAGTCTTCCGTTGTGATTGATTTAATTATTCCGCTGCATGGTATTACATTTATTGTAATTTATATCCTGCTGTATTTTATTCAATGTACTCTGATATATTCTATACTCTGATGTAACATTATTATAATATTTATAAAAGTTTGTTGTTATTTGTTCTGATGTGTTGTATTCCCAAAGTTAACGTATTCGGGTTTTGAACGGTCTTGGTCGATCTTGCGATCGATCTGGTCGGGCGAAATCCGGGTCGTTACAGTTGGTATCAGAGCCAGGTTAGCTCAAATCTTTGGGGTACAACTCATTAGAACTAAACAAAAGACTCATCAGAGATTGGATTAGTAATATCCAATATTAATAACTCGTTAGAGATGGGATCGGTAGTATCCTAGAATGGGTGTGAAGAGTATTAATTTTTAAATAAAAAAAGTAAACAAATATTTTTTTGAAAATTTAAAATCTTATTATACGTATTTGAATATATTATTTTATTTTATTTTGGGCAATCGAGTACATAAAGATTTTGCATATACACCTAGCTAGCGTGTATTCGAAACCTCAAACATACTAGATAGATATAGAATCACACTTTAGTCGCCCGGAGATGTTCTGATGGTGGTTCGAAACATCATCAGAATTTATGTTCGAGTTTCGAAAATGGTATATCTATATATTTCCATTGACTGGTGCGAGAACCAAAACTAGATAGGGTCTATTGCTATGATTTGCACTAAAAATATGATTTTTGACTATATATAAAAGTTATATATATTTGAAAAGTTAATCACCTAATTGATTGCTAGTTGTGATGTTTGATAATTAGTTTAACTAATTAAAATATTGGAATGATAATTAATAAAAGAATGACAAATTTAACTAAATCAAATTTAATATCGAACTAAACTGAAAATTGATTAAAATTAAAGGTTGAATTGGTTAATTAAATGACTTTTAGCATCGTTCCTTTTCGAGGACGAAAAGATTTTAAGTGGGGGAGATTGTAACAACCCGCAAATTCTGAACCAATTTAAAATTTTTATTTTAAAAATTTTAATAGTAAAAATAATTTACTTTAAATAATAACGACGAAAAAAATTATTTAAATCAAAGTTAGAACGAAATTTTTTATTTTTATTATAAAAGGAGTTAGAAATAGCACGGTAGTTTGAAAAGTCAAACTTGAACTTTGACCAAATGTACCGAATTCAAAATTTAACGGATTTTAGTGAAACCAAAAATATTAGAATCTATTTAAAAATATCTTTCCAACGAATCTGAAAAATCGAAATTTCATAGCGGGAATCAAAAGTTATGTCCAGTTTAATTTTCAGAATAGTCGTTGTAGAATTTATATATATATATATATATATATATTTTAAAATTAAAAATAGCCATTTTTCAAACGACCTCCGTTTTCGACGAAACCACTTTTGTTGGAACCAGAATGTCGAATTATCGCTAGATTTCAATTTTCATAATTTTTCGAATTAATATGTGAGCATGGCAAAAGAAAATATGTTTTGTCAGTTTTAGTCAAATTTGATCGACTGGAAAATGGCTATTTTTCGAACAGTCTCAGAATTCGACGAAATTAGTCTTGTTGGAACCGTATCGTCAAAATATAACTAGAAATATTTTTTCTATAATTTTTAGAGGCCGTATGTGGCCCCGGTGAATTTAAATGTAAGATTGAATTAATAAAATAAAAGATTTAAATATTAATTCAAATAAAACAGGCTGAAGACTTTCAATTGGGCTGACGGAACCTAGCCCATTACGTCCGTAACGGGGGTATTTTCCTAAGTACAACTTTTGTTAGGTTAAATTTGGTGTTAGTTAGAATTAACGGACTTATTTGTAAAATTAGAACATATATTAATATTATATTATAAATACTCCTAGAAAATACAAAACCCAAACCCTAATTGTTTTGAACCAGCCGCCACTCACCCATAGAATGGCCAAAATCGTTCGATTTTCCCTTATCAATCCCTCTCAACATATATCGAATTAATTCATACTTCTTAAGCAAAAATCGAAGAGAGTTTTGTGATCTCAAAACCATAAGGAGATGATCGAATTTAGTAAAGTGTAGAGCCCGAATTTTGGACACAAACTACCGTCGTTCGGGGGAGTTTTCCGATCATCTGGGCCCACCGAGTTGCTCCAGGTTGACGGCGCATGGACATGGCGAGGTGGCGGTTGATGTGGTGGTCTTCGATCGAAGGCCGATGGCCTTGGGGAGGAAGCGACGGAGGACTTTGGATGTCGATGTGGGTTCAGTAATCGGCCTTTTCAATTCAAAGAGGAAGATAGAAGAATTTAAGGTTTAATTATTGAAATATTAATTAATTATTTAGTTGGTTAATATTCAAATGGTTGTATCTCTTTCAAACGAAAACGAAATCAAATGATTTCAGATCCGCTAGATTCGTGAAGAGGAAATTTACGCAATGGAACTATCCACGACCAGAACAGAGCACTTTGAAAATTCAGCCAAATTTGAACATGAACGATTTCTGAAAACCGATCGATGTGAGATTCTTCTTTTTATTTTATTAATTAATAATCTAATTTATTTGTTATGTGACGATTGAATGTGTATGTTTCCGATTTGTTATGTGATGATATTGTGGATGATTTATCTGTTTGTGGGTGATGTATAAACGCAGATTTGTTTGTGTTCAATAAAAATAACCATATTGTTTATTTATTGGTTTGGATTAAAATTTCCCTTTAATAAAAAAATAAAAAAAAAATTTATTTTGAACAATTTTGTTGAATTGTATTAGATTGGCCATTCAGCATAAAAACATTATTTTGATCAATTTATTGAATTGAATTAGATTGTCAATTTTTCAACATAAAAGCATTATTTTGATCAATTTATTGAATTGAATTAGATTTTCAATTCAATATAAAAACATTATTTGGATTATTTTATTGAATTGAAATAGGATTGCCAATTCAATGTAAAACATTACTTATCATTTTTATTTTAATTAAAATAGAATTGTCAATTCCACATAAGACATTATTTAACCATTTTTATTTAATTGAAATAGAATTGTAAACTTAATGTAAAATATTATTTTGTCAGTTTATTAGGTTTAATAGAATGCTCAATACAATTGTGAACATGTCATTGAATTGAGATTAAAAAATATATATTGAAAAATAAAGATTGATCTTTTATTTGCATCATTTTATGCAAATATACATAGAAAATATAATTGATCTTTTATTTGCATCCTTTTATGCAAATATACATAGAAAATATAAATGATCTTTTATTTGCATTCTTTTATGCAAATATATACAAAGAAATATAAAATGTTCTTTTATTTGCATTCTTTATGCAAATACACTTTGAAATATAAAATAATCTTTTATTTGCATTCTCTAACGCAAATATGCATTGAAGTAATTAAAACCATATTTTTGTTTGCAATTTTAGATGCAAACAAACAATAAGAATTAAAATCATATTTTTTGTTTGCAATTTCAGATGCAAACAAAACATTAGAATTAAAATTACATTTTGCTTGCAATTTTAATGCAAACAAGAACACAAGAATGAATATTACATTTTTATTTTGTATATTGAATAAAAATATGATTTAAAAGGTTAAATTTTTGTTGGTAAATTCAGTTGCAAGCAAATAAACAACATTTAATAAAGATTATATTTTATTTGCATATTTAGATGCAAATAAACAACATTTAATAAAGATTATACTTTATTTTTATATTTAGATGCAAATAAACATCGTAGGTAAAAGATTATATTTTTATTTGCATTCTTTGATGCAAATAAATACCGTATTCAAAAGTTGAATTTTTATTTGTATTCTTTGATGCAAATAAACACCGTATTTAAAAGTCGAATTTTCATTTGCATTCTTTGATGCAAATAAACTACCTATTAAAAGTTGAATTTGTATATGCACTCTTTGGTGCAAATAAACTATGAAATTTAAAAGTTGCATATTTATTTGCATTCCTTGACGCAAGTAAAATATTAAATTAGGAATTGCATAATTTTTTGCATTCCTTGATCCAAATAAAATATTGAATTAGAAATTGCATATTTATTTGCATTCCTTGATGCAAATAAAATATTGGATTAGAAGTTGCATTTTTATTTGTAAATTTAGATGCAAATAAAACCTTGAATTAGAAGTTGCATTTTATTTGCATTCTTTAATGCAAATAAAATATGAAGTTAAAGGTTGTATTTTTATTTGCATTCTTTGATGCAAATAAATCATAAATTAAAATATTACCTTTTATGTGCATTTTTAGATGCAAATAAAAAGCATAGTTTAAGAAGTTACGATTTTATTACATTTTAGATATAAATAAAAGAATAGGATTAAAAATATCATTTTTACTTTAAAAATTAGAGTAAATAAAAAGATTATGATAAAATGAATTCATCTTTGTTGTAATTTTGTTAAATTAAATATAATGTTATTATTTTCATCATAGGTAATAATAAAAAGATTAGAATTAAAAAGATATATTTTTAATGTCATCTTAGCTTCAATAAAAAGAGTGAATAGAAAGACAAGTTTTATTTTGTCATTTTGTTGCAATACAAAAGATGCATTTTTGGTTAAACAAGAATGAGGCATTTTTAGTTCATTATAATTGATTAAACAAAAAGACACATTTTTATCATGTAAATAGAATGAGACAAAATTATTCAATTTTGTCATTTTTAAAAGATTAAGAAAATATATTCACTTTTATCAAATTAAAACAGTTAAACTCAATTTTTTACAATTATCAATTTATAACAGTTGAAATCTTTTTTATCGCTTTTGTCAAATTACCGAAGTTAAAACTATTTTGTTGATTTTGTCAAATTTATCATAATTAAAACAAATTGGTCACTTTTGTTAAACTATAATGGTTTAATCAAAACATTATCATTTTTGTCGCATTAGATCTGACAAAACAAACACATCATTTATAATTGTTTTGTTGAATTAGATTTGTCAACAAACAAAAGTCATTATCTTTGTCGTTTTGTTGAAATAGAATAGTTAAATTAAAATATTAATTTTATCAAAATAGATTAGTTAAAGCAAACCTTATATTTTTGGTCAAATTATATATTTTTGTCAAGATAAGACTAGTTGAATCAAAATACACATTTTTGTTGAAAACAAAAATTACCTTCGGTTAATTAGATTTGAATTAAGACAAAAATTTACATTTTTGTTGAATGAAAAAGTTAAACACAAATAGCATTTTTGTGTAATAGGTTGTGTTACCATAGAAATATCCATTTTGATAAAATAGAATTGTCAGCAAGATGGAACTCCTTATACATTTTGTTGAGATAGAATTTATATGCAAATAAAATAATCATCTTTATTTGCAAGACATATTATAGAATTTATATGCAAATATAAAAATCATTTTTATTTGCAAACTTACATTAGAATTTATACTCAAATATAAGAATCATAGTATTGGTCAAAACATACATTAGAATTTGTAGTTGAGTTAAAGTGACATTTTTATATGCTAATGCATACATTAGGATTTGTATGCAATTTAAATTAAACATTTTTAGGTATTAGGTTATACATTGAAAGACATATATCATTGAGATTATTTCTTTTATGCGTTAAAACTGAGAATAATTATATACAAATAAAGTATAATAAAAATTATCTTTTATTTGTTATCCAAAATAATGTCATATAAATATATTACATTCTATTAGATATTAGAAATATATTAAGAAATTATGCAAGTCAAATATATTTTATTTCGACATTAGGAATAAAATATCATTTTTGTCCAACATTATCAACATGTTGGTATTATTAAAATTGGTTCAATTCATTAACCAATTATTTATTATATGTATTGTTGTTGGTTGAAAACCCCACACAGGTATTGGGATGATAATTGATATACACTAGTCTCAATATTAATTCGTATGTCAATCGATAGATTGACAGGCTGCGATGAGCGTTTTTATTTCATTTTAATGCACACACAGTTGAGAACTCCACTTTGGATGTTGAATTGATGGTTTGATGATTATTTATTATTATTGTTATTTACATACAATGTATGAAATCCATATAACCAAAGTTATATGGTAAATGGTTGAGTCGCTTTCCGATTCAGAATATCCTTCATATAAAGAATATTTTTTAAACAAAGAATTTATTTTAAATAAAGAATAAATCTTTCAACTAAGATTATTGGTATTTCAATTTATATTTATTTATTGGAAAATGATTTTTGGGTTTACCATGAACAATGTTTTCAAATGACATTGATTCTTTACCCCATTTAAAAATAAGATTTAAGAATATATTTGAAAGATTTATCTTTGATAAAATTAATGGGAACCTTTCCCTAATAATATGAATATTATATTTTAAAGAATATTCTGAATTGGAAAGAGGCGTTGGATGTATCCTTATAACACTTGTTTTTTTTTTAAATTATAAAAATACACGAGTTATTCAGAAAGACCGGGTTTAACCCATTCTGAATAATTACTACGACGATTAGAAGTTGAAGACATTAAAGACGGTTGATGAAGACCGGCGATCTTCACATCGAATGGACGACTACTGATGCCTGGCACTGGGTCGCTCCCAGTAAAGGGTTTAGTGGTAGTTTGTCCGGACGTACTTGTTGATCGTTCGGATACGCGAGCACCTAGGTGACTCCGGTTTCTTTTAGACCCAGAACGGACTTGTAAATGGATGTGTGTGCCCGACATTGAATTTCATGCCGTGTAATTAAATTGATATCTATTAATATTTTTCTGTGGTGGTGGAGAATTTATTCTCTTGCTTAACACCCTTCTCTGAGACGCACGAGCTCAGAGGTTATATATTAGTAGTTATCAATCGCATGGTATGGACTGTCAATGTGGCATGTCAAGATGCAATTGATCGAGGCTTTTGTTGAAAAGCAGAGCCTTGTGGATAATGATCAAAGCATAGCCTATCTAGGCATAGCTTTGTGTATTTCGTTACCTCGCGAGCCTCACACCCCGGTATGAGTCAGAAACGGAGCAAGGGAATGCAGGGAGTGCACACGTTTCTTTCTAGCTAGAAGTAGTGTTTGGGTTTAACACGGCCCGACATTTTACTTATGTGGTTGATGGATTTCGAGGCGCCTCGGATTTTATTGGCCGCAATGGCCAATTTATAGGTCCGATTGGATCGAGAAGCGTGTGTTCAGGAATTGCCAATCCAACCCATTGCACTATTGGGGGACTAGCCCTGCAGGATCCAAGGGTTCGCCAGTGTCCGAATCCTGAGGCATTGCTAGAGTGTCTCGAATCAGTAAGGAGATCGTTCCTAGCCTTGACTCTTGATGGAAACCCAATTTCAAATACGACCCCATGCGGTTCTGATTGTAGAACTAGTATGGCGACATAGTATATGGTAGCTATGCCGTCTATGATTAATACATTATGATTGAAATGTTTTTAAAACATATATACACTAGTAATAATATCAATATCCGTTTTTATCGTATCAAGCATTTTTGACCATTATAAGGTAAAACTCTATCCTCTGGCTTACGTTGCATTGTGTGATGGGACCTGAGTCTTATAATGGTTTCATTTTTCTAAAAAGCATTGCGTTATTTTAATGATTTACTTTATTTATGCACTGGCAATCCAATGGAGTAAACCCGTTCCGCTTTAGCGGCGTGGTCATGTGATTAGCCTTATTACTAGTTAAGTAAAGATTTCTCACACCAGTCCCAAGACTGACCCATAGTTTGTTTCACTTTGCAAACTCGGGTG
Source organism: Allium sativum (assembly GCA_030737875.1). Classification (NCBI taxonomy): domain Eukaryota; kingdom Viridiplantae; phylum Streptophyta; class Magnoliopsida; order Asparagales; family Amaryllidaceae; genus Allium; species Allium sativum. The sequence continues at coordinate 1,022,298,656 of CM060909.1, forward strand.
CCCTCTTTTCCACACGGGCAGTCGAGTAGCTTATTTTGCAGATATATTGAGCAGGATTCTGTATCGAAGCTTAGAGCTGTGTCCAGAGCATTGGTAGTCTTCCGCTGTGATTGATTTAATTATTCTGCTGCATGGTATTACATTTATTGTAATTTATATCCCGTTGTATTTTATTCAATGTACTCCGATATATTCTGTACTTTAATGTAATATTATTATAATATTTATAAAAGTCTGTTGTTATTTGTTCTGATGTGTTGTATTCCCAAAGTTAACATATTCGGGTTTTGAACGGTCTTGGTCGATCTTGCGATCGATCTAGTCGGGCGAAATCTGAGTCGTTACATCTGATCCACGTGTATCTGAAGCCTCAAATATACTGGATAGATATAGAATCACACTTTAGTCGTCCGGAGATGATACTGATGATAGTGTACACATCATCAGTGTTTTATGTTCGAGTTTCGAAAGTGGGATATCTATATATTTCCAATTGACTGGTGTGAGAACCAAACTTAGATAGGGCTATTGTTGTAAATTGGCATCAAAAACATGATTCTCTGTATATATGTCAAAATTATGAATTTGAAACGTTAATCCACTAATTTATTGATGTTTGAATTGTATGATTATTCATTTAAACCAACATGTGAATGAAAGGTGAATTAGGCCAAATTGAATCAAATTTTGAACTGAATTGAATTGTTTGAAATTGCATATATGTACATGCATATATACTGAACAAGTCATAGCAAGGAGGCTAGAGAAGAGGAATAAAATTGTATGCCCGACAAATAGGTACACGTTTACAAATTTATTGGTTTTGGATGATTTTATGAGCCGACTAGCTAGCCGCTTGGCTTTTTCTTTTTCTTTTTGAGATGAGAGGGCCTGTGTGGCTGTTTGGGGATTTTCTCGGTGCTCCCGTACAAAGGAGGTTATGGCGAAATTTTTCAAAAATTTAGGGTGTTAGCCAATTTTTTAAAGAATTGGAAAATTCTTAGAAACTGAAAAGTTGAAGAATGAAAGCCAAATTGAAAGTTGAGTTGGTTAGTTAAACAACTTTCAACTTCGTTCCTTTTCGAGGACGAAAAGATTTTAAGTGGAGGAGATTGTAACAACCCTGGAAAATCAGAACCAATTTAAAAATTTTATTTTGGCGATTTTAATGAATTTTGGATATTTAAAATGAATTATTTTAAATAATAACGACGAGAAATTTATTTTGAATAGAATTAGAACGTATATATTTATTTGAATCGACGTTAGAATATAATTATTTATTTTTAATTATAAAAGGAATTGGAAAAATGCGCGGTAGTTTGGAAATTAGATTTCAAATTTCAAATGAATGTACAGGATTCAAAATAAACCGGATTTTAGCGAAACCAAATATCTTTCCAACGAATTTGAAAAATTGAAATTTCATAGCGGGAATAAAAAGTTATGTCCGGTTGAAAATTCAGAATAGTCGCTATGGAATTTTGGCCCTTAAAAATGGAAATTATGCAAACGACCTCCGTTTTCGACGAAACCACTTTTGTTGGATCCGGAATGTCAAGTTATTTCTAGGTTCCAAAATTCATAATTATTTGGATCAATATGTGAGCGTGGCAAAAGAAAACGTGTTTTGTCAGTATCAGTCAATTTGATCGACCAGAAAATGGCTATTTTTCAAACGGTCTCCAAATTTGACGAAATTAGTTTTGTTAGGGCCGTATCGCAATACGAAGCTAGAAAATATTTTTCTTGAATTTTTAAAATCTGTAGGTGACCCCAGTAAATTAAAATGTCCATTTAAATTAAATGTATACTGATTTATATTTTAATTTTGATCAAAACTGATCGTAACAGCCGAATTGGGTTAATAAACATATCCCATTGCGTTCGGAGTGGGGGTAATTAGTTAGGGCGATAGTCATTGGTTCTCGTTTGGAGTTGGTATCAACAAGCATGCATTTTTGAAATATAAAGAATAAAATAATAATAAATTATATTATAAATATCCATCAAAACCCTAGCCCATCGTCCACTATCTCCAGGTCGCCGTTCTTTGAAATCCACGGCTGAATTCTTCCAACCTTCTTCCTCTTTTTTCTTCAAATCGGCGCAATGATATTCGAAGATTCCAAATGCAAACGAAAGAGCGTCGCGAGCTCTACAAAATGGACGGTCGAGATCGATTCTGGGGTCATGGATTGCTCGAATTTCGAGTAGCAACTTCCGCCGTTTGCCCTCATTTTTCAGGTGCTGGGGTGGCGCGAGTTCGATGAGGAGGGGTCAGGGAGGCGCGCGACACGTGGAGGAGGGGGGTGGCGAACTCTGACGGAGCTCGAGGTCAACGGACGGCGGCAGATTTAGGTCGAGATGGGTAAACGGCGTTTTCTAGTTAATCGATAAATAGGGGGTGAGATAATTATTTTAAATTAATTAATTTAAATTGCTCGTTTAATTAACACGCGTACTAAAATCAATAACTTCTCCATACGATGTCCAAATCGCGTGAAACTGGATCCGTTGCGATCGTCGGAACAAGAGCTTCACCACAAAACTGACCGCGTCCAAAACAGAGGACGTTGGAATTTCATGCAATTTCAAATCGGAACAGAACTGAAATTCAGATAAAACTGATGGAGAGGATCCCAATGTGAGGACTTCTCAATAAAATTATTTATGTACAGTCATTTATTTTATAACTGCATATATGAACTGCTCCCCGTCGTCCACAGACCATGGACGACTTGTTTCATTATATTGTGTTGTGGAATTTGATTGTGATTATGATGTGAAATGAACTGTATAGAATATTGATGTGTTGAATAAAATATTTGAATAATAAAAATATCATTTTTATTGTGAAATGAATTGAATAGAATATTCATGTGTTGAATAAAATATTTTATCGTTAAAAATATAATTTTTAACGTGTATCATGAAATAAAATAAATATTCATTTACAAACCGGACAGTTTGTTTATGTACACTTATTTATCTGATATGGATTGGGTTGATAAATTTTACACATCGCCCAAATGCACAAATAATATTCAGTATTTGTTCATTGAAACCCCACACGGGTGTTGGGATAATATCGGACATACACTAATCCCAATATTTAGTTGTTTGTCAATCGATTGGTTGACAAGCTGTGTAAGCGTTGAATATTTATATTTAATGCTTATGCAGTGTAGAATGCACTCTGGATGATGGTTGATTGTTTATTATTGTTGTTATATACATGTGTTGTATGAAATCCATATAATCAACATTATATGGTAATTGACTGTATATGATTCCAGTTCAGAAAGAATGAATATTTTAAAATAATGATTATTTTAAAATAATGAATATTTTCAAATAATATTTAGAAAAGAATCAAAATATGATTTTGATGTCCGATTTGGGATGGACACGAAAATATTTAAATATATAAAGCCGTGTTGATTAGATTAATGCCATTTTGACGAGAACGATATTTATATCGATTTTATTCATTTTATAATGAACATTGAAATGGATTTCAAAATCTAATGTTTTGAAAATATTATCATTTATATATCGATGATATGGAATATTCAATTTTGATTTGAAATTGAATATGAAGTTGGAATCGTTTTGAAAACGAATTTAAAACGATTTATAAAATACGTTTTAAATGGAAATCGACGAAATATATATAATATATATATTATATATATATATAATGGCCTGAATAGAACATGCCGCGCTGCGGCAGTTCACGAATTTCGACCATTGACTTCGAATGGACATTATGGGAGATCCGACCATCGGATTCTCCTAAAACTGGAACCGTTGGGTTCGTATCGAAAACAGCTTTCCAAAGAATATTAGAAATTAAAAATCTAAAGGTTGGATTTGGAATTACGTCCAAATCAAATTTGGAAAAGGTCGTTGTAAGTGCAATTCGATGGCCGTTTATGGAAATCAACTGTACTAGCCTTGATAAAATTATTTAAAATATCAATAATTAGTGTAAAATCATAAGAAATGATTTGGAAAGAATTGGGATGAAAAATTCCATATTTGAAAAGATAAAAATAGATTTTTATCGAAATGAACTAGTTTTGATTTAGAATAATAAATCCAATATTTTTAAAATAAATAAATTGGATTTGAAATGGTTTTAAAAATAACCAGGATTTCCAATATATAAATTGGAAGTGGATTTGAATCGAAATTGTCTTTGGAATATTTCGATGTTGGATTTCATGATTATACAGATATTATTATGGAAATTTGATATATATATATATATATCGTTATTTCCAATACAATATTTGTTGATTTTAGAATTTGATATTGAATATAAGCCGATATATTTTCTATTCAGAGCCTCGTATTTAATACCAAATTGGATTTTGGGTTTTTCGTGAATGGTATCTTTAATAATACTGTTCCTGAACCGAATGGAGTTAAGAAAATTAGAGAGTAACTGGAGATTATTTAAGTTGAATGGTTTCCTGGTATTGATCTGATGTTGGTTTCGGCCTTCGGGGTTAATACCTAGGGGATTGTTCTCTTACTAATCTACGGCTAGAGGTTAATGTGAATTGGATTTATTGTGAACTGTGTTTTTAACGACATTCGTTCTTTAACCCGATTTACAGTGAAATGTGATTTGGGATTTATAAATCTTTTTATTTAGATTTAACGGGAATTTTCCAAGATAACGTTTTCCAATTTAATATAGTAAATTGGAATTGAATGGAATTCGATATGATAATAATCGAAGTGAACTTCTGTGGAGGAAGACTGTTAATACATATGGAATTTAAGAGGCGTTGCCATTATTCCATTTATGGTCGGATATGGAAATTGATATCGATTATATATTGATTTGTTTTTCCGTGAAGATTCCATAATTAATGGAATGTGATTTGGGTTGTCGTGAATGGTATCTTTAATAATACTATTCTTAGACCCGATGGAGTTAAGAAAATCAGAAACTAATTGGAGATTAGTTAAGTTGAATGGTTTCCTGGGTATTGATCTGATGTTGGTTTCGGCCTTCGGGGTTAATACTTAGGGAATTGTTCACTTGCTAATTTACGGTTAAAGGATGATGGAATGGAATGTGATTTTGGGTTTATCGTGAACCGTGTTTTAAATGACATTGGTTCTTTAACCCAGTTAAAGGCAGGATATAATTTCCCAAGTTAAACAATCGTTAATATTGATTTCTGAGAAGATTAAAACCAAGTGGAGTTCTAATGCATCTTTAATTAGATTGAAATGATATCCAAAGGAAGATTAAAGAATAAATTTAAAGAATTTATCTTTGATAAAATTAATGGGAACCTTTCCCAAAGTATAAGAATATTTGAATGAAAGAATATTCTGAATTGGAATGAGGCATATGTTGTGATTTTATAGCACTTGTTTACTATACACACGAGTTATTCGGAAAGACCGGGTTTATCCCATTCTGAATAACTGATTCGACGATGTGTCGAGGATGAAGATGGTGGTTAAAGACATGTAACAACCCAGAAAATCTGAACCAGTTTGAAAATTTTAATTTGGCTAATTTAGTGGATTTTAAATATTTAAATAATAACGACAAAAAATTGTTTGAATCGATGTTTGAAAATGAATATAATTACTTTGAATTATAAACAAGGCCAGAAATGGCGCGGCAGTTTCAAAATTCGAATTCAAACTTTGAATGACTGTAACGGGTGCAAAATAAAACGGATTTTAGTGAAACCAAAAATATTTAAATCTGTTGGTGAATATCTTTCTAACAAATCTGAAAAATCGAAGTTTCGTAGCGGGAGTCCAAAGTTATGGCTAAATGAATTTTCAGAAAGGTCGCTATAGAGAATATATCGCCCTTGAAAATAGGCATTTTGCAAACGACCTCGGAATTCGACGAAACCACTTTTGTTGGATCCGGGATGTGAAGTTATTGCTAGATTTCAAATTTCATAATTCTTGGAGCTAGTATGTGAGCGTGGCGAAGAAAAATGTGTTTTGGTCAATTACAGTTAAATTGGATCGACCAGAAAAGGGCCATTTTTCAGACGATTTCATAATTCGACGAAACTAATTTTGTTGGGACTGTATCGTCAAAACATAGCTAGATTTATTTTTCGGGAAATTTTAGAATCGGTATGTGGCCCCGGCAAATTGAAATGTACGTTCAAATTAAATATTGAATGTGTTATATTTTAATTTGAAGGAAAACTGACTGAAACAGTCGAATGGGCCTACGAAACATATCCCATTGTGTTCGGAATGGGGGTATTTAGCTAGGGACGATAGTCATTGGGTTTGGATTGGGGTTCGTGAGTGAAAGAGGGTATTTTTGGAAAAAAATATAAATAAATAGAAAATTCTCATTGGATGGTCAAAATCCTAGCCCCCTTTGAATCAGCCGCCGCCACTTCCAACGAACGATCCAAATCGCCCAAAACTTCCCTCCCTCCGATCTCCCTCGATTCCCAATTAAATTTGAAACCACCTAAACGAAAATGAGGTGCTAAACGAGATCTTTCCATCCATACACACGTGATCGACTCTGGTGAAGTAGAGCGGCGCCATTTCTGTCGAGAACACGCCGCCGTCGATCGAGTTTTGGGGGCCAGGGGGTTCGAGTTCATCAACTCGGGGCGGCGCAGGTAGCTGATGCGGTGGCGCAGCTCAAGGTGGCCTCCATCAACGTGAAACAGACGGTGGCGATCGCAAACCTAAACCCTAGATTTTAACGATGTTTTCCAGAGGAGGGTGTTTAATTTGGAAAAGGTAGCATTTTTAAGCGCTGTAAATTTAATTAATTACATTTTTAAATTGTTTGATGTTTAAAATTACATATCTTTTTCATTTTTTTGACGAAATTCAGTGAAACAAGAGACAGTGGACTCGTGTGGATGTCTTCTACATTCTAGAAGAGACCGCATATTTTTCTGAGCCTTCTGCTATTTTTGGTGGAGTGGAACCCTGTGACGATCCCAAAACCCCGTGACACGGTGTTAAGGATAATCATTGGAATATAACACATTAATCATCATTAGCAGATCACAGATAATAGCATAAACAGAAAATAGAATAATTTACACACATATGACAGCGGAATCATATAGATACCATCACATCAGAGAAGCACAGTACAGGATACAACTTAGTGCATAATGATACATAATCAGTCACCATCGCCTGAGGCAGAATCATACATAAAGAGTACACAAAAGGAATATCAGTCTACATCGCCAATGGCAGAATCATAATATAGATACAATAATAGCGGAGAAAATCCAAGTCAGCGCAGTGTAGTCAAGCCTCGCCATGAGCCAAAAGATGCGTCAGAAACCTGTAACTAGGCTGCCCATGTGAAAATGAGGGCACCCGAGTTTGCAAGGTGAAACAAACTACGAGTCAGTCATGGGACTGGTATGAGAAATCTACTTAACTTATTAACAACAATAATGAGGCAATTCAAAGGACCACGCCACTTTCGCGGAACGGGTTTACTCCAATGAGTGCTAGTGCATGAAATAAAATAAACGATTAAATCAACGCAATGCTTTTTTTTGTAAAATGAAGCCATTATAAGACTCAGGTCCCATCACACAATGCAACGCAAGCCGGAGGATAGAGTTTTCCCTTATAATGGCCAAAGATGCTTCATACGAATAAAACAAAAATGTTTGGTATTATTACTAGTGCGTATATGTTTCAAAAGCAAATTCAATCATAAATATCAATCCTAGACGGCATACTAGTAATACAATCACATCCGCATATTTCGTATTAGAAATTGGATTCCTTCTTGAGTCGAGGCAAGGGGCAAGCTCCTCTCCAATTCAAGACACTCTAGCAAATGTCCCAGGACCCCACTATGATCCTTGGATCTTCAGGGCCGGTCCTCTCTTACTTTTGAGGATTAGTTATTCCTGAACACACGTTTCCCGGTCCTTACAGACCTATATCGAGGCGTCTCGCATTCCAACAACCACACAGGTGAAAAGTATATATAATGTCAGGGCTGGTAGGTCACTGACACCACCTTAGCTAGAAAGAAACGTCGTGCTCTCCCTGCAGTCACTCTCCCTTTTTTGACTCATACCGAGGTGTGAGGCTCGCGAATTCACGTTATACACAAAGCTACGTCACACAGACCATGCTTTGATCATCAACCACAAGACTTTGCTTTACAACAGAAGCCTTGATCATATGCCACTTAGACGTGCCACACAGGCAATCCACTCCATGCGACTGATTTCTGTCAATACATAACCTCTGAGCTCGTACGTCTCAGAGAAGGGCGTTAAGCAAGAGAATAAATTCTCCGCCGCCAAACAGATATATATTTAACAGAGATCAATCAACACAGAACAAAATCCGATGTCAGACACACAGTCCATTTACAAGTCCGTTCTGGGTCTGAACGAAACCGGAGGCACCAATTCCTCGCATATCCGTACAATCAACAGTATGTGTGGACGACTACTACTTCAATTCCTTCATGGTAGCTACTCCAATCACGAGCATCAGTAGCGCCCATCCATCCAATGTGGAGATCGTCGGTCTTCAGTCGTCTTCGACTCTTCGACTTCTCAACGTCGATCGATTATTTGAAATGAGATAAACTCGGCCTTTTCAAATAACCCACGTATATTTAGATTTTCAAATCAGTTAACTACGTGGTTGGACTATTCAACATTCACATTTCAGTTATTTAGTTATAATTTTCATGTCAAATACATTCTACCATCACATATCAAGCAAACACAACAAAATTGGTTTATTTTCACTCTATATCGTCTACAGTACTTTATAACGATATATCGCCATTTTTATTTAATTTAAAACGGCCATATTTAATTAAACGACGTTTCAGGTCGTGTCGATGCACTGGCGCTGCTTTTCATTAATTTTGTTTTACACATACATGAAAATTTAACTGTTGGATCTTCACAAATTTTACATCATTAGGAAGGTCATTTCAAAACGAATCCAACGGTTTCAGTTTTGGGAAAATCCGACGGTCGGATCTTCCACACTAACCATTTGAAGTTACGATTTCATTTTACGAACTGCAACGTCGTTATTCGATTTAATTTAATTATATTTATATATATAAATATAATCATTTCTGGCGCTATTTTTCTTCAGTTTTGAATTAAACATTCCAGACAATCCAACCGTCGGATCTTTACAAAGTTGGTGTCGTTGGAAAGATATTTCCAAGGCGAACCCAACGGTTGAGGTTTCGGGAAAATCCAATGGTTGGATCTTCCGCACTAGTCGTTTGAAATCACGGTTTCAAAACATGAACTGCACGGCCACGTTTCGTTTTAATTCTATTTATATTTATATAAATATAGTTCATTTAAAAATTCCTATATCGTTTTGACTTCAATTATTTCACTAACACCTTTAAATTTTGGAAAATTTCGCCATAACCTCCTTTGTACGGAAGGGTCTGGGAAAATTCCCAAATAGCCACATGGGCGTCTCATATCAAAAAGAAAAAGAAAAAGCCAAGCGGCTAGCCAACAGGCTCATAAAATCATCACCCAAACAAAGCAGTAAATGTGTACCTATTTGTCGGGCACAAAATTCTATTTCTCTTCTCTAGCCCCTTTTGCTTTAACCTGTTCAATAGATATGCATGTACATATATACAATTTCTAACATTCATCATTTTCCATTCAATTTCATATTTGATTTGCTTTGGTTTAAAAACACCATTCATTCTAATGTTGCATGCATAGGCTAAAATCATATCATTAGCTAGTTAATGTATATTTCAACTCATGCACGTTTATTTGAACAAGTGGCTATTTTTAACACTTCACATTTCAAAGATGATAATTTTGGCGAACTAAAATAGATTTCAACACATGACTATTTTATTTAGTTCCTATGCATGTTAAAATATAATATTTCTATCACAAATATTTATTTCAACGTCCGCATATCTTTAGCATATCACACATATGATACAAATGATATTTTTATCGTTCAAAATATTTATTCAACCAATGGATGGTTTCAACACTTCATAGTTTCAATAAAAATGTAATTTTTATTGTTCGATCTTTTTATTCAACACATGAACTTTTCCACTACACACACTTCTCAACAAATGAGCATTTCCACACATGGATATTTTATTTATGTTGTTCATATTGGAAAGATGAGATTTTTATTGTTGAAATTATTTATATAAGGCGAATATTTTTCATACTTCATATATAATAAAAATGTGATTTTTATTGTTTAAACACTTCATTCATTCACAAATGAATTTAATTTTCACACAACACTTTTCAACACACAAACATTTCCACACATGGATATAGTTTCAACATATGGCTTTAATTTCAACGCATGAAAATAATTTCAACATATGAAAATAATTCTAACACACAAAGATTATTCAAAATTTCGGCAGCATAACGGCAGGGTAGTTAAAACCGGCACCGTCCCTAGTACGGCTCCTCGCTCTACCTTAAAACCTCGCGGTTTTTGACAATGGGGATTCATGCATCTAATTCGCACGCAGGCGGCATGTTTATTTTTATTTCCACAAATATTTCGAATTCATTTCAATCACCAATGGGTATTTTTCAACCACAACCAAACAATATCAACCACAAACAATTACTCAACCATTCGTATTTTCCATCCAATATTTCACACCAATTCACCACAATAAATATCGTCCATGGTTTGTGGACGAGGGGAGTATATATATATATATATAATATAATATATATTTGCTATATTTCACTTGCATTTCAACACATATGTCACTTATTCTATGCATGTAAAAATTCATACTTCGCTTATATAGCTTACACTACGTATGTACATGAGGTATACAACACGTATGTAATTTATATTTCGCTTATATAAATTATACACGACATTTTCCATTCAATTTCACGTCAATTTATATTTCTCACCTTGGTTTTCTGAGCGCTAAAAATCGATACGATGTCAGAAAAATCCGCGGCTTCTTCTATTGGTTAGAGAGCTTCCTTGCGGTCTCGATGTTTCCTGTTTCATCGAATTTCGTCAACACACCAAAAAGATATGATTTTTCAAAGTGTAAAGATCAAAGAAAACTCACTTTCACGAAGCTTCGAAACTAGGTTTACAGTTTTCGCGAAATCAGTGGCACGTGGGGACGATCGGGGAGTTGGACGTGGAAGAGGGAAGAGAGGGCTTTAAATCGGTGGTGGTTTGGTGGCGTTCGGTGGTCGGTGGCGTTCAGGGCGGCGGCGGGAAGTGCTCGACTTCCTGGCGTCGATACGGGCGGAGGAGGCGACTGTGGGGGCGGCGGTGGGGTTGGATTTGAAGAGGAGGAGGAGACGCGTCGAGGGGTGGTGGTGGCGAAGGCTAGAAGCGGCTGTAGCGGCGGCGGTGGAGGAGAGAAGGTAGGGAGCTCGGGTCGCCGTTGATCGGGGTTTTTTTTTTTTTTTTAAATTTATGAAAGGAAAATTCTGATTGGCCGAGGGTTATATTAAATTTTTAAATAGTGTTTTCTCAAACGAACTCCTTTTTAAATCCAACGACTGTCGCCCCTAGCTAAATACCCCCATTCCGGACACAATGTGATATGTTTCGTAGGCCAATTCGACTGTTACAGTCAGTTATTTTTCAAATTAAAGTATAAAACATTTAATTTTTAACTCTGAACGCACATTTCAATTTGCCAGGACCACAAACTGATTCGAAAAATTCCAGAAAAATAAATCTAGCTGTGTTTTGACGCTACGGTCCCAACAAAACTAGTTTCGTTGAATTCTGAGGTCGTTTGAAAAATGGCCATTTTCTGGTCGATCCACTTTAACAGAAATCGACCAAACACATTTTCTTTTGCCACGCTCACATACTAGCTTCAAAATTTATGAAATTTGAAACCTAGCAACAGTTTGACATCCCGGACCCAACAAAATTGGTTTTGTCGAATTCCGAGGTCGTATGCAAAATATCAATTTTCCAGGCCTATATATTCTATATACCGACCCTTCTGAAAATTCATTCGGCCATAACTTTTGATTCCCGTTATGAAACTTCGATTTTTCAGATTCGTTAGAAAGGTATTGACTAACAGATTTAAATATTTTTGGTTTCGCTAAAATCCGTTATATTTTCCACCTTGCATAGTCGGTCAAAGTTTGAATTCAAATTTTCAAACTGACTCACTATTTCTAATTCACTATTTTATTGAAATATTCTATTTCAATTGTTCAAATTCCTTTGAAATAACCAATTTAAAAAAAAATTAATTGGCTCGTATTTTCCGGGTTATTACAATCTCCCCTACTTAAATCTTTTCGTCCTCGAAAAGGATACAACAGTAAAGTAGGAAATAAAATGTAAATGCAAAGTATTGTAAAGGTACCTTGCACCGGAGTTAGTCAGAGATATCCACTCTGCATTTGGGGTAAGCTTGCTTAATGCTTTCCTCAGTTTCCCAAGTACAGTCTCTAGGATCACTGCTCCACTGCACTTTAACTAAATGAACCTTTTTACTTCTGAGTTCTCTAGTTTCTTTGCCAACAATATTTAATGGCTCTCTTTTGAGTGCTAATTCTGGAGTTATCTCCACATCCCGTTGCGCTGCTTCTTCTACAACAAGATCAGGATCATGCACATGTCTCCTAAGTTGAGATACGTGAAAAACATTGTGCACTCCAGGCAACCAATCTGGTAATTGAACCCTATAAGCAAGAGTTCCAATTCGTTCAAGTATAGGAAAGGGACCAATAAATCTCGGTGCCAACTTCCCAGTCTTGCCAGATCTGATTACTCCTCTCATCGGAGAAACCTTTAAATAAACATGATTACCAACAGCAAATGTCAAATCTCTCCTTCTAGAGTCTGCATAACTTTTCTGTCTTCTTTGGGCGGTTTTCAATCGCTTCTTAATGAAGTCCACTTTATCAGATGCTTCTCTAATCATATCGGGTCCTAGTACAAGTCTGTTGCCAGTTTCTACCCAACATGCAGGAGATCTGCAGGGTCTGCCATATAATGCTTCAAATGGTGACATTCTCAAACTTGCTTGATAGCTATTGTTATATGAGAATTCTGCCAAATGCAAATGATCTTCCCATGACCCACCAAAATCGATTATACAAGCCCGCAATAAATCTTCTAGAATTCTATTCACCCGCTCAGTTTGGCCATCTGTTTGAGGGTGATAAGCGGTGCTCATATTCAATTTTGTTCCCAATTCTGTCTGGAAGGCCTCCCAGAACTTGCTAGTAAATAGGGGATCTCTATCACTGACTATGCTGATGGGAATTCCATGCAGCTTAACAATTTCTCTGAAATATATCTGTGCTAGACTTTGGGCAGTTCTATTGGACCTGACAGGTATAAAATGGGCAGTCTTCGTGAAGCGATCTACGATTACCCAAATGTTGTCATTACCTTTCTTGGTTCGCGGCAAACCATCTATGAAATCCATGGAAATATGTTCCCATTTCCAGCCTGGGACTTCCAACGGTTGCAACAGTCCAGCTAGCTTCTGTTGGTCACTCTTAACCAATTGACAAGTAGGGCATCTGCTAACATACAAGGAAATATCTCTTTTCATTGCCTTCCACCAGAATGTGCGTTTGATATCGTTGTACATTTTACTCACACCTGGATGGATGCAAAATTTGGATTTATGGCATTCATCCAGCACTTCTCTTTTGAGCTCAGGAAGGTTGGGAACACAAATTCTCCCATTCAGCCTCAAAACTCCTTCTTTATTTACTTGAAAGCTGGAGGGTTCTCCTTTCTGGATTCTTTCCTTGATCTTTTGAATGAAATAATCATTCTTCTGGAGAGCACATATCTTATCGATCAAGCTAGGTGTAATTATAAGATGGGCAACAATTGCGGTTTTTCTACTAAGTGCATCCGCTACAACGTTAGCCTTCCCCAGCGTATACAGGATATCAAGATCATACGCTGCAAGAAATTCTAGCCAACGCTGCTGTCTCAGATTCAGATCTTTCTGGGTATATAAATACTTCAATGATTGATGATCTATGTACAGTATAAATTTCTCGCCCAATAAATAATGCCTCCAGATTTTCAAGGCAAAAACGACGGCTAGCAACTCAAGATCATGAGTCACATAATTCTTCTCATGCGGTTTCAGTTGGCGGCTTGCATAAGCGACTACTTGGCCTCTCTGCATTAACACTGCACCAAGACCTCTAATAGAAGCATCTGTCCAAACCGTTAAATCCTGATTGCCATCAATAATTGTTAACACTGGAGCGGTGGTCAGCTTCGATTTCAATTCCTGGAAAGCTTCTTCACAGTCGGAAGTCTAATTAAACTTCTCGTGTTTCTTTGTGAGCTTCGTTAACGGACCGGATATCTTCGAAAAATCCTTAACGAACTTTCGATAATAACTAGCCAACCCCATAAAACTTCTAACTTCTGTGGGAGTAATGGGTTGTTTCCAGTCTTGAATCGCTGTTATTTTGCTTGGGTCAACAGAAATTCCTTTCTCTGACACGACATGGCCAAGAAATTTAACTTCTTCTTGCCAGAAGACACATTTAGAGAATTTGGCTTTGAAGACGTTCTTCCTTAGAATCTCCAATACTTGTTCTAAGTGTTTTTCATGCTCGGGTTTTGATTTGGAGTAGATTAAAATATCATCGATGAATACGAGGACAAATTTATTCAGAACTCCCCTAAACACTCTATTCATTAGATCGACAAAGTATGCTGGAGCGTTGCATAGGCCAAACGGCATTACTAACCATTCATAAAATATGTCTGGACCTCTGAAAGCGGTCAAAGGAACACACTCTTCTGCTATTCTCAATTGATGAAAACCTATAGCTAGGTCCATTCGGGAAAATACTTTCGCCCCATTCAATTGGTCTAGCAAATCATCAATGCGGGGTAATGGATATTTATTTTTAAGCGTCTGTTTGTTGAGGTCTCGGTAATCAACACATAATCTAAGAGTACCGTCTGACTTCGGGACAAACACAACAGCTGCACCCCAATTAGAAAAACTCGGTCTGATTAGACCCTTCCACAACAGTTGACGAGTTTGATCGCCTAATTCTTCTTTTTCTTTCGGAGTCATTCTACGAATTGGATGCACCACTGGTCTGGCATTGGGAATTAGATCGATTCGGAATTCTATTTCTCTTTGCGGAGGTAAGTTTTCAACTTCTTCAAACACATCCACATAGTTTCTAATAATCGGAATCTTCTCCATGGAAGTGGGGATAAGTTCTAATACTGACCAAAATTCTTCTATATTCGGATTCGAACCATGACAGGGAATCGTAATATATCCAAGCTTCGTTCGAATTTTAACGATTCTTTCCGCGCAATTCACTTCGGCTTCATATTTCGTTAACCAATCCAGCCCGAGAATAATATCGAATTCGGGGAAATCCATAACGATTAAAATGAAAGGAAACTTGTAGGAAGAATAAGAGACTGGCACTCTACAATATGAACCGAGAGTAACAGGACCCCCTATCGGGTTATGAACTTCAACCGATTCTTTGAGCTTTCGCTGTTTTAACTTTAATTTGTGCACTGTGTTTCTAGCAATAAAACTACGCGATGCACCTATGTCAAATAATACAGAAACAGGAATATTTTTAATTGTAAGGGTACCTCCCAAAACATCGGGTTTACCTGCTCCATCGGAAGCAGCTGGCGGGCTAGACCCGTCATAGACGTGAGCTACTGTAGCTTTCTTCAGCAAAGGACAGTCTTTGACCAGATGATCGGTCTTGCGACAGTTGAAGCACGAGCGAGGGTTCTGAGAGCCTTGGCTCGAGCCTTGAGAATTTGTCTTCTGTCTCTTCGGAGCTGTGCAGACGTTTGAGTGGTGCCCCGGCTTACCACAGTTAAAGCAATTTCCTCTTGGCGGCTTGCCAGTCTGAGGCTTTGAAGATGCTGCTTGGCTTGACTCGCCCTGATTTACAGCAGGCTTGCGCTTGTTTCCAGCTTGGCTTCTAGCGCGATCCTGATCCAGATGCCTTTGATCATGGTCTTCATAGTTGCATGTCATTTCCACTAGCTCGTTGAATTCCAGCTTGACATGGGCCATGGCTCTATCATGATATTGTCGTTCTTAGCCCAAGGATAAACCTCTTATTTTTGGATTTTGCGGTAGCAACGAGCTCTGGAGCATAGGGCGACAACATTGTAAATTTATTCAGATAATCTTGCACGGAAAGATCCCCTTGCTGGAGATTGGCGAAGTCATCGTGCATTCTTTCTAAAGCTTGTTCTGGGACATATTTCTCCCTGAAGAGTTCTTTAAATCCATCCCATGTTCTTCCAGCTTCTCTATTCCCGGCGGTAAGAGATTCCCACCATAATTCGGCTTGTTCCTGCATAAGCCAGACGCCCATAATAGCTTTGTCTTCGTCTCCAAGCCTTAGGCCTTCAAGAATTTTCTCGCATGTTTTGAGCCATGCAAGGGCCTCTATTACGGTGCCAGTTCCCGAGAAGGTCTTGCCTCCTAAGTTCTTATATCTCTTAGCTACACGGTCAAGCTCGAATTATTGAGCTGCCGGAGGTTGTATCAAAGGTCCTTCTTGAGCTGGGATTTCTCCCCTTCCTCGACCTTGGCCGGCACGGCCTCCTCTAGCGGTGGCTGCTCTGGTAGCCATTTGTCAAATTCTGTATAAGCAACGAAAAAGTCAGCTAACAGAAATGATAGTCTATTGCATAGTTAAGCAGAAAATTTCTACGGAAAGATAACGATGGACTGATCAATTGTTTTTGCTATTCTGCTCAGCTCATTCTAGGACCTTACTAGTCCTATCTCTAATGAGCGACTCGCCTTAGAATACTACTGATCCTATTTTGACGAAGTGTTTAATGTGTTAGACTCCAGAACTAAGGTTAACCAAAGCTCTGATACCAGCTGTGACGATCCCAAAACCCCGTGACACGGTATTAAGGATAATCATTGGAATATAACACATTAATCATCATTAGCAGATCACAGATAATAGCATAAACAGAAAATAGAATAATTTACACACATATGACAGCGGAATCATATAGATATCATCACATCAGAGAAGCACAGTACAGGATACAACTTAGTGTATAATGATACATAATCAGTCACCATCGCCTGAGGCAGAATCATACATAAAGAGTACACAAAAGGAATATCAGTCTACATCTACAATGGCGGAATCATAATATAGATACAATAATAGCGGAGAAAATCCAAGTCAGCGCAGTGTAGTCAAGCCTCGCCATGAGCCAAAAGATGCGTCAGAAACCTGTAACTAGGCTGCCCATGTGAAAATGAGGGCACCCGAGTTTGCAAGGTGAAACAAACTACGAGTTAGTCATGGGACTGGTATGAGAAATCTACTTAACTTATTAACAACAATAATGAGGCAATTCAAAGGACCACGCCACTTTCGCGGAACGGGTTTACTCCAATGAGTGCTAGTGCATGAAATAAAATAAACGATTAAATCAACGCAATGCTTTTTTTTATAAAATGAAGCCATTATAAGACTCAGGTCCCATCACACAATGCAACGCAAGCCGGAGGATAGAGTTTTCCCTTATAATGGCCAAAGATGCTTCATACGAATAAAACAAAAATGTTTGGTATTATTACTAGTGCATATATGTTTCAAAAGCAAATTCAATCATAAATATCAATCCTAGACGGCATGGGTACCATATATCATGTCGCCATACTAGTAATACAATCACATCCGCATATTTCGTATTGGAAATTGGATTCCTTCATGAGTCGAAGCAAGGGGGAAGCTCCTCTCCGATTCGAGACACTCTAGCAAATGTCCCAGGACCCCACTATGATCCTTGGATCTTCTGGGCCGGTCCTCTCTTACTTTTGAGGATTAGTTATTCCGGAACACACGTTTCCCGGTCCTTACAGACCTATATCGAGGTGCCTCGCATTCCAACAACCACACAGGTGAAAAGTATATATAATGTCAGGGCTGGTAGGTCACTGACACCACCTTAGCTAGAAAGAAACGTCTTGCTCTCCCTGCAGTCACTCTCCCGTTTTTGACTCATACCGAGGTGTGAGGCTCGCGAATTCACGTTATACACAAAGCTACGTCACACAGACCATGCTTTGATCATCAACCACAAGACTTTGCTTTGCAACAGAAGCCTTGATCATATGCCACTTAGGCGTGCCACACAGGCAATCCACTCCATGCGACTGATTTCTGTCAATACATAACCTCTGAGCTCGTACGTCTCAGAGAAGGGCGTTAAGCAAGAGAATAAATTCTCCGCCGCCAAACAGATATATATTTAACAGAGATCAATCAACACAGAACAAAATCCGATGTCAGACACACAGTCCATTTACAAGTCCGTTCTAGGCCTGAACGAAACCGGAGGCACCAATTCCTCGCATATCCGTACAATCAACAGTATGTGTGGACGGCTACTACTTTAATTCCTTCATGGTAGCTACTCCAATCACGAGCATCAGTAGCGCCCATCCATCCAATGTGGAGATCGTCGGTCTTCAGTCGTCTTCGACTCTTCGACTTCTCAACGTCGATCGATTATTTGAAATGAGATAAACTCGGCCTTTTCAAATAACCCACGTATATTTAGATTTTCAAATCAGTTAACTACGTGGTTGGACTATTCAACATTCACATTTCAGTTATTTAGTTATAATTTTCATGTCAAATACAGTTAACCATCACATATCAAGCAAACACAACAAAATTGGTTTATTTTCACTCTATATCGTCTATAGTACTTTATAACGATATATCGCCATTTTTATTTAATTTAAAACGGCCATATTTAATTAAACGACGTTTCAGGTCGTGTCGATGCACTGGCGCTGCTTTTCATCAATTTTGTTTTACACATACATGAAAATTTAACCGTTGGATCTTCACAAATTTTACATCATTAGGAAGGTCATTTCAAAACGAATCCAACGGTTTTAGTTTTGGGAAAATCCGACGGTCGGATCTTCCACACTAACCATTTGAAGTTACGATTTCAATTTACGAACTACAGCGTCGTTATTCGATTTAATTTAATTATATTTATATATATATATATAATCGTTTCTGGCGCTATTTTTCTTCAGTTTTGAATTAAACATTCCAGACAATCCAACCGTCGGATCTTTACAAAGTTGGTGCCGTTGGAACGATATTTCCAAAGCGAACCGAACGGTTGAGGTTTCGGGAAAATCCAATGGTTGGATCTTCCGCACTAGTCGTTTGAAATCACGGTTTCAAAACATGAACTGCACGGCCACGTTTCGTTTTAATTCTATTTATATTTATATATTTATATAAATATAATTCATTTAAAAATTCCTATATCGTTTCCACTTCAATTATTTCACTAACACCTTTAAATTTTGGAAAATTTCGCCATAACCTCCTTTGTACGAGAGGGTCTGGGAAAATTCCCAAATAGCCACACGGGCGTCTCATATCAAAAAGAAAAAGAAAAAGCCAAGCGGCTAGCCAACAGGCTCATAAAATCATCACCCAAACAAAGCGGTAAATGTGTACCTATTTGTCGGGCACAAAATTCTATTTCTCTTCTCTAGCCCCTTTTGCTTTAACCTGTTCAATAGATATGCATGTACATATATACAATTTCTAACATTCATCATTTTCCATTCAATTTCATATTAGATTTCCTTTGGTTTATAAACACCATTCATTCTAATGTTGCATGCATAGGCTAAAATCATATCATTAGCTAGTTAATGTATATTTCAACTCATGCACGTTTACTTGAACAAGTGGCTATTTTTAACACTTCACATTTCAAAGATGATAATTTTGGCGAACTAAAATAGATTTCAACACATGACTATTTTATTTAGTTCCTATGCATGTTAAAAAATAATATTTCTATCACAAATATTTATTTCAACGTCCGCATATCTTTAGCATATCACACATATGATAAAAATGATATTTTTATCGTTCAAAATATTTATTCAACCAATGGATGGTTTCAACACTTCATAGTTTCAATAAAAATGTAATTTTTATTGTTCGATCTTTTTATTCAACACATGAACTTTTCCACTACACACACTTCTCAACAAATGAGCATTTCCAGACATGGATATTTTATTTATGTTGTTCATATTGGAAAGATGAGATTTTTATTGTTGAAATTATTTATATAAGGCGAATATTTTTCATACTTCATATATAATAAAAATGTGATTTTTATTGTTTAAACACTTCATTCATTCACAAATGAATTTAATTTTCACACAACACTTTTCAACACACAAACATTTCCACACATGGATATAGTTTCAACATATGGCTTTAATTTCAACGCATGAAAATAATTTCAACATATGAAAATAATTCTAACACACAAAGATTATTCAAAATTTCGGCAGCATAACGGCAGGGTAGTTAAAACCGGCACCGTCCCTAGTACGGCTCCTCGCTCTACCTTAAAACCTCGCGGTTTTTGACAATGGGGATTCATGCATCTAATTCGCACGCAGGCGGCATGTTTATTTTTATTTCCACAAATATTTCGAATTCATTTCAATCACCAATGGGTATTTTTCAACCACAACCAAACAATATCAACCACAAACAATTACTCAACCATTCGTATTTTCCATCCAATATTTCACACCAATTCACCACAATAAATATCGTCCATGGTTTGTGGACGAGGGGAGTATATATATATATATATAATATAATATATATTTGCTATATTTCACTTGCATTTCAACACATATATCACTTATTCTATGCATGTAAAAATTCATACTTCGCTTATATAGCTTACACTACGTATGTACATGAGGTATACAACACGTATGTAATTTATATTTCGCTTATATAAATTATACACGACATTTTCCATTCAATTTCACGTTAATTTAGATTTCTCACGTTGGTTTTCTGAGCGCTAAAAATCGATACGATGTCAGAAAAATCCGCGGCTTCTTCTATTAGGTAGAGAGCTTCCTTGCGGTCTCGATGTTTCTTGTTTCATCGAATTTCGTCAACACACCAAAAAGATATGATTTTTCAAAGTGTAAAGATCAAAGAAAACTCACTTTCACGAAGCTTCGAAACTAGGTTTACAGTTTTCGCGAAATCAGTGGCACGTGGGGACGATCGGGGTGTTGGACGTGGAAGAGGGAAGAGAGGGCTTTAAATCGGTGGTGGTTTGGTGGCGTTCGGTGGTCGGTGGCGTTCAGGGCGGCGGCCGGGAAGTGCTCGACTTCCTGGCGTCGATACGGGCGGAGGAGGCGACTGTGGGGGCGGCGGTGGGGTCGGATTTGAAGAGGAGGAGGAGACGCGTCGAGGGGTGGTGGTGGAGAAGGCTGGAAGCGGCTGTAGCGGCGGCGGTGGAGGAGAGAAGGTAGGGAGCTCAGGTCGCCGTTGATCGGGGGGATTTCTTTTTTTTTTTTTAAAAAAAATTTATGAAAGGAAAATTCTGATTGGCCGAGGGTTATATTAAATTTTTAAATAGTGTTTTCTCAAACGAACTCCTTTTTAAACCCAACGACTGTCGCCCCTAGCTAAATACCCCCATTCCGGACACAATGGGATATGTTTCATAGGCCAATTCGACTGTTACAGTCAGTTATTTTTCAAATTAAAGTATAAAACATTTAATTTTTAACTCTGAACGCACATTTCAATTTGCCAGGGCCACAAACTGATTCGAAAAATTCCAGAAAAATAAATCTAGCTGTGTTTTGGCGCTACGGTCCCAACAAAACTAGTTTCGTCGAATTCTGAGGTAGTTTGAAAAATGGCCATTATCTGGTCGATCCACTTTAACAGAAATCGACCAAACACATTTTCTTTTGCCACGCTCACATACTAGCTTCAAAATTTATGAAATTTGAAACCTAGAAACTGTTTGACATCCCGGACCCAACAAAGTGGTTTCGTCGAATTCCGAGGTCGTATGCAAAATATCAATTTTCCAGGCCTATATATTCTATATACCGATCCTTCTGAAAATTCATTCGGCCATAACTTTTGATTCCCATTATGAAACTTCGATTTTTCAGATTCGTTAGAAAGGTATTGACTAACAGATTTAAATATTTTTGGTTTCGCTAAAATCCGTTATATTTTCCACCCTGCATAGTCGGTCAAAGTTTGAATTCAAATTTTCAAACTGACTCACTATTTCTAATTCACTATTTTATTGAAATATTCTATTTCAATTGTTCAAATTCCTTTGAAATAACCAATTTAAAAAAAAAAAAAATTGGCTTGTATTTTCCGGGTTATTACAAACCCAATGTGAGATTTCTAATTTATAAACGATATGGAAAAACAACGATGTATAAATTATATAGTCGATGTATGAGTTATATAAGCGTTGTACACCTCATGTATAAGCGTGGTATAAGTTGTATGTTCGATGTATAAGTTATGCATGCATTGTAAAAATTATATGTGTGTTGAAATGAAGTGAAGTGAATTGAAATATATTTATATACGAATATATATATATATATATATATACTCCCCTCGTCCACAGACCATGGACGATATTTATTGGTTGTGATATTGTTTGGATTATTTGGTTGATGTGAAATTTGGTGAATAATGTGAATGGTTGATAGAATTGTTTGTGGTTGAGAATGATTGATTGTGGTTGAAAAATACCCATCTGAGGTTGAAAACAAAATTAGAATAGATTGTGGAAATGAATGAAAACATGCTCGCCTGCGTGCGAATTAGATGCATGAAATCCCCATTGTCAAAAACCACGAGGTTTTAAGGTAGAGCGAGGAGCCGTACTTCGATACGAACCCGGTTTTAACTACCCTGCCGTTATGCTGTCGAAATTTTCTGAAATATTCATGTGTTAGAATTATTTTCATTTGTTGAAATTATTTTCATGAGTTGAAACCGAATTCATGTGTTGAATAGAAATTCATTCATTGAATAGAAATTCATGTGTTGAATGGCATTCGTGTTTTAAATAAATTGCTTTAACAATAAAAATCACAATTTTATTATATATACGAACTATAGAGAACATTCATGTGTTGAATAGAAATTAATTCGTTGAATAGAAATTCATGTGTTGAATGGTACTCATGTTTTAAATAAATTGCTTTAACAATAAAAATCACATTATTATTATATATACGAACTATAGAGAACATTCATGTGTTGAATAGAAATTCATTCGTTGAATAGAAATTCATGTGTTGAATGGTACTCGTGTTTTAAATAAAATTTTTTAACAATAAAAATCACATTTTTATTATATATACGAACTCTAGAGAACATTCATGTGTTGAATAGAAATTCGTTCGTTGAATAGAAATTCATGTGTTGAATGGTACTCGTGTTTTAAATAAATTGTTTTATAATAAAAATCATATTTTTATCATCTATATGAACTATATAAAATAGTCGTGTTTTGAAATAAATTGTTTTACAATAAAAATCACATTTTTATTATATACATGAATTGTTAAAAATAGTGAAGTGTTGAAATAAATGTTTATTGGATAAAAACATCATTTTTATCAAATGTATGAAATGGATATGGTTTTGAAATCGAAGTCGATTATATTTATATATATATAAATATTATTAAAATAAATCGAATAACGAAGTTGCAGTTCGTGTTTTAAAATCGTGATTTCAAACGATTAGTGCGGAAGATCCGACCATCGGATTTTCCCGAAACCACAACCGTTGATTTCGCCTTGGAAATATCTTTCCAACAGCACCAACTTTGTAAAGATCCAATGATTGGATTGTCTGGGATGTTTAATTCAAATCTGAAGAAAAATAGCGCCAGAATCGATTATATATGTATATATATATGTATGTATATGTATATGTATATATATAATTAAATTAAATCGAATAACGACGCTGCAGTTCGTATTTTGAAATCGTAACTTCAAACGATTAGTGCGGGAGATCCGACCGTCGGATTTTCCCGAAACTGAAACCGTTGGATTCGTTTTGAAAATATCTTTCTAATAATATAAAATTTGTGAAGATCCAATGGTTAGATTTTCATATATATGTAAATCAAATCTGGAGAAAAACAGCGCCACGGCCGCGTTATGGCCTGAAGCGTCGTTTGAATGAATTGGCTATTTTTAAATAAATAAAAATAGCGATAAATCGTGATAAATATTATAAACGATATGGAATGGAAATAAACTGAATTTGCTCAATTTATGTGATATTTGATGGTTGAATGTGTTTGGCGTGAGAACTACATTAAAGAACAGAATTGGTGATGTCGAATAATTTAACCATTGAAATGAATTGATTTGAAATTCTAAATATACGTGAATTATTTGAAAAGGACGAGTTAATTCTCATTTCAAATAATTGATTGACGATTGAATGTCGAAGATATAAAGACGATGCAAGACCGATGATCTTCACGTCGAATGGAGGGGTGCTACTGATGCTCATGATAGGAGTAGCTACCTAGAAGGGGTTGAAGTAGTGGTCGTCCGGACGTACATGTTGATTGTACGGGTATGCGAGGAATAAAGACCCTCCGGTTTCGTTCAGACCCAGAACGGACTTGTAAATGGACTGTGTGTCTGACATTGGATTTCATTCTGTGTGATTGATAGACGTCAGTTGCATGGCGTGAATTGCCTGTGTGGCATGCTGAGATGCAATGATCAAAGCTTTTGTTGAAAAGCATAGCTTTGTGGTTAATGATCAAAGCAACGCCTGTGTGGCATAGCTTTGTGTATAACGTAAATTCGCGAGCCTCACACCCCTGTATGGACCAGAAACGGGAGAGAACTTCAGGGAGGACATGCGTTTCTTTCTAGCTAGAGGTGGTGTCGGTGCTTAAACTAGCTGACATTTATATTATTTTCACCTGTGTGGTTGTTGCTGTTGCGAGGAGCCTCGGATATATCGGTGACTATGTGAAGCCGATGGAGTCATTCGTTGGCTAGTTTGCACCCCAAAGGGCGGGGAAACGTAGTGTTCAAGGTTTAAGTTTAATCCACATCGAGTGGACCAGTCCTGTTGCTCCAAGGCTTGCCTGCCGCTTGCCTGAGACATGGTAGGCTAGATTGTCTTGAAGCAGTGAGGACGATCCCTGGCCTCGGTTCATGACGGAAATCCAATTTCCAAATACGACATCGTGCAGTTTTGATTGTATATATATATATATATATATATATGGCGACATGATATATGGTACCCATGCCGTCTATGATTGATATTTATGATTGTATCTAAAATTAGAAATTAACTGAAAACGAGTTAGGACGGATGGTTTCCTGGGTATTGGTCTGATGTTGGTTTCAGCCTTCGGGGTTAATACTTGTGGAATCGTTCTCTTACTAGTTTACGGTTGGAGTCTGATTAAGAATTAAATGATAAAATTTACATTTTCAAATGATTTTTTTTCCTTGTATCAAGCATATTTGGCCATTATAAGGTAAAACTCTATCCTTCGGTTTGTGTTGCATTGTGTGATGGGAATTGAGTCTTATAATGGCTTCATCTTTATAAAAAGCATTGCGATGTTTAAAAGATTTATCTGTTTTAAAGCACTGGCAATCCAATGGAGTAAACCCGTTCCGCGAAAGTGGCGTGGTCTTGTGATTAGCCATATTTGAAAATGTGTTAAGTAGATTTCTCATACCAGTCCCATGACTGGCTCGTAGTTTGTTTCACTTGCAAACTCGGGTGCCCCTTTTTCTACACGGGCAGCCTTGTATTCATGTTTTAGCAGGATCTTTCTGGATAGCTGGAGCTGAAGATGGATTCTATCATTTATCTCTTTTTATGTTGTTCAGCTCCTGTTGTACATATTATGATTTCTTTTCCGTAGTAGACATTTTATGTATAGCTGAACTGTATTTTGTACTAAGTATGATCCTATATACTATGTAACTTTGATGATTTTATTTATCCAGTGTATTCTATTGTACATTATCTGGTGTATTTATTTATTTCTATTCTGTTGTTATCTGTTTATGTGTTATATTCCAAAGATTACCCTTGCCACCGTCTTATCGGGAATGGGGTCGTCACAAACGTGGTATCAGAGCTTTGGTTAAGCTTAGTGCTGGAATATAACATATTAACGAACTCGTCAGAAATAGAACCAGTAGTGTTCTAGGATGAATAACTCAATATAGATAGGATCAGTAATATCCTAGTATGAGTATAGCAGAATGAAATACACCTCGATAGACACATTTACATTCAAGTATATGTTTCTTTGCTTTAAAATATCTTTTCTGTTGACCTGACACTTGATCTGCTATTTGCAGAAGTACTAGAAAATGAGTGTCAGAAACAGAAGGAATGCAGAACCAGATATTGAGGCTCTATTAATTAAGTATTGAAATATGGGTGGAATACCTTTCTCGGGCGAAGAATCTATTATGAAAACACAAGCTTGGATTCGTTCTACTGAGAAGATCTTTGACGGATTAAAGCTGAGAGATGACCAGAAAAGATTACTAACATCTTGGGCACTCAAAGACGAAGTTTTATTCTGGTGGGATTCGATTATTAAGGATAATCCAGAAGGTAATATTACCTGGGATAGATTTAAAGTGATTTTCCTAGAAAGAAGATTTACTCCTCCTGAAGCAACTAAGCGGTTATGTGTTGAATTCTCTTATCTGATACAAGGAGATATGACCATTCCATAATATCATAAGAGATTCAATGAACTTTCTCACTTTGCCCCTCATCTAATTCAAAAGACAAAGATGAAGAATCTGAGGTTTATTAATGGTTTTCAAACAAAATACCATAATAAAGTAATGGGACATGTGAAGCTTCCTTTTTCTGAAATGATATACATGGCCTACCAGTATGAGGATCTCGATAGGAAAGGTATGTTGCGAGACGAAGAGGAAGTCAGTTCTAGCAGCAAAAGAAAATTCGAAACTGATAGCCCAGAAACAAATGCACAGCCTGAGGCCAGTACGAAGTCTGAGTTCAGAAAGAAGCCTAGAGTCGATCAGAAAAAGGTTAAAACAGTCGTACGTTTAAAGTGTAATAAGCAAGGGCATACGATGAGGAACTGTTAATCTTCGAGCAGTCGAAAGAAGGATGGGTCTAAGTCCCATAAGAAGGACGAGTTCCAAGAGAATAGAAAATGCCATAAGTGCCACCAAGCTGGACATATTGCAAGGGATTGCCAGCTCTCAAAGAAATCTGGGATAGTGCAGGTAAATGAAGTGGCTGAAACTTCAGGACCCTCCGATAATCAAGGAAGGCCAGATGTTTTAGAAGGCATGCTTACTGTCAAAAACATCCCAGTTAAAATACTATTTGATACAGGCGCGTCGCGAAGCTTTGTTGCAAACAATGCGGTTAAGAAGCTAGATTTGAATTTGAGAAAGCTCAGAGAACCCATGACTGTTCACAATCTGGTTGGGGATTCCCTTGATCTTAGTTGGATTTGTGGGGTGCCTGTTTCTTTTTCCTGTTATCGGTTCCCCACTATCGCGATCGTCATGGATTTCACAGAATTTGATCTTATATTGGGCTTGGATTGGTTAACCAAATATGAAGCTGAGGTTAAATGCGCCGACAGAGTCGTAAGGGCGAAGGCCAAATCAGGCAATTATATAACCATTCCATGTGAAGGACCGAATTCTAATAGAAAAGACTTCTGGGCAGCCTTAGATGTATCTCCTGCTCAGATAGAACCTATTCCTGTTGTCTCGGAGAATATTCCGGTCGACATTGAAAACATTCCTGTCGTCAAGAACTATGTGGATGTATTCGAAGAAGTTGTTCGCTTACCTCGGCAAAGAGAAATTGATTTCAAGATCGCTTTAGTTCCAAATGCAAGGCCAATAGTTCATGCTATTCGAAGAATGACCTTGAAGGAGAAAGATGAGTTAGATAATCAAACTCGATAGCTAGTATGGAAAGGTCTGATCAGGCCAAGCTT
Source organism: Allium sativum (assembly GCA_030737875.1). NCBI lineage: Eukaryota > Viridiplantae > Streptophyta > Magnoliopsida > Asparagales > Amaryllidaceae > Allium > Allium sativum. The sequence continues at coordinate 1,022,326,565 of CM060909.1, forward strand.
TTTTGATTGGGGAGCAGCAGTGGTATTTGTCCCGAAGTCAGACAGTACTCTCAGACTATGTGTAGATTATCGTGACTTGAATAAGCAGACACTGAAAAACAATTATCCTTTGCCGCGGATAGATGATTTGTTAGATCGATTGAATGGCGCACAAGTATTTTCACGAATGGACCTAGCTACAGGTTTCCATCAGCTTCGTATCGCCAAGGAGTGTGTTCCTTTGATAGCATTCAGAGGTCCAGACCTATTCTACGAATGGTAATGTCGTTCGGCTTATGTAACGCTCCAGCCTATTTCGTCGATCTAATGAACCGAGTATTCAAAGGAGTATTGAATAAATTTGTTCTGGTTTTCATTGATGATATCCTTATCTTTTCTAAGTCAGAAAGCGAGCACGAAAAGCATTTGGAACAAGTGTTAGAAATTTTGAGGAGGAATGTTTTAAAAACAAAGTTTTCCAAATGTATATTCTGGCAAGAAGAAGTCAAATTTCTTGGCCACGTAGTGTCAAAGCAAGGAATTTCAGTGGATCCCAGTAAAATCACTGCTATTCAGAATTGGAAACAGCCTCGTATGCCCACAGAAGTTAGAAGTTTTCTCGGGTTAGCCAGTTATTATCGGAAATTCATTAAGGATTTCGCGAAGACATCTAGTTCCTTAACAAAACTGACTAAGAAACATTCGAGATTCAATTGGACTCCGGTATGTGAGGAAGCTTTCCAGGAGCTGAAGTTAAAACTGACGACTGCTCCAATGTTAACAATAATAGATGGCAATGAGGACTTGAAAGTCTGGACTGACGCATCTAGAGAAGGCCTTGGTGCAGTGTTAATGCAAAGAGGTCAAGTGATTGCTTATGCTAGCCGTCAGCTGAAACCGCATGAGAAAAACTACGTTACTCGTGATCTTGAGTTGTTAGCCATCGTATTCGCTTTGAAAATCTGGAGGCACTATCTTTTGGGTGAGAAATTTGAACTGTATACAGACCATCGGTCATTGAAGTATCTGTTCACCTAGAAAGACTTGAATCTGAGGCAGCAGCGTTGGCTAGAATTTCTTGCGGCGTACGATTTTGAGATTTTGTGCACTCTAGGGAAAGCCAATGTTGTGGCTGATGCGCTGAGTCGAAAGAATGTAATAATCGCCAGTTTTATCATTACGACGTCATTGATTGATAAAATATCTGCTCTTCAGAAGGATGATCACTTCATTCAAAGAATCAAAGAAAGAATACAGAAAGGCGAGACCTTGAGTTCTCAGATAGATGACGAGGGAATCCTAAGGCTGAAAGGCCGAATATGTGTGCCAAACATTGCTGAACTTCGAAGAGAAGTATTGGGTGAATGTCACAAAGCCAAGCTTAGTATCCATCCAGGGGTGAGCAAGATGTATAATGATATCAAATACACTTTTTGGTGGAGATCTATGAAACGATACATCTCCTTATATGTAAGCCGGTGTTCTACTTGTCAACAAGTCAAAAGCGATCAGCAGAAGCTCGCTGGATTGTTGCAACCTCTGGAAGTTCCAGGTGGAAAGTGGGAACAGATTTCTATGGATTTCATAGATGGTTTTCCCAGAACCAGGAAAGGAAATGACAGTATTTGGGTGATCGTAGACCGTTTCACGAGGACCGCCCATTTCATGAACTGCTCAGAGTCTGGCGCAGATATATTTCAAGGAAATTGTTAGACTGCACGGAGTTCCCATGAGCATCATTAGTGATTGTGACCTGATTTTTGCCAGTAAATTCTAGGAAGCATTTCAAGCAGAATTGGGAACGAAACTGAACTTGAGCACCGCTTATCATCCTCAAACAGATGGTCAAACTGAGAGGGTGAATCGTATTCTACAAGATTTGTTGCAGGCTTGTATTATTGATTTTGGCGGATCATGGGAAGACCACTTACATTTGGCTGAATTCTCATATAACAACAGCTACCAGGCGAGCCTGAAAATGTCTCCATTCGAAGGATTGTATGGTAGACCGTGCCGATCCCCTGCTTGTTGGGTTGAACCTGGTAACAGACTTGTGTTGGGGCCAGATATGATTCGCGATGCTGTGGATAAAGTCGATTTCGTTAAGAAACGATTACTCGCCGCCCAAAGCCGACAGAAAAGCTATGCAGATAGGAGAAGAAGAGATATATCATTTGCTGTTGGCGACTATGTATATCTGAAAGTATCTCCGATGAGAGGAGTCATCTGATTCGGTAAAACGGGGAAATTGGCACCCAAATTCATTGGTCCGTTTCCTATTCTAGAACGGATTGGAACTCTCGCATATAGGGTTCAATTGCCTGATTGGTTGCTTGGAGTGCATGATGTATTTCACGTATCTCAACTTCGAAAGCACGTTCATGATCCAGACTTGATCGTGGAAGAAGCAGCACAACATGATATAGAAATTACTCCAGAATTGACTGTGAGAAGAGAGCCGCTAAAGATAATTGGCAAAGAAACCAAAGAGCTGAGGAACAAAAAGGTTCACTTAGTCAAAGTGCAATGGAGTGGAGATCCGCGAGATTGTACTTGGGAAACAGAGGAAAGCATTAAGAAAGCCTATCCTAAGTGCAGGGTGGATATCTCTGATTGACTCTGGTGCAAGGTACATTTACCATATTTTGCATTTCCATTATGTTCTCCCCTTTGCTATTGTTTTCTTTGCATAGATGTAAACTTTTAATTATATAGTCTGAATGATTTAAAAGAGTATAGGAATTAATTGATACATTTTTGAAAAGTTAAAAATAAATTGATTGATGTTTGTGTTGTGTGATTGTGGATTTGATTTATTAGATTATTAGAATGGTAATTAAATTAATCAATAAGACAATGAATGGTAGAATTTATTCGATTAAATCACACATTGAACTGAGTTAAAAATAGATAGAACTATATACGTGTGCACTATATATGTTGGAACAGGTAAATGGATTAGCTGTTGAGTAAAGATTTTATTTGCGTGCCCGACAAATAGGTAAACCTTAATGAGTTGGATGCGCAATTTTATTATTATATCAACTCCTGTGAATGCCATTAGATGCGGAGTGCTAGTTGTTCTGTGTGTAATAATAAACATCGCCATAGGATAGTAACAATTAATTTTGAACTACACTACACGACATACTTCTTGAAGATAGGCATACTTCATCATATACCACATAAGCAATTGGAGCTTGTGTGACGAGGTTGAAGATTTACCACACGAGCGGGAGGCTTGTATGGCGATGACTATATTTTACTTGTTGAACCAATGACTAATATGGACCATATAAAATATAACGGTAAATTACTAGATTAATAAAAAAAACCACACGGGTCTGGAGAAGACAATAAACACGTCTCTCTGGTCATTAAGGCACAAAAACCATTTATAGGATGACGAGAATTTATTCTCTGGATTTATGATCTATACACACTCCTCTGTGGACACCGGAATATATCACTATAAATATGTGCATGCTTATTAGGATTTATTGGGTACCTAATACGGCCCAATAAATTTCCAAACCCCTCCCCGTACAAAGGAGGTTATGGCGAAACTTTTCGAAAATTTAGGGTGTTAGCCAAATTTTTGAAGAATTTGAAAATTCTTAGAAACTGAAAAGTTGAAGAATGGAAGCCAGACTGAGAGTAGAGTTAATTAATCAAGCCACTTTCGACTTTGTTCCTTTTCGGGGACGAAAAGTTTACGTGGGGGAGATTGTAACAACCCAGAAAATATGAACCAGTTTGAAAATTTTAGTTTGGCTAATTTAGTTGATTTTAAATATTTAAAATAAATTATTTTAAATAATAACGACGAAAAGTGGTTTGAATCGATGTTTGAAAATGAATATAATTACTTTGAATTATAAACAAGGCCAGAAATGGCGCGGCAGTTTCAAAATTCGAACTCAAACTTTGAATGACTGTACCGGGTGCAAAATAAAACGGATTTCAGTGAAACCAAAAATATTTAAATCTGTTGGTGAATATCTTTCTAACGAATCTGAAAAATCGAAGTTTCGTAGCGGGAGTCAAAAGTTATGGCCAAATGAATTTTCAGAAAGGTCGCTATAGAGAATATATCGCCCTTGAAAATAGACATTTTGCAAACGACCTCGAAATTCAACGAAACCACTTTTGTTGGATCCGGGATGTGAAGTTATTGCTAGGTTTCAAATTTCATAATTTTTGAAGCTAGTATGTGAGCGTGGCGAAGAAAAATGTGTTTTGGTCAATTACAGTTAAATTGGATCGACCAGAAAAGGGCCATTTTTCAAACGATCTCAAAATTCAACGAAACTAGTTTTGTTGGAACCGTATCGTCAAAACATAGCTAGATTTATTTTTCGTAAAATTTTAGAATCAGTATGTGGCCCCGGCATATTGAAATGTACGTTCAAATTAAATATTGAATGTGTTATATTTTAATTTGAAGGAAAACTGACTGAAACAGTCGAATGGGCCTACGAAACATATCCCATTATGTTCGGAATGGGGGTATTTAGCTAGGGACGACAGTCGTTGGGTCTGGATTGGGGCTCGTGAGTGAAAGAGGGTATTTTTGGGAAAAAAATATAAATAAATAGAAAATTCTCATTGGAGGGTCAAAACCCTAGCCCACATAGAATCAGCCGCCACCACTTCCAACGAACGATCCAAATCGCCCAAAACTTCCCTCCCTCCGATCTCCCTCGATTCCCAATTAAATTCGAAACCACCTAAACGAAAATGAGGTGCTAGACGAGATCTTTCCATCCATACACACGTGATCGACTCTGGTGAAGTAGAGTGCCGCCATTTCTGTCAAGAACACGCCGCCGTCGATCGAGTTTTGGGGGCAAAGGGGGGGTTCGAGTTCATTAACTCGGGGCGGCGCAGGTAGCTGCTGCGGTGGCGCAGCTCGAGGTGGGCTCCGATCAACGTGAATCAAACGGTGGCGATCGCAAACCTAAATCCTAGATTTGAACGACGGTTTCCAGAGGAGGGTTTTTAATTTGGAAAAAGTAGCGTTTTTAAGCGCAGTAAATTTAATTAATTACGTTTTTAAATTTTTTGATGTTTAAAATTACATATCCTTTTCATTTGTTGACGAAATTCAGTGAAACAAGAGACAGTGGACTCGTGTGGACATCTTCTACATTCTAGAAGAGACCGCACATTTTTCTGAGCCTTCTGATATTTTTGGTGGAGTGGAACCCAATGTGAGATTTCTAATTTATAAACGACAAGGAAAAACAACGATGTATAAATTATATAGTCGATGTATGAGTTATATAAGCGTTGTACACCTCATGTATAAGTGTTGTATAAGTTGTAGGTTCGATGTATAAGTTATATATGTGTTGTAAAAATTATATGTGCGTTGAAATGAAGTGAAGTGAATTGAAATATATTTATATACAAATATATATATATACTCCCCTCGTCCACAAACCATGGACGATATTTATTGGTTGTGATATTGTTTGGATTATTTGGTTGATGTGAAATTTGGTGAATAATGCGAATGGTTAATATAATTGTTTGTGGTTGAGAATGATTGATTGTGCTTGAAAAATACCCATCTGAGGTTGAAAAAAAACTAGAATAGATTGTGGAAATGAATGAAAACATGCTCGCCTGCATGCGAATTAGATGCATGAAATCCCCATTGTCAAAAACCGCGAGGTTTTAAGGTTGAGCGAGGAGCCGTACTTCGATACGGCCCCGGTTTTAATTACCCTACCGTTATGCTGTCGAAATTTTCTGAAATATTCATGTATTAGAATTATTTTCATTTGTTGAAATTATTTTCATGAGTTTAAACCGAATTCATGTGTTCAATAGAAATTCATGTGTTGAATGGTATTCGTGTTTTAAATAAATTGCTTTAACAATAAAAATCACATTTTTATTATATATACGAACTATAGAGAACATTCATGTGTTGAATAGAAATTCATTCGTTGAATAGAAATTCATGTGTTGAATGGTACTCGTGTTTTAAATAAATTGCTTTAACAATAAAAATCACATTTTTATTATATATACGAACTATAGAGAACATTCATGTGTTGAATAGAAATTCATTCGTTGAATAGAAATTCATGTGTTGAATGGTACTCGTGTTTTAAATAAATTGCTTTAACAATAAAAATCTCATTTTTATTATATATACGAACTATAGAGAACATTCATGTGTTGAATAGAAATTCATGTGTTGAATGGTACTCGTGTTTTAAATAAATTGTTTTATAATAAAAATCATATTTTTATCATCTATATGAACTATATAAAATAGTCGTGTTTTGAAATAAATTGTTTTACAATAAAAATCACATTTTTATTATATACATGAATTGTTAAAAATAGTGAAGTGTTGAAATAAATGTTTGTTGGATAAAAACATCATTTTTATCAAATGTATGAAATGGATATGGTTTTGAAATCGAAGTCGATTATATTTTTATATATATAATTAAAATAAATCAAATAACGAAGCTGCAGTTCGTGTTTTGAAACCGTGATTTCAAACAATTAGTGTGGAAGATCCGACCATCGGATTTTCCCGAAACCACAACCGTTGGGTTCGCCTTGGAAATATCTTCCCAACGGCACCAACTTTGTAAAGATCCAGCGGTTGGATTGTCTGGGATGTTTAATTCAAAAATGAAGAAAAATAGCGCCAGAATCGATTATATTTAGATATATATATATATAATTAAGTTAAATCGAATAACGACGCTGCAGTTCGTATTTTGAAATCGTAACTTCAAACGATTAGTGCGGGAGATCCGACCGTCGGATTTTCCCGAAACTAAAACCGTTGGATTAGTTTTGAAAAGATCTTTCTAATAATATAAAATTTGTGAAGATCCAATGGTTAGATTTTCAGATATGTGTAAATCAAATCTGGAGAAAAACAGCGCCACAGCCGCGTTATGGCCTGAAGCGTCATTTGAATGAATTGGCAATTTTTAAATAAATAAAAATAGCGATAAATCGTGATAAAATATTACAAACGATATGGAATGGAAATAAACTGAATTTGCTCGATTTATGTGATATTTGATGGTTGAATGTGTTTGGCATGAAAACTACATTAAAGAACAGAATTGGTGATGTCGAATAATTTAACCGCTGAAATGAATTGATTTGAAATTCTAAATATACGTGAATTATTTGAAAAGGCCGAGTTAATTATCATTTCAAATAATTGATTGACGATTGAAAGTCGAAGATATGAAGACGATGCAAGACTGATGATCTTCACGTCAAACGGAGGGGTGCCATTGATGCTCATGATAGGAGTAGCTACCTAGAAGGTGTTGAAGTAGTAGCCGTCCGGACGTACATGTTGATTGTACGGATATGCAAGGAATAAAGACCCTCCGGTTTCGTTCAGACCCATAACGGACTTGTAAATGGATTGTGTGTCTGACATTGGATTTCATTATGTGTGATTGATAAACGTCAGTTGCATGGCGTGAATTGCCTGTGTGGCATGCTGAGATGCAATGATCAAAGCTTTTGTTGAAAAGCAGAGCTTTGTGGTTGATTATCAAAACAACGCCTGTGTGGCATAGCTTTGTGTATAACGTAAATTCGCGAGCCTCACACCCTGGTATGGACCAGAAACAGGAGAAGACTTCAGGGAGGACATGCGTTTCTTTCTAGCTAGAGGTGGTGTCGGTGCTTAAACTAACTGACATTTATATTATTTTCACCTGTATGGTTGTTGTTGTTGTTAGGCGCCTCGGATATATCGGGGACTATGTGAAGCCGATGGAGTCATTCGTTGGCTCATTTGCGCCCCAAAGGGCGGGGAAACGTAATGTTCAGGGTTTAAGTTTAATCCACATCGAGTGGACAGGCCCTGTTGCTCCAAGGCTTGCCTGCGCGCTTGCCTGAGACATGGTAGGCTAGATTGTCTCGAAGCAGTGAGGACTATCCCTGGCCTCGGTTCATAACGAAAATCCAATTTCCAAATACGACATCGTGCGGTTCTGATTGTATATATATGGCGACATGATATATGGTACCCATGCCATCTATGATTGATATTTATGATTGTATCTAAAATTAGAAACTAACTGGAAATGAGTTAGGACGGATGGTTTCCTGTGTATTGGTCTGATGTTGGTTTCGGCCTTCGGGGTTAATACTTAGGGAATAGTTCTCTTACTAGTTTACGGTTGGAGTCTGATTAATAATTAAACGATAAAATTTACATTTTCAAATGATTTGTTTTCCTCGTATCAAGCATATTTGGCCATTATAAGGTAAAACTCTATCCTCCGGTTTGTGTTGCATTGTGTGATGGGAACTGAGTCTTATAATGGCTTCATCTTTATAAAAAGCATTGCGATGTTTAAAAGATTTATGTGTTTTAAAGCACTGGCAATCCAATGGAGTAAACCCGTTCCGCGAAAGTGGCGTGGTCCTGTGATTAGCCATATTTGAAAATGTGTTAAGTAGATTTCTCATACCAGTCCCATGACTGACTCGTAGTTTGTTTCACTTGCAAACTCGGGTGCCCCTTTTTCTACACGGGCAGCCTTGTATTCAGGTTTTAGCAGGCTCTTTCTGGATAGCTGGAGCTGAAGATAGATTCTATCATTTATCTCTTTTTATGATGTTCAGCTCCTGTTGTACATATTATGTTTTCTTTTCCGCAGTATACATTTTATGTATAACTGAACTGTATTTTGTACTAAGTATGATCCTATATACTGTGTAACTCTGATGATTTTATTTATCCAGTGTATTCTATTGTACATTATCTGGTTTATTTATTTCTGTTCTACTGTTGTCTATTTATGTGTTATATTCCAAAGATTACCCTTGCCACCATCTTATCGGGAATGGGGTCGTCACAAGATAGGAGGTCTTCACATCTTTTGGATGATTACTGATGTCTTGATTGGGTTGTACACCCAAGGCGAGCTAATAAGTGGTGATCGTCCAGACGTACTTGGAGATCGATGGATATGCGAGGGCCTCTCCCCTGTATTGGACATAAGTGGGAGGAATAAGGTGCCTCCGGTTTCGTTCAGACATCAGATTTCATTCTATGTGATTGATAGACATCGGTTGCATAGCGTGAATTGCCTGTGTGGCATGCTGAGATGCAAATGATCAAGGCTTCTGTTGAAAAGCAGAGTCTTGTGGTTGATGATCAAAGCACGGCTTTGATATAGCGTAGCTTTGTGTAGCGTTGATTCGCGAGCCTCACACCCCGGTGTGAACCAGAAACGGGAGAGGACATCAGGGAGGGCATGCGTTTCCTTCTAGCTAGGAGTGGTGTCAGTGTTTTGTACGCCCTGGCATTTTACTTATGTGGATGATGGATAGGAGGCGCCTCAGTTATATCGGTCGATCTGGGGTCGATGGAGTCATTTGGATCATTGACGCCCCATAGGGCAGAGAAACGCAGTGTTCAGGCATTTTAATCCACATCGAGTGGACAGGCCCTTACGATCCAAGGCGCAGTTGCGGCTGTTCCTGAGACACGGGCTAGAGCGTCTCGAAGAGGTAAGGACGATCCCTTGCCTTGGTTCACAGATGGAAATCCAACTTCCAATACGTGACAAATGCGATTTTGAATGTAGAGCCTAGTATTGGCGACATGATATATGGTACCCATGCCGTCTAGGATTGATACATTTATATTTGAAGTTGTTTTGTACACTATGCACTTATAATAGTATCCAATGATTTGTTTCAACGTACCAAGCATGTTTGGCTATTATAAGGGAAAACACTATCCCCGGGCTTGAGTTGCATTGTGTGATAAGACTTGGGTCTTATAATAGCTTCATTTTTCCAAAAAGCATTGCGTTGTTTTGTTATATGCACTGGTATTCTTGGGAGGAAACATGTTCCGTGTTATACGGTGTGGTCCCTTGATATATCTAATTTAAAGTAAAGTTTTAAATAACTGTTTTAGTTCTCACACCAGTCACATGACTGACCTGGAGTTTATTGTTTTAACCTAAACTCTGGGTGCCCCTATTTTCCGCACAGGCAGCTAGTAGTTTTGGTTTTACAGATTTATATTCACAGGATCCTGATTTACAGCTGAGGCGATATTCGGAAAGCTCTGTATCCGTATATTCCTTTCAGTTGTGTTTTTGTATTATTTTTCGCTGCATTGTAACTTGCTAAACTCTGATATTTAGTAAATGTGTAATATTTATTCATACTCTGTATATTCCGGTACTCTGATGTAAATTGTTGTAATAAGCAGTGAAATGTTCTTCTGTTTGTGTTCTGATTTGTCTTGTCCTCAAAGCAATCCGTTCTTCCTCTTCTCTTCGGAGACCGGGGAAGTTTTGGGTCCTTTCACATATAATGGTTTTTATGTATTTTGTGTGTGAGTTTGCATTGTATATTTATTTTATATATATAGTTTTTAATGTGTTACATAATATATAAATTTATAAAATATTTTGGTGTGTGTTGAACTTTGAATTATATATATATATTATGATTTTACCATTCGTATCTGTATATATATAATATTTGTAAAAGTAAATGTTGTGTTTATGTTTTAAGTCGGGTTGGTATTGAGTTTAAAGACCGTTCTGAAACTCAGTAGCCTTACCGATCCTTTGAGACATTCCCTATCCTCCTCTTATGAAATAAATAAATAATAGTGAGCGATCATCGAGCTGAAATTATTCTGAATCGTGCATGAAAGTCATCGTTTCAATTCTGCATAAATCCATCTATTGTCTTTAATCTGCGCCACGGAAGGTGAGTTTATCTCACACCTGACTCACATTCTTTCATAGATGTTAAATCCACTAAATGAACTATTATGAAATGTATAGTATTGCCAGTAGAAATTGTTTGTTTGAAATATGCACTTTCATATGTGACACGATATTCATATGACATGTATGTACACTGAATATATATGACTATGATGTGATTGACGATATGTGATGATTTGTTATGTTGTATATACCCCTAGTTTAGGAAATCACTAAGGGTTGAAATGATACATACCCGAACAGACATTAGATTAGGGAAAAATCGTTATGGGTTGAAATGATAGACCTGAACGATTTTTACTGAATTTGGGATTACGGGTTGAAATGATAAACCCGTAGAAATTTTATAAATTACGGGTTGAAATGAAAAATATCCGTACCACTTGACCATAGGGTAGAAAACTATATACGGACATCGTTGGTCATGTTTTCGAATTAAAATGAGTTGAAAATTTTGATTGTAATAATATTAATTTAATATCTTATATTTACATTTTAAAGATTTATACTTAAATTTTGTAAATCTTAAATTATATGTTTTAAAATGATTTTATGAGTAAAAATGTATTTAAATGCTTATTTAAGACTTTACTCATTATTTATTTATTTTAAACTATATAATTTAATCGTATATGTATTTTTAACTTTAAATTAATATATTATAATAAATTATTATTATTTTAAACCTATTTCTAAGCTATTTTAAACCTATGTTTGTTTATAAAGTTATTTTCTATATAAATTTATAATTTATAAATATATTTTCAATGCTTATTTTATATATATTATATAAACTTTAATAATAAATTCAATAGGTGGATAAGTTTTGATTTTGTGATTTTAATTTGAGGTTTAAAGATTTAAATTTATATAACGATACTTGATTCAATGAATTTGATTTTTAAATCAACTAAATACAAATTTTGAATTGACTTAAACATTGAACTTTATAGGAAATGAGCGTGAATTGCGTAATTAATTGGAATTTGAATTTATAATTGATATGAATATATAATTTCGATTATAAGTTGACTGAATATGAATTGAAATAATTTTATATATGGAATTGATTCATAAACTATTTGGTTTGAATTAAAGAAATTTCTTAAATCAATTTATTTCAAGATATGATTTTATTGAAATGGCCACGGTGTGAAAAATGTAAGCGTTTGGTTGTAAAAGAGATTGGGATCGGATATTTTCATACTCTCTGCCAATACCGAATACCACTTTAACAACTGTATACGCGGTGGATTTCCAGAATGAAGTAGGATAGTTTGGTGGCAATTACTGGATTGAAGAAAGAGAACGTTGATGGATAGCCTTGACCTTCGGGTTATAATTAAAATGACTAAAACATGTGCTATACCGTGATTAAGAGAGGTCGCACCTATATCGGACACACTTCTTCGAACTATATCTATTTCTTTGTGATTTGATTGGTGGTCAACCTTGATTATGGGAGTGTTGTTCGAGGTGGGCGGTAGTTGCGGCTATGCGTTACCACCGGTCCGGGTGTGTGTAACGACCCGAGGGATTTGCAACCTTGGTTATCGACAGAAACTCAATGTCGACTATCCAAGCATCAGAAATACCGGATAATTAATAAAAAGAAGTTAGAGGGTGAAAATAGATAAGATAGAAAATTAGAAGAGATAAAGATCACAACAACAGAATCAGAGTAACACGAATCTCACAGCGGAACGAATAAAATATAACATAACTTTTAAATAAAACCAGTGTATGTATATAATAACATTTATCATAGTACAACACTTAAAACACAGCGGAAATAAACAATTGTTGTAAAATCCTGAAGCCTCCTGCTCCAAGCCCTTAGTATCTGTAAAATCCCGACTACTTGACTGCCGTACAAAACTGGGCACCCAAGAGTTTAGGGAAAACAAAAAAAATAAACTATGGGTCAGTCATGTGACTGGTGTGAGTAAACCCTTTAAAACAGTTTGAGAAAATAAACGATATCTCACAAGACCACGCTGTATAGCACGGAACGGGTTTTTCCCTTATGAGAAATCCAAAATACTTGATTCGACTTTCAAAATCCTTTTGAAAGAAACGATAATTTTTATATCAAAACATAATTTGATATTATAATAGTGTCTAACAACCACAACTAAATAATCATTAGCAGAACGCTTTCATCTCACATTCCACATACATAATATATAATCAAAAACTGTGGGCGCCTATTGGGTAATGAATTCCAACTGGCAAGGTATGGGACCACTTTCCGACAGTGCATCTCTAGAGAGGAATACACCGGGTTCAACAAGAACATCTTGCAACCCAGGCTAAACATGACCGGTCACTCATTTCGCTTGAGTGTACCGAATGTATTATCACCAATGGTTGGGATCAGCAACCATTTCCCGAAAGGGACACCATCAAAATAGATTATAGAAGTAAATGGAATTTCTCTAGATCAGGTGACAATACACCATAACTGGCAGCTAACCTGTAACGACTTGCGGGAATTCGAACCCGAATTTCGACAATAATACAGACCCTGTATCACTTGTCAAAACCCAAAGATCGAAGACACAGATAGTCATTAGAAAGAAATTAGAGGGTGAGATAAGAAAGAAAGAAATATTTGAATAGAAGAATAGAAGAAAAACACAACACAAAGTCTCAGAGTCTTACATCGCTGCGGAACAAAATATAATATAAAATATCTTTTAGTGAGAGCTTGAAAAAATCATTACAACATCAGAGTATATCAAAATATCTAGACAATTATAATAGCCGGTCCTCATATATATAACACACAGCGGAATAATAATGGTACAACATCATACATCTGAAACTCTTCCAGCTCGTTTCTGTACTTCACAGCATCCGATAACCTGAACCTGTACAACCCGGTCTAACCCGAGCATTACAAACACCTGGTCAGTCTGGTGAACTAGAGTGAGATAAACTCACTAAGTTTCATATTATCCAACTTGATTTTTAACGTTAAAAATCTTTTTGAAGAAAAAGGATAATCGTAAGACCAAATCCACACATAAATGAAGAGGTTTTTATCTTACAATAACCCAAAACATTTTGAAATCAATATCTTATTCTGATATTATAATAGTGTCTAAATACAAATAAATAGAATCAAGCGGAACGCTTGCATCTCACGCTCCACATATATAGTATACAAACAAAACCGTAGGCGCTTATTGGAGATTGAATTCCGACTATGACAAGGTATGGGACCACCTGCCGATAGTGTATCTCTGGAGGGGAATACACTGGATTCAACAAGAATGTCTTGCAACCAGGCCCACACATGACCGACCACTCATTTCCCTTGAGTGTATCGAATGTATATCACCAACGGTTGGGCTCAAACCACCATTTCCTGAAAGGGACAACATCGATAGATTAAAGAAGCAAAATGAGTTTCTCTAGATAGGTGATTATACACCCTAATGGGTGCGACCCACATAGCCATGTTGCGTGCCCGATCTTTGTCATTTTTCAGTTGATGAGGCTTGAGGTTATAATCGACTTTTGAAACATCAGGCCATCATTCACATCGTCCATATAAGTCATCCAGGAAACGGATGAACCGAAGGCACTCTCCTACCACATCCTCAGAATCACCCTATAGATCAGTAGCGAGTAGTCCTTGCAATCTATAGATTTCAGCCACGACAGAATCGCAGTATACCTCTGGGGATCAGCCAGAGATTGTAAGTAACTCTTCCGTTTTATGAAGATCTATGGTCTTCAATTGCTCCATTTCGATCAGCATCTCCGACGTATTCGTATTTATTGGTCGGAATGGTTTTCGAATATAAATTCGATCCTGGTCTTTTCATACCAACAACGCATTGGGCATGATTTTGATAGTCAGATATTTAACTATCAAAATAAACAACCATAAAAATAAAATAGAACCATGGGTTGAATACACAGTATCACTTGGCCACTAAAAATAATATTTTCGTCTATTATATTAATGTTCTCAAATCATGTTTAATATATTAATATCCTCAAATCATTTATATATATATTTGGAAAAAATATCTTAAAACCATATTCAAATTCAGGTTAACTACTACTTAAAACATTTTCTATCACTTATCATTTATAATTGGAAACGATTCCACTTATCATTGTAAAACAATCGTCACCCAATCTCCTTTGTTTCCGTTATTAGAAACACAATAATCGTCACTTATCCTCATTTTACATCTCATCGCCTTACTTCTGAAAATATCATTATACTTTCACACGTCCCTTTTTATCTCTTCATTATGGAAATATCATTCCATATTCTCAAACCCCTCTTTATTTCCGCTACTTTGGAAATATCAATACACATTTCTTCAAAATCTTTTCTCCTATAATTTGGAATCTATCTATCCTCAAATCTTTTAAAAATGTGGCACTATATATTCTCAAAAATAAACCTCTTCTAACACTTTTACCATTACAACTAATACCATCTTTCGATAACCCTGAAGTCATTCAAGTTGGGGTATTCTAATTACCTCTCAGACATTGATCAACATCATTCTTATCTTAAGATAAATATGAATTGTAATTCAAAAACACATGTTCATTCTAATACCAACAATTACCATTTCATTATTTACTTAAATATGTTTTCATAAACCTTCTTACATTTGAAATCTCCCCTTTTAAATATATTATTATTACTAAATCTATGGATTTAGTAAATGATTGATAAATCATCACCAACCTTTAAATTTTAACTTCTTTAAAGAATTTATTTAATTACTCGGATCTTTATTTAAATTCTATTACTCGACTTTTTACCAGATTAAATTACAAAAATCCTTTTCTAAACTTTTTTAATCTTTTCCCTTAGGAAATCTTATTTCAAAAACTCATCCATTCTACTTAATACCATTATTAAGTAACGTTAATTTAAAATTTACACTTTAACTTCCCATCTCTTTTTATAATCTCGTTTATACAACTCTAGTCTAATATAAACCCTTTTCGTCTCGATTTCCCCTTCTTATTTCAAACAGTTATTTTAAGCTTACGCATTAGCTAAAAATCTCTTTTAAAACTTAATTGATCCAACTTGGTTTAAATATAAACCCGTTCATAAATTCACTTTGAAATTCGATTTCATATTCATTACTAACTTCTATTTCTACTTAAAAATAATTAATCTGAGTTATTAATTGTCACATAAATACTTACCCACTTGTTTAACAATTCTAGTAATATATAAATCAGCTTTATCAATCATTTCATAGTTAAGCTGAGGCACGTGCTTCGCACACGGCATATTCTGGTAAATCATTTGCTAATTAAGATGAGGCGTGTGCGTTGCACACGGTAGATTTTGGTAAATCATTTCATAGTTAAGATAGGGCACGGGCGTCGTACACGGTAGATCTTGATACCAAAATAATGGTCAAAACAATCAATATATAAATGCGGTTGGTTTTTTTTTGAACTTCATTAAAATAATATATTTCAAAAATCTATATTTAGTTATAAAATAAATTTTATTACCTCATTCCGATCAATTCACCTGACAGCAAATCAATCTTTATAAAACAATTTGTATTTTGACCATCTGCTATAAATTCCTTATCCAATATCACCCATGGGTTAATAACCAAAAAAATGTTGACTTTGAGTTTAACAATCAATAACCATTTCAATAACCCAATCATATGGCTTCAACAGTTCAAAAAATGATCATAAGCAAATAAAAATCAATTCCACTGATAGCTGTCAAACAATAATAGTATTTCAAACATCCAAAATATGTTTATATTAATATAAACGTAACCAATAAGGTAAGTTACCTCTCTTGGAAAATAATCGTTAAAAATAATGATGTCATTTCATTTAAATTAACCAACGGTTAATTTAAATAAACGACATTACAATATTTAACAACATCCAAAAAACCACCAAATCAACCAACAACTTATGAACATGGCATACAAATTATAAACCCGACTTATAAAATTATAAGTGGGACAACTGAGTGAGTTTAACTCACCTTGGATTTCCATTCATTGGCAGAACCTTTTTTCTAGCTGCGTCCAGTTCTGTCCGAAACAGCTTCTAAATGAAGCGCTCATCTTACGGTTCCAACATCACTAGTTTTGTTCCATTCTATTAAAATATGAATAGGATAAAAAATCATGTTTAAATTAATTAAACCTTAATTAATATTTTATTAAAACGTTGATTTTACATTCAAGTTTAAAGGCCACTTTAACATAGGATTTGGTATATTAATCCAATTTGATTGACGTTATTGACGCCCATGTTAACATGCAGGGTTATATACTTATATGTGCTGCATAAAACCAATGCTTAAGTACTTTAATAATCGAATTAGGCGATTTAGCAGTAATTAGGTAGATTACAATATACGTTGGCCAATAATAATTAGTCATGTGCGAAAACTTTACTGACGCATGATGTACACTATTATACTTGAGCACCTTTAATGATAGATTGGGCAAATAAAATGTGATTAGGCCGACTTAAGCATGTTTTAAACCAACGATTAGCCTCATTTATAGTTTTTCCCTGGTTCGTATACATCTTCCCTTGTCGTTATATATACACTGACGATACCTTACCTAATATATATATTATTATCCTAACTAATAATTATTTCTTTAACTATACTTACTTAAGTATAAATATTAATCCGACTAGGCATAATTGAATATGGCACATTATATTGTTTCCTTACTGCATTATGATACTGTTGCCTTCTTCTACCCAGCTACCATTTCTTCTTCTTCCTTTGGATGCTTCAGAGAACCGCACTTCACCGCTTCAGCTACTCGTGCCCTACCGCACCGGCTTCGACCATGCCTTTGATTTCCTTCCCTATGCCAAGATTTTCGTTCCTCGCTTCCTTCTTTTTTTATATATACATCTCAAACCCAACTTCATATAGTATAGGCTACCTGCCCATAATGTCTTCTTTCCCAATGATATGCCACTCCATTCCATTTCGTATATTTGTTGTGCATACTAGAAACAAACATCATCCTTTTCTTGTATCCTTTTTTTTTCTCCAACTCCTTCTCTACCCTGTTACTGAACTCCACCTGAACAGCACCTTCATCCACCCATATGCAAACTGATCTCGTCGGAGTCCACCGTCTTCAGCTACCCAGAAGCCACAATGCTATAGTTCGACCAACACTCCCACTCCCATACCAACTTTCTTCTTCTACGCAACAGAATTACTCATTCATAACCACTGTTTGAGTACACCGTGTCCATTTCTTTCACCCGCTTCTTTGTGTACCTTCAAAACCAAGGAATCATGCACCTATTTCCATGTCTTTATGTATATAACTTTCCGAAACCCCATGCTCCTTATTACCAGAAAGCACTCGCAGGCTGTCTCGTTTATCACCCTTTCTCGGCCTCCACTGGCGACGGTGCTTCGCCAGTCCCCTCCACACTCATCACTTTCTTTATTGATACTGGGCTCGTATACAATGGATGAGGAGTTTCGAAATTAAAAAGAAGGCGCAAGTTTCTTTTCTTTAAGCTTTCAGTAGCTTCGCTGGAAAGATAAAATGACCTGGGTGATATGCCCTATTTATAACAAGAAGGTCTGTGTTCATCACGGAATGAAATATGGTCCTCACGCAAACAAGATTTGGGAAGCAAGGTATCGTTCGGGTAGGTGGTAGGGTAGCTCTTTATGTTTACATAGTTGGGTGATGGTGAAACGATGGACGAGATGTAGCATCTGCATGTGTTTTCACTTCATGTATGGGTTAGGCCTAGCATAGCACTGCAATGCTATTTACTTTCACATCTGTTCTTGCTTCTAATTCTTATCTTGTGCGTGGGTGTGTTGTCATTGGTCTGTGATGTTGATTTGAATTGGTACGTTTGTTTTTAGGGTAGGCTACTCCACATTTTTCCTTCGACTGAAAGTAACGGCTGTTTATGAAAAGGCAGTGTGGTTCCTACTGTATACTTAGTACGATATGGATCAGCATATATATATCTTTTAGCCTGGGTCCAGAAATTTTAGGGAGTCTCCTTTTCTTCATTCACACGGCAAGTTATTTTATTTACTAGCTGAGATTTGGGTAGCTCGTGATTTCATTTCAAGAGCTCAATGCATTGTCAATTTCAGTTATAGGTTGCTATGTGTACATATATAGATGTGCATTTGAGAATAGGGTAGTGTGCACGTTATGGTGTTTGTTGTTCACTTTAATTTTAATTATCATGATTTGATTTTAGTGACAATGAGTGAAATTTTTTAGTTTTAAAGTTAACGTACCCTGTTTTATAAACTCCGTCCGCATACGACCTGCTATCGACAGAAATAAATATACGTCGCGCTTAGCAACGTGCCACGATCACGAATATATAATAAAATAGACATGTTAACTAATTCTCTAAAACCCCAAAATGCCTATATAGGGTGTAAAATACTCCAAATAAAAAGTTGATTATTTTCCAAATTAAAAATTACAGTAAAATTCTAAAAATTAAATTATAACTAAATCTCAAAAATCTTGTCCAAATTCGATACCAATAATTTATTATATTTAATAAATCGCTATGGCGTATAAACGATTCCACAACGACTATTTGTAAATTTGATTTGGACGTAAAATAAAATCTACAACATGAAAATTCGATTTTTCCGCTTCATTAGAAAAATATTGTCAATTAGATTCAAACATTTCTTATTTCACAGAAATCCGACTTAAAACGGATTCTGTATAATCAATTGAAGTTCAAATCGAAAATTACAAAGTACTGCGGCGTTTCGAGCTCGTTTTAATTATATTATAAACATAATTATTCGAACTTCATTTTATAAAGTAAATTTGATACAAAATCCATTAATATCACCAAATCAATATTTAAAACGAATTTAAATATTCATAATTATCGTTCAAAAATCTTGGACGTTACATTCTTCCCTCCTTAAAAGAATTTCGTCCCCGAAATTACAAGGCAAGAAGAATGCCCTGAACCCAATTATTAATTAAAAACAATTATTCTTGAATATTATCAAAACAAATTTAGACTCTTAAAAAATTTCAAAAATTTCGCCAGCACCTTTTCTGCACGGCTTGATATGAAACTACAACTACCACTATTGGTCTCAGCTTCTCCAAAAGAAAACCAAAACGGCTACCCAACCTAGAGGTATAGAATCAGTCACTAACCAAAAATATTAAGGTTTACCTATTTGTCGGGCAACTCAATTCCAACTTCGCAGCAAACCAACTAAAATGTTCTTCATTTACACTTCCAATCTCTGTAATCTAGCCAATTCCCATAGTCTTCTGCACTTTACTCCACTTACAATTTAGGTAACCATCTATGGTTAAATTATTTAGTTTCATTTCATTATATTTTATTCAAATTCATTGTATTGATTTTTTTTCCTTCTGGTTTAATTAAACCATTCAAAATTATAATCCAAATTGAATTAAGTTCTGATTAATCCTCAACCCAATATATCCATAATTGAGAAAAATTATTTCTTTTTCTATATAAAAATAAAATTGGGTAATATTATTTCCTTTACCCACTTTGTAAAACAATATTGTATCAGTCGCCAGTTTAACTTGAACCGACCACACAACACAATACAAAACATTTGTACATATAAAATCTACAAATACGCGCTCTCATATATACTCAAACTCAATCTAGGGTATTACTAACCCAATCTCATTGAGTTACGCCACAGAGCCAAGGTTATTACTAAACCAATAGCTCTGATACCACTGTAACGACTTGCGGGAATTCGAACACAAATTCCGACAATAATACAGACCCTGTATCACTTGTCAGAACCGAAAGATCGAAGACACATATAGTCATTAGAAAGAAATTAGAGGGTGAGACAAGAAAGAAAGAAATATTAGAATAGAAGAATAGAAGAAAAACACAACACAGAGTCTTAGAGTCTTACATCGCTGCGGAACAAAATATAATATAAAATATCTTTTTTTGAGAGCTTGAAAAAAATCATTACAACATCAGAGTATATCAAAACATCTAGACAATTATAATAGTCGGTCCTCATATATATAACACACAGCAGAATAATAATGGTACAACATCATACTTCTGAAACTCTTCCAGCTCGTTTCTGTACTTCACAGCATCCGATAACCTGAACCTGTACAACCCGGTCTAACCCGAGCATTACAAACACCGGGTCAGTTTGGTGAACCAGAGTGAGATAAACTCGCTAAGTTTCATATTATCCAACTTGATTTTTAACGTTAAAAATCTTTTTGAAGAAAAAGGATAATCGTAAGACCAAATCCACACATAAATACAGAGGTTTTTATCTTACAATAACCCAAAACATTTTGAAATCAATATCTTATTCTGATATTATAATAGTGTATAAATACAAATAAATAGAATCAAGCGGAACGCTTGCATCTCACGCTCCACATATATAGTATACAAACAAAACCGTGGGCGCTTATTAGAGATTGAATTCCGACTATGACAAGGTATGGGACCACCTGCCGATAGTGTATCTCTAGAGGGGAATACACTGGATTCAACAAGAATGTCTTACAACCAGGCCCACACATGACCGACCACTCATTTCCCTTGAGTGTATCGAATGTATATCACCAACAGTTGGGCTCAAATCACCATTTCCTGAAAAGGACAACATCGATAGATTAAAGAAGCAAAAGGAGTTTCTCTAGATAGGTGATTATACACCCTAATGGGTGCGACCCACATAGCCATGTTGCGTGCCCGATTTTTGTCATTTTTCAGTTGATGAGGCTTAAGGTTATAATCGACTTTTGAAACATCTGGCCATCATTCACATCGTCCATATAAGTCATCCAGGAAACGGATGAACCGAAGGCACTCTCCTACCACATCCTCGGAATCACCCTATAGATCAGTATCGAGTAGTCCTTGCAATCCATAGATTTCAGCCACGACAGAATCGCAGTATACCTCTGGGGATCAGCCAGAGATTGTAAGTAACTCTTCCGTTATATGAAGATCTATGGTCTTCAATTGCTCCATTTCGATCAGCATCTCCGACGTATTCGTATTTATTGGTCGGAATGGTTTTCGAATATAAATTCGATCCTGGTCTTTTCGTACCAACAACGCATTGGGCATGATTTTGATAGTCAGATATTTAACTATCAAAATAAACAACCATAAAAATAAAATAGAACCATGGGTTGAATACACAGTATCACTTGGCCACTAAAAATAATATTTTCGTCTATTATATTAATGTTCTCAAATCATGTTTAATATATTAATATCCTCAAATCATTTATATATATATTTGGAAAAAATATCTTAAAACCATATTCAAATTCAGGTTAACTACTACTTAAAACATTTTCTATCACTTATCATTTATAATTGGAAATCGATTCCACTTATCATTGTAAAACAATCGTCACCCAATCTCCTTTGTTTCCGTTATTAGAAACACAATAATCGTCACTTATCCTCATTTTACATCTCATCGCCTTACTTCTGAAAATATCATTATACTTTCACACGTCCCTTTTTATCTCTTCATTATGGAAATATCATTCCATATTCTCAAATCCCTCTTTATTTCCGCTACTTTGGAAATATCAATACACATTTCTTCAAAATCTTTTCTCCTATAATTTGGAATCTATCTATCCTCAAATCTTTCAAAAAATGTGGCACTATATATTCTCAAAAATAAACCTCTTCTAACACTTTTACCATTACAACTAATACCATCTTTCGATAACCCTGAAGTCATTCAAGTTGGGGTATTCAAATTACCTCTCAGACATTGATCAACATCATTCTTATCTTAAGATAAATATGAATTGTAATTCAAAAACACATGTTCATTCTAATACCAACAATTACCATTTCATTATTTACTTAAATATGTTTTCATAAAACCTTCTTACATTTGAAATCTCCCCTTTTAAATATATTATTATTACTAAATCTATGGATTTAGTAAATGATTGATAAATCACCACCAACCTTTAAATTTTAACTTCTTTAAAGAATTTATTTAATTACTCGGATCTTTATTTAAATTCTATTACTCGACTTTTTACTAGATTAAATTACAAAAATCCTTTTCTAAACTTTTTTAATCTTTTCCCTTAGGAAATCTTATTTCAAAAACTCATCCATTCTACTTAATACCATTATTAAGTAATGTTAATTTAAAATTTACACTTTAACTTCCCATCTCTTTTTATAATCTCGTTTATACAACTCTAGTCTAATATAAACCCTTTTCGTCTCGATTTCCCCTTCTTATTTCAAACAGTTATTTTAAGCTTACGCATTAGCTAAAAATCTCTTTTAAAACTTAATTGATCCAACTTGGTTTAAATATAAACCCGTTCATAAATTCACTTTGAAATTCGATTTCATATTCATTACTAACTTCTATTTCTACTTAAAAATAATTAATCTGAGTTATTAATTGTCACATAAATATTTACCCACTTGTTTAACAATTCTAGTAATATATAAATCAGCTTTATCAATCATTTCATAGTTAAGCTGAGGCACGTGCTTCGCACACGGCATATTTTGGTAAATCATTTGCTAATTAAGATGAGGCGTGTGCGTTGCACACGGTAGATTTTGGTAAATCATTTCATAGTTAAGATAGGGCACGGGCGTCGTACACGGTAGATCTTGATACCAAAATAATGGTCAAAACAATCAATATATAAATGCGGTTGGTTTTTTTTTGAACTTCATTAAAATAATATATTTCAAAAATCTATATTTAATTATAAAATAAATTTTATTACCTCATTCTGATCAATTCACCTGACAGCAAATCAATCTTTATAAAACAATTTGTATTTTGACCATCTGCTATAAATTCCTTATCCAATATCACCCATGGGTTAATAACCAAAAAAATGTTGACTTTGAGTTTAACAATCAATAACCATTTCAATAATCCAATCATATGGGTTCAACAGTTCATAAAATGATCATATGCAAATAAAAATCAATTCCACTGATAGCTGTCAAACAATAATAGTATTTCAAACATCCAAAATATGTTTATATTAATATAAACGTAACCAATAAGGTAAGTTACCTCTATTGGAAAATAATCGTTAAAAATAATAATGTCATTTCATTTAAATTAACCAATGGTTAATTTAAATAAACGACATTACAATATTTAACAACATCCAAAAAACCACCAAATCAACCAACAACTTATGAACATGGCATACAAATTATAAACCCGACTTATAAAATTATAAGTGGGACAACTGAGTGAGTTTAACTCACCTTGGATTTCCATTCATTGGCAGAACCTTTTTTCTAGCTGCGTCCAGTTCTATCTGAAACAGCTTCCAAATGAAGCGCTCATCGTACGGTTCCAACATCACTAGTTTAGTTCCATTCTATTAAAATATGAATAGGATACACGATCATGTTTAAATTAATTAAACCTTAATTAATATTTTATTAAAACGTTAATTATACATTCAAGTTTAAAGGCAACTTTAACATAGGATTTGGTATATTAATCCAATTTGATTGACGTTATTGACGCCCATGTTAACATGCAGGGTTATATACTTATATGTGTTGCATAAAACCAATGCTTAAGTGCTTTAATAATCGGATTATTCAATTTAGCAGTAATTAGGTAGATTACAATATAGGTTTGCCAACAATAATTAGTCATGTGCGAAAACTTTACTAACGCGTGATGTACACTACTATACTTGAGCACCTTTAATGATAGATTAGGCAAATAAAATGTGATTAGGCCGACTTAAGCATGTTTAAACCAACGATTAGTCTCATTTATAGTTTTTCCCTAGTTCGTATACATCCTCCCTTGTCGTTATATATACACTGACGATACCTTACCTAATATATATATATATATATATATATAATCCTAACTAATAATTATTTTTGTAACACCCCATAATTTTAAATATTAAAGTTAACAAATTAAAGAATACTTAATTTCAAATGTGGGAAATAAGGGAAACGGGTTGCGCCATTGCATACGTCTCAAAATTCTGCTTCATATAGAGTCCGCGTTTGCGTAAAACGGACACTGTATGAAGGAGATATAGACGAACGAGGTTAGGCAGAAAACCAGAAGAAAAAGAAAAAAATAGAAATGCACTGGCGCACTTGGGAAGTGCGCTAGAACAAAAATGCACTGGCGCACCTGCCAAGTGCGCCCAGGTCGGGCTGAGAGCCTGCACAGATTTCTGGAGTGTTCTGATACGAATAGTGAGTCATTGCTGAGTCACTAGGGCTTAGGTGGCTATATGAATGGTTCTGGTTATTCCTATGGTTAATCCAACGGCTATTAATTAACTAATCTTCTGTAAAAACACCTTAAACCCCTAACCCTAATCACACAAATTCATATCAAGAGCCGCCATGCCGCCAATGGAGAACCTAGAGTAGCCATCATACACTTTCAACGCTAAAGCAAGATAGAGGCCTGAATCAAAAATCAAATCAAATCTAAATAACAACTAAGTCTACATCAAAGGCGAGCAAATCAATTTCAGAATACAGATTCCAAAAAGACAAGACTAGTCTTTTTGATTGTGAGTATGATAGCTTTCACAAGATAATTCGTTAATTTAATTATGATAAGATATAAGTGGGATCATAAGAATATGATTTTGAATCATGTGATGTAAATTATATGTATGTTTGTGGTGTTGAATCATATGTTAGTTCTTATGTGAATTTTATGCAAGTTGGATCATATGTTAGTTCTTATGTGAATCCCATGCAAGTTGAATCATATATCTTATGCAAGTTTGTGGAGATTGGATCATATATTCTCATATGAATCTTATGCAAGTTTAGGTTGTTAAAATATATGTGAAACATGTATATGCATATGCTAGTTTATGTGACATTTATCTATATGTTTAGATCCATATGCAAGTTCATACCTTTATGTTTGGATCCATAAGCAAGATTATATCTTTATGTTTAGATCTATATGCAAGATTACATCTTTATGTTTAGATCCATATGCAAGTTCACACCTTTATGTTTGGATCTATAGCAGTACATAAGTTATGCAAGTTTATGTTAGTCACCCATGCTAATTTTGTATCATATGCTAGTTTGAATGAAATTCATATGCAAGTTATTGGCTATGTAATCTTATGTCATGATCCTTAGATCTATCTTATGTGTTATGTGATGTTGTTTTTCTTTTTATGAGTTAGACTATTTGCGAGTCTAACATATGTCATATGAAAGCGTACGAATAGCATGGGGATGATGGGATAATATTGAATATACATAAAATTGTGAATTGGCATAAATGGCCATAAAAAGGCATATAATTAATTTAAGACATTAATTGGCAAAATTGGTATTTGACATAATTTTAAGAGATAACTATGGACATAAATAAATTTGGAATTTATTGACAAATTTAAATTGGGATATTAATCTAATTTGGGGTTAAATAAAGATGTGTAATAATAAACCGCCTATGATACGAGGTTAGACTCTTTTGTGGTGTAAGACTGCCCGGACCCGCCCGGTAAATCCAGCAGCCACAAATGCCAGTCTAATGTGAGAGGTCAAAGGCACGAATTAAATGCGTAACAGTTGTAAAGACACGAGGTTAGGCTCGTTTGCGGTATAAGACTGCCCGGACCCGTCCGCCAAATCCAGCAACCGCAAATGTCAGTCTAATGTGGGAGGTCTTTACAAGGTTACGGTTCTAATGAATTAAGTAACACTTAACCAGATAAACATGTAGTGGAACATGGGTGGTTAGGTGGGTGCCTTGGGTGACGTGGGAAATTAAGTGAGTGCCTTGGGTGGCATGTGAAACACGATTAGATGCACTTAACAAAGTTGAAACATGTAAGATGACATGAATAAAAATGGGGTTAAGTGGGAAACCTTAGTGGGGACCAAGCATAGGTGGAAAGCTTCTATCGTGCATGGGGGGCCCTTTTCAAACCAGTAACCCATTAAGTATCTTTGTGAGCTCGACCCAAGTCGAGGACGGGACACGCTTACTGGATTTGATTGTAAGAGGTCAAAACGGGTTAGCGGTGGCAACGCAAGTCCAACAGGGTCATGTGCGTGCGTGGGCCCGGGCTGGTAGGTAAGACGTTGTTGCATCGTGTAGATATAAGTCGTGCATCTTTAGTGGTATCGGGTTGCCACTTAAGGGAGTGATACACCCCACTGTGGGATTAGCACGGGTATCTATGAGTTAGGGAGCCGATTGAATGGGGGTAGTGGGTACAACTAGTGGAGATAGGGGCAGATGACAACTATGAAGGCAGCTAAGGGTACACGAACTACCATTATCATTATTAAGTTCTGTAGGCGGGATCAATTTTTAGGGTGACTAGTGGTGGTGCAGTATAATAATTATCCTATAGTGATTAGGAACAAGATTAACGCCAGAATATTCCTCTTATTTGCTTTGTCATGCCCACTTGTTTCATGGTCATATCTTATCTTACCAGTTTATGCCTTATCCTAGTTCGTTTAATAATTATATTGTTAAAGTTATTATACTCTCCAGGCTTTATGTCTGACCCCCCTTGTTTTGCCTCTTTTCTTCCTCCCCCCCCCCCCAAGGTTCTCAGGATGGGACTAGTACTAGTGAAGCTTGATCTTGGATCTCTTTCTCTCTCTTTTAGAAGTGCTTGGATTGCTGAAAGTATAGTTTAGCTCATCTCTTTTATGGCTTCTTGTGTTGGGGTTTATGCTTTTTTATTTTATGTACTCTGAAACAATTTATCAAGATGGATATTAAGTGTACTTGGTTTATGAAGTTGTTGTAATCAAACTATTTCTCTGCTGCAATAAAAGTTGTTTTAAAATTTTCAAGTACCATTATTTATATCTGTCTTGTTATATTCTGTTCTATACATTAAATACACTCCATGGAAGTTAATGCATTCCCTTTGTGAGTGACATTAATGGACGTAGGGTGTTACACGTGGTATCAGAGCTGAAGGTTAACAGACCAGATATGAATTTTGAAAAAACTATTTTTCAAAAAGCATTTTATAAAGAAATACTTTCAAAAGTATGCTTTAAGGAAAGTATTTTCAAGAGAAAAAGTTTGTTTAAAAAAAACATAACCCCCAAGAGTCATATATCTTCCTTTCGAATTATCTGTTTTGAATCTCTTCATTTTCTGTTCAGCATGTCTGGAATTCCTGAGATACCCGAGGGGATACCAATACCAGGATGGTTTAGAAGGTATCTGGAAGCTAGGGCCAATGTCGCATGCCCAGCAAATGCTCCTCCTCCTGCTCCTCCCCCTCCTCCTCCCCCTCCTCCTCCTCCTCCCCGTGTTGATACTTTTGCAAAGATATGCAAGGATTTTAGAGCAATGGGCGGGAAATCTTTTCACGGATCAGAGACGTTTGTTGAAGCTTGAAATTGGCTTAAGGAGGTGGAAGATCTATTTGGTATTTTCGAAGTAGAAGATGGAAGGAAGGTCCAATTGGCTGCTTGATTAATGAAAAAAGAAGCCTCGTTTTGGTGGAAGGTCACGAACGGAGAGCGCCCGGTGGAAACATGGATGGATTTCAAGCATAGGTTCGAAATGAAGTTTCTCTCATGAGTAGAAGAGAATTTATATATGGAAAGATTTTTGGCGTTGAAGCAAGGGGATTTATCAGTAAAGGAGTACATCAACAAGTTCAATCAATTGGCGAGATTTGCCTTGGAATTGGTAAACACACCTGAGAAGAAGGCCCTAAGATTCGTTAAGGGTTTGAATGAGCCACTACATGGGTTACTTATGACCCACATTCCTATAGGGGCTACCTTTGAGAAATTGGTTGACATGGCGCTTATGCACGAGGAAGAGAAAGGTGTTAATGCTAATAAGGCACCGGAGAAGAAAGGGGACCAAAAGAAACCACAACAACAAAACAAGAAAGGCGGGAAAAACAATAATGGCAAAGGAAAGAAGAAGTGCTTTAATTGTGGGACACCAGGCCATCTGAGTAAAGACCGTAGGAAAAAGAAGAAGACTGGTTGTTTCCACTGTGGAGAGGCTGTTCATCTAGTTAAGGACTGCCCAAGGAAACAGGGGCAAGGGCAAAGAACTTCTAGAGGGAAGCTTCAGGCTCTCATGGCACCAGGGCGGGAGAGTGGGCAGATTCAGGCTCTCATGGCACCAGGACAGGAGAGAGGTAGAAACATTTCCGTTGAAAGTTTAGTTGTTTGTTCATCCTGTTCGTACTTTGTTTGACTCTGGCGCTTCACACTCGTTTGTATCTGCTTCGTTAGTTGAAACACTACACCTAAATACTAGTCTAGTTACGGATCCCATAGTAGTCTCAAATCCTATTGGTGGTTCGGCTCATCTTTCTATGATTTGTTGGGATTTGAGAGTGTCTATCTTGGGCATTGGGTTTGAATGCAACGCCTTTGTTCTTTGCTTCATGGGCTACGGCTTGATTCTAGGTATGGATTGGCTAACTAGATATGGTGCCATCCTAGACTGTGAAAGACGGGTTGTTAGATTGTTGACTCTTTGTGGAAAGACCCTTGATATTTCTTTTGAACCTAGAGGTCCGGTAATGCTTAGCTACCTAGAATCCCTTGACGCATCCAATGATGATTTGAAATATGTTCGTGTGGTCCGTGAATATAGTGACGTCTTCGACGAGGTTCGAGGTTTACCCCCGAGGCGTGAGATAGACTTTCGAATAAATCTAGTAGATAATGCAAAGCCAGTTGCATTACCAGTGCACCTCATGGCTCCGAGAGAGAGAAGGGAACTCAGTAAGAAGGTGAAAGAATTTCTTGAGAAAGGGTTTATAAGAAGAAGTATTTCGGAGTGGGGTGCTCCAGTCGTTTTTTCTACGAAAGCTGATGGTTCACTTAGAATGTGCATGGACTATAGAGAGCTGAATAAGCTAACAAAGAAGAACAGACACCCATTGCGGAGGATAGACGATTTATTCGATCAGTTCGTGGGTGCTTCAGTTTTCTCGCAACTGGATTTAGCTATAGGGTTTCATCAGCTAAGGGTGGCTGAAGATAGCATCGATAAGACTGCATTTAGAACTCCTGACGGTTTCTTTGAGTGGCTCGTCATGCCTTTTGGTTTGATGAATGCACCCGCATACTTTGTTGACTTAATAAGTAGGGTGTTTAGGGAGTTTCTAAACAAGTTTGTGGTAGTCTTTGTAGGCGATATTCTGGTTTTCTCTAAAAATGAAGAAGAGCATGCCCTACATCTTAGGGAAGTCTTAGAGACCCTATGAGTGCATCGGCTAAAAGCTAAGTTCTCCAAGTGCCCTTTTTGGAGAAAAGAAGTGAGGTTCTTAGGACACGTGGTCTCTAAGGAAGGGATAGTTGTGGATCCCGCCAAGGTGGTGGCAATCCAAGATTAGAAAACTCCTAAGAACGCAACAGAAGTAAGAAGCTTTTTAGGGCTGGCTGGCTATTATAGGAAGTTCATTAAGGACTTCGCGAAGATATCAGCCCCTTACACTCGATTAACGAAGAAGAATTTGACTTTTTCTTAGGACGTTGACTATGACGATGCTTCCCAACATCTGAAGAGGGCTTTGACGACCGCTCCAGTTTTAGTTTTTCCAGACGGGAGTAAGACATTTACTGTATATACCGATGCTTATGGGACAGGGCTTGGCGCAGTTTTAATGCAAGAGGGAAGGGTGATATGCTATGGTGGAAGGCAGTTGAAAGCCAATGAGAAAAATTACCCTACCCACGACTTAGTGTTGGCGGCTATAGTTTTTTCGCTTAAGTCATGGCGTCATTATTTGCTTGGCGAGAGGTTTGAGTTGTATACAGACCATAAGTCACTAAAGTACTTATTCTCTCAGAAGGACCTAAACATGAGGCAACAGAGATGGATGGAGTTTTTGGCATCCTACGATTTTGAGATTGCTTATACCCCTGGCAAGGGTAACGTTGTAGCTGATGCCTTAAGTAGAAAGACATTAACTTTAAGTCCTCTGTTCGTAGAGCGGCAGAGTTTGGAGTATATATCTTCCTTTGACTTCAAACCCTCTGTCAATTATGTACCCGGATTATTGGCATCATTAGAGGTGCAACCTACACTTTTGGGTCGAGTTGGAGAGGCATAGCGAAACTACCCACAATTGGTTGAGATAGTAGGCAAGCTTATAGGAGGGGAGTTCTCGAGTCATCTAAATAGATATGCTATAGATGAGAGAGATTGGCTACGTAGAGATGGAAGACTTTGCGTACCACAAGACGAGAGTTTGAAGAAGGCAATTCTTGAAGACTCACATCGCTCTAAGATGACCATACATCCTGGTGGTGATAAGATGTATAGGGATATGAAGCGAGTTTTCTTTTGGGTCGGAATGAAGAAGGACGTGGCTGAGTTCGTTGCTAGATGCTTAGTGTGCCAACAAGTCAAGGCAGAGCTAAAGAAGCCCGGAGGTTTGCTCCATCCTTTAGAGATTCTGCTTTGGAAATGGGAAAACATTTCCATGGATTTTGTAGATGGGTTACCAAGATCAAGGAAGGGTAATACGGGGATTTGGGTAATTGTAGACTGGCTTACTAAATGTGCCCATTTTATTCCCGTTAAAAGTAGAAGGACCGCCGCATGGTTAGCATCCGTTTACCTTCGAGAGATAGTCCGTTTGCACGGCATACCCTCTAGCATTGTGAGCGATAGAGATCCCATTTTCACGAGCGAATTTTGGAAAAGCTTACAAGAGGCGGTTGGAACGCAATTATGCTTAAATACCGCTTATCATCCTCAGGCGAACGGCCAGACCGAGAAAGTAAATCGGATTCTAGAAGACCTTCTAAGGCTATGCGTCCTAAACTTTGGAGGAACATGGGAAGAACATCTTCCACTATGGAGTTCGCCTATAATAATAGTTTTCAGGCTAGCATTGGCATGGCACCTTTTGAGGCTCTTTATGGACTACCGTGTCGATCACCTACTTGTTGGTGGGAATCCATGGACAAGGTTTTGCTTGGACCTGTAACACCCCGCTTCCGCTAGGGTCACTCGCAAAGGAATGCACTAGCTTTAGAGGGGCATTATTGGTAAACATGCACAGAAATATCACAAGACAGAACATATAAAATAGCGGAAGTAAAATTGAACTTTCATAAACATTAATAATTAAGGTCTAAAGCCTTTTACATCAGAGTACATCAAAACCTGTCTTGCAATAATAAAGAAGCATAAAGACTTTTTCATAAATTATTCCCCAAGAAAAAGCAGTAAAGTAGCCATAGCCAAGAAAAGTCCAAGCCATCCATGATGACCTTCAAGCAGAAGAAGTCCGAACTAAACAGCATTGTTTCCTCCCTGTAACCTGGGGGAAACAGAAGAAAAGAGGCGAAACAAAACGGGTCAGTCAAAAAGACTGAGTAAGCCCTATCTACTATTAGTATAGAAACTAGTAAAGTTAACTGACATGAGAAACTGAGATGAACATGAGCATGATAACAAGATAGATAAGATAAATCAAAATAACAGGATAAACTACTGAACTAAGGTATCATGATAAACTACGGTGTCATGATAAATCAAAGCATCACATCGTCAGATTTCTATCAAGTATACTATCCCAAGATATCTACCCCGTCTAACATCCCACGGTATCTATTCCGTATATTCTTCCTGGTTCTAACATGTATATTTGCTCTGCACCCTCCGTACTAGTATCCCAGCCTTGTTATGTGTTAACCATGAATGTCCCTTACTCAAAGTCGTGTAATGGTCCATGTCAACCTAATATATCGCATATATAGGTTACTCAAATCATATGTTTCTTTCCATGTATATAAGTTCAGTCCTTTGCCGTACCTCGTACGGGCTTCCTCATGTCGTATTATCCTTGAAATCGTTTGGACTGTCACCCTTGTTCTAGCTAGGCTCTTCCATATGAATCGTCGTTTGAACTACTAGGACTTACGCCACCTAGCACCACTAGGGATTATGCTTACCTATTGCACGCTTTCGTATTTCGGTTTGGGTTCAACCACCTAGGGATACTAGGGATTACGCTAACCCTCAACCACGCCCTTTTTCCCACGCATTCATCGTCAATCGTTTTTCTATGACTGTATGCACATGTATCACTATGTGCTACCCGAGTCCTGTCACAGGGCTAATCAAGAAGTACAGGACTCGGTCGGGAGCTTTCAATTTATCTGCCGATGCAGATGCTAAGGTCTGCTTTTCTACACGTGGCTATGGTCCCACGAGACCCCTCCCTCAACTAGCGAAAGGCAACACAAGAGAAAATCTTGCATGAGAACTACACTCCGGCCAGCCCACATCCTACGGCCTACCTCACCCATAATTAGATAGCAATTATGGTCTGTTGGGTGTTCCCTGCCTTTCCGTACGTACACGCTTGACTCAAGATGGTAGATGATCGACGAACTTGCTATCTCGGGCACCTTATGTATTCGTTGACTCACTGCTATCCACCCCAGTCTTTAGGTCGCTCGCATAGCAACCAAGGCATATTCTTGGTTCTTCTACCGCAGACCTCAACCTCTCGTGAGCCTAGTATATTGACCTGGCAGCTCACAGAGGGATCCCAAGAATATCCTCACGTTCCCCGAAGCCGCTGCTTCGTTACCCAGTTCGTTGGAGCCTTTATCTAAATCAGATAGCCTGCTCCTACACGCATACTTAAACGTTGACCTAACGTATCGGGTTACTAATCTATCTAAGAAATGGTCCAAATTTCCTTGACTAAGAATTATTACTTAGTTTCCCTTAACTAAGGTTTACCACTTAGCCTTATTTCCATAATCCTTGTTAACTATGGTTATTTACCTAATCCTCCGAATTAGGGTTTATCTAATGGGTTAAGTGTCACTTAAGTTCATAACTTAGCCCGTCTACAAACCATGTCAAAATTGGCTAAGTATCCAAGTCCAAGACTTAACCCTACAAACCATGTGTCAAGTTGGCTAAGTATATTAAGCAATCCATAACTTAACCTCGTCTAATTATCATTTTAGATTGGTTAATTATATAAATTAACTTGACCTTGTCAAATTACCGAGTCAAATCGGTCAAGCGTATTCAAGTGATTCGTGACTTAGCCTTATCATGTTTTCACGTTAGATTGGTTAAGCATAGGTCACTTAACCACATCAAACTAACGAGTTGGATTAGTTAAGTGTAAATTAACTTAACCCCGTCCAATTACCATGTTTAGATTAGTTAGGTCTGAGTTGACTTAACCCCATCCATTAACTGTATTAAACGGTTAAGTGTTACTAAGAAAATTTACTTAACCTTATCAAGTTATCGCGTTGGATTGATTAAGTGTTGGTTAACTTAATCCCGTCCCCTCGTCGTATAAAAATGGTCAAGTGTCGTTAGGCAAATCAAGTTACTTAACCTACCCAACCCTATCATGTTTTGTTAAGTATTATTAGCCTAATCAAATTACTTAACCCATTTGTCCATGTCATATTTGGTTAAGCCTCATTAATCAAATTAACTTAACCCTATTATGTGGCATTAATTATTTAATGCACCCCAACCTCTCACATTAGACTTTGTTGTGGTTACTAGTTAAGCCGGGCGGGTCCGGGTAGATTTACACCACAACTTGGTCTAACCTCGGGTTCAAGCACAACATGACCAACTTCTCACATTGAGTCCTATTGTTTGCAACTACTAGTTAGGCCGGTCGGTTCCGGGTAGTTTTACGTTGCAAACTCAACCCAACCTCGAGTTGGCCACTTTCATGTTTAGTCTAGTGTCATGTTCATAGTCAAGTTTTCAAGCAATTGGGTAGACCTAACTTAATAGGTAAATTCCCAATGGGTAGACCTAACTTAATAGGTAAATTCCCAAGCTTATGTTTTTATGCATACTTACATGTCAAATTCCATGTTACATTTCAAGTTATGTTTTCAAGTATAAACACATGTCATATTTAACGTTACATGTTGTCATGTTTATACCCATTTACCCAAATCATATTCATGTCATTATGTTTCCCCATAATGTGACCCCAACGCTTTTTTAAACTCGCATATACGTTTGCAACAACGTGATGGATTAAAAGAAGAGACTTGGCCAAGGCATGACAAAAATGGATATTAAGCCACAAGTTAATCATGGTGGCAAATGAGGCACACATGTGTTCATTAACTTGCATGTTACATTCCTACACCTCAAAAACATGCACAAACCCAAACTTGGCACATAAACGAATCATGGTGACAAAAGACAAGGAATGATGACTAGTAACTCGCATATATCATCATATAAGGGTTATGACTTCATATGCAAGTTGACATAATGATTATGAAGGTTTTCATGTTGCATAATGCAACATTTCAACATAAAGGTTGTAGCTTTTAGCTCATAAGAACAAGATGATGACTTCATAAACTTGCATAACATGATAGCATGTATCATTCTCAATGATCAAACCCAAACATGAACATTTAACTTCATAGTTAATATCTAAGAGTAGGGAAAGGGCTTACATTGCTTTGAAGGCCTAAATCGATTAAACCAAAGCTTGTGAGGAAGCCTATGCATGCCATCACCCAAAAACCCAAAGATGGATGCCCCAAATCAACAAAAACACCATCTTTATGAACAAAGATCAAAGCTTTTGCCTTGAAATCAACTTGAGAGGCTCTCATACTAACATAGGGACTCTCTAACACTTTCATGATCATGAAACCTTTCATAGAAATGAAGTGGAGGCTAGGATAGTTGAGTGGAGGCCATGAGAGTAGAAATTTTGCCATAGTTTAGTTGCATGAATGAATAATGAGGATTTAGGATAGGTTAGGGTCTTATTTATAGATTAGGCAAGTGTTTTAGGCCATAGGATTAAACCTAGATTCAATCCAAGCCATCAAAGCATGTCTTGGGGAAGAAGTCAAGTGTAGGAACCATCTAGGGCCTTTAGATTAAAGATGAACCATCAGAACCATCCAAATGCAAAATCTGCATTTGAGCGAATCGGCCCATGGGTTGACAGCCAAACACCCTGGATTAACCCCTAGTCGACCCAGCGAGCTCGGGTCGACCTCAAAAATCGGCCGGTTCGGTTATTCCCCTCTCCCAATTCGCTGTTTTGAACATTTTTGCATATTTATTTATTTAATTTTCAATTATATATATATATATATATCAATATATATATATTTCTCTGCGCAACCCATTTCACTTAATTAAGTATACTTTAATTTGGGAATTTTTCGTGAAACTTCGCGAGGCCATATCTTGGTCATACGGACTCCGATTTTTGAAAACTCGGACTCTATTTCACGTATTTTTCCGAGACGAACGCAATGGCATAGCCCGTTTCACTTGATTCAGAAATTAAAATTAAATTCTGCCTTGATTCTCGTCTTTAATCATGTTATCGAAATACGGGTTGTTACATTCTTCCCACCTTTTAGGATTTCGTCCCCGAAATCTCCAAGTTAGGAAGAACATATCCTACCATCCATCATCCATCTACTCAAAACATCATCCACAAGCAACCATTGTCCTTAGATGATTTCTAATGCTGTATGAATATATGCAAAACGTGTGTGTACATGTTCCTTAGCTAACGCTAATGATCAGGCCTGAATAATCTTTCTAATGCAAAATATGTATAGTGCCATGAATCCAACATGTATGCAAATAGTCCTAGTCATATAGATACTATATGCGTGCACAATCATTCATTCATATGCAACAACCACATGATAACACATTCGATTTCATCCATAAACAAGTATAAATACTCGTGCATATGCAATATGAAATGTGACCGAGTCGAGCTAGTATCTAATATGTATTCGTGCATCCACGAGCAACCACTTGCAACCATTTGCAACCATATCAATCATAACATGTTTCAAATACATGTTTACATCCATAGGGTTCTACCTAGGATTCCCTGAAACAGGGTCGAGAAGATAAACAAAACAAACTCCGTACGGGGTTTGTAACAGAGACAGGACCGAGAGGATATCCATAAAAGATAGCCTACAAGCAAGCTCAACTGAAAAAACAGGGATCGAGGATATATTCCCAAAAGAGATATCATGCACGTATTTAGTCTTCAGTCACCTAAGTCGCATTACCTTGAGCTTAGTTCCATCGTGCTTTGACCGCCCCTTTTACTTCACGATTTCACAGCTTCTTATTTCCTGTTTCCATAACAGGAGTTGGAACTCATTTCCTCGTCGCCTCTCGTTCCACTTGCACTTATTCTCCTTCTAGAATACTTGGCGCAAACAGGACTGCGTACACATTACTCCATGCGAGCCCTCAAAATTCACTAGTGAATCCTCGACCTTGTACCATAAGGTATTCCACGTAGAAAAACTTTCTTTTGGAAGTAAACAAGTTACCGTGCGCACTTTCTAGGGTAATTCCCATAACCCATACATAATCGAAGTAAACCATCCGTCTTATTAGCGAACACCATTCGATCGGGTTTCTAATTTCCAACAAAGGCATCTAGGGATTCTAAGAAACTAATCATGACAGGACCCAAAAGGTTACGCGATACTTCAAGGGTATTACCAAAGCAAGCCAAGAGTCTAACTACCCTCCTTCTAAAACCGAGAGTGGCACCCCTTACTGGATAACCACTTCATCCCTAGAATCCATCCACAACTTATAAACATAAGCATTATTTCCAAGCTCAACACTTGATATAGACATTCTCAAATCCAAACAAGCCATGAGTAGATGGACCGATCTTCCAATAGGACTTGAGACAAAAACGGGATCCTCTACTACGCTAGTACTAAGGTGCAGAGACTCAACTATCGAAGCGGACTTAAAAGATGCGGTGATCAAAACAAAGTCCCGACAGGATGATAGAGAAGAAAAGCTAAACCTTTAACAAGATCGTTACCCTCCTTCTGAGGTACCCTAGAAATGAGAGCATACTATTGCCCTCCGAATGATCTTGTCCCTGTTCCATGATACTTAACTATCCGTCCCGTTTCACCATGCCAAAGGTACTCTCTCGTCATGGGTTTCATTGTTCATCTTTCTCCCTCCTTTTAGGACTCAGCCATACCAACAAGTTGCTCATCCTTAAACTCGTATCCTTTATCCTCTTTCTCACCATCCTTTCTTATAACGCGGCCACTGGTCTCTCGAGAACAGCCTCCATCGCATGGAAAGCACTTTCGAAGATAGAAAAGACTAGTCACAGTTAAAACCACTGTGACTACAGATGGAGGAAAGAAAGGAAAAGAGATTCAATCAAGGAAACCAGGATAGTGCTAATGGCCTTTGGGGAATAGCCTTTTTCTTTTTAAAAGAAAATTTTCTTGAAAAATGCTTCTTTATAAACGATTTTCAAATAGTTTTCAGAAGGTCTTTAAAAACTTTTGCCCAGTCTGGTAACCTTCTGCTCTGATACCAAATGTAACACCCCGCTTCCGCTAGGGTCACTCGCAAAGGAATGCACTAGCTTTAGAGGGGCATTATTGGTAAACATGCACAGAAATATCACA
This sequence comes from Allium sativum, assembly GCA_030737875.1. NCBI lineage: Eukaryota > Viridiplantae > Streptophyta > Magnoliopsida > Asparagales > Amaryllidaceae > Allium > Allium sativum. Next base: position 1,022,364,799 of record CM060909.1, read on the forward strand.
AGACAGAACATATAAAATAGCGGAAGTAAAATTGAACTTTCATAAACATTAATAATTAAGGTCTAAAGCCTTTTACATCAGAGTACATCAAAACCTGTCTTGCAATAATAAAGAAGCATAAAGACTTTTTCATAAATTATTCCCCAAGAAAAAGCAGTAAAGTAGCCATAGCCAAGAAAAGTCCAAGCCATCCATGATGACCTTCAAGCAGAAGAAGTCCGAACTAAACAGCATTGTTTCCTCCCTGTAACCTGGGGGAAACGGAAGAAAAGAGGCGAAACAAAACGGGTCAGTCAAAAAGACTGAGTAAGCCCTATCTACTATTAGTATAGAAACTAGTAAAGTTAACTGACATGAGAAACTGAGATGAACATGAGCATGATAACAAGATAGATAAGATAAATCAAAATAACAGGATAAACTACTGAACTAAGGTATCATGATAAACTACGGTGTCATGATAAATCAAAGCATCACATCGTCAGATTTCTATCAAGTATACTATCCCAAGATATCTACCCCGTCTAACATCCCACGGTATCTATTCCGTATATTCTTCCTGGTTCTAACATGTATATTTGCTCTGCACCCTCCGTACTAGTATCCCAGCCTTGTTATGTGTTAACCATGAATGTCCCTTACTCAAAGTCGTGTAATGGTCCATGTCAACCTAATATATCGCATATATAGGTTACTCAAATCATATGTTTCTTTCCATGTATATAAGTTCAGTCCTTTGCCGTACCTCGTACGGGCTTCCTCATGTCGTATTATCCTTGAAATCGTTTGGACTGTCACCCTTGTTCTAGCTAGGCTCTTCCATATGAATCGTCGTTTGAACTACTAGGACTTACGCCACCTAGCACCACTAGGGATTACGCTTACCTATTGCACGCTTTCGTATTTCGGTTTGGGTTCAACCACCTAGGGATACTAGGGATTACGCTAACCCTCAACCACGCCCTTTTTCCCACGCATTCATCGTCAATCGTTTTTCTATGACTGTATGCACATGTATCACTGTGTGCTACCCGAGTCCTGTCACAGGGCTAATCAAGAAGTACAGGACTCGGTCGGGAGCTTTCAATTTATCTGCCGATGCAGATGCTAAGGTCTGCTTTTCTACACGTGGCTATGGTCCCACGAGACCCCTCCCTCAACTAGCGAAAGGCAACACAAGAGAAAATCTTGCATGAGAACTACACTCCGGCCAGCCCACATCCTACGGCCTACCTCACCCATAATTAGATAGCAATTATGGTCTGTTGGGTGTTCCCTGCCTTTCCGTACGTACACGCTTGACTCAAGATGGTAGATGATCGACGAACTTGCTATCTCGGGCACCTTATGTATTCGTCGACTCACTGCTATCCACCCCAGTCTTTAGGTCGCTCGCATAGCAACCAAGGCATATTCTTGGTTCTTCTACCGCAGACCTCAACCTCTCGTGAGCCTAGTATATTGACCTGGCAGCTCACAGAGGGATCCCAAGAATATCCTCACGTTCCCCGAAGCCGCTGCTTCGTTACCCAGTTCGTTGGAGCCTTTATCTAAATCAGATAGCCTGCTCCTACACGCATACTTAAACGTTGACCTAACGTATCGGGTTACTAATCTATCTAAGAAATGGTCCAAATTTCCTTGACTAAGAATTATTACTTAGTTTCCCTTAACTAAGGTTTACCACTTAGCCTTATTTCCATAATCCTTGTTAACTATGGTTATTTACCTAATCCTCCGAATTAGGGTTTATCTAATGGGTTAAGTGTCACTTAAGTTCATAACTTAGCCCGTCTACAAACCATGTCAAAATTGGCTAAGTATCCAAGTCCAAGACTTAACCCTACAAACCATGTGTCAAGTTGGCTAAGTATATTAAGCAATCCATAACTTAACCTCGTCTAATTATCATTTTAGATTGGTTAATTATATAAATTAACTTGACCTTGTCAAATTACCGAGTCAAATCGGTCAAGCGTATTCAAGTGATTCGTGACTTAGCCTTATCATGTTTTCACGTTAGATTGGTTAAGCATAGGTCACTTAACCACATCAAACTAACGAGTTGGATTAGTTAAGTGTAAATTAACTTAACCCCGTCCAATTACCATGTTTAGATTAGTTAGGTCTGAGTTGACTTAACCCCATCCATTAACTGTATTAAACGGTTAAGTGTTACTAAGAAAATTTACTTAACCTTATCAAGTTATCGCGTTGGATTGATTAAGTGTTGGTTAACTTAATCCCGTCCCCTCGTCGTATAAAAATGGTCAAGTGTCGTTAGGCAAATCAAGTTACTTAACCTACCCAACCCTATCATGTTTTGTTAAGTATCATTAGCCTAATCAAATTACTTAACCCATTTGTCCATGTCATATTTGGTTAAGCCTCATTAATCAAATTAACTTAACCCTATTATGTGGCATTAATTATTTAATGCACCCCAACCTCTCACATTAGACTTTGTTGTGGTTACTAGTTAAGCCGGGCGGGTCCGGGTAGATTTACACCACAACTTGGTCTAACCTCGGGTTCAAGCACAACATGACCAACTTCTCACATTGAGTCCTATTGTTTGCAACTACTAGTTAGGCCGGTCGGTTCCGGGTAGTTTTACGTTGCAAACTCAACCCAACCTCGAGTTGGCCACTTTCATGTTTAGTCTAGTGTCATGTTCATAGTCAAGTTTTCAAGCAATTGGGTAGACCTAACTTAATAGGTAAATTCCCAATGGGTAGACCTAACTTAATAGGTAAATTCCCAAGCTTATGTTTTTATGCATACTTACATGTCAAATTCCATGTTACATTTCAAGTTATGTTTTCAAGTATAAACACATGTCATATTTAACGTTACATGTTGTCATGTTTATACCCATTTACCCAAATCATATTCATGTCATTATGTTTCCCCATAATGTGACCCCAACGCTTTTTTAAACTCGCATATACGTTTGCAACAACGTGATGGATTAAAAGAAGAGACTTGGCCAAGGCATGACAAAAATGGATATTAAGCCACAAGTTAATCATGGTGGCAAATGAGGCACACATGTGTTCATTAACTTGCATGTTACATTCCTACACCTCAAAAACATGCACAAACCCAAACTTGGCACATAAACGAATCATGGTGACAAAAGACAAGGAATGATGACTAGTAACTCGCATATATCATCATATAAGGGTTATGACTTCATATGCAAGTTGACATAATGATTATGAAGGTTTTCATGTTGCATAATGCAACATTTCAACATAAAGGTTGTAGCTTTTAGCTCATAAGAACAAGATGATGACTTCATAAACTTGCATAACATGATAGCATGTATCATTCTCAATGATCAAACCCAAACATGAACATTTAACTTCATAGTTAATATCTAAGAGTAGGGAAAGGGCTTACATTGCTTTGAAGGCCTAAATCGATTAAACTAAAGCTTGTGAGGAAGCCTATGCATGCCATCACCCAAAAACCCAAAGATGGATGCCCCAAATCAACAAAAACACCATCTTTATGAACAAAGATCAAAGCTTTTGCCTTGAAATCAACTTGAGAGGCTCTCATACTAACATAGGGACTCTCTAACACTTTCATGATCATGAAACCTTTCATAGAAATGAAGTGGAGGCTAGGATAGTTGAGTGGAGGCCATGAGAGTAGAAATTTTGCCATAGTTTAGTTGCATGAATGAATAATGAGGATTTAGGATAGGTTAGGGTCTTATTTATAGATTAGGCAAGTGTTTTAGGCCATAGGATTAAACCTAGATTCAATCCAAGCCATCAAAGCATGTCTTGGGGAAGAAGTCAAGTGTAGGAACCATCTAGGGCCTTTAGATTAAAGATGAACCATCAGAACCATCCAAATGCAAAATCTGCATTTGAGCGAATCGGCCCATGGGTTGACAGCCAAACACCCTGGATTAACCCCTAGTCGACCCAGCGAGCTCGGGTCGACCTCAAAAATCGGCCGGTTCGGTTATTCCCCTCTCCCAATTCGCTGTTTTGAACATTTTTGCATATTTATTTATTTAATTTTCAATTATATATATATATATATATATATATCAATATATATATATTTCTCTGCGCAACCCATTTCACTTAATTAAGTATACTTTAATTTGGGAATTTTTCGTGAAACTTCGCGAGGCCATATCTTGGTCATACGGACTCCGATTTTCGAAAACTCGGACTCTATTTCACGTATTTTTCCGAGACGAACGCAATGGCATAGCCCGTTTCACTTGATTCAGAAATTAAAATTAAATTCTGCCTTGATTCTCGTCTTTAATCATGTTATCGAAATACGGGTTGTTACAGGACCCGACATGATTAGGGAGACTTCGGAGAAGATAAACCAGATTCGACGGCGAATGAAGACGGCGCAGGACCGACAGAAGTCATATGCTGATAGGAGACGAACCGATCTTGAGTTCAATGTTGGGGACATGGTTTTTGTTAAGGTGTCACCGTTGAGAAACGTAGTCCGCTTTGGATCAGTAGGGAAGTTGGCACCAAGGTTCGTAGGACCCTTTCCAATTACAGAGAGGATAGGGCAGATGGCGTATAGAGTAAAGTTACCAGAGAAGCTCAGCGGAGTTCATGACGTGTTTCACGTTTCACATTTGCGTAAGTGTTTACACGATACGGCGGAAGTGGTAGAGCCGAGCACACTCGAAGAAGTCGAAGTAGAGCGCAATGCCACGATCAGACAAGCTCCTACACGCATTCTCGGATCGGAGGTCAAAAAGCTTCGCAACAAAGAGGTCAAGTTGGTCAAAGTGCAATGGGGAGATGATCAAAGAGACGCGACTTGGGAGTCGAAAGATAAAATGCGTACGTTGTACCCTTTCCTTTTTGAGGGTATGTTTTATTTTCTCCTTTTTCTACCGCTTTATTGATACTTGTCCTATCTTTTAGAATTATCTTTGCGATGACATCTTCGATCTTTAGTTAGGAAGAACCATATGGTTGCAAACATGTATTTGAGACATGTTATGTTTGATGGATGCAAATGGATGCAAGTGGTTGCTCGTGGATGCATGTACACACACCTTAGGCACTAGATCGGCTCAATCACCTTCATATTGCATATAAATGTGTGTGCATATTTAAATTAATGGATGTATAATGGTTGTGTTATCATATGGATGTTGCATTTTGATGAATGGTTGTGCACACATGTAGAAATAATGTGTATCGATAGGATTCTTTCGCATACATAATGGACGCATGGCACTATCATGATTTGCATTAAGGAGGTCAACTGAATTAGTAGACCGCCTGATTTTGCATTAGATAAGGAACTTATACACAAACTTCTTGCATATGTTCATACAGCATTAGAAATCTTGTAAGGACAATGGATGTCTGTGTTTGATGGTTGAGTAGATGGATGATTGGATGTTATGATATGCATTCTCCTTAACTTGGAGATTTCGGGGGTGAAATCCTTTAAGGAGGGGAGAATGTAACACCTCGTAATTTTAAATATTAAAGTTAACAAATTAAAGAATACTTAATTTCAAATGTGGGAATTAAGGGAAACGGGTTGCGCCATTGCGTTCGTCTCGAAATTCTACTTGAGATAGAGTCCGAGTTTTGCGTAAAACGGACACCGTATGAAGGAGATATGGACGAACGAGGTTAGGCAGAAAACCAGAAGAAAAAGAAAAAAAATAGAAATGCACTGGCGCACTTGGGAAGTGCGCCAGTACAAAAATGCACTGGTGCACCTGCCAAGTGCGCCCAGGTCGGGCTGAGAGCCTGCACAGATTTCTGGAGTGTTCTGATTCGAATAGTGAGTCATTGCTGAGTCACTAGGGCTTAGGTGGCTATCTGAATGGTTCTGGTTATTCCTAGGGTTAATCTGACGGCTATTAATTAACTAATCTTCTATAAAAACACCCTAAACCCTTAACCCTAATCACACAAATACATATCAAGAGTCGCCATGCCGTCAATGGAGAACCTAGAGTAGCCGTCATACACTTTCAACCCTAAAGCAAGATAGAGGCCTGAATCAAAAATCAAATCAAATCTAAATAACAACTAAGTCTACATCAAAGGCGAGTAAATCAATTTCAGAATACAGATTCCAGAAAGACAATACTATTCTTTTTTATTGTGAGTATGATAGCTTTCACAAGATAATTCGTTAATTTAATTATGATAAGATATAAGTGGGATCATAAGAATATGATTTTGAATCATGTGATGTAAATTATATGTATGTTTGTAGTGTTGAATCATATGTTAGTTCTTATGTGAATTTTATGCAAGTTGGATCATATGTTAGTTCTTATGTGAATCCTATGCAAGTTGAATCATATATCTTATGCAAGTTTGTGGAGATTGGATCATATATTCTCATATGAATCTTATGCAAGTTTAGGTTGTTAAAATATATGTGAAACATGTATATGCATATGCTAGTTTATGTGACATTTATCTATATGTTTAGATCCATATGCAAGTTCATACCTTTATGTTTGGATCCATAAGCAAGATTATATCTTTATGTTTAGATCTATATGCAAGTTTACATCTTTATGTTTAGATCCATATGCAAGTTCACACCTTTATGTTTGGATCTATAGCAGTACATAAGTTATGCAAGTTTATGTCCATCACCTATGCTAGTTTTGTATCATATGCTAGTTTGAATGAAATTCATATGCAAGTTATTGGCTATGTAATCTTATGTCATGATCCTTAGATCTATCTTATGTGTTATGTGATGTTGTTTTTCTTTTTATGAGTTAGACTATTTGTGAGTCTAACATATGTCATATGAAAGCGTACGAATAGCATGGGGATGATGGGATAATATTGAATATACATAAAATTGTGAATTGGCATAAATGGCCTTAAAAAGGCATATAATTAATTTAAGACTTTAATTGGCATAATTGGTATTTATGGACATAATTTTAAGAGATAATTATGGACATAAATAAATTTGGAATTTATTGAAAAATTTGAATAGGGATATTAATCTAATTTGGTGTTAAATAAAGATGTGTAATAATAAACCGCCTAAGACACGAGGTTAGACTCTTTTGTGGTGTAAGACTGCCCGGACCCACCCGGCAAATCCAGAAGCCACAAATGCCAGTCTAATGTGAGAGGTCAAAGGCATGAATTAAATGCGTAACAGTTGTAAAGACACGAGGTTAGGCTCGTTTGTAGTATAAGACTGCCCGGACCCGCCCGACAAATCCAGCAACCGCAAATGCCAGTCTAATGTGGGAGGTCTTTACAAGGTTACGGTTCTAATGAATTAAGTAACACTTAACTAGATAAACATGTGGTGGGACATGGGGGGTTAAGTGGGTGCCTTGGATGGCATGGGAAATTAAGTGGGTGCCTTGGGTGGCATGTGTAATAGGATTAGATGCACTTAACCAAGTTAAAACATGTAAGAAGACATGAATAAAAATGGGGTTAAGTGGGAAACCTTAGTGGGGACCAAGCATAGGTGGAAAGCTTGTGTCATGCATGGGGGGCCCTTTTCAAACCAGTAACCCATTAAGTATCTTTGTGAGCTCGACTCAAGTCGAGGACGGGACACGCTTACTGGATTTGATTGTAAGAGGTCAAAACGGGTTAGCGATGGCAACGCAAGTCAAAGGGGGTCATGTGCGTGCGTGGGCCCGGGCTGGTAGGTAAGACGTTGTTGCATCGTGTAGATATAAGCCGTGCATCTTTAGTGGTATCGGGTTACCACTTTGGGGAGTGATACACCCCACTGTGGGACCAGCACGGGTATCTACAAGTTAGGGAGCCGATCGAATGGGGGTAGTGGGTACAACTAGTGGAGATAGGGGCAGACGACACCTATGAAGGCAGCTAGGGGTACATGAACTACCATTATCATTATTAAGTTCTGTAGGCGGGATCAATTTTTAGGGTGACTAGTGGTGGTGCAGTATAGTAATTATCATATAGTGATTAGGAACGAGATTAACGCTAGAATATTCCTCTAATTTGCTTTGTCATGCCCACTTGTTTCATGGTCATATCTTATCTTACCAATTTATGCCTTATCCTAGTTACTTTAATAATTATATTGTTAAAGTTATCATACTCGCCAGACTTTATGTCTGACCCTGTTGTTTTCACCTCTTTTCTTCCTTTCCCCCCTCCCCTCCCCCAGGTTCTCAGGGTGGGACTAGTACTAGTGGAGCTTGATCTTGGATCTCTTTCTCTCTCTTTTGGAAGTGCTTGGATTGCTGAAAGTAAAGTTTAGCTCATCTCTTTTATGGCTACTTGTGTTGGGGTTTACACTTTTTTATTTTATGTACTCTGAAACAATTTATCAAGATGGGTATTAAGTTTACTTGGTTTATGAAGTTGTTGTAATCAAACTATTTCTCCGCTGCAATAAAAGTTGTTTTAAAATTTTCAAGTACCATTATTTATATCTGTCTTGTTATATTTTGTTCTATACACTAAATAGCTCCATGGAAGTTAATGCATTCCCTTTGTGAGCGACATCAATGGACGTGAGGTGTTACAATTTCTCTAACTATACTCACTTAAGTATAAATATTAATCTGACTAGGCATAATTGAATATGGCGCATTATATTGTTTCCTTACCGCATTATGATATTGTTGCCTTCTTCTACCCAGCTACCATTTCTTCTTTTTCCTTTGGATGCTTCAGAGAACCGCACTTCACCGCTTCAGCTACTAGCGCCCTACCGCACCGACTTGGACCGCGCCTTTGATTTCCTTCCCTATGCCAGGATTTTCGTTCCTCACTTCCTTCTTTATATATATATATATATATATATATATATATATATATATATCAAACCCAACTCCATACAGTATAGGCTACCTGCCCATAATGTCTTCTTTCCCAATGGTATGCCACTCCATTCCATTTCGTATATTTGTTGTGCATGCTAGAAACAGACATCATCCTTTTCTTGTATCCTTTTTTTTCTCCAACTCCTTCTCTACCCTGTTACCGAACTCCACCTGAACAGCACCGTCATCCACCCATATGCAAACTGACCTCATCGGAGTCCACCGTCTTGAGCTGCCCAGAAGCCACAATGCTACAGTTCGACCAACACTCCCACTCCCATACCAACTTTCTTCTTCCACGCAACAGTATTACTCCTTCACAACCACTGTTTGAGTACACCGTGTCCATTTCTTTCACCCACTTCTTTGTGTACCTTCAAAACCAAGGAACCATGCACCTATCTCCATGTCTTTATGTATATAACTTTCCGAAACCTCGTGCTCCTTATTACCAGAAAGCACTCGCAGGCTGTCTTGTCTATCACCCTTTCTCGGCCTCCACTAGCGACGGTTGCTTCGCCAGTCCCCTCCACACTCATCACTTTCTTCGTTGATACATGGCTCGTATACAATGGATGAGGAGTTTCGAAATTAAAAAGAAGGCGCAAGTTTCTTTTCTTTAAGCTTTCGGTAGCTTCATTGGAAAGATAAAATAAACAGGGTGATATGCCCTATTTATAACAAGAAGGTCTGTGTTCATCGCGGAATGAAATATGGTCCTCACGCAAACAAGATTTGGGAAGCAAGGTATCGTTCGGGTAGGTGGTAGGGTAGCTCTTTATGTTTACATAGCTGGGTGATGGTGAAACGATGGAGGAGATGTAGCATTTGCGTGTGTTTTCACTTCATGTATGGGTTTGGCCTAGCATAGCACTGCAATGCTATTTACTTTCGCATCTGTTCTTGCTTCTAATTCTTATCTTGTGCGTGGGTGTGTTTTCATTGGTCTGGGATGTTGATTTGAACTGGTACGTTTGTTTTAATTTAGGCTACTCCACAGTTTTCCTTCAACTGAAAGTAACGGCTGTTTATGAAAGGGCAGTGTGGTTCCTGCTGTATATTTAGTATGATATGGATTAGCGTATCTATATCTTTTAGCCTGGGTCCAGAAATCTTAGGGTGTCTCCTTTTCTTCATTCACACGACAAGTTATTTTATTTACTAGCTGAGATTTGGGTAGCTCGTGATTTCATATCAAGAGCTCAATGCATTGTCAATTTCAGTTATAGGTTGCTATGTGTACATATATAGGGTAATGTGCATTTGAGAATAGGGTAGTGTGCATGTTATGGCATTTGACATTGTTCACTTTATTTTAATTATCATGATTTGATTTCGGTGACAATGACTGAAAATTTTTAGTTTTAAAGTTAACGTACCCTATTTTATAAACTCCGTCCGCATACGACCTGCTATCGACAGAAATAAATATACCGTCGCGCTCAGCAACGTGCCACGATCATGAATATATAATAAAATAGACATGTTAACTAATTCTGTGAAACCCCAAAAAGCCTATATAGGGTGTAAAATACTCCAAATAAAAAGTTGATTATTTTCCAAATTAAAAATTACAGTAAAATTCTAAAAATTAAATTATAACTGCATCTCAAAAATCTTGTCCAAATTCGATACCAATAATTTATTATATTTAATAAATCGCTATGGCGTATAAACGATTCCACAGCGACTATTTGTAAATTTGATTTGGACGTAAAATAAAATCTAAAACATGAAAATTCGATTTTTCTGCTTCATTAGAAAAATATTATCAATTAGATTCAAACATTTCTTACTTGACAGAAATCCAACTAAAAACGGATTCTATATAATCAATTTAAGTTCAAATCGAAAATTACAAACTACCATGGCGTTTCGAGCTCGTTTTAATTATATTATAAACATAATTATTCGAACTTCATTTTATAAAGTAAATTTGATATAAAATCCATTAATATCACCAAATCAATATTTAAAACGAATTTTAATATTCGTAATTATCGTTCAAAAATCTGGGATGTTACATAACCACTTAGCCATGCAACCTACCCGATTTTATACCATTTCCTGGTTGTGAGGCTAGAGGCCATAACATATAGATCACACCTTTATTTACTTTGAATGTCACATCGTCATACCCGTCAAATCACAAATTGATTTCCTCAAAAATACAACGGGTATACAGCTAAGAGAAACAAATTCCTTCGCCACCAAACGTAAATATGTTTGAAGAGATCAATTTACACAATATATTAAATATACTCTGTCAGACATTCTTCCATACAGGTTGTCCTGGGATTGGACAAACCGAAGGCACTATTCTGTAAACCCATCTTAGGAAATTTCTACCTAGGATTTGTCAGAACAGCCCTTGAACAAATTTCGTTTTCAATTATCTTCATCATATTTGATTCGCAATGCTAATGCCCATCCGGAGTGGTTTTCAGATAATAAATCTGATCCCGGTCTCTCCGTATTGGCAACGGAAAAATGGTCAAAACTTTGGTAGACGGTTATTTAACTATCAAAGGAAAACATCCATATACACAACGATCTTATTTCCAATGGAAATTTTATCGATCAATCATCAATCAATACTTATCCCTTTTAATAAATGTATCATTAATTTATTCATTTCCCTATTTCTCGTTTCCATATATTTGTAAATTCTTATTTTCTAAATTTAGAAAATATACGTTATTAATCCTTGGAAAACATTTCCATATTTACTTCCATTTCTTATTTTCTATATTAGAAAACATTTCTGATTCTTATTTGGAAAACATTTCCAAAACTCAAAATTGGATTTAAACAGATGTTAAAATAAAACATTGCTATGCCAAATCAACCATTACACTCATTAACTTAATTTACTTAACCAACATTTGTTATCGAACCTTAAATATTCCTTAGTTAAAAATGAAGTCAATCAAGTTGGGGTATAACTACCTCTCAGACCTTGACTGAACAACATTATAAACCTTGAAATAGACAAAGTTCGCCATTTTAATCTTTAACAAACTATTCTTAAGTAACTCTCAGATTCAATTTACGAATCCATTTCTTTTACAGAATTATTGGATTATAACAATAGTGTTATAATTCCATGCTTCCGAAATATAATAACTTTAATCTAACGTTTATTTCTTAATTTGAATAAATAAATAAACAACTAATTTATTAGTAAATAAATAAATCTTGAATAAAAATCGGAAAGTAAATAGTACTTTCCTGAATTCGATATAATCGAATTTCAATGCATAACTCTCTTTTGAATAACTCTATTTGATAACTCTCCTTCGAATAACCTATATTCGATTAACGCTCTTCCGAATAAATTATATTCAATTAACCCTCTTTTGAATAAATTATATTCGATTAACTCACTTTCGAATAACTTATATTCGATTAACTCACTTTCGAATAACTTATATTCGATTAACTCACTTTCGAATAAATTATATTCGATTAACTCACTTTCGATTAACTCTATTCGATTAACTCTAATTCGATTAACTCTATTCGATTAACTCTTATTTCCTATCTCATTCAAATTCTTATTTGAATTCCTATTTCAAAACCCAATTTTCCTTATAAATGTTTTAATTTATAAAATATTCATTTTAATTCATTATTCTCATTGAATGTGAAAAATATTTCTTTTATATAATCCATTAAGTTTGATTTCGTATTTTAAATAATATCCCATTTCCAAATTCTATTTATACTTTTATTTGTAGAATTATTAATACGAAATCTCCGTTTTATTTCTAACACTTAAATCTCATTTATAATTCCCTTTATAAATGTTGGGTTCACATTCTATTTAAAATATCGGTGTCAAAACCGATTTCTACTTCTCTATATAAGTCCAGACTTATATATTCCATTTATCAAATGATAAATAATTAGTTTAATTTATAAAAAAAACATTATTTATAAATCAATCTTCTCAATTTATCTGTTAAAACAGATTCTATTTAAAATCTACTTTAAATTAATCTTTTCCATTTATCTGTTAAAACAGATTTCCATTTAATATTTATTTTCCACATACTTCCTATTATAAAATTCTATTCATTTCCCAAATATTTCCTTTTATAAAATTCTATTCATTTTATAAATATTTCCTTTTATAATTCTATTTATTTTACAAATATTTCCTTTTATAATTCTATTTTTTTTACAAATATTTCTTTTTACAAAATATCCACTTTGAATTTTCTTTTTATAAAATCATTTGATTTTATATAAATATATTTCATTTTCAATATACTCTTTGAAAATTCCCTTTTTAATCCCAGTATTATTTATGGTATTAAAATAACAAATCAAAAGGATAAATCATCATCCAAACTCACATAGTCAATAACAGATTATATACCACATCATATATCACAATATACGAAAAACAGTATTATAAATATTGAGGAATCCAGTTGGATCCCTCCAACCTGTTTCCCTGCATCATAGATGTTAAATAATATAAATAACATCAATTTCATTTCAATATGAAATATTCTGATAACAACATCAATATTTGATTAACGATATATATATATATCGTTATCTATATTCTCAACCAGTTAATTAACAGTTCATCCAAACAATTAACACACAGAAATCAACCATCATTTATCAATTCTAGAAATACGTTATAAAAATATAATTGTGTAGAGTTTGTGAGATTTACTCACATTGGACGATCATCGTTAAATAACAATAACTGTCGGTCGATTCAGACAGACAATTTATTTTGCTAGAAATTGTAACGAGCTCCAATTCACTCCCTGTCAGTTCCATTTTGTAGCCACCGTCTATACGATCCCAACAGATCTTGTTTCGGCCAATTCTGATAATGTATGGAAAAGTTATACAGTTTACAATATTACAAAAAAAATTAAAACCTTTCATCATTAAACTAATTCTCCTTTGCATGGGCCTTACCATTTTATAACGGCCCATCCCCCTTAATACCCACCCGTACGTCCTTCTCTTTCATCCACATTTTTGCCGTCCTCTGCATAAGTATTTCAACTCGTTATTCCAACCTTTCCATGAAAAATGGGAAAAACAAATTTACTATTAATTAAATAAAAATCCTAATTATGTTTATAACTTCTTAATCACCGTTAACTACATAACAATGCCGCTTTAATCCTTCTTCTACCCAGGTAATTTACGCACCTTTCATGGCCATTTCAGCTCCTTCCTTCGACCAGTTCTCCCACCTTTCTCCACTATTTCAAAATTAGACAACACCAAAATTCTTCTTTTCAAAGTCTCTCCTCTTACAAACCCGAAATGATGAACTCGATCTCCTCATTTCTCCTCATATACAAAAAGCCAAACTCGAGCCTGCCATCATACCCGCGTTGACAGAGCTTTCTGAGCCTCAAGTAAATTCGATCAACATCTTTTACCCTTAAAACCCTCGAAACTCTACTGCAACATGCAAAACACCCTTACAAACTCGAATACCATCTCCAAAACATCAATCAAGGACTATATCTTCCCAAAGAATTAAACCTAGTACTCGCTGTTACAAACACCCAGCGAACGATATGACGTCGTTCACCAAAACACTCACATAGAAATGAAGATCATTATCTTAGCATCTTCAGTATAATTATTTCATAATTTATAAGGATTTATGTGAATATTTATGGAATTTAGAAGCTAGAATTTGTTTGTTGTAAGAAAGAAGACTGGCGGCGTGAATTATGATTGACCAGAGAAGTGAATAGAATTAGGTTTAACTGTTGAGTATGGTATATTTATAGAGGTAGATAGCTTACAAAGGAAGCTTTGAATTTTTATATTAATTTATATTCGATTTTAACTCCATATATCATTAAAAAAAATCTCTGTGATTACATAACATATCCAAATTTGACGAAAATGTACATACACTTAAAGTTCGACATTACGGACCCAACGAAACTTATTTCGTCGAATTCAGAGTCCGTTTGCTTACATAGCATATTTTTAAAGCCAAAATATTGACTGTTTTCCACATTGAAATCCTGTACGGCCACATACTGACTCCAAAAATCACGAAAAATGAAATCTAGCAATAATTTAATATTCCGGATCCAACAAAACTAGTTTCGTCGAAAACGGAGGTCGTTTGTAAAACTTTCTATTTTTAAAGCTTTAAATAAACCCATTTAAATATTAGTATAATTAAAAATAATTAAATTTAATATTAGTAAATTAATATTATCGTATATATTCACATAGAATATATTACAGCTCTAAAATAAACATACCGGGATTTATAACTCGATATTTCAAATCCATATTATATCGATATTCAATTTATATATAAAAATCCATTTATTATATAAATAAATCATTATAAATTATAAAGAAATTCCATAGCGACTTTTCGAAAATTTGATTTGGACATAATCACAATCTGCACGACGAAATCTCGATTTTCTCTTCCATTAGAAACATATACTTCACCAGCTCCGAACGTTTCTTGTTTCACAGAAATCCGACTTAAAACGGATCCTGTATATTCGTTTAAAGTTCGAATCGCCAAATTACGAACTACCGCGCCATTTCAAGCTCAGTTATAATTATAATATAATTATTACATTCAACCGTCGTTTATATAATATATTCGTTAATATAATTCAACTCTAAACTGAATTATATAGTATAAATGATCCAATTCACACAATATTGTGAATTCCACTATTTCCGGCTGTTTCCGAAATTAAATATATTATTCTATTATTTATATTAATTAAATATTCAACATTATTTAATTCTGCTCATTTTAAATTAAATAACCATCATTTAAGTAATTAAATAAATTATTTCTTATTCGTTAAAAATACGAGTCATTACAACGTGCATCGGTAGAATCCTACCGTGGGTATTCCTTGTGTGCCTTGTCATATTATCCTGATCGAGCTTCCTACGATTTTGATTTGACGTTGTCGTATAGCGGCGCGTCACTATCCACCGACTGTTACTGGTGTTTTATATGCAATGTTTACGGCAATGTTTATAAACAGTGTAAGGGTAAAAATGTAATCCTGCTTACGCTATTTTAATATGTTATATTTAACCATAGCCACTATTATAATAGCGTATTATATTATAGGATATTAGTTTGATTGATCCTTAGAGGATGGTGATCTCAAACATCCTTTAAGTTACTGATTGCATTTCATTTGAGTTGATTTACTTTCATGAGAATGTTAGTCCTGATCCGAGTTGTTTTGTTTTGCATTATTGTTCAGGTCAGATCGAGTATTGCAGTGTTGAGATTTCACCTTTTGAAGCTGGAGATTGTTGAAGATATCACCTCTACCTGTTGATTCTGGCTATTTCTCCTTTGTATTAGAAATTCTTGTATTTAGACTTCCACTTTATTTGATTTGTAACTCTGACATTATGTATAAATTTTAATTTTAATTTAGTAGCTTCACGAACTACTATTGTATAATTTATTTATTCCACTACGAGATATTCTGTTTTTCTGTGTCTGTGATTCTGTGATTTATTCTATTTACCTCAGAAGCTAATAACATTCTGCCATTTCGAACGGTTTGAGTTGGTTTAAGTACTAGCTTGAAGTGGACGAAAGATGGTATGTTACATAGCGCGAAAGTATAATCCCGGTTAACATCCAGACATCGGACACCGTATATACTTTATTCCCTTAGGTTTCGAGGTAGATCTACCGCCGCAGCTTTCGATTTTCACTAGAGGTTATGTGTACAACCTAACCGCCAGTTTACCATCAATCCGGGGTGTGAGGTTCGTCGATGTCACGATATACACAAAGCTACGCTTCAATAAGCCATGCTTTGATCATCACTAGCTCATTTCATAACTCGAGTATGTCACATTGACAATTTACGACATGTCATTGATTTCTATCAATACATAATGTAACACCCCACGTCCATTAATGTCACTCACAAAGGGAATGCATTAACTTCCATGGAGGTTTTAAGTGAATATAGAACAGTAAAATTACAACAAGACAGATATAAAATAGTACTTGGAAATTCAAAAACTTTATTTCATTGTAGCAGAAGTCAAAACATGTTTGATTACATCATAACACCATATTCAATGTCAAGTACAATATCTATCTTGATAAAACAAGTACATAATCCCATTACATGAATAGCCATTAAAAAGAAAGATAACAAGCTGGACTTTACTTCAGCAGTCCAAGCTTTCCAAAAGATAAGCGATCCAACTAGACTCCACTAGAACTTGGCCCAACCTGCGGACCTGAAGGGAGAAAAAGGATGGAAAAGAGGGGGTCAGACATAAAGTCTGGTGAATATGATAATTCTACAATACTATTACCAAAATAACTGGACTAAGGCATAAGCTGGAAAACAAGAAAATGTCTATGAAGAGCAGATTAAGGACATAGACAATCGCTAAAGGCAACGTTATAGGCGCTCCTAAATACTAAAGGATAAACACTATACTGCACCACACCAGTCACCCTAAAGATTCATCCCACTTAGCTTCACTTAGAAACTTTCCCAATGGCTTTACGTACCCCTAGCTGACTACATAGGTGTCGCCTGCCCCTATCTCCACTAGGTGTACCCTACTTCCCATTATTCGATCGGCTCCCTAACTCGTAGATACCCGTGCTGGCCCCACAGTGGGGTGTATCACTCCCCTAAAGTGGCAACCTGATACAACGGACATGCACGGCTTATACCTACACGATGCAACAACGTCTTACCTACCAGCCCGGGTCCACACACGCATATGAAACCCGTTGGACTTGCGTTGCCACCGCTCCCTGTTTTGGCCTCTTATAGTCAAACCCAGTATGCGTGTCCCGTCCTCGACTTGGGTCGAGCCCACAAAGATACGTTTTGGGATACTGGTTGAAATGGGCCCCCACTATTTACCACAAGCATTCCACCTAAGCTTGTCCCCATTAGTCCATCCCACTTAACCCACTTAGTCATGTTCATTTACATGTGTGTTTGGTTAAGTCTAATCGTATTTCAAATGCCTCTAAAGGCAACCACCAGATTCCTCATGCCACCCAAGGCACCTACTTAACCCCCATGTCCCACCTTACATGATTATCTGGTTAAGTATTTCTTAGTTCATTAAGGCCATAACCTCATAAAGACCTCTCACATTAGACTGGCATTTATGGCAGCTGGATTTGCCGGGCGGGTCCGGGCAGTCTTACACCATAAAAGAGTCTAACCTCATGTCTTTACAACTGTTATGCTTTAGTTTGGGCCTAGGACCTCTCACATTGGGCCGACATTTGTGACTACTGGATTTGCCGGGCGGGTCCGGGCAGGTTTACATCACAAACGGGTCTAACCTCGTGTCCTAAGCATTGATTATTAATAATAATCCACTTTCCCCCAATTTTAATAATTCCCTACTTGAATTATTAATTACT
The DNA here is from genome assembly GCA_030737875.1 of Allium sativum. Classification (NCBI taxonomy): domain Eukaryota; kingdom Viridiplantae; phylum Streptophyta; class Magnoliopsida; order Asparagales; family Amaryllidaceae; genus Allium; species Allium sativum. Next base: position 1,022,383,047 of record CM060909.1, read on the forward strand.
TCCAATTTTTAACAATGTCCATAATTGACTCAATTATGGACATTCATTCATGGTATGCAACATCTTACAAAATTGCACCCAATTTATTAATTCCTAATATTACCCCTACCCCACGTTTGAACGTTTATTCGCAAAATATATGTTAGACTCGAATAGCCTAACTCATAGCATAAAAGAGATTATCATAATAACAACATGTATATGTGACCAAATGAATCATAATAAGGGGTGAAACTTGCATATGTCCAACTTGCATAGATTATACATGTCATGGATCTAAAGGTGTCAACTTGTTCAAAATTCACCTAATATAATCTCAATCAATTTTCATAAACTTACATATGAACATGTGTGAATCAACATCATCTAATTTTTTAACAACATGGTTTTATATGGGTACACCTAACTCAATAGGCAAATTCCCATAATCAAGTTTTATTTAATTATAGTTTCAAGTTTATGGGTACACCTAACCTAATAGGCAAATTCCCATAAACAAGATCCATTTAAATTAAGAAAAAAAAACATAACTTTAAGCATGATCCAACAACATCATGATTTTTCAACATAATATAGCATGATTTATAACATGGCATAGTATGATAGTATAACATAGCTTGACATGATTCTCAACATAGCACGACATAGCATAAGAGAATTTACAACATAGCATGACATAGCATATATAATTTACATCATACGACAACATAATAACATAATAAGAGATCCACAATATATAGAATTTACAATTTCAAATCACATCACTTTCTTGTGATCCATTCATAACTGAGTCAAATTAGTTTGTAATAGTCTTGTGAGAATCATCATACTCACCAACAAAAGAAAAGAATTAGAGAAAGAGAGATCTTTTGATTTGATTTGTGTAGATTTAGTTGTAGATGATTAGGCTTCCTCTTCTTAGTTTGTGACGGCTATGCTGAACTCCATGGCAGCAGCATGACGGTAGCTTCTCTAATTTTACAAGTGATTTAGGTCTAGGGTCTACCCACTTATTTATAGATTTTAGAATTCATTTAGGCCATTAGATTTAACCTAGAAATAACCGCAGCCATTCAGACAAGATGGGGTTTATCTTGTTGACTCAGCAATGAGTCAGAAGTGACTCAGCAAACACTCAGCATATTAATAAACTTCTATTCATGTCATAAATATATATATATTTTCTACAATGTACATATTAGATACATCCCCCTTTACTTATTATTGTTTTTATATACATATTAGATACATCCCCTCTCTCACACACTTATTAATATTTTTATATTCATATTAGATACATCCCCTCTCTTACACACTTATTAATATTTTTATATTCATATTAGATACATCCCCTCTCTTACACACTTATTAATATTTTAGCAACTTTAGTGTTAATAGAAAATTCGGGGTGTTACATTCTCCCCTCCTTTTAGGATTTCGTCCCCGAAATCTTCAAGTTTGGAAGAATGTATATCCTACCATCCAAACGTCCATCTACTCATCCATCATACACAGGCATCCATTGTCCTTAAAAGACTTCTAATGCTTTATGATCATATGCAAGTGTGTGTACATGTCCTTACCTAATGCGAAATCAGGCGGTCTACTGATTCAGTTGACCTCCTTAATGCAAATTATGTAAGTGTCATGAATCCATTATGTATGCAAAAGATCCTAATTGCTTATATACTACTTCTATATGCGTGCACACCCATTCAACCGAATGCAGCATCCATATGATGGTACAACCATTATACATCCATTATACTAAATACATCCATATATATGCAATATGCAATATGAAGTGACTGAGCCGATCTAGTGCCTAAAGTGTGTGTATATATGCATCCACGAGCAACCACTAGCAAACACTTGCATCCATTTTGCATCCATCATACATAACATGTCTCAAACACATGTTTCAACCATAGGATTATCCTAACTAAAGGTCAAAGATACTAATGAGAGGACATACTAAAGATAAGATAAGATAAGCTAAGCGATAAAGGAGAAATTAAAAGACATACCCTCAAAAAGAAAAGGGTACAACGAACGCATCTTCTCTTCTGTCTCCCAAGTTGCATTGCTCTCATCATCTCCCCATTGCACTTTAACCAGTCTGACCTCTCGATTCCTCAACTTTTTGATCTCCGACCCAAGAATGCATGTAGGAGCTCGTCTAATTGTTGCATCACGCTCTATTTCCACCTCTTTAAGCAAGCTCGGCTCTACCACCTCCGCGGTCTTGTGAAAACACTTCCTCAAATGTGATACATGGAATACGTCATGTACTCCACTAAGTTTCTCAGGCAACTCCACCCTATATGCCATCTTCCCAATCCTGTCTTTTACAGGAAACGGCCCTACAAACCTTGGTGCTAATTTCCCCACGGACCCAAAGCGAACAACATTCTGTAACGGAGATACTTTGATAAAAACCATGTCCCCAATGTCAAACTCAAGATCTGTCCTCCTCTTATCAGCATACGATTTTTGCCTATCTTGTGCTGCTTTCATCCTCCTTCGAATCAACTCAATCTTCTCCGAGGTTTCCCTAACCATATCGGGCCCAAGTAGGATTTTATCGGTAGATTCCCACCAACATGTAGGCGAACGGCAAGGCCTTCCATAAAGAGCTTCGAAAGGTGCCATGCCAATACTAGACTGAAAGCTATTATTATATGCGAATTCTACTAACGGAAGGTGCTCTTCCCATGTACCCCCAAAGTCTAGGATACAAAGCCTTAAAAGATCCTCTAGAATGCGATTCACCCTCTCGGTCTGGCCGTCTGTCTGAGGATGATATGCGGTGCTCAAACATAGCTGAGTCCCTACCACCTCTTGTAAACTCTTCCAAAATTTGCTAGTAAAGATGGGGTCACGGTCGCTTACTATACTAGAAGGAATACCGTGCAAACGAACTATCTCCTTAATGTATACAGAAGCCAACCACGGAGCAGTCCTCTTACTTTTCACGGGAATAAAATGGGCGCTTTTAGTAAGTCTATCTACTATAACCCAAATCCCCGTGTTACCCTTCCTTGATCTTGGTAATCCATCCACAAAATCCATTGAGATGCTTTCCCATTTCCATAGTGGAACTTCTAATGGGTGAAGCAACCCACCGGGTTTCTTTTGTTCTGCTTTAACTCGTTGGCACACCAAGCATCTAGCGACGTACTCGGCCACATCCTTTTTCATACCGGCCCAAAAGAAAACCCGCTTCATATCTTTGTACATCTTATCCCCGCCGGGATGAATGGTCATTTTTGAGCGATGAGCATCATCAAGAGTGGCCTTCCTTAAGTCTTCGTCTTGTGGTACACAAAGTCTATTATCCCTTCGTAACCAACCCTTATCGTCTAGGGTATACCTACGAAGATGGCTTGACGACTCCCCCCCCCCCTTTGAGCTTTTCTACTATCTCAACCAACTGTGGGTCGTCTCGCTGTGCCTCACCAACCCATCCTAGAAGTGTAGGTCTAACCTCCAAGGATGCTAACAGACCGGGTACTAAGTCAATGGAGGGTCTAAAGTCAAACATAGAGATGAATTCTAAGCTTTGTCGTTCAACAAACAACGGACTCAAGGACAACCTTTTCCTACTTAAGGCGTCTGCCACCACGTTACCCTTGCCCGGGGTATATGCTATTTCAAAATCGTAGGAGGCTAAGAATTCCATCCACCGTTGCTGCCTTAAATTCAAATCCTTCTGAGAGAATAAGTATTTTAATGATTTGTGGTCAGTGAACAGTTCAAATTTCTCACCAAGAAGATAGTGACGCCAAGACTTAAGCGCGAAAACAATTGCGGCTAGCTCTAAGTCATGCGTGGGGTAATTCTTTTCATGAACCCTCAACTGCCTTCCACCATAGGCTATTACTCTTCCCTCTTGCATGAGGACCGCGCCAAGTCCCGTCCCACAAGCATCAGTATAGATGGTAAACGGTTTATTCCCGTCCGGCAGCACTAAGACTGGGGCTGAAGTTAAGGCTCTCTTTAAACGTTGGAACGCATCATCGCAATCTTTGTCCCACGTAAAAACCAGGTTCTTCTTCGTTAACCGTGTTAATGGAGCTGATATTTTTGCGAAGTCTTTGATAAACTTCCTATAATAGCCAGCCAACCCCAAGAAACTTCTTACTTCGGTTGCATTTTTAGGGACCTTCCAATCTTGGATGGCCACCACCTTTGCGGGATCCACTGCTATCCCTTCTTTGGAAACCACGTGCCCTAAGAACCGTACTTCCTTCCTCCAGAAGTGACACTTAGAAAATTTTGCCTTAAGGTTATGCGCTCGAAGGGTTTCCAACACTTCCCTAAGATGTAGGGAGTGCTCTTCTTTATTCTTAGAAAAGACTAAGATGTCATCCACAAAGACTACCACGAATTTGTTAAGGTATTCCCTAAACACCCTACTCATCAAATCAACAAAATATGCAGGGGCGTTTGTCAAACCAAATGGCATCACTAGCCATTCATAGAATCCGTCAGGAGTCCTAAAAGCAGTCTTATCTATACTATCCTCAGCCACTCTCAGTTGATGAAAGCCAGTGGCTAAGTCCAACTGCGAAAACACTGAGGCGCCAACTAACTGATCAAAGAGATCGTCAATCCTCGGCAGTGGGTGTCGGTTCTTTTTAGTAAGCTTGTTTAGTTCTCTATAGTCCATACAAAGTCTAAGAGACCCATCCGCCTTTGTGGCAAAAACTACTGGAGCACCCCACTCCGATATACTACGTCTTATGAACCCCTTCTCAAGCAACTCCTTTACTTGCTTATTGAGTTCCCTCCTTTCACGAGGAGCCATGTGGCGCACTGGCAAAGATACGGGTTTAGCATTATCCACAAGATAAATTCGAAAGTCTATCTCCCGCTTTGGAGGTAAGCCCTTCACCTCCTCAAACACATCCGGATATTCCCGGACCACTTCTACCGATCGCAGGTTCTCTACAGACGCGTCAAGCGATTCAAGATAACTTAGCATAACGGAATTTATGGGATTACAAAAGATGTCGAGAGCATTACCAAGGCGAGTCACAAGCCTAACTACTCTCCTTTCACAATCAAGAATGGCCCTATTTCTAGACAACCAATCCATTCCTAAAATTAGCCCATAGCCCGTGAAGCCCAATACATAAGCATCACATCTAAATTCAACGCTAAGTATAGAGATTTTCAAATCCAAACATATCATGGTCAAATGAGCTGAACCCCCAATTGGATTTGAAACGACCAAGGGATCCTCTACTAAATTGGTGTTCAAGTGCAGTGATTCAACTAATGATGCAGAGATAAACGAATGAGATGCGCCAGAATCGAATAAGGTACGGACAGGATGATCAAACAGAAAAACTAAGCTTTCAACAGAAATTGTTCTACCTCTTTCTTGCAGCGGTGGGGCCGCAATAGCCTGAACTTGCCCCCTTGCCTGCCCTGGTGCCATAAGAGCCTGCACCTGTCCTCCCGAGGTAGACCCTGCCCTCTGCCCCTTCTTTGGACAGTCCTTCACTAAATGTCCCGCATCTCCACAATGAAAACAACCAGTCTTCTTTTTCTTTCTACAATCTTTGCTGAGATGGCCAGGCGTCCCACAATTGAAGCATTTCTTCTTCCCTTTGCCATTATTGTTTTTACCACCCTCCTTATTTTGCTGTTGGGGTTTCTTCTGATCCCTTTTCTTTTCAACTGCCTTATCCTCATGCATAAGTGCCATTTCTACTAGCTTTTCAAAGGTGGCTCCCATAGGGATGTGGGTCATAGCCAACCCTTGCAACGGTTCATTCAAGCCTCTAACGAACCTCAAAGCTTTCTTCTCTGGCGTGTTCACCAATTCCAAGCCAAACCTTGCTAACTGATTAAATTTATTGACATATTCCTTTACTGATGAGCTCCCTTGCTTTAGTGCCAGGAATTTTTCCATATTTAAGTTCTCCTCTGCCCTTGAAAGAAACTTTGCCTCAAACCTTCGTCTGAAATCCGCCCATGAATCAACTGGACGTTCCCCGTTAGTGACCTCCCACCAAAACGAGGTCTCTCCCTTCATTAACCAAGCAGCTAAACGGACTTTCCTCCCATCTTCCACTTCAAAGATATCCAACAATTCCTCAGTCTCCTTAAGCCAATCTCTGGCCTCCACAAACGTCTCAGTCCCTTGAAAAGTTTTTCCTCCCATAGCCTTGAATTCCTTGCACGTCTTTGCAAAAGTGTCAACACGAGGAGGAGGAGGAGGAGGAGGAGAAATGGGTGCAACTAGGGGTGGAGGAGTATCCGCTGGGCCTGCAGTGGTGGCCCTAGCCTCCAAGTATCTCCTAAACCACCCTGGAATCGTCACACCTTCTGGGAGATTAAGATCTTCAACCATGCTGAAACGAAAAAGGAAAGATTCAAAATGGAGAATTCGAAAGATAAAGATAAGGATGTGGCTATTTGGGATTATGTTTTTCATAAAAACTCTCTTTAAATAACATGTTTTTTTTTTTGAAAGCACTTCTTCCAAAAATACTTTAGAAAAAAAATATTTTTCTAAAAAAAATTTAATCTGTTCTGGTAACCTTATGCTCTGATACCACGTGTAACACCCCACGTCCATTAATGTCACTCACAAAGGGAATGCATTAACTTCCATGGAGGTTTTAAGTGAATATAGAACAGTAAAATTACAACAAGACAGATATAAAATAGTACTTGGAAATTCAAAAACTTTATTTCATTGTAGCAGAAGTCAAAACATGTTTGATTACATCATAACACCATATTCAATGTCAAGTACAATATCTATCTTGATAAAACAAGTACATAATCCCATTACATGAATAGCCATTAAAAAGAAAGATAACAAGCTGGACTTTACTTCAGCAGTCCAAGCTTTCCAAAAGATAAGCGATCCAACTAGACTCCACTAGAACTTGGCCCAACCTGCGGACCTGAAGGGAGAAAAAGGATGGAAAAGAGGGGGTCAGACATAAAGTCTGGTGAATATGATAATTCTACAATACTATTACCAAAATAACTGGACTAAGGCATAAGCTGGAAAACAAGAAAATGTCTATGAAGAGCAGATTAAGGACATAGACAATCGCTAAAGGCAACGTTATAGGCGCTCCTAAATACTAAAGGATAAACACTATACTGCACCACACCAGTCACCCTAAAGATTCATCCCACTTAGCTTCACTTAGAAACTTTCCCAATGGCTTTACGTACCCCTAGCTGACTACATAGGTGCCGCCTGCCCCTATCTCCACTAGGTGTACCCTACTTCCCATTATTCGATCGGCTCCCTAACTCGTAGATACCCGTGCTGGCCCCACAGTGGGGTGTATCACTCCCCTAAAGTGGCAACCTGATACAACGGACATGCACGGCTTATACCTACACGATGCAACAACGTCTTACCTACCAGCCCGGGTCCACACACGCATATGAAACCCGTTGGACTTGCGTTGCCACCGCTCCCTGTTTTGGCCTCTTATAGTCAAACCCAGTATGCGTGTCCCGTCCTCGACTTGGGTCGAGCCCACAAAGATACGTTTTGGGATACTGGTTGAAATGGGCCCCCACTATTTACCACAAGCATTCCACCTAAGCTTGTCCCCATTAGTCCATCCCACTTAACCCACTTAGTCATGTTCATTTACATGTGTGTTTGGTTAAGTCTAATCGTATTTCAAATGCCTCTAAAGGCAACCACCAGATTCCTCATGCCACCCAAGGCACCTACTTAACCCCCATGTCCCACCTTACATGATTATCCGGTTAAGTATTTCTTAGTTCATTAAGGCCATAACCTCATAAAGACCTCTCACATTAGACTGGCATTTATGGCAGCTGGATTTGCCGGGCGGGTCCGGGCAGTCTTACACCATAAAAGAGTCTAACCTCGTGTCTTTACAACTGTTATGCTTTAGTTTGGGCCTAGGACCTCTCACATTGGGCCGACATTTGTGACTACTGGATTTGCCGGGCGGGTCCGGGCAGGTTTACATCACAAACGGGTCCAACCTCGTGTCCTAAGCATTGATTATTAATAATAATCCACTTTCCCCCAATTTTAATAATTCCCTACTTGAATTATTAATTACTTCCAATTTTTAACAATGTCCATAATTGACTCAATTATGGACATTCATTCATGGTATGCAACATCTTACAAAATTGCACCCAATTTATTAATTCCTAATATTACCCCTACCCCACGTTTGAACGTTTATTCGCAAAATATATGTTAGACTCGAATAGCCTAACTCATAGCATAAAAGAGATTATCATAATAACAACATGTATATGTGACCAAATGAATCATAATAAGGGGTGAAACTTGCATATGTCCAACTTGCATAGATTATACATGTCATGGATCTAAAGGTGTCAACTTGTTCAAAATTCACCTAATATAATCTCAATCAATTTTCATAAACTTACATATGAACATGTGTGAATCAACATCATCTAATTTTTTAACAACATGGTTTTATATGGGTACACCTAACTCAATAGGCAAATTCCCATAATCAAGTTTTATTTAATTATAGTTTCAAGTTTATGGGTACACCTAACCTAATAGGCAAATTCCCATAAACAAGATCCATTTAAATTAAGAAAAAAAAACATAACTTTAAGCATGATCCAACAACATCATGATTTTTCAACATAATATAGCATGATTTATAACATGGCATAGTATGATAGTATAACATAGCTTGACATGATTCTCAACATAGCACGACATAGCATAAGAGAATTTACAACATAGCATGACATAGCATATATAATTTACATCATACGACAACATAATAACATAATAAGAGATCCACAATATATAGAATTTACAATTTTAAATCACATCACTTTCTTGTGATCCATTCATAACTGAGTCAAATTAGTTTGTAATAGTCTTGTGAGAATCATCATACTCACCAACAAAAGAAAAGAATTAGAGAAAGAGAGATCTTTTGATTTGATTTGTGTAGATTTAGTTGTAGACGATTAGGCTTCCTCTTCTTAGTTTGTGACGGCTATGCTGAACTCCATGGCAGCAGCATGACGGTAGCTTCTCTAATTTTACAAGTGATTTAGGTCTAGGGTCTACCCACTTATTTATAGATTTTAGAATTCATTTAGGCCATTAGATTTAACCTAGAAATAACCGCAGCCGTTCAGACAAGATGGGGTTTATCTTGTTGACTCAGCAATGAGTCAGAAGTGACTCAGCAAACACTCAGCATATTAATAAACTTCTATTCATGTCATAAATATATGTATATTTTCTACAATGTACATATTAGATACATCCCCATTTACTTATTATTGTTTTTATATACATATTAGATACATCCCCTCTCTCACACACTTATTAATATTTTTATATTCATATTAGATACATCCTCTCTCTTACACACTTATTAATATTTTTATATTCATATTAGATACATCCCCTCTCTTACACACTTATTAATATTTTTATATTCATATTAGATACATCCCCTCTCTTACACACTTATTAATATTTTAGCAACTTTAGTGTTAATAGAAAATTCGGGGTGTTACACATAACCTCTAAGTTTGTAAGTCTTAGAGATGAGAATAATAATCATCACAACAAAATAGTTTCATGATTCCTTGATTGGTTTATAATAAATTCCATTTTTGTAAAAGTTTTAAATATTTCTTCGAAAAGGCTAAGGAAACCCTTCATTCAGATTTTGGGTATTTGATTTCGTGAATCTTCTGTTTGTTGTCAGTTAGGTATGGGGAAAATCCTTTTTAATTTATATTATGAATTTCTAGCTGAATTTTTGAAATTCGTTCGTTTGTTGTGTAGTCGTAGCATCGTGTTGAGACTATAGATCCTTGGAGTTTGTTTGGAGTTTAACTACGGTCTTTAAATACCACGGTGATGAGGATAATTATTTCGGAATGCGTTAAGTATTAAATGATAACACCCGACGATTAATATTTTAATGTGGCCCAATAAGGTCCAGGTCTAACCTTTGTCCAAAGCTCATTGTTAGTTGACAGTTTAGTGCTATACTACGATGGTCAATTAATTGCTGAGTTTAGATACAACATGGATCTCAGACTCAACTATAAAAGTTGCGTCCAAATTACCCCTTTACACCTTCTTTCGTCCTTTCTTCCTCATCTAGCCGAACCATATCTTTATCCTTGTTCTCTTTCTTTGTTGCCGCCTCGTCTCCTCTTTTTCGTGCTTGTTTGCACATTAGATTTTGCCTCACTAATACTCCAAGATCTCTGACAAATTTTTGGCATATAATTCCTAAGTTGCAATATTCGATCCTACTCACACCGTTTAAGTCTCCTCCTTAGGTAGAGGTCATTTGGTTGGATCGAAAAAAGGAAAAAGGTCTCACCGCTTTAGGGCCAAGAAAATTTGTGGAGGCAGTTGGACTTGCACTGGTCCATTGCTCGAGATATTAGAATATGGTTGTTTGTGCTGCATCCGCCTTTGTTATATACCTTGTCCAAATAAGATCTTTTGAAGGCGACCGTTGTTTCAGAGATGAAGCTTTAAGCTATCTTTTGATGGTTTTTATGAGGATCTCAGTGAGAATTTTGAGGAATCTGTGTTGAGCGCGGACTAGAATGGTCTCTTGTTTGACCATCCTTGGAGATTTTTGCTGCAAATCTCTTTTTCTTGATGTTAGGAATCTAGGTTCGAACTGCCCATGTATACGTGTGACCCATTTAGCACATCGTTCTATAAATGAGAAGTTATGACTGGATTTGTCTCATGATGCGGAAATCAATCCTTTGTTTGATCGATGGCGTAACCATCATTTAGTACCGCATCATTTTCGATTTACACTACAAGAAACATTGTCAATAGCGACGCTTAAACGCCGACAAAAAAAAACATCGGAAATCGCGACGCAATAGCTATGGTTAATACCATCCAAATAAATTGAGAAAAAGCATCGCGAAAGCTGTTGGTATCGTGACGTTTTTCCCCACTGAGTACAAGAAACTTTGTCAATAGCGACGCCCAAACGCCGACGGAAAAAACATCGGAAATCGCAACGCAATCCCGATGCAATAGCGATGGTTAACACCATCCAAATAAATTGAGAAAAAGCATCGCGAAAATTGTTGGTATCGTGACGTTTTTCCTGACTAAGTACAAGAAACATTGTCAATAGCGACGCCTAAATGCCGACGAAAAAAAACATTGAAAATCACAATGCAGCACCGACGCATTAGCGATGGTTGATACCGCCTAATTAAATTGAGAAAAAACACCGCGAAAACTGTTCATATCATGACATTTTTCCCGACCGATCATTAGTATAATAAATCTAAGAATAAATTATTTTGTCTTTCAAATTTTCATCTTGTTGTACATGCAAACCGCTGTATATGTCGACTGTTTGTACGATATTTTAAATATATTTTTTCAATGGGTTATACTAGTTAATAATTTTGATGCAATTTGGATGAAATAATTATTGTAATTCAAAATTTGTTGCTTAAATATATATATATTTTTAAACAATTTATTTTGCAATGTCATATTTGATACAACTAAAAAATAGTTAAAATGAAATATAACTTTTTCGTGATCTAAATATAATTGTATTCAAAATTATATTTATTAACTATCATTTGACTGAATTTCAAGTTATCAGTTAAAATTGTATGTTGTTTACTAAATGGTACAAATATTTACCAGTCGCCTATCCTATCAAAATCGAAACTACACTAAGGCATCAAAATCAAAACTATATAATTAAAACAGACCATCTAATTGAAAGAGGGATCAATAGACGAACTAACGTTAATATTGGAAACGCTAAAATATAACGGACTCATCTACTCGACCGTAGCCTGTTGAAGCCGACAGAATAACATTGGTTTTCATAGGTGCCTTTTTTCCATTTTTCTTCGATTCTCTCATTCAACACTGCCGAAACCTATTTTCTTCGATTCTCTCATTCAAGACTGCCGAAACCCTAGCCGGATTTTTTTGTAACTTTGCTAAAAGCAAGCGCACAGACGAACTTTTCTTTGTGTGAGTCTCAGGGCACGGTATGAATTATTTTGTCGTTGATTGATCGATTTTGTTTTCTTATCTTCATTTATTTGTTTCAGATCTAGGGAAATATCTCTGTAATTTGAGGTATGTTATTAGTTTTCATTTGTCTTATTATTGTTTGCTTGATTAGGTTTCTTTATTTATTTGTTCTGATTTTCGGATTTTCATTTCAGATCATCGAATTAATTCTCTTCGTATTGATTTCAGGTATATTACTTTTTATTGTTCTTGGTTGATTGATTTATTTGGGTTTCTTTATACTTTAACTTCAGCTAGAGTTATTGATTTTTATCTTTCTGCATTTTCATAAGCCAGTACGTTATCTTAAATTCATATAGCATTTGCTTTTGTGGTTATGTTATCTTAAATTTGTAAAAGATGTTGGAAACATAATTGATTATATTTGTTTTTTATGCCCATTATCTTAAATTTGTTAAAGATGTTTGAGTAGCAACTTATATTTTATATTACATCTTGAAAACTGCAAATCATACATACACTACAAATTCTAACATGGCTTAATGGATTTACATAAAGTCAATGAAATTTGTGTGCTTACAGTAACCTTTACCCTTGCTTGTCTAACTAAAGATACATGCCAAAATACGGGGGACTAGCATACCAAAAAAGCATATATTACTCAGTGGCGGAGCCAGAAATTCCAGTTGGGGGGGGGGGGGGGGGGTTAAGCGCAGGGGTTCGGGGGCGGCAGTCCCCAATTTTTTTTTCCCGCTATTGTTGACCCAAAAATTCCAGTTAGGGGAAGAGGATGTTTTCCTCCTTTTTGCTTCTGTAATGCTACAGTGTTTTTTTTTGTTTGGGGGGGGGGGGCACTTGCCCAGGCCACCCAGAACGTGGCTCTGCCCCTGATATTACTCATGTAAGGCAGAGCAGAATACAAATTCAGGGAAATGATTTTGCCTTTTTTTAACTACAAACGGAATAATTGAATGTTTGTATTGTATTTTTACTTTATATTGTTTTAATTATTTTTGAGCAAAATTTATTGATCATAAATTATAAATTAATATGAAATATGCAAAATGAAGAAGACAGATATGTTAGAAAAGAAATTGGTACGCCGGGATTTAAAAAATTCAACATACATAATAAAAATACGCAAAATAAAACACAAATTCTATGGATTAATGGCAGATTTGGTGATCAATTATTGCTGGTATTGAATGTTGTTTCTCATATGTTTTATCTTAACTGTAAACAAACTTCGTTTAGTTTCACCATCCAAAACAGTGCAAAATTATTATTTTCCTTTTTCATTAAAATTGTTAATGCTTCATCAACCTCATTTTGTTCAATCGTCTTCACACGATAAGCAAAAGCAATATATGACGAAGATGATCCGGTAAAATATACAATGTTTGTATTGGTCGTTGGATCTAAGTTTGCAGTTGTGGCTGGGATTTCCATTTCAAAACGATATTTTTGACGCTTGTACATCATCATATCAATAAGATTACTTACTTTCTTGGGTTTGGTTTTTATGTCCTCTGCCTCTGCCACTATGAATTTTGATACCATAAGATGAACCAAGATACACCCTAAATCTAGGGGATGTAGTAGGAAAAAATTGGGTAAGTTGTACCTGAACACATTTGAGATTATTGTGGTTGGATAGTTCGGGAATGTAGAGAAATTGCTGTGAATTTTCATTTGGCGTAGGAGTGTACAATAGTGCAGTGAATCCAACAGCATGTGAACCATGAAATATAGTTTAAAATAATCTTGCATTCTCTATTGGCCATTAAGTTAGGGTCAAGCAGATAAGGGGATGAGATCAAAGTTCTAACTGAGAAAGGAAGAGACAATTTAGGGTTAGTATAAGATGAGAAGAGGGAAATGGGGGGAAGATTAGTAAATGTTCTTTCCTGAATGGGAGTTAGGAAGGAGACGATTATGTTTTAACATTGATGTGGCATTCTTCAGAGAGATCAAGAAAAGAAACTCACTATTTATAATATAGTATAGATTATTGAAATAACGTCAACTTTTATTACCTGCAAGTTATATTGCAAACTGGGAAAATATTATATTTTGGTAGGTTATATGGTAAAAAAATCATAGTATAAATTTAAGGTAAACTTCTTCGTTCAGAATAATCTGGATACTCTTGTTGAATAGATATGTGGACAAGTATTACATAACTGCTGCTTTTAGTCAATTTATGAGTTCTAAGGCAACTATAATTTTAGTTTCCTGGTTTATTTAGCAAATTCTTGAAAGAGTCACCGTGTTTACAATGGCAATTTTGAACTCTTATTTTTCTTTTTCTTGTTTAATCATCAATCCTTTCTGGTTTATATTGTTTATCCGTGATCCACAGACTTTGTGCTACTAAGCTGTGATGGCATGTACTAGTACTTATAATACAAAATAGTAACTCAGCCTTGCTGACTTGTACAATATGTGATTATACCATCTCAAATAGGTGTCTTCAATTGACTCTTCCATTTCTCTCTACTCTTATTTCAACCGTTCCCTCTTCCACCTCTACATTTTAAACCTAGTCTCCACTGTATTCAGTTCTACGTTCATTATTTATTCCCCAACCCTAATCATATCCCTAATCTCCCATCAAGAGGATTACTGGAACTAAAGAGAAACTTATGCATATAGCCAAATCTGTCTACATCATTCTTCCATATGTGTTTTTATCTGTTGGTTTTGGGTTTATTCTTTGTTGCTTTTGGAGTTGTAGACGGTTGTCTGGGTTTCAAGAAATGAGCTTTTGGTTTGATGATTCAAGCATTCCTGTTATGTCAGTATAGCTTGGGTTTTCTTTGTGGTAGGCGTTGACTTGTTGATGTGCTGTGCTGCTGTTTGAAGGTGTTTCGTTGCTGGGTTTATAGGAGAGTTGTGGTTTAGAGTCTCCTCTGGCCTCTTGCTTGTCGAACTTGTTTTTGCAAATATAATCAACAGGTCCATCCTTACGCTTAAGTGCCACAGTGAAATTAACCTCATGCACAAATACAAACAAAAAATGGCTAAATTGTAGTCATGTAGTACCGTAGAGGCATATTTTTTCTACTGGATGTCGTAGATTACTTTTATATTTCTATTAGTCTTGTTCGTTAATCCCCACTTTGACTTAAGTATGTTAATCCACTAATATTTTTATTAACTATCTGGGAGTTGTTTAGCTTATTAACACTGTGTCACAAAAAATCCCCTTTGCTTTATCATTTTTTTTTTAGCTTTAACAGTTTTTTAACGAGTTCAATTCCTCTATGACCTTGTATCAGTTCGTGTGTCATACTAGTGTAGTCGTTCTTTTGGTTTAATCACAGTTTCATCAAATGCATCTTGAAATAAGATATGTTAATACTGATATTTCACATGCCCGCTACCTGTATCCAGGTAATTGCACTAGAAGTAAAATTTTGAATTCTTTTTAAAATTTGTTTCTATCATTGCAGAGGTTTACTGAGCTAGAGATTATCTTAGACTCTTATCTCCAGGAGTTGAAAATTTAACGAGACTGCAGCCTGTGTAACTTCCTTTATTTCTTTCATATCCTAATTGTATGGTTCCATATTATCAGTTTTGCAATATTCATGAGATAGAGGTGAAAATAATAATAATACCTTGTTATAAGCTTATGCAAAACTGGATAATGGTATCATAGTATCAGTTTTGCAATATTTGTATGGTTTCATAGTATCAGTTTTGCAATACCATGTTATAAGCTTTTGCAATATTTGTATGGTTTCATAGTATCAGTTTTGCAATGTTCAACCTAATGCTAGGTGTCGTAGTTTAAGCAAACATAAAATGGTTATGGGTCCGTCTGTTCCCTCATAGAGGGAGTACATAAGGACTTTGAAGGTCCAAAACTGGATACCCAAGTTTTAAAATTTATCCGATTCTCTTAAAGCTGGACTAGCATTTATGTCCCGATCATAAAAACCATGTGGTTATAAGGCTAAGGATAACTAAACATGTGAGTGACTCAATAGAGAAGGATTCCTGATCTTCTTAGAGATAGGTATTTCTGCAAAAAGAATTCCGTATTGGTGTCCATAGGGTGTTCGTTGCCTCAAATATTGTTAAATTATACCACGTGCATCCATTCATTGGTTAATGGTATTATAGTTTGTAGGCGATCAAGTGTATTATAATTTGAAAGATATAGTGTACCATAATACCTTTGCTACCTGAAATATACTAATCATTTCAGATATAAGATACAAGTTTCCAGGGGTTCGACGGTTCTATTGCAAAATTATATGAAAGTCATCAGAAAAAAACTAAGGAGGAGGGACCAGATATTATAAACTGCATCTTTCTTAAAGGGAAGTTTTCAAAAGAAATAAATTGCATTTTCATTACTTTAATTCCAAAGACTCAAATAATAACAGTATGAGAGACCACATGCGGATATCCATTAATTGCACCTTACAGATGACGCTATGTAATGCAACAAAGGACAACACAGTAAAGAATCCATTACGTGCCAAACTGAATGTAAGTCATTGCTACTAAAATTTGACTGAAACATGAAGGTGGGCATGCATAAAATCTAAATGCAAGAAATGAAAATAGTCGAAGCTCCTATAATAATAATATTATCCTATATAACCGTATGTAAAATCTCACTTAATAATTCTGACAAACAAGAAAATGAAGGTTCAGACATTCCAAATGTAATCTTTTCACTGAGCCGGCAGGAAATGCAGAACTAAAGTGAAATCCTTGGTAAATTAATAATACATGTTTAAAAACATTATCATGCATGCTGGTTTATACAGTATATGCTGGTATGATGATAAATTAAGTGAACTTTTTACTGTTTTCATAGTGATAAATTGAGGGCTCTTGGGTTTAAAGTAGCACGAAAACAACTTTATTAATAGAAGTTTATTAATAACTGGGCAGTTAAAATGGATAATTATACTATAGTACAGTAAAACTGTTCGAAGCTCCTATGGACAAACAGGCTACAGTTAAATGTAGTGGACAAGATGATCGTGATTTGGCTGTGTACTTTTTACTTCAAATTCCTTAGAAAGATCGTCCTATGTTGGACTCCGGGGCTTCGTACTATGTAAGCTCCTATCCGTGATCGCTTTCTCAGCATTTTGTTCTGCTTCTTGCAAAGTAGAGTTCTGTCCACATCAAGTAGAGCAACACTTTTAAATGCATTTTTTATTCGAAAATGCTAGAGAGTCCGAAAGAATTTAAGGCAGATTATCAGGTTTTACAAATGGGTAGTGCTAGAAAGCCCGAATTTTTTTTTGTCAAAAAGTAAGAAACGGGGTAATTCCGGAATTCAGGGGGGTAAGCATTGAATTTAGAGGGGTATTTGTGTAATTCAAGGGGTAGGTCTTCTATTTTTTTTGTCTCTAGTGTACTTTTTGACAAAAACTTTTTTTGTCATACTAGCATTTTTGTTTACAAATAAACCGTTCAGATTTATTAAATCTTGTAAAATGAACGCTGCCCCATGAAATTGCGTGAATGTCGCACTTTCCTGACATCCTTTTCTGGGATTCCTAGCATGACCCTTTTTTATTTTCATTATACAACCGTGAATATTTTTCTTTTGCTTTTTCTATTCACATCTTGTTTAAATATAAATAAGCCTATGCGTTCCAGTCTAAAACAGACGCCCTCATACACAAGTGTCATGAAACTCTCGTATATCTTCTGCTTATCCTCTTTTATGCTTAGGGGAGAATTTAATTTTACAACTGGCATTTCCTACAACATTTAAGGCTCCTAACTTCTGCGTTGCATTTTCGAGCAAACAACATGGCTCTTGTGATGGAGTTTATGTTTTTATTGGAATGTGCACTGTTGGATCCGGAATTTTACCTCCAGCACATAATGTGACCAATTATGGATGAGATGATTCTATAAATGCAAAGTTTTTGATGCAATATATTTTAAACATACATAATAATATTTAGAGTACAATATAAATGTGAACAATCTTCACATATATTCAGTAATATTTTTATGATCAATCTGTTTCATTTAGGGAATAATACAACTAGTTATGTACAGAGTGCATGTTAATCCAACTATTACTCTGTTATATGATCCTCATCAATACATGGAATGCCGATAAATATAACTACAATTATCTATGTTCCTACATTGGATAAAAACTTGATTTTTATGGAAACTTGAGAGACTCTTTAGTTTCTTCTGTTTCAAAATTATGCTTATCTGCTTTTCATATAATCTCCTCTTGAAACTTTTTCAACTGCTTGTAAATCTTGTTTCTACATTAATTTAAACAAGTTCTATAACCATTTATATTATGGTGTCATTCTCGGTCATCTTGAGCTCTTTCTTTTAACCCTAAACGTAAATCCCTTGTATGCCTTTTTAAATTTTGATTCGAAATCAAAGTGGTTAAATCTGGCTTCTGTCAATGTGAGTTTTGGATCTTTACTGGCACTTTGAACCAATATAGCTAAAACAAAGTGGTTGAATCTAATGTTGTATACCCTAAATGTAATTATGGTTTCAAAGAGTTTATGGCTTAAAATTAGCCTTTGAACCAATATAGCTAAACATCAACACACTGCAAGAAAACAGGCTATTTGCGACGGCTTCAGACGGGCCATCGGCGGCCGTCGGAAGCCGTCGGAAATTATCGCAATAAACAACCACCCGAGCTCTTTCTTCCCCATTTCTTTTGCTCCTCTTATTTTTCCAGCATACGGGTTTTAAACCCTATTACCCCCAAATTCGATTTTTTTGCCTCCAAACACTGATTTCTTCGTGTAAGAACCTCCCCGGCTTCAATTCAGACCTCTAGAGCAAGTAATTTGAGGTATAATCTCTTTTTTTTCATAAAAATTAAGTTTTTACCTAAACCTATATTTGCCTAAATTAGAAAATTAGGATTATCTATTGACTGCAATTGGTTCCAATAGCGTTGTAGTGAGTTATAACAGCCTATTATGTGCGTATTTTTTCTATATTTTATTCACTTCTTTGAAATGAATTTTTATTTGGTCATTGAGTATATAATTATGAGAATAAGTTAGTATAAACTGTGGTTATGTCTATAAAACAATCTGGCTGTCTAATTCTCCATGTTTTACTTATTTTGAAGTTTGTTTTTTTAAGTGTTGAAGTCTGTCTTGCGGCCTCGTGATGCTTTTAACAAAAGTCGTAGCTCTATATAGACATTAAGATGTGATGAATGTGTTAAATTTGGTGATACAAAATCACAAATTGATTGGAACAAAATTTGCAAAGAATGGAAAGTAAATATTTTTATAATGGGAATGCATTAATTGCATTTGATGAGGTGGTAGAGAAATAAATGAAGGGATTAATTTCTTCCATCTATGTTAAAGAAACGGATTGATTTACTTCCTATGTTTGCACATTTGTTGCTATGGTAATTTGCCTCCATTATATTATTACCATATGTTGGTAATTTAATTGATGACTCACATAGATTTGCACTGACTATATATTGAGGGGTAGACTTTAGTGTAAACTCATCCTAGCCTGGAGCCATTGATCCCCAATGGTGTCTCTTCTTGTTAAACCTGACTGAGGTTTGAATATGTAAACTCTTATTTTGTAATCTCTTGTAATTCTCTCATGTGGAATAAAATCTCTCTCTCTCTTGGACTGGACGTACACTATCTCGAGGATAGTGGAACCAGTATAAATATTGTGTCTCTTTGTTTCTCTGCTATAGTTATTTACTATTTTGTTGATGTAATAGAATAGTTGCTATCAGATTAGATTGGTGTTCAATTGGCAAATCTAGATCCTATTTATTGTGCTTCCGCATTCGCGCAATTTTCACAACAGAATGTACCTTTTATACTAGGTAAAGTGGAGAAAAAAACTTTGGAGATGTTTGATACAAACAATAATGTAGTATGTACATCTTGGTTTTATAAAGATTCCAATCACCCTTTATTTTTAATTATTTTGCAGGTCTAATATGTATCCTTAGGTGCATGGAAATTCATGATGTGTTGTGTCTGTGCTGAATCTGTAAGTTTGAAACTCATATTTCGATTGCACAAACTGATGATTAGGTATAATTGTATATATAACTGATTAGGCGATGTATGCAAAATGCAGGCCATTGCACTTACTGAAGAGCTCTTAGCTGCCGTAAAACAATGTTCAGGTTGGGATGGTGGCGCAGTCACATAAGAAACATAATAGTTTGGCACCGCCTGACACTGTAAGCTTTTCTTATTGAAATATGGATGCTTTATCTTTTTGTCCGGTAACCATGTTCTTTGGTAAAGCAGGAAAAAAATTCATATGGTTGAAATAGTAAAGGAAGCAGAGCATACTATAGGAAAATATGACACAAAATCAACATTAATACTTGCTCTACTTTTGTTAGGTTTAAAGAGATATGGTAGTCTCGATATTGAATTGAATATGAAAAAGCATATCATATTGGTTGTTTCTTCTTGTACCTGAATGATGGCATAAATCTGAATTCGCTTGTAGCATGTTAATTTTGTCGAAGAATTTATACCGAAAATATGCTTTTATTTAATTTTATAATGCCCTCATACACGAATGATATGTTGCATCATAGTTTTCTAACATACATGCCCAACCTGAACGTGTAGGGATGATGCAACCGTTGAGGCAATCACTCAAAGTGGATACTGTGTCAGCTATATGGGTGGGGAAACAAGGAAGAGGTAAATTTGTAAAGGCCACATACATTTTATTTTATTTTATTTTTAGCATTGGGCGCTGAATGTTATATCTATACCAAGGAAGAGGTAAATTTGTCACACAAATTTTATTTATTTTACAAGTTTGAATATCTATACCTAGGCCCATCAAGATGGTAAATACAATCCCGTCTCTACAGTTTATCTTTCATTGCCATGACATGTGCGCAATTCTCAGATGAGCTTAGATGAGTTTGACCATAGTGTTTGATGGTTTGATATTTTAATTTCGTTCTAATCTGAGTATTATTTTCGCCTAGTTGTTGCATTGATCAATTCAAATAGAATAAATTTGATTCTTAAATCAATGTATTGGATGATGTTTAGTTGCTATTTTTAGATAGTGGTTTATGTGAGAAGTGTAGTTGGAAGGCTAAATAGCAGCTGAAACACACACAAAAAATGCAGTATTTCCGACGGCTCCCGACGGCTAACACGTACACGAATCTGCGACGGTTTCCGACGGCTGTGTCGGTAGCCGTCGGAAATGCGAACGACGGGCTGCGCCGGTAGCCGTCGGAAACTTTGATTTTCGACGCCTTTACTAGCGACGGCTATTTCCGACGGCCGCCGACGGTTTTCAGCCGTCGGAAATAGCCTGTTTTATAGTAGTGACATTAGAACATGTCATAAAATTAATCTTATAGCAAGTATCAAGAGTACATGACACTGGTAGAACATTGATATGTATGGCTCAAACGTGTTAGGATATTCTCTGAGCCAATGTTGCTTGTAGCTATGCAGTCAATGTGGCATATCAACCTATACCTATATATATATATATATATATATATATATATATATATATATATATGTGTGTGTGTGTGTGTGTGTGTGTGTGTGTGTGTATGTGTGTGTGTATATACACACACACAGAGACACATACAATCATATTAGAAAATGAGTGAAGCATGTCCCAAGTTGAAATTAGTTAATTTTATATTGAAGCCTAAATTATCAACCACAACATTTGGTTAAGTCTGAAGTAATGAGCATAATGTCTGGTCTGAATGAAACTTTGGCAACATAAACAATAAGTTTGCAGCTATTGGGTGAATATATCATATGGCTTTTATGGCACTTGATGATGTTATGTAGTATTACAAATTATTCGTGTTTTATCCCCAAGCATACATAACTAGCAACTCCTTTATTATAGAATTACCGACAGTCATAATTTATACAACAAATGTTAATAAATGATCTAGATCACTATATAGGATTTTGGATTAACATGATTTTGGTTTAACATGCTATACAGTTTATGCTATAGAGGACTTTGGTTTGACAGAATTTTGGTTTAACATGCTATATACAGTTTATTCTTCCATAAATTATCGAGAGTGCTATTTGTTACAGCTTGTTTGAAAATATTTATGCTTTTATACGAGTTTGAATTCAGAGGAAATAATTGAAGCTGCTACTTATTTTTCTTTAGGTGGACCAGAATATGTAAGCTCATTATCAAGGAAGAGGTGACGATATTAGCAGTAGAGATACTACAGAGAATGGTTGTGGCCGTAGTCGAGGGGCTCAATCCAGTCACATTGTTCGAACATTTAAATCACACCGTCACAGTGCAAGAGTGATATCACCACCTACCATAGATGCGTTATCGACCCACGGTGAGCCTGAGACAATTGCTATGGCAGGTCATGGTCGGAAAGCTCAAACCAATCATGATATTCGTGCTACAACTCGATCGCCTTCCCACTGTGTGAGAGCGACATCATGTATGACTAGCGATGAATTATCCTCTCATGATGAGCTAGATGAGCCAGGAGTTGCTGCATCAGGACCATTAGCTCAAACATCTGACGTAGACTGCCTTGGCACACCCACCATGTCTATATATCACCAAAGTAGAATGTGAGCAATTTAGCATATTCAGTCTTTATTTTAGCAATATTAAAACTCATACGTGATCAAATATGAGTGGTTAATATACAGTTTTAGGTCAAAGTATTTCAGTCCCTTTTGTTTACATTAATATTTGAGTATAGAACTTAGGTGGTGGAATGGTTTATACAGGAAATGGGAGTTTAATAACTCTTATTTAGCCTCAAGCACTATTAGATGTTGCTTCGAACGACATATGACATATTTCTGGCCTAGAATGAGCAGTATTCCTCCTGACACATTAGATATATTATTCTCAGATTTTAAGGTAATAAACCACAACCTATATTTTAAGGTACTATATATTTTAGTCAGTGTAATGCAGCTCATGTGGCTGTGCATTTGGTGCTGTGTGTGTTCAATTCAACATATGTGTGTTCTCAGTTAATGGGGTGCCTACGTACATATGTCCTGACTTGTCTGGGCTATTTTAATGTTTAGGGACACTTATTCTTACACTGTTTTGGCTCTTTCATGTATGTGCCCTGTTTTCAAGTAATTTCATGATTTCACTGTTGCAAAACTGTTATACTCGTGTATTTCATGATTTCACTGTTGCAAAACTGTTATACTCATTCTGTTCTTTGTTAGTAACTGCACATAGTATACCACCTAAATATGTAAATATGCCGCCTAAATTTGTAAGTAGGAAAGCAGTTTTTGTACAATTAAGGTTTTTGTTAACTGTTACGTGCACCAAAGGAAATTAGTTGGGAGTAGAGACAATGCGGGGCAGTTACAGTAAACTATCAGCAGGCACTTCAATATATGCCCACATTGTCCAACTTACCAGACTATAATTGAAAATAAGTAAAACAGTAATAGGAGTTTTTATGTATTCGGATGTAAATCCTGTATTTTGACCATTGTCTGAAGTAATTAAATATAATCTGTTTGATCTGAATAGTTTAGTAGTGCCAAAAGCATGGGAAGTTTTTGTACATGGCTGAATATGTTAACATGACTGTAAATCAATTGACATAACATAAATACTAAAGAACATCAGGGAACTGGCTGTGTATCACTGATAAACAGGTTGTAGATTGTTACCATTATATTTTTAATAAATTAGAAAATTAGTAGTTATGGTATGTTTGTATCAGCCAAAGATCACAACGGTAAATGTGTCGTCAAATTCAGTCAGTTGGAAAATTACATATGTAAAATATAACAGGAAAACCAAGTATAACATGTGAAATAATTCATATTGATTATGCAAGGCCACATGCAGATTTGTATCTGACATTATAAATAATTGGCTTGATTGTAGCTTTATTAGAGATTAAAATCATAAATATTGTATCTGGCATTATAAATAATTGGCTTGATTGTAGCTTTATTAGAGATTAAAATCATAAAGATACTTTGCATAATATTGGTGAATGTAAACAAATAATTTTGGGGCATTTCTCTTTTATCTGCTGGTGAACGACATTATCATATATTTTAAACTAAGTCCAAATATTTACATAAATATGCAGGATCAATTTACGTGGCCAATAGGAGCAAATTTTGTAATGGTTAGGCGAACATGTTAGCATGTGGCGGGACACTATTACAGAGACTTTGTTTCTACCATGAAAAAAAGGCAAGAAGCCACATTTTCGTAGTGCAACGATTATGAAGAAGTTCGAGGAATATTGGAAGAAGCCTGCAGTAAAGAAATTGTCGGAGATAAACACTAGAATCGACACAAAAATGTAACATCGCACAAAGGTGGGTCAAAGTCATATATGCAACATCGACGAGATTTGGTAAGAGTTCAATTTACAACTAGATATCTATCATATTAATTAATTTACAGCTAGACATGTTATTTAAAAATAGCTTAGCTTTGCATTGCATTGATTTTATTTCAGCGTAAGGAGTTAGGAAGAGAAACGACTTATATGGAGGTGTACTTGCGGGTTTATAGGGTTGAGGTAGAGGATGATGATGGAAACGTAACATATGAGTGGGTATCAGAGATCTTCGGATTTTTTTGTAAGTATAAGTACTTATTTAATATATATAGTGTTGAGTTTAAGTTGGGTATTTATGTATTCTGCATGTGCAATGTCAACAGGATGATTATGTGAAGATGAAAGAGGAATTTGGGGATGTTGAAATCACATTGGAGCAAGAAGTCACCTTATTCCAACGACTAAACAGAGTCCAGAGTAAAAAATATGGTTTTGGAAATCAACCGGTAAGTCACCTTCTACTGTCAGTCCTTTTAAACCTTACCAACATGCAAATTTTCCATCATGGCTATAAAGCCGAACAAGTCACCTTGGATTATAATGATTTATATTTGTATGATAGGTAAAATAGTAATAAAAATGTGTATTCTTGACACCATATGGATATAATAATAAACTCACAAGGGAAACTGTTAAAAGGTATTCTTTGCTGTAAAATTGTTTATAATAGTTTATGAGCTTTGATCATCAACTGCATCTGTCCCCTTTGTCGAGTTCCTTTGTTAACTGTTGAAGCAAAAGATAAAATTACAGCAACAGTTTATAACGAGGACATTGATTGGTGTTTTTGGTGATTTATTTGGTTCTGGTCATTTTAACATGCGCATATGCATTTGTTAAAATACCTAGTAAAGTTTACACAATTTATTTATGCTTGATTTTATTATTACATATTTGCATTTTAAGCGCAAACAAATGACAAAAGAATTACTTTACGAACCCGATTAAAGAACAAATCTTACTTTAGGCATTTAAACCTGGTTGGGAAAATAGATTCGGTCTTCCCTAACAATATTTGTGAAAGCTTGAACGCTCAAAGCTTTAAAATCTTTTCAATGTGCCTTTCCCACCATTAAATACACCTAAAAATGGTAAGTTGTTAAATGCGATGGATATACAAGCGCTTATGGGGGAAATCAACGTAATTTGGCGTTATGTAATTGAGATTCATATGTTAAGTTAGCATTGCCATTTGAATCAAAGGTAGGTTTTCTGGTTTTGATTCTATTTCTGCGCAGTGTGTGTATCTATAAGTGCTACAGAAAAGCGCTATAAACAATTTATACAAAAGGAAATTCCTGGAACTCATCTTCTAATGATTAATTACAATAATATCATTATCATGATTATAAATCAATCACTTAAATACAAGGTTACATATATTTCTAGTCATAGGATAGTCAAAAATTGGATACCTGCACCTCATATTATAGATCAGTGTGCGTAATGCTTTCGGAATTAGTAACCAGCGTTTCTCGAACAGTACTGAATGACTCAGTGAGATGTTCCTATATGTGATAATATCTAGGTCTAATATGACACTAAGGTTTAGTATCACAAAATTTTAGTCTGTCACGAAATCAAAATCCTTGATCAAGGTGATTAGTTGACCATAATAGTTAATAATCGAACTACGGGCTTAGTCTTATCACATCTTAGGATTAATGCGAGGCATTATTAAATTCTTGACTATTGAACTGGCGCTAAGTTCATACACTATATTGTTGCTTAATGGTGTAGTTTAAAAAATCAGAGATTATACTTTGCATGATTGATCTATAAGTGATTGCTTTACCTTAAACGCTAAGCAAGGCGATACAATATAAATCTCACTTCGCTTAAGCGTTGTTTAATTTCTTTTAGTATGCTATGTTCATGCATGTCTCATGCTCAATGAAATTTCAAATGGTTGTTAGCATCTCTTGTTTAATTAAAATATCAGTGCAGCTGTAATTTTGTCATATACAGTAACTTGGATGTATATGATTTAAATACCAGCACAACTGTAATTTTGTCATATCCATAATGGTAGTTAGCATCTCTTGTTTAATAAAGCTAATGTCGCCTATTGTTTTTTTTTAATTAATACAATTTCCCCTCTATTTGGCACTAAAACTCAATATTATTTTATTTATTTATTTAGGCACTTTCAACTTCGTCTTCTATTATGGTGGATAACGAGGAAGCAACTCATACGAAGAAAATGTTAGAGAATAATGAGAAAATTGTCAAAGAGCTACAGGAAGAGATAAAACGTGAACAAGTTCGAGCAGATGAGCAACTTAAATCTAGACAGGAGGAGATAGAAAGACTTAGACATGAACAGAGAGAGAGAGAGAGAGAGAGAGAGAGATGATCGACTCCGAGCTGAGTTTGAGGAGCAATTGCGTATGGAGCGGGTGAAGATGACCGAAAGGCATGAGCATATGCAATCAGAGATGTCTCGTATGATGGCAACTTTTGTTGGTAGACAATCTGGTTTCATTTAAGTCAAAATTGTGCTTGAGCGTTCTCCTTTCTTCCCTCTTTTTTTTTTTTTTTTTTTTTTTTTTTTTTTTTTTTTTTTTTTTTTTTTTTTTTTTTTTTTTTTTTGGTTCTAGGCTTGTGGCTGTGACATTTACTGCTAATTTTACATGCCAAATTTAGTTACAGTAGATACTTGAGTAGATTGTTACAAATTTTAAGAACTTTCGGCCCCATTTATTCTCTAGTTTTTCATTACAGGATATGATCATAGTTACTTTTTGGCCCTTGTCAAAATTATTAGGTTATTTGCAAGTTTATGGTCCCAGTTTTGCAGTTGCTTCAGTTCACTCTATATAGTTTAATTCCAGCAGTTTAGCAGTGGTTTCAGCTCGGTTTACCACTTTATCTTGGGTGAACTTGTCAATCTCAGTTTTATCCTTTCTTTCCATTTTCAGTTGATCAGCTCGGGATATATTTTCATTACATTTTGCTATATGATATTGTATTTTATGTAATTTCAAAATATGAATTATGAGCCATGAAGTGTGGTCTTCACTTCCAGTATTTATGCGAGATCACTCTCATCAGTTCCAGCATTTGATCTGTTGGCTGGAGGAATTTTTTTGGCTTCATTCCCAATATATATATATATATATATATATATATATATATATATATATATATATATATATATATACACACCTTAGCCTCTTGTAATGATTTTACTCTTTTTATGACAATTTTTTAACCTAACTTGATTGTTCTGTCATGCAAGTAGAAGTGCTACCGTATCATATGTGTAGGTTGCTTGTTATAAGATTGTCATAAAAGTACAAGTTGCATCAACTTTTATATGGGAGAACATTGAAAAAAAGGGCATGAATAAGGACAGAATAATTAAACTTAGCTTTACCCCTACTTCTCCTTTAGCACTTTAGAAACCGTAGTTAAATGTGTTTTTTCTTGGACTTTGATTGCTTATATTTTCTTACTTGGCTATGGTTTGGAAATATTGCTTGGCTTATGGATATCTTATCATACATATATGTTTCTGTAGCATGTCAATAAAACGTAGTAAATTCGTCAGTAAATGATGAAAAAACATCGTAAATTCGTTGGTAATTTACATATTAAGAAACATCGTAAAATCGTCGGTAATTTACATGTAAAAAACATCGTAAAATCGTTGGTAATTTACATGCCAAAAACATAGTAAAATCATCGGTAAGTGATAGAGAAAAAACATCGTAAAATCGTCAGTAAACGAAAAAAAAAACGTAGAAAAATTGTCGGTAAATGATGAAAAAAAACATCGTAAAATCGTCGGTAATCGAAAAAGGAAAACATGGTAAAATCGTCGGTAAAATCGTTGGTGAGCTACGAAAAAACATCGTAAAGTCGTCGGTAAACGTTGACGTTTCCAAAGATAAAACATCAGAAAGTTCGTTGGAAAATTTAATGACGCTAAATATAGCGATGTTTTTATTTCGTCGGTAAATCTGTCGACGGTTGCTTTTTCCGACGGAATACCGATGTTTAAGAGCGTCGGGATACACAGTTTTTCTTGTAGTGTTAGCTTGTGTTTTTATGTGTTGTCTCATGGAGTTACTTTTTCACCTATCTACTTTGTCCTTAGGCAATATTGGGTTTAATTTCCATATTAAGCACATTTTACCTAATATATTATGGAATTAATTAAACCAACAATTTTTTCAAATATATAAGGTATAGACTGTTTAGGTTTATCCAATTTTGCCCACTGTCAATCCAACATTACTATTTTAACTAGATTGAAACCTGTGCTTCGCACACGGAGAGTGTTGGAAATCATTGAGTGAAAAGCAAGGAATTAGGAGTGAAAAGCTTGTCGTAAGAATTTTGTAGGGAGAAACCAAAGTTGAAGTCTTCATAAGAATCAGGGACATGGTGGGTTATCGTAAGCATAACGGGAAAATCAGATAATCGTTGCATAACGTATTATGTTGGCGAGTTGTGCTTATAGCAATAGCAGCGATGGCTTGCTTATTTTTTAAGACTGACAATATGTGAAGTTAACTATTATATAGATATAAAATCAAATTTTTTTAGTAGGCATGAAACGTCGGTGTTTTCCTCATGAAGTAATTGTGAAGTGAGATATAATTTCGGAACTAGAGTTGATCAGCATGTCATAATGTAGTGGAAACAAAGAAAAGAAATCATCATGAAGCATATGTAGCTATGGAAGTAGTCTACAAATAAAGTTAATTATATCAATCGACCTATAGTTTAAAACATTTCTATATTTCATACAGACGATAAGTTGTTTCTTAATTTGCCCACGTACTAAGACTTTGAAAGATGGCACAACTATAAAAAATTATATGACATGTTATTTATTCTCTGATATGTTGTGCTATAGTAGGTTACTTTTTTACATATCAGGAGTTATAGATTTGTTATTTTATTCCTAACACGCTACATTCTGGACAAACATAATTCGATGCTCTAAAATTTCCTTCTTATAATATCAACACCTTAGTGGCTCGTGCTTCACACATGGAAAATATTGTATTTAATTTATTTAATTTAAGAGCGTAGGTCGAGTAAATTCTCGTAGACATGATGTTATTTCATGTACTACATATAAAAATAAATGACAGAACTAAATGTTACATCAGTATTGGCCCGTAAGATATTTTCAGTTGACTGGTTTACTGCGTAGAAGGTTAAGTGGATATATGTATATATGTATGTATGCGTGTGTGTGTGTGTATATATATATATATGTTATTTCATGTATATATGTATGTATATATGTATGTATGTATGTGTGTGTGTAGATAGGTAGGTATATCTGCAAAAGTATGCTTTACAATTGTACTTAATTTATTTAATTTAAAAGCATAGGTCGAGTAAATTCTCGTAGACATTATGTTATTTCATGTACTACATATAAAAATAAATGACCGAGCTACATGTTACATCAGCACTGGCCCATAAATATAACAAATAGTATAAACTTTGATAATTTCAAAATAAGATATTTCCCGTTTGATTGGTTTATTGTGTAGAAGGTTGTGTGTGTGTGTGTATATATATAAATATATAAATATATATATATATATATATATATATATATATATATATATATATATGAGGAGGGTTCCGCTACACCTCTTATATTGCACGTGAACTCTCCCATTTAATCTCCACCACCCATTCCCCTACTCATTCTCTCTCTTCCCACTAAGAAATAACATTGAAACTAAAAGAGGGAGAATGAGTGGGGAAATGGATGGTGGAGATTAAGGGAGATAGTTCACGTGTGATATAAGAGGTGTAGCGGAACCCCCTCTCTCTCTCTCTCTCTCTCTATATATATATATATATATATATATATATATATATATATATATATATATATATATATATATCCCCTTCTCCCTTCTTCTAAGTTTGTCGTATTTATTCTAATATCGAACCTATATATATACATATGCATATCTGCGAAAGTAAAATAGGAATATATTAATATCATGATGCCTTCTTCTAAGTTTGTCTTATTTATTCTACTATCGAACTTCATTTCTGCAATAGAAATAAAATCAGCGGACATGGTCACATGAGTATGAACCACCATACTAAAGTTGGATTTTCTTTATACTTACATGATTACATCCTACAAATAGGGCTGGTGGCAGAAAAAGAATACAGTTTATCAATTTTTTGTGTAGATATTGTACGTGAAACAGACTGTATTTTAAATTACTATCTAATCAACAATGTGTACACACTACAATAGAAACGTTTACAATGAACATAAGGGTGCGTTCTTAACCAACGCGAGCGGGGCATTTGAGCGTGCTACTGTACCGAACGGGGAATGTGTTTTTAGCGGCGAACGGGGTATTTGAGCGTGGTATTTTTAAAATAAGATATAAATAGATTTGATTAGACAAATACGACTACAAATACAAATACAGTTTCTAATACAAATACAAGTACAAGTACAGTTACAGATACAAAGACAAATTAGCGCAGACCAGCAGAAACCAACCGATCTCTAATGTTATCTCGAACTAATGTCATTTCTTGGTTTCCATCTGGGTGTACACGTTCAATGCATCTATTCGTCGTATTTCTTATACTGTAATATTCCGCCATGTAGTGATCGGGGATTAGTTCAGGATTATCATCAAACGCCATAAAATTAGGGTCACCGCTATTATATTTGCATATGAAATTGTGTAAGGCCATTGTAGATACGACAACTTTCACTTGAGTGTTGAACCAAAACGTAGGCATCTTGTTGAGAATGGTAAATTTCTTTTTCCAAATGCCAAATGTTCTTTCGACGGCCATCCGTAGACTCGAATGGTAGTAATTAAACACTTCATTGGCTGACTTTGGTTGATTCGTGGTATCACGGAAATGCGGAATATGGTACCGCATATTTCGGTATTGCGGTAAATATCCAGTCTGAAGTGGATAGCCCGAATCAACCAAATAATACCGTCCAGTTGGAGGGCTAGGAAAGTTAGAGCTTCTATCGTTTGTAACAGCATTAAAAATTCTACTATCATGTGCAGTCCCTTCCCAACCCGCCATAATATACGTAAACTGTAAATCGAAATCACAAACCGCTAATATATTTTGAGTTGCAAAACCCATTCTTCCGATATAAAGGATAATTTGATCAGCGGGTAAATGTACAGATACGTGTGTACCATCTATAGCGCCAATACAGTTTCTGAAATACGAATAATACCGGGTTGAATTTCTGATGTGAGGTGGAACAATAGTAAATTGTTGTTCTCCTGCCTTTATTACATCCGCAGCGAGTATTTGAAAAGCGTTTAGGACATCATGAAAACAAATGGAAATTGTGCTACCTGATCGTTGAAATCTTTCTTGAACTTGTCTATTTGAAAGCCCAGTAGCCATTGTATAAATGAAAATTCCAACCATTTCGACGACACAAATTTCTGGTCTGGAAGCGAGACCATGATGTTGCAGTTTTTCACATAATGCGTGAAAGCAAAGTCTTTTCATCCGGAAATTATTTTGACATCGGTTTTGATGACCATTCAAAATTTCGTTGATCCAAGATAAGGCAGTGAACTCCGAAGTATTAATCCGCATCATATGATTTCTCGTTTCAGCCCGAATCAGATATACCCCGTAAAGATCAATCATATCGTCGTAATCGGAGGATGGATCGAAGTTAGACATTAATCGAAAAAGTAGAAAGAGTTGAAGAAGTTGTTGAAGGAGTATTGTGAAAGGTGTTAAGGGTAGATGAGGTGATTTATAGAGAGGAAGGGGAGTTGAAAATTAAGCCGTTGGCGTCCGACGCGTCGGACGCCAACGGCTTGATTTTCAACTTCCAGTCAGCGTTCCATTTGGTAGTGGAAATTAGTGCTCGCGTCCGACGCGACAAAAATTTCCAGCGTGCCTACAATTGACTGCGAACGCATCCCAAGACTGAACCCAACATTCTCAAGTTGGATTTCTTTTATACTGTATTTTTGTTGTGCAAATAAGAGTGCTGGCAAAAAACCTATATTCTGACATATTTTTGGGTAGATAACGTACGCAACGCTGGCAATAAATTTATATATTCTATGCAATCATCTGTGTTCACATATACTGATGGAGTAACTTTGGATGAATCTAGCTAATTTATGAATAATGCATACTAAATTGTGTTGTTGCTTTTTTTTTTTTTGTGAAGTGGGTAAAAAATAATAATAGGAAATGATTCAATACATTAATAAAGCAATAATAGGAAATGATTCATTACATTAACAAAGCTACAAAGAGAAACTATAGAAATTAGAATCATCACATTACATAAAGCATTAAAGTTTCCAAACACATCCTGGATTTTATCCATAAACTACAACATCTCTGCACTTAAAATGCATAAGAAATTAGAATAGAAGAATGCCCCCCCCCTCCCCCCAGTCTTCTTTTTTCCCTTAAAAGAACCGTTTCGTCCTTCATCATTTCAACAACACAATGAATCAAGCTAAACAAATAAACTCAAATAACAAATTCCTTCAGCAGAACGTAACTGACATATTTAGACCACTAATTTCGATACTTTTGAATTCCAATCTTCAGCCAATGCTTCATATTTCCATTGTAATGGATATATAACGACTGCCCGTCCTACTTCCCTTTGATTTACATGTGGATCGTATCAAAGCCACAACACGTGCCATGCACGGTTTAAATGGAAGACGTGCATCAAAAATGTTATTAAGCCAGGAGGAACAGTTCCCAGTTTCCATACTGTACTGTCTTTGCTCAGGTTCTGTCAAGAGCGATACACCACAGTAATCTTTTGATTCCTCCATTCATTCAAATCAAATACGTTCATTCCATAAGCCCAGCCGCAAGCATGAGGATCGAAATTCTTAGCAATAAGAGGATGTGAGAAATTAAGATATCAGTCAAACCAATGAAAACTCTCTCCACAAGTTTCAACTGCTCCATTAATTTGATTTCCCGAAGACCACAAATGTCCTTTTGTACAACAATAATCGTCTAATAATACGACTTTATTACGTTTAGGAAAATTTTCGGGTAAATAGAACCTCAAGTGATCAAAACAGATAAGTATTCTGGGTTAGGGAACTTCAAGTTTCGATCAGAATTGGCTGTATGAATTCCAAAGTAACAGTCAATCATTGATTGAGAACAAAGCTTTTTAAGAACATGGCTGTTGGTCTCACTAAGACAAATAAACTCTTTAATATTTTGAACTTGAATAGTCACTTTTCCAGCTGTATTGGCTAAAAACCACATTCTCATGGCAGCATAATTAAGCCTATGGGTAACAATGTGGAGGATATGATTTGATGGATGCTTGGCATTATTTACGATAGAATTCATAACTACTGATGCAGCCAACACATTAACCGAAAACAATGCATAATGATACAAATTAGGATCATGATTGGAAAATGTTGTTTGGCAGTATCTAAGGAATAATATTCTATGTAAGGCGTAGTGGAAGACAACGTAGACCTTTAGGTAGTGTTTTTGCAGCTAACTGGGTCAAAAACATAGTTTGATTCTTATGCACTTTCAGTTGTTCATCAGATGAGTGAAGCGTAGCTCGAAGCATTTTCACCACGGTAGAACAGTCATCTTGGATCTTATTTGCTTTTGGAAGGGCTTGTTCCATTAAATGCAATTTCCCGTTAGCACTTTTAGGCAGCTCTGAATCCTTAGCTGCATCTCCAATTACTCTTTGAACATCTCTTATCTGTGCACGGTGCTCACGAATGAAATGTGGATTACTGCGAAGTGGATTGAAGCTTTGATATTCTCTTGCCCGTATTGACTGATCCTTATGTTGATGTAACCTATAACCTGGTATGGCAACAGCGTTTTGTTGCTAACTGGAGGAAAATTCTTATACATTTGCGGATTCAGCTTTCTCAGATCCAGATCGAAAACCGGTATCGTTATCCTTTTCGACTGCCTGCTGAATTACATGCTCATGCGACTGAGTTTCTTCGCTAGCAGTGGAGAGAAGTCTCTGCTTTCTATGATTCACAATCACCTCTTGTACTAATTTTTTCCTAGGTTCATTTAAAATCTGATCAGCATTGCTCAAACTATCCAGAAAAATAATTATATTGGGTTCTCCCCCAAATTCAGAAATCTCCTCATGAACGACATTAGTAGCTTCACTCCCGACATCAACATTCAAATTTGAAACATTATCCAAACAGTCAGGATGTGATAGAGTGTGGAGAGTAAAAGAGATTTGATCGGTGTATGGAACAACTGGAGCAAGAACAGTGATACAGAGAAGAATTAATGCAGACTTCTCTTTATCATTTTCAATGCCAATCAAAGGATTCTTCGCCCCACTTTAGAAAACCATCTGAGTTTCAAACCGCTAGGAAACCTTTCCCATTGAAAAGCAGAGGTTTAACTCTTTTTTGATACAGTAAAAATAGGCCGCTTCTACAGCCCACTTTCCTTCTCTCAATGCATACTAAACTGCACAAAATGGTTAACTGAGTAAAGTGATCACAGCCTGCACTCAGAAGGGGAAGTCTATAGCCCTAAATCCATCAAGTTTAGACTCCAAAACAAAAGGAAAAGAAAATTAGTGTTATATAACTTTTATGGATGAAATTTTGTCATAAAACACTAACATCAATTTGCATAAAGTCAACTATCTATTTTTCTAAAGGAAGCAGCCCTACTATTGAGGTAGAAGATGGACTGCATTTGTATTTAATATGCCTGTTAACACTGAACCCAGTCATACAAAAATAGCAGATGCAACCCGGTTGCTCAATTTTCAAATCTTTAAAGGACATATGAATATGCAGCCGTACTACAACATGACACAAATTTATGGGTATGTATGTTGGAAATAAACTTGGTTTTAAGGAAACAAATAAATTTAATTTTAATAAGAAACACTATGGAATAAAATTAACTATTGTATTAGGGGAAGGTTAAAATATATGGCAAGAAATTTTAGATTTATCAAATGAAGAATTTTAGAATTGATTTGTTGAGGAAAGTAGAAATTAGAGAATAAAAGAAAACTCTAGAATAAGAAGACTCTAGATACTTGGCTATGTTATAAAAGGGTTGTGCTCTCTCATTTGTAATCAAGTTGAATGAAAAAAAAAAGTGAAAAAATAAAAATGTAGTCATTCAATTGTTCTACGTTCTATCTCTATCCTTCTCTCTATGTCCAAATTCCAACATGGTATCAGAGCTAGGTTGATGAGAGAGGATAGAGAGATTTTCCAAAAAAAAAAAAGAGAGAGAGAGAGAGAGAGATTAAGAGGAAGAAGAAGACCAAGAAGAAGATCAAAGATGATGTTGGAAATAAACTTGGTTTTAAGGAAACAAATAAATTTAGTTTTAATAAGAAACACTATGGAATAAAATTAACTATTGTATTAGGGGAAGGTTAAAATATATGGCAAGAAATTTTAGATTTATCAAATGAAGAATTTTAGAATTGATTTGTTGAGGAAAGTAGAAATTAGAGAATAAAAGAAAACTCTAGAATAAGAAAACTCTAGATACTTGGCTATGTTATAAAAGGGTTGTGCTCTCTCATTTGTAATCAAGTTGAATGAAAAAAAAAGTGAAAAAATAAAAATGTAGTCATTCAATTGTTCTACGTTCTATCTCTATCCTTCTCTCTATGTCCAAATTCCAACAATGTAAACTTACATTATTATAGTCTGTGGGGTATTTGCATCAAAAATATAAACTTACGCTTATGTACAATGTACAACATCACACATGCCATTGGGATGGATTTCTGTGATGAAGTCATGAAAAAAAGTTGCAACGATCAGATAAGCAAAAATGTAGAAATGATACCTCCCAATACTGTACATATGCAGAATGGTGTTTGTTTAGTTTACTGTAAGATGATTCGCTAACAGGTGACATATTTGGTAACCCATCCGTTTGTTAATAACTTCACTTATGCGAGTTTATGTAGACATTACCAATGGCATATATTTGCGTTACCTGAAGCCTCCACGCTTACGTGATCACATATCCCTAAACAGTAATATCCTGTAAAATTTGAAGAATGGCTATATCCAAAAGATGAAAAGTTAAGCCTAAAGCAGACATTAAGTATGACTATTAATGTTGTGAATGCAATGGATTACGTTCAAAACCACCATGTTTGATGTCAATGTTTCATACTAATTTGAAGCCTATTAAAGTTATTATTGATGCTCGCGTGAATGGTAGAATTGGTAATTTATACTCCTATAATTAAATGATTTTACTCAAACCAACATTCTTTTTAAGGTATGGGAAGTAAATTGTTCGAATTTGGATAACTTGATGAAATACCATATGTTTGAATGCTTCTAAACATAATAGTTGTGGAGTGAAAGTTAACATATGATTCATTTGGCTAAGGCATAGTTAAATTACGTTTAGCTATCAATACATCTGGCCACTACAAAAGAATCCAAGGATTTAGAATATTTGACCGTTGAAAATATATAGTTTTATGGCCAACTACGGCATTCTTAAAGGCATAACATGTTCTGCCATTACTTTAACAAACGAACATTTATCATTATTAGCTTGTATAGAGAGATATTTTGCATGAAGAGATTTATAAACTTGCATGAAATAGGAAAAAAGAAATAATGGCTGACATGTGCATTTATGCAAAAACTAAGTATTGTTATATAATATTCCTCATGTGGACTAAACCATAACCATGGACACTGAACTACACTTAAGATCATAATGTGGATGTTATATATACACACACAATAAAGGTAATAAGTTGGAAGCGTTTCCTATTCTTTTCAAAAAAAGGGGAGACGAAGACAGAGTAAAAACAGAGAAAAAACAATGCAAGGAAGTGCAAATAATTGAATGCGATGAGTAGATCAAAATCTGTTAAAAAGTTCAAATATTCGATCATTAGAGTTTGTTTAACCAAAAAATGTCTTTACTCATAGAACAACATTATGCCTCATCTGCAGGGTCACCAAAGCAGCAACAATTTATCAAACACACCCAACCTGCTATAGGAAAAGATACAATACACTACAAGAAACGGCTCAAATAGCGACGGCAAAAAACCGTCGTCGGCCGTCGCTAGCCGTCGCCAACCGTCACTATAAGCCGTCACAAATAATGTCGACGCCAAGTATATAGCGTCGGCCATGGTGACGGCTGTGGACACCAAATTTGCGACGGCTAGCCACGGTAAATTTGCCACGTGGACAAACGGTTATAATTCAAACAAACTGTTACAAGCCGTCAAAAACCGTCACCATTTAGCCCTAAACACTACAACAGAAAACACTTTTCGCAACAGGCAATATCTGTTGCAATAGGCCTATTGCAACAGACCTGAGCCCGTCTATATAGCCGAAGTTGCAATAGATCGGTCTCTTTCCGCAACAGTTTTGGCCTGTTGCAATAAGAAGTTGCAGTAAACTTTTTTGCAACTGGCATTTGTTGTTGCAACAGATCCTTTTGCAACTACAAATGCCACTTGCAAACCTAGAATACACGTTGGAAAACAGAGATACTACAACTGTTTAGGACAGTTGCAATTTGATTATTTGCAACACTAAATGCCCGTTGCATAATTCAGAAAACCATTTGTCCACTATAATCCACCATCATCTGCGTTTAATAATGTAATATTCAAAACAGAACATTACCAAAACAATAAGTAAACATACATTTTCAATAGACATAAACAATATAAAATTAGATTCACTAAATTCTAATAGACATTTCAAAAAATTAGTTAAAGTTACATTCAAAGTTCTACCATAATTAAAAATGTAATCCATACACATAATCTGAACGCATTATTTCAAAATACAATACAAAACCATAAAGCTGAAAAAGCACATGCTGCTATAGCCTTTTTTCGTCAATAACCACATACTTCAACTTGAGAAAAGGAAAATACAACTTCATCTACTTTACCGACGGAAGCTCTTCAATCATGATGGGTCGATTTCCATCTTTTTCAAATAATTCATAACCTCTACGAGCATTGCTTCCAGGTGACACATGCTTTATGGATACATCAACAAAATCTTCGGAATCTAGCTTACCACATACCGAAGAGAGCTCACCTGCAAATCATGAATCAATGAAACATAGTCATTTCTACTGTCACTACATTTGAGATGCTAAAGAAAATTTGAAAGAAACAAACTAGATACTTAGAGATGTTACCATGTAGCAAAATCAAGAACTTTGGATTCTTTTACAGCTTCAGTCTAGTACTTCATTAAGGCATGTGTTTCCATTTATTATCAGAAATTTGTAAAAATATTGAAAATGAAAAAGAACAAAAACCCAAGAAAAAAACAGAAAGCTACTAACCGATTTAAAGTTTTGCGAGGAAATGTAACCGCTCTTGTTGAGTCTTAAGGTTGCAAATTGTTCCTCGTCTGAATGAACAGTTGAAGTCTTTGCAAGAGCCTATTAATGAAAGCACAAACTAGTTACTTTTTTGACACACTTAATATAATTATAATTTATAAGTTTTAAGCTAAAGTGTTTTGTTTTGTTATGTCCTGCATTATCTATTGACCAGTCTTGAGAGGTGAGTGAGAAGATTCTAGGAAAAGCGATTTTTATGTCTAGGAAAAAAATAATAAAATAAAATAAATATACAGTTTATTATGTCTTGAAAAGTAATTTTTAACTTAGAGAATAAAATACTACAGTATATTATGAACTACATAGCATGATTCTTCATGGTAGGCAAAGAGAATTCCAGGATAAGTCATGGCATATCCTCAAACCTTGCAAAGAATGTGCACTAGACCCCATAGATCAGCCAACATATACTCACAAGATACACAGTCAACATTAACACTATATTACTATTCATGGGCTTAGCTTAACTTGATAATACTTGAACATTAAATTTTTCTTCTATAGTTGACAGTTTACCAGGTTTTAAGCATTAATCTCAACTCCTATATACACACTTGTTTGCATTTGCTTAGAAATTGGAACTTTTAGTTATAAGGGTGCCATAGATGCATATGATTAAGTGTAGGGTATTTGTAGAATCTCTCCACAATTCGCTGTCCCAACAGAAAACAATAAAAACTGTAAATCAACTTTTAGTTGATTTAAATTTTAAATATTAGTACATAGGACCACTCGCCACATACTTCACTTAAAAAGAAACAAAAATCCATGTGAAGGTGTACTAGCTTGCTTTATCATTGTCATGGACAGTAGAAAGTTGTGAATAATAAATCTTTATCCAATATTTTATGCTACAATAAGCAAACATTAGACTTGAGTGCTTGAGAACCTCACCTTAGAATCCTGCTATAACCAAAGCCTGCAAGTGACTCATGACCTGTTACAAGTAAAAAAAAAAAAAAAAAAAAAAAAAAAAAAAAAAAAAAGATGAAAGAAAGAAAGAAAACTAGGTTAGGTGCAAAGAAAATATATGCTTTTGTGAATTAATTAACCATTTACTTGGCATATTATTCTCATACATATTGCATCATGTTTTATTTCACTGTATTACTGCAAATAAGGTCAATCACTTGATGGACTAAAACTAATCACATTATCTACAAGAAATCCTGTAATTTATAATCAATATCTATTATAGGTACACCCAAACAGTTACGCATTAGTATTTAGCACAGAAAACATGACTCTGAACCTATATTTTGGCAACAACCAATCGATGCTTGTAACAAACAGCCTCTTCAGAATGGGTGGTGCAGCCATACTCCTTTCCAATCGTCATTCAAACCGGCACTGCTCAAAGTATCAACTCGTCATTCAGAGCTGAGGAACAGTTGAAGTCTTTGCAAGAGCCTGCAAATTGGTATGACAGAAAACCAGAAAATAAATTAAAAGCAATCAATCTTCATCATCATAATACTTCTCATTGTACAATATAACATGATCGTATTTAGCTGCACACAAGGAAAGAAGCAACACATGTAACATGTTACCCAATTATTTAAAAACACATTACTTTTACCAGGATATGAGATCAAACTAAAAGGACCCATGATTCTATCCAGCACCCGTTTGTAGCAATGATATTAAAGTCATTACTGGAACCTAAGCCAACAGTTCTCTTTTGATCTTTTGGAATGGACAACGATGGATCTGTATCATATTTTTTTTTTATTGATTTTGTAAACAATACTGACTAGAAAAAATAAGTAATAAAGCCACAACAGTTGCATACCTCAAGCGCATCCAACCAATCATTTGCATGAGATCCACGACTGCAATGTAAGTGGTAACTAGGCAGTGCCCCATCTAGAGAGATTCTTGGCTAATACATTTAAATGATAGCAATGAACAAAATGTCAAGCTCTTTTTTATCATTAAAACTAAATAAATATCAAGAAGTTGGACTCCTGTTAACTTAAAATAATAGCTAAACTAGCTATATAGTCCTAAATAAAGTGATGGATACGCAATATTTTTTTTAGAAAATAAATTATAGAACTGTTGTTAACAGTTGCACGACAGAGTAGGTTTGTATAAGAAAATATGTATGTAAGCTACCAGAGCTAAACTAGTTAGTGTAATTAATTTTAAACTTCACTATTTTGAAAGATAAATATGTATTTCATTGTTGTATTTTTTCAATTATGTATAAAAACTAAACTTCCACAAAGAGAAATATACCTGACAATAAACATGGATGACACCACTATTACATCAGCATATTCAAGTTCTCTGTCATAGTCTTCATTGAAGGGTTGAGGAAGCAAGTAAACTTTTGAGTAAGCAGGCACCACATATTTTCCTTCAAATTCAACCTAAGATAAGGGAAACATAGACTTAGAACAATATCATTTTAAGTTCAGAGCATTTCAGACATATGTCATAAAATGAATCATTTTATAGATTAAAAGTTGATAACACGGACATAACATAATGCACATAATTCTGATATAGTCTAAGATCATATTTAAGTATTTCCAT
This sequence comes from Allium sativum, assembly GCA_030737875.1. NCBI lineage: Eukaryota > Viridiplantae > Streptophyta > Magnoliopsida > Asparagales > Amaryllidaceae > Allium > Allium sativum. Next base: position 1,022,424,377 of record CM060909.1, read on the forward strand.
TTACAGTTCTAAAAGAAAGATCTAAAGTAATGTTGAAAGAACACATGGTACTTACTGAAATTAATAAATAATGGTTATGCAGTAAGTTCCAATCCAATGCGATTTGAAATACGGTTCTTAAATTTATGGCTAATTTACAGATTTAGGCCCTATTTTGCTATTAATTCGTTCTCATATTTTTCTATTAATTCCATCAAACTTCTCAAGCAACATGTCATTATAAACTTTTCCTTTCGCATTTATCTTTTTTCCCTTTGTGTACTGCAAAGTTCGATGTTCATATTTTACAAATTATTCACAAACATAACTTGCCTATTTTAATTAGACGAACTCACATCTTGCTATTTTTTTGGAATGTTTTTTAAAACTTCTAAAATAAAATTCGACGATAGTATGTTGTTTAATGACAATAAAATATAATGGTTTCAAGGTAATAAATTTTGAATAAAAATTGATTGAATTAACCAAATTGTTTATCCTTCATGAGTCAACAGATTTTTGTATCAATACCAATAACCATTTCAAGCAAGTTATCGCTACTAGCTTTTCCTTCTTGTTTACCTTTTAATCTTTTTTTGTTTCATCCATTTCTTCTTTTTAACCAAAAGCATAACCAATGTAAACAGCATAGGTTTATGTTCTTATATTATTAACAAAAATGAATTGATGGTTTTGATTAAGTTTATTCATCACTTGCTAGTTTTTTAAAGTTCATCCAAATAAAGATTTAATATGATGTTGAAAGATAACACGGTATTTATTCAAATTAGTAAACAACGGTTTTTCGAAAAATAAATTTCAAATAATAACTCACATAGCCATCAAAAACCTGTATATTCCATAATTTAGATGCATGGTAGAAAAAATATTTTAAGTGCTTGCTTTAAGTAAAGTGGAGTGCCGAAACTATGGATTTATTCAAAAACCTGAAAAAAATTGGATAAAATATTGTAGTTTAAATAGGTGCATAATGTGCAGCAAGCATCACCAATTTAATAGGGTATAAAATGCTTTAAATTTTTACGTGTCTCACGGGTGGGAAATTCCAACCTGGTCTACTCGAAAACATGAATCGGTTGCTAAAAAGTTGCACACCCACACTATGCTATTTTATTTGCTAATGAATGTCCAAATACATCTTTATAAATTTAATTTATGTATGTGAGTCCAAATTAACGAACCAGACTTGAAATACAAAATAGTAGGAATCACTCAATTTGAGTACACTGAACCTTCGTAAACATGCTGAACTTTTCTAAAATTGAAAGGCTCCTTCCAGAATTAAATAATTTCAACATATTTTTTCAACAAATGAAACTACTGAGGAAATAGAAGTCAAAGAATCCCTTTATGTGGTACTTAATCTTCATGAAAACATTGATATTGAAGATCCTATTAGAATAATTAGGTAATGCTAGACTTGGTTATAATAGTTGCAGGTGCAACAACAATGTCTGCTATCACTAATAAAAAAAATCAATAAGTAGTTTATAATAAAAAAACAAGAGTGCTTCTTAACATACCAGGTTGTATGTATAAGCTCTAATTATCTACACAATGCCGCATGTAGCTCCTCATTGCATCTTGCATATCATTAATACCCTTATGCGATCTCCTCGTACTAAATTATTCCAACCACTATAATAATTTAAGTCGACCCCACATACCCAGTATGCAATACTGCAAAACAATCACTAAACAGGTGTAAGAAAATGACTGCCGCTTATCTAGTCAAAATAAAAATTATATAGAGTTATATGCAACATAGTGAAAATGAATGGTTATTTGCAACTTAATTTTACAAACTGAGTTCCATTTTAGTTTGCAAAACAAAGTTTCCACTTAGCTGGTTGCAACTCAGCTTGCAACTGAGTAGCAACAAACTCTTTAAACCCCAAAATTGGGTGATCTTGAAACAAATAGATACATTTACTACATAAAAGTGTACATGAATTTGACAAGCTTCAGCAACGTCTTCACAGATGGAATCCCTAAAAGCAATGCAGCTAATATAAAATTAAGTAACCAAACCATATCAAATTGTTTCAACCTATATTAACATTATTACATGTGACATCAAATGCTAATACCTTAGCTAACAAAACCTGTGTGCCTTGAATTCAATTGAAAACCAGCTTTTGCCTTTCAAAAACCGAATTTGTACATCCTCTAAAACCTGCACTGAAATGCAGCAAGCCACCCCATTGCTACAACCCTCTGGCACCACAACCGACTATCATCCCTCACCCTTGTACACAAACATAAACCCAAACCGCCAGCGCCACCCCCCACTTCGATTCCCAAAATTCCCTTCAATTCCGCAACAATCACAAATCACTTCAACCATCATCATTCACCTTACCACACATCGCCACCATAGATCTGAACTTAAAGTCTGATACTCTCGACAATCACCAACTTCCAATCCCTAACCCACCCCACCTATTTCTATCAGAACCTTTAGTAAGGCGGACTTGCGTAATGCGACGGAACAGATCCCGCAGGCCCCACAATCTGAGAAGGAACCGCCTGGAAGCACGATGAATCAACATAAGGTAGCGTTGAATTAGACATGGAAGATAGGACAACATTGATCCGCTTCTGTAACGAGGATAAAGAATTATGAGCGAAAGAAATTGAGGAGTTATGCTATTATTTTCACCGCTAGCTAGGGTTTCACAAGCTAAAGAGAAGGGGGCAGCTAGAGCTTGAACGCGATAGAGGTTTTAACGTGTATAGCGGGTCGGGTCAGAGATTACCTACCTTACATGCTACATACTATTTTTTCAAGACAAATTAGATTGTAAGAAGGTAATTTTTTCAGAAAACAATACACTATCATTCCAAATGAATATTTGAAAAAATATATATATATATATATATATATATATATATATAATAAGTAGTCTAACCATAGGCATTTGAATTTCAAATTTATTGCCTTTCTTGCTTGGTCAAACAACACCAACAATGAGAAATAGAAATTAGTTCTTAATTACTAAATATTACTTATTAATAATTAAATGTTAAACATTAACTATTCAATATGAATTATATTTAACTATAACTTATCAACTATTAATAAATATTAATCTTATTTTAATATTATATTATTAATAAATATTAGATATAATTGAGAATTATTATAATTGAAAATAATATTATTATTTTATAATTAGTAATAGTTTATTATTATATAATTAGTAATAAATTATTATTTAATTGAATTATTAATTATTGTTAATTATTAAAAATTAACTACTAAATACTAATTCTTAATCGTTAAATGTTATTTATGAATTAAATATTAAATGTTAAATATTTATCATTAAGTACTGGTTATTGATTACTAATTATTTAATAATAACTATTTTTTTATTAATTAATTGTTAAATGTAATTAACGATTATTAACTACAATTTATTGATCGCTAATAATTAAATATAATATTAGAACTATAAAAATAATTATTAAAGATAACTAAAAACTATAATTTATTATTATTTAATATTTTTTTATTTATTTTATTATTTTTTAAATGTTAATTATTATTATTTGTTAATTATTAATCATTATTATTTAATTATCAGTTGTAAATATCACTATATAATACTTAAATTTTATTATCAATTAATAATTATTAAATATTAATCTTAAATTATTATATAATTACTTGTAATTAATCATTTAATGGTAACTATTTAAAATTAATTATTAAAAGTTAATCATTAAAAGCTGATACTTATTTTTAATATTATGTTTTTTCGCAACTGGCTTTACCACTTGTAAAAAAATTGTTATTGCAAGTGGCGAAAACAGTTGCTAAAAATATTTATTCGCAACTGGCTTGAAAGTGTAGTTGCAAATAATATGTTTGTTGCAACTGTTATGGATGCACAGTTGCTAAAAGTACGTTTTTGCAATAGGAAGCGATGCGCAGTTGCTAAAAATATGCTTATTGCAACAGAAAGAAAAGACATGTTGCTAAATAACACCTATTGCAATTTCTATAATAGGTCTGTTGCAAAATATCATTTACTGCAACTATCATATGTTGCCTGTTGCAAATAGCTAGTTGCAATAGAGTATTTTTCTTGTAGTGAACAAGCCGTCGTTAACCGTCACTACGCCCAGCAAATAAATTGTCGCAAGCCGTCGCTATTCGTGACAAATCTGGGTGAAAAACCCTCACTAACCGTCGCCATTCGTCACTCAACGTGACCAGGAAACCCTCACTAGTCGTCGCTAGCCGTCGCCAAACTGTAACTTTTTTTTTGTATTTCAGCAGCTAACAAGCCAACAAACCACACAAACTCAAAACGGAGTTCAAATGCAACTCATATACACTCAATTTGACATTCCATCAACTCACATTCACATTCAATCACCTCATCAACACTATAAATCACCTCATACCATCAAAACGCCCAAAAAACAAACATATAAACGATAAACTAGCAAAAAACCATCAACACAACAAACCATGTCAACAATACCATCAACCAAACAAACCATGTCTCCACAAAATACCACAAACAAACCATGTCCATCACCAACAACAAGTTGTATTTACAAAACATGTCCAAAAAAAAAACAAGTACTAACCTACTCATCGTCACTCTCACCGTCCTCCTCGTCCCCATCGTCCTCCTCGTCCCCATCGTCCTCATCGTCCTCCTCCACGGGCTGACTCGGAGGCATCACACCATGCTGCTGAAGATATGCAGCAATCCGCGCATCCAACACGGTCTCCGGCTTGTTCTTCTGAAAATCTTCCAGGGCTGCAACCTGTTGTCGAAGCATGTGGATCTCCTCCTCATCCTGACGCCTCGTATAAGAGGCCTGAGTCCCCGCTATCTGTAATTATATTAAAAAAGTTAGAAACCATTGTCAAAAGTTTTTTTATATACTATAAACGCTTTACCTCAATGTTTCCGAAGCCGTAGCGTCTACCCCTAGTAGGAGGGTCGATGATTCTGTTCCAGATGTGATTGCACTCCTCCACGTCTGGCTCTTGACCCAACTGCGTCGCTCGAGCGTCTAAGGCCGCCCTGTATTTGTCCTGCAATAGCGGACAATTATGGAATACATTAAATACTCAATTCAAAATAACAATGTGAGATACAAAATATTACAAATGCTAACCATCGTTTCGCAGGACTTAGGATCCGACCAGGTATATGAGGTGTTACCCTCCGCATCTGTCCGCTCGACGGCATGAGTCTGTGTAAATACCTCAGCAAATGTAGGCTCCCGCTGGAGAATCGACATCTGAAATGATAAAATATATATTTGTCAGTACGATTTTAAAAGTTTAGAACTATTTGTATGTGTGATTTATCGTTCGTACCAATTCGCGATGATGCTGGGAGAACGACTTAGACCCAGCCCGATGCAAAGCAGGATTTTTGAGCCTATTTTCTCGGTTTCGCTTTGAAAGCTCCTGTATATTTAAATATATGATTAATTGATTGACATACAAAATAAAATTTTAAAATAAGCTTAATTAATTACCCTCGCAGCATCCGTGGCCCACAATTTCTGGAAATCGCCGTAGACCTCCTCGCTCATCCACTGAGGCCTCTTTGTCGCTCTTTTTGCCTTGTATATATTGCCTGAATAATTTTTCCTCATCCTCTGGTTCCATGCGGTGAGGAAAACATCCATATCTTCTTCCCGGACCCGTACAGCACACTATAAATTACCAAACAAATTGTATTACATATTTCATATAATTTTGCAAATGAGAAATAAATTTATACTTACAAGAACCTCCACGAGGATGGCATTCCTAATCTGCACAGGAATATCGTCCCAGTGAGGCCACGCCTCTGTCCACCTAGCGACATATGCTTGTCTAGACACACGTAAAACAACCTCTCCTGGAATAATATCAAACCCCCTGCGGAAAGTACGATATTAGCATGCATTTAATAACTTTGGAATACTAAGCATTTACGAAATCAATAACTTACCCTGCGGACTTGGGTACAACCTCTACGACCGGACGTGTATCCGGTGCTGTACCGCTCGCACCCGCCTCTGAACTGTGGGTAGGTCGGCGTCTAGGAGGCATATCTGTCACAAACAAGTTAATTCACATCACATAAAGCAAGTATGAACAATTATGACCATCACACAAACAATTATGAAAATCACAATAACTCATACATCATTATGCACATCCATTACCAAATAAACTCATACAACATATATTGTCAAATGCAACTACAACATAGCGATAAGTTCACAAAATAGCACATCATATAAGTTCACAACATAGCACATCATATAAGTTCACAACATAGCGATGCAAATAACATTATTCTTCTTCATTTTCTGATTCAGTCTCGGTCTCATACTCTATATCGTTGTCCTCTGTACTCTCAAAAGCTTCTATTAATTCATTTGATTCATCGTTTAAAGACTCTAAATTAACATCATTAGCAATTATTATTTCGTCGCTTTGATTTGCATCCGTTTGATACGCTGAATCGTCTGGAATAGCAATTCCTTCAAAGGTAAATCTTGCCTTTGTTTTAATTACAGCAGACCAATCTGCTTTATCTCTTTTTAAGGACGGATACGGAGCAAAGTAAACTTGTAATGCTTGCTTTGCCAATACAAAAGGATCATACTTATAGTAATGCGATGTGTGCTTTATTTCTATAAGCTTGTAATCTTTATGCACGTTGATTCCAGTACCAGGAACATTGCTGAACTTGTTGCACTTGAATAGAACAACTTTTTCAACGGGTTGTACATAATATGTCAACTCTAAAATCTGTGTCAACACGCCATAAAAGTCTTTTATATGCTCTTCGAGATCATCACTACCTTTGACAAATACACCACTGTTATATGTTAATCTGTCAGTACCATGGTCTTTGGTGTTGAATTTAAATCAATTGACGAAGAATATTGGATAAGTCTTAACATTTCTTTTTGGTCCAAGCGCAAGATGTTGCAAACCCTTGTCATTGACGCAGTTTATTGGATCGAAAACGTACTTCGAGAACCATTTAGCAAAATCTTTACTTAGACCGCCATTTGGATTTTCTGATTCGTAAATACTGCAAATATAAATGATTTTATTACTAGCAAACAATTTATGTACACATAACTGTAATAAAGTTAAAAATTTAGTACCTAACAAATGGTGCAACTTCAGCACAATTTAGAAGAACATATGTGTGTGCCACGTGGTGATCTGTATCATCTAACCAAATTTCTACACATTTTCCGGACGATCGACCATGTTGTCTAAAAACTGATAACATTGTCGGACAAAAATTGGGTTCCACGGTTTCATCATTACGAGGACCACTTACAAATGATAGGTTCACATGATCACTGAAGTAATGAGAAAAAAAGAACGAAGCTTCTTCTTCAAGATAAGATTTGCAAATCGAACCTTCAACTTGTGCTTTTTGTCGTACTTTTTTCTTCAGACGGTTCAAATACCTAAAATAAAATTAATTCAATTTATATGCACTAATGTCACTTTGAATCGTAAGCATAAATTTTACCTTTCAAAAGGATACATCCATCCATATTGTACTGGACCTCGAAGAATAGCTTCGGATGGAAGATGAATAGGTAAATGCTCCATTACATTAAAAAATCCCGGAGGGAAGATTTTCTCTAATTTGCAAATCAATATCGGAATTTCTACTTCAAGTTTACGGAGACGATCAATTTTTAACGTTGCCGAACAAAGCTGTTTATAGAATAAGCTTAACTCTGTTAAAACGCCCCACAATTTTACAGGCAACAATTCTTTGAACACCACTGGTAATAAATATTCCATCATGATATGACAATCATGACTTTTCATCCCACTCAGTTTATTGTTTTTATAGTCAACACATCTACGAAGATTAGAAGAAATCCCATCCGGACATTTCAGTCCCTCAACCCATTTCAGTACAAGTTTTATTTGTTTGTTGTCTAGTTCATAGCACGCTTTGGGTTTTTTATTGTCATTGGGCTTCATATGAAGTTCTGGACGTTTACAATATTCTTCTATGTCACGTCTCGAATGTATATCGTCCTTTGTTTTCCCTTTGACATTCAAAACAGTATTAAACACGTTATCAAATACATTCTTTTCATTGTGCATAACGTCGATATTATGTCGAAGTTTGAGATCTTTCCAATAAGGTAGCTCTCAGAATATGCTTTGTTTACACCAATTATGAATGTCAGATTTACCCGGAATTTCTGTCTGCTCTCCAGTCTCATGGATCTTCGGATAATCCTTTACAATATCGTATATTTCTTCACTCGTCCAAATTTTGGGTGCTTGCAAAGTCATTCCGCTGTTAGCTTTAAAGTTTTTTTATCTCTTCTAAAAGTATGATTGGTATGCAAAAAACAACGGTGACAATCAAACCACGAATGCTTCCTTCCATACCGTAAGAAAAATGCTTGTGATTCTTCCATGCATAAAGGACAAGATAGACGACCGGCGGTACTCCAACCTGAAAGCATCCCATATGCAGGGAAATCACTAATCGTCCATAACAAACAAGCGAACATACGAAAATTCTTTTTTCTTGAAATGTCGTAGGTTTCAACTCCATCATCCCATAGTTTTTTCAACTCTTCGATTAATGGTTGTAGATAAACATCGATGCCTTGTTTTGGATCATTAGGACCAGGAACGACAACAGTGAGAAACATATATGGAGTTTTCATACACATCCACGGTGGTAAATTATAAGGAGTAACGATAATAGGCCAAGATGAATATTTACTACCAAACTGAGAAAATGGTGAAAACTCATCTGTACATAAACCAAGTCTTACGTTACGACTCTCTGCGGCAAATGTTGGATACGTCCTATCAAAATGTTTCCATGCTTCTCCATCCGATGGATGTGTCAAAGTTCCATCTTCAGGTGTTCGCACACTATGCCATCGCATATGACATGCAGTGACTGAGGATGCATATAACCGTTGTAGTCTAGGGATGATTGGTAAATAATGCATTCTTGTATACGGAACTTCCTTACCTTTCTTTTTTCTAGGTTTATACTGTTCCCCGCCGCATTTCTTACAGTTTCTAAGATTAATATCATCTTTCCAATACAACATGCAACCTTTAACACAAGTATCTATTTTTTGGTACAGCAAACCAAAAGCCGACATTAGTGTTTTCACTTTGTAATGACTATCGCACATCAGATTATCGGGTGGCATATGTCTTTTCGCAGCTTGTACAACCGCTGTAAATGCAGCTTCTGTAAGGTTAAATTTTGATTTCATGGTGATGTACTCAGCGGTTACCGATAATTCAGTTCCACTTTCACAACCATTCCACAATGGCCGCTTAGCTGAAGCCAATATATCATATATTTTTCTAGCTTCCGTGTTCGGTTCTTCTTCTATATTGACGTCATCGTCGTCAACCTGACCGATAGGGAACATTGACCGTGCTGCATCTTCCACCATATCTTCTACTGGATTCGTCATAACTAATTCGACCTCCGACACTACAGGGTTTACTGTAGGCGCAACAAGTTCTCCATGACGATCCCATAAATAATAATTTGGCACAAAACCTGATTTGTACAAATGTACTTTAACGATATCTGGTTTATGAAACCTCATCAGTTTACACTTACTACACGGGCAACGAAGCTCCTCGTAATTTCGATTATTAGATATTGCAAATCTAACAAATTCATTTACACCATTATAGAAATCTTCTTTCACTGAGCCTTTCATTCCAATTCTAACTTCATACATCCAACTACGGTCAATGTAATAATTGGACATTTTTCCTGATTCAAAAATATATGTCAGTGATTTCGATAACACATACATATATTGTTCAAAAAATTTATTCAACGCACGAATATTTTTAATGGTTCATACGTACAATAAAAATATTATTTTTATTGTTCAAAGAATTTATTCAACACATTAACATTTTTAGTGGTTCATACATATAATAAAAAACTGATTTTCATTGTTCAAAGAATTTATTAAACACATGAATATTTTTATCATACATAATAAAAATGTGATTTTTATTATCTAAGCAATTTATTTCTATCATGACCATCAACCAAAATCCTACTTGCGCCATACATAGTCATTCCATTCCAATAATTTCCACAATACAATTCATTTTCAAGCCCCGTCTACAACCCAACAATTTCACAACCATCGCTTTTAACTAGCTATATCCAACAACATGTACACCATAACGGTTCGTTATACATTAACACAAAATCAAACATCACACCGATAAACAACTAAATCAACAATCTAGGGTTCCAATCATTACTAAATCAACTACATTAATTCAACAACCATTATATAATCAACTAACACATACATTTGTATCACTATTGAATAATTAATTCATGAAATTAGGTTATAATTCATACCTTAGAGAGAGAGATTGGTTTGGAGTGATGGAGAGAGCTCGAGAAGGCCGGAGGGGGGAGGAATCAGTTAGGCGGCGGCGGAGGGTGTCGGTTGGCGGCGGCGGTGTCGGCTGGCGACGGCAGGGCGTGGGGTGGTAGGGTTTGGGGGATCGGGGTTTGATTTGGGGGAGATTGGGATGGTTTCGTGAATGATCTGTTTTCCTGTAGCCTCCCGGTTTTATTTGTTTTAGGCGACGGTTGGCGACGGCTTGCGAGGGCCGCTTTTTTAGCCGTCGCTAGCTGTCGCCACTGTCCGTCACGATATTGGTATGTTCTTGTAGTGATAAGTACACATGTATTTGAGACGCGTAACTTAAACATCACATAGGTCCATATACTATAGATGGAACTCCAAACAATTGAAAGACAAAGGGTATTGAAGCAACATGTACGATAAATATGGTTTGAAATAAAGAGGCTGTAATATTGTGTCTTACGTTAAGCTGTTTATTCAAAAAAATACCAAAGATGAAAGAAGATGGAGAATAGGTGCACATGCAATGAAAAAGCACTATATACTTTTGTATCTCACTCTTTTGTAGCCACAATGTAAACATGTACCACAACACTTTTTCCCCTTACTATAAGGTAAGTTAGGTCTATCACTGGTGATTTTGTTGAGCTTAAATATTACAGTAAAGATATTTGTTCATCCATTTACTTATCAAAAAGAAAGAAAACAAATACATGAGGAATTTAAGATAGGAAGTCATTCATGAGAAAATTTGTTTGCTTGATTATAAGTGATCTATGATTATCTACAATCATCCATATGCATATCGTATCAGTCGCAACCTCGTAGTTTGTATGCTTACATATTCATGGTAAAAAAAAAGTAAGGCTTGCATATTTCATGTACCATAATTTTCAGTCATAATAATCAGAATATCAAATTATTTCACTTTTTAACTTTTCAAGTAAATTTTTTTTGACGTGTGACAATAAAACCTTGTTTTGCAATGAATATAGTCTGTTTTTCATGAGTAGAAAAACTCAAAGTCCATGCAAATTAAAATTGTTAATTCACAGAGCCAGACAGAAAAAGCATAAAATAACCTCACTCTCAAGTCATTGTGAAAACCTTCCCCCTAAACGCCCTCGCACCTTTAGATTTTGTTAACCTTCCCATTTAATTCATAGATCGCCCTTTCATTTGTTGGGGTTTTGTGCGCAGCGGAAGTTTTGACAAAACACCCAAAAACAAAATGAATCTTTTTCACTCAATCACTTGAAGATGAATGTGATTGAATAACAAACAACAACACAAAAAATATCGGAAATATGAACACACGATATTCCACCCAACCACCCTCTTTATTGATTCACCAAAATATTGTTTACAACCGATCTCAACTATCGTTAAACAAACACAACTTGAATCAATAACCTTATTGAGAAATAGGTAGAGAATATCTAATGGCTAAACAATTTGAGGAGAAAGATAATGAAGAATAATGGCAAATTTTTCCACCACATAATGAAGATATCATGTAGGCCTTTTATAGAGTAACTTATCACCCAAATTATCCTCATATATCTCAAATATATCTATTTGGATAAGCACCAAATAATCCTTGCCTTCATTTTCAAATATCCCACAAAAGTAGCAACAAATATCTCCACCAAAAATGGATTCACATAGAAAATTTGTTGCCTACAATTTTGTGATTTGCGTATCACAAATCTCAACACTCCACCTTGATACCAAATCACAACATCTCCTCCACTCAACACTAGCCAACTTAGCTCTCACTTTCAACCTTCTTTTCTCAATTAACATCATTACAAACCTCCACCATCGCCCACTAATGGTGCACCTCCCTCATCCGTGCACCACGCCAATAGCGATCTTCAAAAGCGTTTGTAATACCACAAAGACCTCCATCTTGTCTTTGTGGATTTCACAACTCGACATCCGTCTTCCACTTGACATGATCTCTTCATCTCCGGGATCCCTCGAGCATCATCAACATCTAGACCCTTGTCGATACCATGATCCTCCACCTTAGGACCATCAGCAGTGACCATATTAACCTCTCCACCTTGCTGTGGACTAGGTTCTTCAACCGTCACCCGCCTTCCACTGTTGACCACTGAACCGACCAAACTATATAGGTTCCCCTCCTCCAAAACTCTCCGCATCATCACACGACCACCCTTCTTCACTCTCAAAACTCCACCTTGAGTCTCATAAGTGCAACCGCGGCGATCTAACTGACCGAGAGATATGAGGTTATGCGAACAAGTGGGTATGTGCCTCACACCGGCAACTTCTTTCTCCACTCCATCATGCATCTGAAACCTAACAGCTCCAACTCCACAAATTGGTAGCTCTACTCCATTGGCTGTCTTTATCATGCCAACACTCTTCTCATACGAAGAAAAACTTTTTACATCTCGACATATGTGAAAACTGGCTCCTGAATCCATCTTCCAAGGCTCCACAACACTAAATAGGACATCACATGAAGAATCGCCTTCGGTACCTTCAGCAAAGTCTGCCTGTGCCTCATCACTATTATTATCACCTTGCGCCTTCTTCTTCTTCATATCTCGTATATATGAATAGCAATCATTGCGTTTGTGGCCTTTCTTACCACAATAATGACAAAAGATAGCACCTTTCTTCTTCCTTGTATCTTTACCTGAGTCCCTTGCTACCATCGCCTCGGTTTGAACCGATTTCAACTCCGACCCTTTTCTCCTTAGCTCCTCATTCAAAAGACTGCTTCGAACCGTTTCCAAAAAGATAGTTCCATTAGCATTGGAATTACTCAATGAAACAACCAAAGTCTCCCAGCTTTCCGAAAGAGAACTCATCAACAAAAGAGCCTGCAACTCATCATCAAAATTGACCTTCATGTTTGCCAATTGATTGATGACATCTTGAAACTCGTTCAAATGCTCTGCAACAGACTTCTCCTCATCCAATCGAAGTTGCACCAACTTTCGAACCAGAAAAGCCTTGCTTGTAGCACTCTTTGACTCATACAGCGATACTAATTTGTCCCACAACGCCTTTGCGGATTCACAACTAGCCACATGGTGGAACACAGAATCATCCAAATATTGGCGAATCAACTCAATCGCCTTTTTGTCGATTTTCTTCCACTTTCCCTCATCCATATTCGAGGGCTTCTCCCCATTTCCATCAATGGGATCATGCAAATCATTGAGATATAGAACGTCCTCCATCTTCGGCTTCCATATACCCCAATTCTTCCCATTCAAAATAGCCATCTTCGACAACGTCATCATCTCCGACATCAAAAAATCAATTTTTTTCAAACAAAGAAATCAATTTTTTTTTCAATCCAACAAACACTCCAAGCTATGCAGTGATCTGAGCTCCGATACCAACTGTTGGGGTTTTGTGCGCAGCGGAAGTTTTGACAAAACACCCAAAAACAAAATGAATCTTTTTCACCCAATCACTTGAAGATGAATGTGATTGAATAACAAACAACAACACAAAAAAATCGGAAATATGAACACACGATATTCCACCCAACCACCCTCTTTATTGATTCACCAAAATATTGTTTACAACCGATCTCAACTATCGTTAAACAAACACAACTTGAATCAATAACCTTATTGAGAAATAGGTAGAGAATATCTAATGGCTAAACAATTTGAGGAGAAAGTAACTTGCCACCCAAATTATCCTCATATATCTCAAATATATCCTCATATATCTCAAATATATCTATTTGGATAAGCACCAAATAATCCTTGCCTTCATTTTCAAATATCCCACAAAAGTAGCAACAAATATCTCCACCAAAAATGGATCCACATAGAAAATTTGTTGCCTACAATTTTGTGATTTGCGTATCACAAATCTCAACATCATTCGCACGATCTCCATTCCCAACCAGCTGGTGACAGCATCATATGAAGACACACATTTTGTTTATTTTCAATGAAAATATACTCAATTCGCTATTGAATTCATTTTAGTACAGAAGAGTTTGTTGATTCCTTCATTGATACAAAGCGCAACGAATCAGTCTCTCCTAAGGATCTCGTGATTGTTTTGGTGGACTATTATTTGGGAAGAGGTCTGGGAGCATTTAGTTCGATATTGAGGTATTTGACTTAGTAGCATCATTTTTGTGTGTATATAATGTATTAGCCAACGACATAAAATTTATGCAGCTTTAGCTATGAAATATGAAGTGATTATTGGCTCTTTGTTTCATCTATAGACGATATTTTTTTCTTCATATAACCTTCAAATAATAGGTATGAAAAATATGATGAAAAAAGTTAACAAATTGTATTATCTGAATCTGAATTTAGTTGCCTATAAATTACGATTCATTAAAAGTGGTGCCTGGCGCAACGATAAGGTTACCCGGCTGGTAATCTGGAGCGCGTAGGTTCGAGTCTCGGCCTCTTCACATATGTGAGGGAAAGGTTGTGCGCACTAATCGACCACCCCCAGAGTCCAGAAAGCCGTGAGAATAGTACCGGGACGGGAGACTGACCTGGGAAGTCCTCTCGCGCTTAAGTAGAGGAGCCTTTGGCACTGGGTATCCACCACCTTTATAAATTACGATTCATTCATAAAACCAGTACCTTCAAATTTTATACACATTAAACCATTCAATCGTCAATTTCTAATTGTATCCATCTAAGAGATCAAACAGCTGAAGTTAAAACATAGAATTCCTAATTATTGAAAATAGACACCATGGCTAGTTTTTTTTCCATTGAAATTAGAGAACTATAGTCAACGTGATATGAACTGAAAGCTCTTGGCTAAAGTTGATAAGACTAATGAGTGAAATTAGAGAATTATAGCCTACGTGATATGAACCGAAAGCTCCTAGCTGTAATTGATAAGAACAACTTTAGATAATAATGGATTGTATCTACCGCAAATTATAATAATCAATTAGATCAGGAAGTCTGAAATCATTTAAAAGTAAGGGATTCTTGGATTTACTTACTTTATTGTTTTATAATGGAAAATTAACTTTTCAATTGAGAAGCGACTTAAATGTTAAAGCCATAAAAGTTAGTTTAAATGATTTTTAGGAAGTAATCAACTTTCAGGCTTTGCGCAAAACAATTGTAGTGCCAAAACCATTGCTACGTTTTATTGGTTTAAATGCATTGAAACAATCTTTATTTATGCTAAAAAGTTTGTTATTCATATTTCATCCCACGACAATTTTTATTATTTACCTAATAAAAACTTTTAAATCAGTCAATTGTTAGCTTATTTAAAAATTACATGATGCTGATGGATTTTTTAAGGCTAGCATACCTATGATAAGGAGAATGCTCGAACAAAGAAGAACTAAAACTAAAAGAACATGTTCAGCATGTCAATCCCATTTATGACCATAAAAAACCAACACATTGTTGTCCAGAAATTATGGTCTTGAGAGGTACAAAAATACAATATATGGTTAATATGTGTTTTAACAATTATAAATATAAACAGAAGTTTTGAGAAATAACAAACAAACAAAGATGCAAAAATATTCATGATCGTATATACAAAAGCTAATTAAGTCATATATTATTAGCCTGAAATTATGGTGTTGATAAATATTGCTAAATTCTAATGAAGTCAACATATTTCTTACCCATTAAGGGAGTCTGACTTTGTTCCCGGGTTACCAAATTATGTATCTTTCATTTTCTACTTAATTTAAGTGAAGGTTTCTAAAAACATTTCTTTTAATATCTTGGTTTCTATAACTTGCAAAAAGAGTTCTTAACGGTAGCATAAAAATGTGAGGTAAGGAATATCCAACATGTTATTTAATTGACTGAAATTCCTTAGAAGCTGAGTGGAAAATGAATACATGATGAAATGGGAAGACGTAGGAAGTGAAGAAAAAAAATAGTCTCAAAACGAAATAAGGACTCGATATGAACTAAGTAGAATAATGAATAAACTGCACTAATACTAATGCATTATATATATAAAAAAATGTTAATGTTAAGTACTTCCTACAAGATTAATGGTCAACTTCCTTTTATATATTGTTAGCCTATTTTGTGAATTAGGCTACACAAAATTAGAACACTAAAATTATAAAGGATGTTGACTAGAAAAACATGCACTTAAAGTCCGGATCGGATCGCATATATCTAGCTAATCCAAAACAGTGAAGAGCAGAAAGCAGAAGCATTTAGACAAAATCGAACCGGATTGGATGCACCAATCCGCACCTCCCCTCCAGCATGCGTCCGATCCGAAGGAAAGCAGCAACAGTTGATGCGCATGATCTCTGAAAAGGCGGAGCGGTTACGCTCATGTTCTCCCCACGTTCATCATTAACCTGATGTGTTGTCACCATCATATCCCATCCGAACCCGACTTTTGTGGGATGGAGGCCACGTATATCCGAACCGGAGCCACCCCATGGAGGTTTTCCACCTATAAATACACCTCCAAAGCTCATTTCAAAGGATCTTTTGGCATTTTCAGAACTCATACTCATTCACAAACCGAATTTCATCATAATATTCAGATTACAATCATCTTTTAAAGTACCTTTTAGAAGAGATTGAGTGAATTCATGCATTGTATGAGTGAAATAGAGTGAACCATCATTGTATTTGCATTTAAGTCATCAATTCAAAAAGTAGAAAGTGGACGTAGACTCTTTAACGCCGAACCACTATAAATCGAGTGTTTCTTCTGTGTTTTTGATTTCATTCCATTAGAAATTATTGCTAGTTTGGGTGTTAGAGCCATTTTTGGATCTAACATTTTGGTGCTTTCACTGAGAATTTCTAAATTCTTAGCTTTTTGGGATTATCATTCTACTATTTGGACCTTCAAGTTCAAAGAAGTTAATCCTCTATTTCCGATACTTTCAAGTATTTGCTGATCAATTACTGAAGAATTCGACATTATGGCCAAAGGAAAAGGAAAAGAAGTGCAAGGCGTTAGGGAGAATGATGCTAGAGAAGATCAACAAGCCATCGTATTGACGAGGTCGTGGGGACAAAGCTCCGGAACAGTCCGATCCGAACCGAGCTGATCAAGAGAATCTGAACGACTCGATGGCACTGGAGCAACCTAGACCCCTCCTCCGAACCGAACCGACTCCCCTTCCCTGCTCCGATCCGATCCGAATATGACTGAAGCTGGTACCTCTACTCGAGCACCCACCAATGCTCTGATGCCGGCGGCGACGACTGGTGATCAACCTGCTCCATCTGCACCAATCACGCACAGAGATTTTTCGCGTTTTCTTGACATGCTTGAGAGTACTAGAAATGCGTTGAAAGCCCATAAACGTGACAGTCTTCGCATGCAAGAGAACATGATCACCATGAGTAGGGAACTCAGTAAGCTCCAGAGGCAAAAGACACCTTCTTCAACACGCCGTCTTGCTGCAGACTATTCATCTTCTTCGGATGAAGAACGTTCTCGTGAAAGAAGGCCGCTTGAGCGACCTCAAAATCTTGATCAGTTGACCTTCAGATCTTTGGGATCCCGTGAAGAAGCTGCTCGTGTGTTAGGACCTGATGACCCAAGCCTGAAAGAACCTATGTTGCTGTCTATGCGTGGATCTCACGTTCTACCCAGGGATCCTAATATTACTAATCCTATGCAACAACTTCTCCAACCCCTTCCTCCCGTGAATGACCGAGAGTGGAGGGAATAGAGTAGAGCAGCTGCCACTAGAAATAGGAGGATATCTCCTAATCAGGAGCATAAGGGTAATCCGAATATTAGGCCTAGAGAACCTGAGCGAACATTAACTAATGCTGATGTATGAGCGATGGTGCATCAAATCATGTCTGAAAGCTGACACTACACCAATGAGGACTGGGGCATTGAGCCAAATCACACCCCCTTCACAGATGATATACTGGATTTCCAGTTCCCTCGGCGATTTAACTTGCCACAGATGAATCGGTATTCAGGGAGGACTGACCCAGGACAACATTTGATGAGGTATGCATGGTTCATGAATGCCGCAGCAGTTCCAGACGCTGTAAAATGCAAGGCCTTCCCTATTTATCTAGAAGACGGGGTGTTAATGTGGTTCACCCGACTACCTCCATGGTCGATATCAACTTTTAAAGAATTGAGTGAACGTTTTATGAACCAGTTTCGACTTCACGCTCGAAAATATAAAAACGTCATAGAATTGTCAAGGATTAAGCAGGATCCGGGTGAATCTTTGAAATCGTATTCAGACCGCTTCAACCTGACTGCCACCAAAGTCAGTGATCCTCATGAACCCACTATTTTGATGGCCTTAATAGAAGGAGTCGACCCGGACACAGAATTCGAGGATTATCTATCCGGAAAGCCACCCCCCTCCCCCCCTCACTAGGGAATTGTTCTACGAGAAGGCCAGTATTCGCTTAAGGCGAGAAGAAGCTCATGCAAATAGAAAGAGAAAGTCTGAAGGGGTCTCGAGGGAAGGCGTCCAAAGTAATGTTGATGTGAAACAATCCGGTGACAGTTCTGGGAAGGTTGAGGTGAACGTCGGCAACCAGAACGGAGGTAGTAACAACATGAATGGAAACAACAATAGGAGGAATAGGAACCGAGGGAGCAACACCAGCAAAAGACCTCGACTCCAAACTTTTGAGAACTATTCATCGTTGAATGACACATTGGAAAACATTTATCTGGACACATACAACATATTGCAATATAAAAAGCCACCACCTAGAGACTCAACCGAAAAAGAGATCGCTACGGGAAAGTTTTGTTTGTTCCATGTAACTCACGGTCATTCTACCAACGAATGTCGTCATTTGAGAGATGTAGTTGAGAAATTGATGCGGGAAGGGAAGTTAGACGAGTACAAGGTTGCCCCACGGGACAGGGAGCAAGAAGGGCAAGCCCTGAACCAAAACCAGCCAACTTCCAAACCCACAGCCCAACAGAAAGGTAAAGGGATTGTTATCAATACCATTATAGGCGGGCCCCATCTAGCTAGCCATAGTTTCAAGGTAATGGATCAGTACGTTAATGCCGCCAAGCACTTTGAAGTAGGAGAATGCAGTAACCTCGAAGATATCACTCCAGTGAAACAGCAAAGGACAATGTCAGACGACGTCATATTCCGTGGTAGAGATGATACCGGAATTCAATCACCTACTGAAGACCCGCTGGTAATTACCACAGCCATCGGCCTGGCTTTAGTCCATAAGGTGTTGATGGATAACGGAAGCTCGGTTAATATCCTCTTTAAGAAAGCCTTTGAACAAATGAGGCTCGAAGCAAAAGACTTAAATCCCTGCGAAGGATGGATACGGGGCTTCAATGAGACATCAACGGCTCTGATGGGCTATGTAGAATTACCAGTAACGTTAGAACAAGGAGATCGCCAGAGAGGGAGAATCCTGCCATTTGTAGTCTTGAATGTTGAGTCACCCTACAATGTCTTCCTGGGCCGACCGGCCCTCGCAGAGTTCAGAGCATGTATTGCACCTTGGTGTTTACTGCTTAAATTCCCAACTGACACAGGAGTAGGGGTGATGAGAGGTGACCAAGCTACGGGACGAGCTTGCTACATGACAAAGTTGAATATGCTAATGAAGGTGTTGGATATAGAACCCAAGGATGTTTCTCCTCCCTCGAAGGAAGACTCAACATAGCAATTAAGGGGTCCAGCCCCAAGAGAGTCGACCCAAGATGTGCTCGGGGATATAGATCCCAGAGAGGATAAGGAAACTGCGGACAGAAAGGCGACTCCCAATGAGACGACAGTAGATATCTCCATTGATGATGTGGATTCGACAAAAGTATTGAAGACTGGATCGCAGCTAGATCTGATTCGATTGCAAGAGTTGGCTGATTTTTTAAGGGCAAATCTGGATGTGCTTGCCTGGACTCACGCTGACATGTGTGGGATATCGCCTGCTATTATGAGCCACTCTTTGAGCATCAACCCAAAACACCCGCCGGTCAAGCAAAAAAGACGAATGTTAGGCCCAGAGCGATCTGCAGCGCTAAAGGAAGAGGTAGAAAAATTGAAGGATAATGGATTCATCAAGGACTCGAAATATCCCGACTGGATATCGAATCATGTCCTGGTTAAAAATCCAACGGGAAGTGACGAACTTGCATTGACTTCTCTGATTTGAACAAGGCTTGTCCGAAAAATAGTTTTCCTCTTCCTAGGATCGATCAACTAGTGGACTCAACAGCTGGGCACGAGCTTTTATCCTTTATGGATGCCTATTCAGGGTATAATCAAATTTTCATGCACATTCCAGATCAGGAGCACATAAGTTTCATCACAGACTTGGGATTATATTGCTATGTGGTGATGCCATTTGGATTAAAGAACGCAAGAGCCACATACCAGCGTTTGGTCAATAACATGTTTTATAATCAAATCGGTAAAACCATGGAGGTTTATGTGGATGACATGCTCGTGAAGTCTAGACAGACCTCTGATCATACAAAAGACTTAGCAGAGATGTTTGGCATTCTGCGAAGGTATGGGATGAAGTTGAACCCTCTAAAATGTTCGTTTGGGTCGCATCTGGGAAATTCCTCGGTTCATCGTGAGTTCTCGAGGGATTGACATTAATCCTAGTCAGATAGCAGCGATAAGAAACATCGAAGAACCACGAAAGATTAAGGATGTTCAAAGCCTGGCAGGGAAGGTTGCCGCTTTCAGTAGGTTTATTTCCAAAGCCACGGACAAATGTGCCCCTTTCTTTGATTTGATAAAACAGGGGAAACGTAACTTCGAGTGGACTCCCGATTGTGTGGAGGCTTTCCAAAATCTGCTGGATTTATTAGAGAAGCCCCTAGTATTGTCAAAACCCATGGATCACGAGGATTTGTCTATTTGGCGGTGTCATCTCATGTTGTCTGCACAACATTGGTGCATGAAGAAGACAAGTTCCAGAGGCTTGTAAACTATGTGAGCAAGAAGCTAGCCGCTGCAGAACGTAATTATCCAAGAATAGAAAAGCTTGCTTATAGCCTCCTGATTGCCTCCCAATAGCTCCGTCATTACTTTCAGGCTCACCCGATACTTGTATACACCGATCAACCTCTAAGACAAGTGTTGCAAAAACCCGAAGCATCGGGGCGGTTACTTAAATGGAATATCGAGTTGAGTCAATTCGATTTGAATTTTCAACCACAGAGATCAATAAGGGGGCAGGCCTTTGCCGACTTCATAGCAGAGTTCACGGTTCCCGAAGAGGAAACGGTGGATGACAAGGTTGTTGCTTCAGAACAAGAGTTAGTGCTTAGTCCGTGGAAGTTATATACGGACGGGGCCAAGAATTATCGAAGATCCGGCGCTGGAGTTGTTTTAATCACTCCTGAAGGACGATCTATTTACTACGCCCTGCGATTAGAATTTCTTGCTACCAATAACGATTCCAAGTATGAAGCCCTAATTAACGGGCTAAAGCTCGCCAAGGAATTAGGAGTTAAAACACAGGATATATGTTGTGACTCCAAGATAGTTGTCTGCCAGGTACGGGAGGAGTTTGTTACCAAAGGACCTCGGCTTGTTACTTATCTTAGAAAAGTAAAGGAGTTATTGGACAATTTGGAGCGTTACAGCATAACACACATTCCAAGAGCAGAGAATCAGAAAGAAGACCGGTTGGCAAAACTAGCAAGTTCTGACAACCCTGAAGAAACTGGAATGGTTACCATAAAGATATTGGAGTCACCGAGTTTCGACCTTATGGAGGTGGAACTAGCCCTAGAAACCGAGCCAGAGAGGGAATCATGGATGACACCAATCAAGAACTTCCTCAAAAGTGGAATTCTCCCATTGAAGAAAAGCGAAAGACGAGCTGTAACACATAAGGCTGCAAGATACGTTTTACAGGACGATGTAATTTATCGTCAAGGGTTTTCCATGCCCCTACTACAATGTAACGCGCACGACGACATCAAACGTGTACTGTAGGAAATATATGAAGGTGAGTGTGGAGATCACAACAGGGGGCAGACCCTAGCAAAGAAAGTATTGCGGTATGGATATTTTTGGCCTACCATGAATAAAGACGCGGCTGATTATTCACGACACTGCGATAAATGTCAAAGATTCGCCAAAATTCCCAGAGCACCTCCGACCCAGCTTATGTCAATGGTAAGCCCATGGCCGTTTACCATGTGGGGAATTGATATTATTGGAGCGTTACCCATCGCCAAAGGAGGAGCAAAGTACGCGATCGTCGCCGTGGATTATTTTACGAAATGGGTGAAAGCCGAACCCTTAACCACGATCACGACAAGGAAGGTGATAAGTTTTATGGTCAGAAACATTATCTGTCGATTTGGGATACCGAAGACCATTATAACTGATAACGGGACACAGTTCGACAACGCCGAATTCAGAAACTTGGCAGCTAAAACTAAAATTTTTTATATGGCATTACTGCATTTTATTTCAAGTAGAAATATCTACATTTAAGGAGAATAACTAAATGTATAAATAAAAAAATAAAAAATAAAAACCTTGTTATGCATATCCACAATCCAGATTTCAAATTTTCAGTTACTGTTACGTGGAGAACTAACATATTAGGATGGAAATATGACATCTTGGCAGCTACAAAATAACTGCAAATATTGTACTATTATGGTCAAAATGTTCAGAAGTAAATGAGTACCAAAATTTTTTATGCTCCACCCGGAGGAGACTCATGCCTATGGAATGATAAAGTTACAAAGTTTTGAACTATTTCATTGAGCAATTTCTCTCTACCAGTAAATAAAATTTAATACTTGAGCATATGTAATTGCACAGCATAATACATATAATAATAACATGTTCATCCTTGTTTGATCAGTTGAAATAGTACATCCTCTAAACTGCGTACAAAATACAAATCAAGATAGTAAGAACACTTATCAAGCACAGAAGGAGCGAGGGTGCAGCTTAAGCAATGCAATTTTTGTTGGTTAAACACCCATGCAATGCAATTAAAGTCCGAGATTTTCATATCTTGAGGTTAATTTACATACCAGCTAAAAGGCCCCAAAGACTTTGGAAGCCGCCATAGCTTTAAGAAAGGAAAGATTATCGGAATTCAAATTCTTCTAAGCTTCCTCAACTCGCTCTATAACTTCAGCATTTTTTTCCGAAGAAGTGATCCTTCTACAATAGGCTCTTTTACTGTATATGTTCCTGATAAGAAACACCAAACATTTCACTAAATTATACTACACATCAAATACACATGTTGAGTAAATGCATACAATGTCTGTTTCTGTAAATTTTCATGTAAGACTGAATTTTCACTGATAATCAGTACAACAAATAATACTTCTCTAACAAAAAACAAAATATACCAAAGAAAACAAATTTGATAAGTACAGTTGCATTGAATACAGAAATAGCTGAACTTGTCTTTCATATATCTTCACATTATATGGACTAAATAACAAATAATGCAATTAAAGAAATTAATAATATAATCTTCATGCATATGCACACATATTTGGTAAATATGACTTTTCAGCAAACATTAATGCTTCTAGCCCTTTTTAAATATTTAAATTGATGTTAGTTCATGGATATGTTTCCCTTTGAATCAACCCATCTTATGAGGCTATGAATTAGAATTAATCTGATTCCCATCCATTAAAAAATTCAGACTAAACCAAAACATTAAAAATTATTACATAATAAAGTACAAAAGAGGACCTACATACATGTATAACATAATCTCATTAAAAAATCAACTTAGAACAACTAAAAGCGATGTACGTGTTACTGTAGAGGGGAGATATTAGCTTCCCAGCTATTTTATTTATAGAGTAGACAAATGCTTCAAAATTATATAAGACCCCAGTCATGATTAACTAATGTACCTGTAGACAATGATTATTTGCATTGGAACCCATATACAATTATCTTATGCACCCACAGACATTAACTTTTGTATCCTTAGAGGATTATGGATCCTCATTTTTCATATAAAGATATTATAAAACAAATTATATGTTGTAGCATGAATATAATCTGAAGCAAAAATGTCCAATCACAGTTAAAAATTTAGTGATACATCATAACATGTTAAATGAAAATGGTATTCATCAATATGCAAACAATACCCGATTTAATGGCATGTAGGGTCAAAGCAAATGATATCAAAATCCAAGAATAGTGAAAACATATGTATATATGAATGATACCCATATGGATCAGACGGTAAACAACAAATTGCATCATAACAGTTACTGATCTAAAGCTCAAAAAGTTATTACAGTTATGAGCTTTCGGCCATGTTGTCCAACAGGCCGACATTGTCATTGCAACAAATATATGGTCACACCTTCAAACACGTCCATAGTTGTCTACATTTGTACTGCTGACAGTGTTTAAGGTGAGAATATGTGTGCCTTCGTTGGACAAAGACATTGTCGACCTGTATAAAATGTTTGCAATGACAAATAATGTCAACGTGTACATCAGATACAACAACGACACTGAAAGGAGTTGGCGATGATGCTGAAGGCCTCATTTGACTCATACAGAGTGTTGGTACATTATGTAGACATACAGTGAACGAAATTTATAAGCATGGATAATTAACGGTACGTACCTAAACTGATGACCACTCTAAACTTCAACGCGGGATTACAGAGGGCAAATCAGATATGATTGGAAGATGAAGGAAGCGGTAATTACTCGCAACGTAGATAATGCTGATACCAAAATATGAATCGGAGAAGGGGGAAAAGAGGGATGGAGAACTACTCCGGCGACGCGGTATGAATGATGGAAACAAGGTGGATGAACGGAAATAATAACATGTGCTAATTAACCTAATTTTGTGGAGATAGAATGGAATGACAGTCGATTTGGGGGTTGGCAATTTTGAGAAGAGACGGGAGGAAGTTAGAAGAACGATTCGATGTGGGGTAGTTTGATTTTTGAGAGGGTGGAGTTTTTAATCGGACGTCCAAAATAGAGCGGAGGGCCTGCGAATTCGCCACATTCGATTTAGGCAAATTCTATTTAACCCGCCAGTAGTCCCCCAAATCATGCAATAATCAGTAAACCCACAAATTTATTTAGTAGTCCCCCGTTTTTAAAAAAAAACCAAAAATACCCTTCCACGTAGGGGGACTACGTGGTTTTTCACTGTACCTCGTAGTTGCCCTACGTGATTCATCAAAGTACCACGTAGATGATCTCCGTGGTTCATTCATGGACCACGTAGACATACTACGAGATACACCAAAAAACCACGTAATGCAACTACGAGGTGTTCAAAAAACTGGAAAAAAATATAACAGTAAAAGGGCAGTTTGGTCATCGTATTTTTTTGATAAAATTGGGGGCTAGTAACTAATTATGTGGATTGAAATAGAATTCGAAAAAAACTAGAATGAGTTCCGTGCTTCGCATACGGATCATGGATTTTTTCGCAGATCTTAGCTAGGGCATGTGTACATGGTTAGAGATTGTAGGAAGTAAGTATAGAGTGGAGAGTAACTTTGGTTTTTCATGTGTCCATAGTGGTACCGAAATGGACGCTACGGTATTGTAGAGTTATGGTCATATGTCGATAAGTAGGAAATATCATATATATATATATATATATATATATATATATATATATATATTTTATTTGCAGGTCGAAGTGCTGCTGGGAGTAGGTATAAATTTTGTTTAAGGCAGGAATGCATGTATAGAGTCATGCTAGATTGCTAGTTAAGTTATACATGAAAGTTGGAACACACAATTATTAAAGGGTGTGACGACGGGCACAAATGGTTAAATTCAATATAGTAAAGTACCAAACCATTGTAATATTAATCCCAACTGTCCAACTGTGTTAGTACGTAATCATCAAATAATTTACAAAAAAATATCAAAGTGCAAGTATCTCATACGCAGTACGAAAATGATTATAACTACATATACAACACATAATATTGCATTGTTAATGAACATAGCTTAGTTCAGTGAGATGAACGACTGTTAATTTGTGTACACATTTAGCCATCATCATAATTGGCACACGGTAAGATGTGAGTGGACCGAGAGAGATCAATTTTTGTTTCTCTACTCCCGTGTTGTAGATGCTGTTGACATCGTATCAATGTTATCTTTCTCAACTTCCTGAAATCATCGAACGCGAAAGAGAGTTAGACTGATATGAAGAAAATGGACTGGTAAAAAAGGTGAAAGCCAAAGAGAAAATTGGAACAAAAATTGCAGGATTAAATTGAATTGTATGAAGAAAATAATATGACCAACATGTGCGAAAAGGGAGGAAAAATATATATGGTAAATGAAACGGTTATAAGACAAATGTCCGGTTGTGATTTAGTACATAATCCGTAAGGTGAGCATAAATGGTTATAGTAGCTAATGCGGTGAAAGAATTGGTATGTACCTAAAAAGAGATAACTATCAACTTAGTAGCCAACAGGGGGATGGATAAAAAAACGAATATTGGAAAATATATGAGGCATCAAGGCATTCACCTATGAATATAATGGTAAATAATTGGATTAACCTGTTATTCCAAATAAATCATACAAAATCATAATGGGTCAACAAATAAATAACCTGATATCGTAGGTGGTTCACATCCAATATTTGACGAATTCCTATACGAAGCTCTGTTTTTGTCATCTTTACATGCGTCCAACAACGGTAGAAAGTTAAGATTTGACCAAACTCGAGTGTAACAATGCGAACATTGTTTTGTAAGATCGGTCTTGGAGTATCTTAGAGTATGAATAATATGACTTAAATGTTAGCTGCACTGGGATATGATGATGTGATAATGTCAACTTTAAGTTTAGTTGAACATAGACAGCTGCATAATCCAATATATTACAATCAACTACACTACACAACATTGTATGAGCTATATCATATGACCCTCCCCTAATATTATATCAGTTTTGCTAATTTGCATTTTGCTGGATTAATACTTGTGTGTTTATATGAGACAAACAAAGATAAACATGCATGCAGAAATGTAAACATGTCGCTCGTATACTTAAAATAAGGACGTCGGATATTAAAAGAAAAAAGAAAAAAGAGAGTTGATATTGCCTCCTGAGTGTTTCTATTGGTAATAGGGTTAGTTTCGTTGTTTTCTGATATTATGTGTCAAAAGCTAGTATTTGGAACGCCCATAATTACGTGCCATTTCACGAAAAGCTGCAATTCCATTCTCTAGTTGCCAGGGCTGACCGTTACAACAATACAACAAAGTTATTAACATTAACCTCCATTTGAGTTTACCCTTAAATGGTTTTATGTAATATAAGTACCCTATTTTCTATTTAAAAAAAAGAATGAAAAACCAGCTAGTATATAATGCAAAGGCTAAGGCTAAGGCCAATTTACAAAAGAATCAATGTTTTATGAAATTGCTTCCCTATTCCTTTTCTCTTTTTGCTGTTTGGAGGAGGGTACCGCATAATTCATCAGTTTATGAACCAATGAGTGATCCATGCTTCGTACACAAAAAAAGAAAATATCGGTTGATGCTATTGTTGTTTCGTTGGCAACGTATGATATCTGCATCGGTTGTTTAGAGTTCACATGATTGAGTAGCGGACATCAGTGCACAAAACCAACATTTCAGCACAATATCATGTTGGAAGTTTTCCAAAACCTTTGTCAAATATGATCCCCTACGGAGGGGGGTCCAGGGGGGTGGCAACCCCCCAGGTGGGGGTGCGGGGGCAACGCCCCCGCTAACGGGGTTCGACCTGCCCGGTCAGGTCGCGGGGTCCAGGGGGTAGCGCCCCGTCCGAAACGGTACATTTTATGTACTGTTGAATTCGAATTAAACAGGCAACGGTAACAACCGTTGGAAAAGATCTCGACCATTCAAATTCAAAAGACACACCCGTAAACGAATAGATGTTTCGTCGTCTATATAATGCAGCGTTCCCTCATCACGAATTTCACTTTTTTCTTTCTCGAATTCCTCAATCAACTGCATCATCAAAATAACTTTAAGTGCTTCTTCTGATCTGTGCAAGTAATCATAACTTGCATAGATATCCTCCATTGTATCCTGAAAGAAGGTTTTCAATCAACCCATTGTGATTTAGAAAGGGGGAAACATTCTTGAAAGACAGCGAATCTTTCGTGCCTTGGAGCGAATCTTACTCAATTATTAACAACAGTTTCAAGAATGTCTTATGTTCAAGATTCGTCGCTCAGTAGAATTACAGCACAATCACTCCAAGTAATGAATCAGGATCTCACCCGCCTTGAAATATTTGATGGCAATAATTTTACACGCTGGCAGGAAACAATTTTATTCTTTCTTACTACCATTGGTCTGAACCATATAATAAGTGATGATTTAGAACCAAATCCTGAAGAAAAGACTGCAGATTCAGAACAACGAAAAAAGGAGTTAAAGGAATTAAGGAAGAAGCGAAAGAATGAAGACTTTCTTTGTCGAGGGCACATTCTTAATGCACTTTCAGATTCAGTATACAGTGCACACAGAACTATAGATGGCGCAAAAGCTCTCTGGATGGCTCTGGATGTCAAGTAACGCATTGAAGAGGCAAGTAATCAGAAATTTCTAATAAGTAATTATATTAATTATAAGATGAATGATGATGCTGATATTGTTTCCCAAGCCCATGAATTAAATTTGATTGTTAGTAAACTAAAGGATGCAAAAATAGAACTTCCTGAAGCATTTCAAGTGGGAATTGTAATTGCAAAATTACCTAGTGCTTGGAATGGCTACAAAAAGAAACTGATGCATGAGAAAAAAAACACTCTCTGGAATCCCTCATACGACATTTGCGTATTGAGGAAGAATCTCGTAAGAGAGATAAGAAAGAAGATCAGGAAACAGAAAAAGCAAATGTGGTTCAGGGAGAAATCTCTAAGAATCATAGTAATGGGAAGAAAAGGAAAGATAATTCCAAAGGGAATAAGCAGGAGAAATCCAAGAAGCCCAAAGGTGATTGCTTTTACTGTAAGAAACCTGGTCATTATGTCCGGGAATGCAGAATTCGCATAAGAGATGAGAAAGAAAAGAATAAACAAGTTAACATTGTTGCTGATTTTGAAAACGAACCTAAATTGGTCGATGTTGTAGAGGAAGCCAACTCTGTTACAATTGAAGATGGATGGTGGTTAGACACAGGAGCAACCATTCATATCTGTAATGACAAGTCACAGTTTCAGACTTATAAAGAATGCAGTGAAGTAAAGGAAGTCAAAATGGGCAATAATGTTCGTGCCAAAATTGCTGGTATTGGGAATATTACTCTGAAGTTTACTTCAGGGAAAGTTCTGACTTTGGCTGATGTATTTCACATTCCAGAAATGACGAAGAATCTAATTTCTGGAGATCATCTCAACAAAGGAGGGTTTAAGTTAGTCATTGAATCAGATAGTGTTGTTATGACCAAAAATAATGTATGTATTGGAAAAGGTTACTCATGTAATGGAATGTTCAAAATGAATTTAATAAAATCAGTTTCTGCTTATATTGTTGAATCTTTACCCCTATGGCATGGTAGATTAGGCCATATTAACTATAATGTTGTTCGAAATATGTCTAATCTAGGACTTATTTCAAAATGCACCAGTGAAATTGTTGATAAGTGTGAGATATGTGTGCAAGGAAAATTAACTTGTAAATCACATAAATCAGTAAGTAGGACAACTGAATTGCTTGGACTTGTGCATACTGATGTTGTAGACTTACATAGTAAAGTTTCACGAGGAGGAAACAAATACTTTGTAACGTTTATTGACGATTATTCAAAATATACTTATATATACCTACTAAAAAGTAAGGATGAAGTTCTGAGCAAGTTTCTTATATCTAAAGCAACAGTTGAAAATCAATTAAATCGTAAAATTAAAGTACTAAGATCCGACAGAGGTGGTGAATATAAATCAATAGAACTTTTAGAGTTATGTGAATATAATGGGATAGTCCATGAATTTACACCACCATATTCACCAGAATCAAATGGTATTGCTGAACGGAAAAATAGAACTTTAATGAATATAATTAATTGTATGTTGTTAAGTTCTGGCTTATCTGATTGTTGGTGGGGAGAAGCACTTCTAAGTGCATGTTATATCCTAAACAGAGTTGCTATGAAAAGAATTAGCAAAACTCCTTATGAATTGTGGTATAATCGAAAACCTAATCTTAGTCGTTTAAAAGTATGGGGATGTTGGGCTTATGTAAGAAAACCACACCCAGAAATGACAAAGTTCGGAAGCAAAACATATAAATGTGTATTTGTTGGATATGCACAAAATAGTTCTGCATATAGATTTCTGAAGTTAGAAACAAATGATGTGATAGAATCAATCGATGCAGAATTCTTTGAGTATATGTTTAAATCTTCCTCGGAAGATAATACCAAAATTCATGGTACTGCTAAAGAGATTCATAAAGAATCGACTTCACCAAGTTTGGACATAGAACCCCGCAAAAGCAAAAGACAAAGGGTTGAAAGGAACTTTGGTCCAGATTTTTTGACGTACTTGGTAGAAGGAGATATAAATAAAATCACAAACCAAACTTAGATAACTCTTAGTAATGATAGTGATCCATAAACTTATAGGGAAGCAGTAACTTGTCGTGATGCAAGTTTTTGGGAAGATGCGATTAAAGATGAGATGAATTCTATCTTGTCAAATCAAACTTGGACTTTGGTTGATCTACCACCTGGATCAAAACCAATAGGAAGCAAATGGATTTTCAAAAGAAAATTAAATGTCGATGGCTCAATTAATAAATACAAAGCAAGGTTGGTTGCTAAAGGATATAAACAGCGCCATGGTATTGATTACTTTGATACATATGCTCCAGTAGCAAGAATATCTTCAATACGTCTGTTATTATCACTTGCTTCAATTCACAATTTAATTGTCCATCAAATGGATGTAAAAACTGCATTTTTAAATGGTGATTTGTAAGAAGAAGTGTATATGGAATAACCTGAGGGATTTGTTTTATCCGGACAAGAGAAGAAAGTTTGTAAACTCTTAAAATCTCTTTACGGATTAAAACAAGCTCCAATGCAATGGCATGAAAAATTTAATAAAGTCATGCTATCAAAAGGGTTCAAAGTGAATGAAGCAGATAAGTGTATATACTCCACATACAAAGATGGAATATGTGTAATTGTCTGTTTGTATGTGGATGATATGTTAATATTTGGTTCAAATATAGAAAGTATAATAGAAACTAAGAAGTTTCTAGAATCTAATTTTGACATGAAAGATTTGGGAGAAGCAAATGTAATCTTAGGAATCAAAATAGTGAGAAAAGAAGGATCAATCTTATTAACACAATCTCATTATATTGAAAGCATTCTTAAGAAATACAATCACTTAGATCTCCCTTTAGCAAAAACACCCATCGATCCTAGTGTCAAATTAATGAAAAATACTGGTAGATGTTGCGATCAGTTGAAATATGCCAGTGTGATTGGTAGTCTTATTTATGCCATGCACTGCACTAGACCAAATATAGCATATGCTATAGGAATCTTATGTCGATTCACTAGTAATCCAGGAAGAGAACATTGGAATGCAATATCAAGAGTTCTAAGACATCTGAAATGGACTATGAATCATGGCTTGGTTTTCAAGGGAGAACCATCAGTACTTGAAGGTTACAGCGATGCAAGTTGGAACAACATAGAATCTAACTCTAAGTCCACTTCAGGATGGATATTCACATTAGGTGGGGCAGCCATATCATGGAGTTCTAAGAAACAAACATGCATCTCAGACTCGACTATGTTGGCAGAGTTTATAGCACTTGCAGATGCATGTAAAGAGGCTGAATGGCTAAGAGAGCTATTGATAGATATTCCGATTTGGATGAAACCTACTCCAGCTATTAAGGTACATTGCGATAGTCAAGCTACTTTGTAAAAAGTGGCACAAAAAACTTACAATGGTAAACAAAGACATCTTAGCCTTCTACATCAATTTATTAGAGGATTACTCAAACAAGGAGCAATTACAGTCGATTATGTTGAATCAAAGAATAATTTAGCAGATCCTTGGATGAAAGGACTGGCTAGAGAGATGATTGCGAAAACATCAATAGGAATGGGATTAAGGTCTATGTGAATTCATTATTCAATAGGAACCTTATTTATGTTTTGAAAAACAGACAAAGTTCAAAGGGTAAAAACAAGTTGAAGTATGAATTTGGTGATACATTTGTAACACCCCGTAATTCTGTTAATATTAATATTCACAAATTAAAGAATAACTAATCTCAGACGTGGGAATTGTGGGAAACGGGTCGCGCCATTGTGTTCGTCTCGGAATTCTGGTTGAAATAGAGTCCGAGTTTGCGTGATTTGGACTTCGTATGAAGGAGATATGGCCATCGGAAGTTTCAGAAAATTCAAAATTCAAAGTCAAACAGGCCAGGCGGGAAATTTCCCGCCCAGCACCCCAGGTCGACTGGGGAGTCGACTGGGCAGTCGACACCCCCAGGACCAGGTCGACTACGCAGTCGACTTGGGTGTCTACCTTGTCAAGTCGGCCAGGTTTTGGCAGAGCCCAATCTTGAGCTGCTGATGTGTCTTTAGGGCTGAGTTGACTAATTTAACGGTTCAGGTTAGTTCTGTGCTGATCTGACGGTCTAAATAAATCCTAAACTCTATATATACCTAGGTAGTCTCTCACTCTAAAATCACATGAAAAATAGAATAGCCGCCGTCATGCCATCGCCATGGAACTCAGTGTAGCCGCCGCCAACTAAGAAGGAAGAAAGCTAATCAAAACTCTAATTCTACTCAACTCTAAAGCAAATCAAGACTCTCTTTCTTTTCTAATTGTGAGTATGATGATCTTAATAAGATTATTAGCAAACTAATTAGATTAAGATGTGATATGGATCATAAGAAAATGATATGTTGTTGTAAACCTTATGCTATCATGTATGTTGTAAATCCTATGTTATGTGATGATGATATCCTATATGTTGTAAATCATGCTATGATGATATTATATATGTTGCAAGTTTCTATGCTAAGTTGCGATGTTACAAAGCCATGATGTTATTATGTTGTAGTTAGCTTATGAATCATGATGTTGATTATATATATTTGGGCTATGATGATTCACATGATGAATCACATGTACCTATGCAAGTTTAGATTTATTAGTATGTATAATCTCACATATTGTATGACATCTATTTAGATCTAGAATTATGACATCTATTTAGATCTAGAATTATGCTATGACATGTGTGAGTTCTATGTGTTAGATGCTAGTTCACACCATCATTATGTTGCATAAACCACATATGCAAGTTTATACATGAACTTGGGTTATGATCATATTATGTAAGTTGTGACATTTAACTAAACAAGTTGACACCTTTAGATCCATGACATGTGTAGTTTTATGCAAGTTTCACCCCTATTATGATTAGATCTATTTTATTTGTCTATATGTTGTGATAATTTATCTTTGTGCTATGAGTTAGACTATTCGAGTCTAACATATATTTTGCGTTGAATAAGCGAACGTATAACGTGGGGTATGGGTAATATTAAGGATTTAATATTAAGAAATTGGGGTGCAATTGATATGATTTTGCATGCCATAAATGGATGGCCGTAATTGAGTCAATTATGGACATCGTTAAAATTGGAATTAATTAATGATTTGAATAGGGATATATTTAAAACTGGGGTAAAAGATTATAAGTAATAATCAATGCGTAGGACACGAGGTTGGACTCGTTTGTGACGTAAACCTGCCCGGACCCGACCGACAAATCCAGTAGTCACAAATGTCAGCCCAATGTGAGAGGTCCTAGGCCCAAATTAAAGCATAACAGTTGTAAAGACACGAGGTTAGACTCTTTTATGGTGTAAGACTGCCCGGACCCGCCCGGTAAATCCAGCTGCCATAAATGTCAGTCTAATGTGAGAGGTCTTTATGAGGTTATGGCCTGAATGAATTAAGAAATACTTAACCAGATAAACATGTAAGGTGCGACATGGGGGTTAAGTAGGTGCCTTGGGTGGCATGAGGAATCTAGTGAGTGCCTTTAGTGGCATTTGAAATACGATTAGTAAGACTTAACCAAACACACATGTAAATGAACATGACTAAGAAGAGGGTTAAGTGGGATATACTAGTGGGGACAAGCTTAGGTGGATAGCTTGTGGTAAGTAATTGGGGGCCCATTTCAACCAGTAACCCAAACGTATCTTTGTGGGATCGACCCAAGTCGAGGACGGGACACGCATACTGGGCTTGACTATAAGTGGCCAAACGGGTTAGCGGTGGCAACGCAAGTCCAACGGGTTTCATATGCGTGTGTGGATCCGGGCTGGTAGGTAAGACGTTGTTGCATCGTGTAGGTATAAGCCGTGCATTCTTTAGCTGTATCAGGTTGCCACTTTAGGGGAATGATACACCCCACTGTGGGACCAGCACGGGTATCTACGAGTAGGGAGCCGATCGCAAGTGGGTAGTGGGGTACACCTAGCGGAGATAGGGGCAGGCGGCACATATGTAGTCAGCTAGGGGTACACCAAGTTATTTATAAAATTTCTAAGTGAAGCAAGTGGGATCAACCTTTAGGGTGACTGGTGTGGTGCAGTGTAGTAATTATTCGTTAGTATTAGGTGTGCCTTTAACGTTATCTTTGTCTGCTCTTCCATACCTAAAAGTTCATAGACATTTCCTTATTTTCCAGCTTGTGCCTCAGTTTAATTATTTTGATAATAGTATTGTTAGAATTATCATACTCGCCAGACTTTATGTCTGACCCCCTCCATTTCTATCTTCCCCCCCTCCAGGTCCTCAGGGTGGACCCAGCTCTAGCGGAGTTTGATTGGATTGCTTTATCTCTCTTTTGGAAAGCTTGGACCGATGAAGTAAAGTCCAGCTTGTTATCTTCTTTAATGGCTATTTATGTAATGGGGTTATGTATTTTGTTTTATCAAGATGGATATTGACTCTGATTTATGGTTTTATGATGTAACAAACATGTTTAATTTCCGCTGCAATGAAATAAAGTTTTAGATTTCCAAGTACTACTTATTATCTGTCTTGTTGTAATTTTTCTGTTCTATATTCACTTAAAACCTCCATGGAAGTTAATGCATTCCCTTTGTGAGTGACATTAATGGACGTGGGGTGTTACAATATTAGAGTACAATAATAAGATCCCATTTCAAAAGAAAAATATCTAGTGTATAAATTCTGCAAGATAGAGGATGACGTAAATTCTTAATGGGTTCAATTGTATGAAGGAGTGACTCGCAGAATCACTTTAGTTAAAACCTACCTATATGAATGAGAAAGTTAGGCCGCTTTCTATGAGATTGGACCGTTTCTATAACATTCATGAAATCAGGATATTACGCAAGGCCATTAATGCGTAGGAATAAAGAATTGCACTTTGCTTTGAAATTAGTATGTGTGATGACTCCGGTAAGTCACAAAAAGGTCCTTGGTTCAAGACACATTCACCATAGCACATTGACAAACTTTGACTTGTTTACACCAAGTGAAAGTTCAAAGCCGTAAGCTACTTTCATATATGTACTACTTTCTATGGTGATGCTTAAGATATTGGTTTATAGGTGAAGTTTTGAAAAAAGGTGGGGAATGTTGGAAGTTTTCCAAAACCTTTGTCAAATATGATCCCCTACGGAGGGGGGGTCCAGGGGGGTGGCAACCCCACTAGGTGGGGGTGCGGTGGCAACGCCCCCGCTGACGGGGTTGACCTGCCTGGTCAGGTCGCGGGGGTCCAGAGGGCAGCGCCCCGTCCGAAACGGTACATTTTGTGTACTGTTGAATTCGAATTCAACAGGCAACGGTAACAACCGTTGGAAAAGGTCTCGACCGTTCAAATTCAAAAGACACACCCGTAAACGAATAGATGTTTCGTCGTCTATATAATGCAGCGTTCCCTCATCACGAATTTCACTTTTTTCTTTCTCGAAATCCTCAATCATCTGCATCATCAAAATAACTTTAAGTGCTTCTTCTGATCTGTGCAAGTAATCAAAACTTGCATAGATATCCTCCATTGTATCCTCAAAGAAGGTTTTCAATCAACCCATTGTGATTTAGAAAGGGGAAAACATTCTTGAAAGACAACGAATCTTTCGTGCCTTGGAGCGAATCTTACTCAATTATTAACAACATATCAAACATACTATCTCGCTTAAGACATGATTATTTCTAGAATCATGTTCGTGGAAGCTGGTTATAAGTTGTAATCCCATTTGAGCAATTTCAACAATATTACTATTTTTAAGAAAGCACCATTGTTAGGTTGGATGCTTGGTAATTGGCTTGTATTATAAATAAGTAGATTGACAGAGTCCACAAAACTAACAGTAGAATAACATTCAGGCTTCAGGCAAGTATCATGTCATTTTTTGATAATGGTAACTTGATGTGCTTAATATAGATGTGATTTTAGTAAATTGTTGGAAATTTAGATATAGAGAGGAGGAAGAGTGATGGAACAGTAAAACACAAAACGACTACATTTTTATTGCTTTATTTTTCTTTTCATACAACTTAATTACAAATGAGAGAGTACAGCCCTTTTATAACATAGCCAAGTATCTAGAGTCTTCTTATTCTAGAGTTTTCTTTTATTCTCTAATTTCTACTTTCCTCAACAAATCAATTCTAGAATTCTCCATTTGATAAATCTAAAATTTCTTACCATATATTTTAACCTTCCCTTAATACAATAACTAACTTTACTCCATAGTGTTTCCTATTAAAACCAAATTTATTTGTTTCCTTAAAACCAAGTTTATTTACAACATCCTCCCTTAAACTTGGTTTTACTACTCCAAACAGTTCCCTTGATTCGAAGCACTTTCTCTTCGATTTGTGAGTCACTCTCTCATCACCTTCAAAAATTAACGAAGCACTTTCTCTTCGATTTGTGATGCACTCTCTCATCACCTTCAAAAATTAACGAAGCACTTTCTCTTCGATTTGTGATGCACTCTCTCATCACCTTCAAAAAAAAATTAATATTGGAGCACTTTCTCTCCATGGTGCACTTTCTCACCCACAACTCTAATATAAAATTTCTTCCACGGCCACTTGTGCCATGTTCTCTTTCTCTTCATTTGGTGCATCAACATCTTCTACAATATCATCTTCGATCTTCTTCTCAGTCTTCGTCTTCATCTTTGATCTTCTTCCCACTCTTCTTCTTCCTCTTAATCTTCCTTCTGATTTTTTTTTGATCTTCCTAGAGATCTCTCTATCCTCTCTCGTTAACCTAGCTCTGATACCATATTGGATATTTTGATATAGAGAGGAGGAAGAGAGATGGAACAGTAAAACACAAAACGACTACATTTTTATTGCTTTATTTTTCTTTTCATACAACTTAATTACAAATGAGAGATTACAACCCTTTTATAACATAGCCAAGTATCTAGAGTCTTCTTATTCTAGAGTTTTCTTTTATTCTCTAATTTATACTTTCCTCAACAAATCAATTCTAGAATTCTCCATTTGATAAATCTAAAATTTCTTACCATATATTTTAACCTTCCCTTAATACAATAATTAACTTTACTCCATAGTGTTTCCTATTAAAACCAAATTTATTTGTTTCCTTAAAACCAAGTTTATTTCCAACATAAATCAGTCATTGATCGCAGTAGATGATGTATGGATATGATTTGCATTTGTACATCGCTTACATATTTGTCAAACTATTCTGATTTTATTTTTTGAATTTGCTTCATTTTCTTAATGTAGTAATATATAAAGCCCTTAGAAATACAACAATTATCCTCAAGCGAAACTAAATGCAATGCACATTGAAATAGTATACATTAACAAAGCACGATGGAAGAAATAACATCATGTAGAAAAAAATACAGGTAATATAGCCAAGTTCGTGTTAAAGCTAAAAGAGGATTGTTTTTTTGCTATGTGTCCAGGTAACATTAGAAATGCAGCAATATAAACACATTCAGTAGCACTACTCAATCAGATAATGTTTATTTTAGAGATGCGGCCTATATGAAATTCTGAATACTCTTTTGTTGATGGAGATGCGCTATGTCCTCTATACTTTCTTGACGGATGGTTTTTTCAAAGTTTAAAAATTGAAAGAGGAGAAATTGGGATGTGTTTATGTATTTATTTGTTGTAAAAGTGCAAAGAATAAGAAAAAGTAGAGATGAAAGTACAGATGAAGTAATAATAGCAAGAAAGAAAACGTTACTGTATTGAGAGGAGAGATTACCTCAGTTACCTAGTTTATGGGGACTATTAAAGCACATGTTTATTAATAATATAAAACATTATAAATAGTAATACTCGGTAGGGATTTTTAGGCACAAGGACAAACTTAACAAAAAAATTATCCATAAGCACAAAAGCCTAAAATTTTAAACACAAGGACACTTTTTAGGGTAAAAGGCGGAATTCAGGGTCCAGTATCATTTCAAATTTAATATTAAAGTTTGTCCTTATTGTTAAATTTTTTACCCCTTGTCTTTTTGGATAAATTTTTTGTTAAGGCAAATTCTATTTGGACACCGTAAATTGCTTTACTTACACCATGAGATTTTAAATAAACTTTTAGACCAAAATGACCTTATTAAAAAAATCAATATATTAAAGAATGAAAATATATACAATTCACCCTTGTTTGCATTATGTATACTCAATATTATTTCTCTTGTAAATTTAGTAAATTAATTTATATCATTGTTAAATTAAATTTATATTTCTTTTGAGGATTAAAGTATATTCATATTGATTGTTACAAGCAACATTTATTTACAGTCAATTTTAATATTTTCACTTTAATTAAATATAAAAATTAAAATTTAAAGCTAACTACTAAAATTAGTTTATCCAGAATACTAAATTCTTCAATCTTTCATTCAAATCTAATGCAAGTGTGTTCAATCATCTAAAATTAAAAGTGATTTAAAAATAAAACAATTAAATAATTTAAAATACTAGTGTTAAAAATTAAAGTTTTTTTTATTTATTTTAGATAAATATATTGTAATTGAATACCCATTTTTATGTAATTTAGTTTTAAGGTTCAAGAGGAAAGGTGATGAAAATATAAAAGGGTAATTTTTGTGAAAGACATGGTGTATGAAAAGAAATTTTTGGTGTATGCTATTTTATTTCATTTTACGGTGTGTGTTAAGAAATTATAGGTGTATGAATAGAATTAGCCTTTTGTTAATTTTGTCCTTTACAATATTTTCATGTACTTTATACTCGGTATAAATATTTCTTCTATGTTAAGATGATAAGGGATTGAGCAAATTCATAACTGAACACAAAAATCACGTCAAACTAACATTCCTGCAATTTGTCATCGGACAAAACATCTTTTAAGGTGACATGCGGTCCTTCCTAGTTTACATGCATAGAATGAACATAGAAGGCACTACCAATAAGATAAGTTATACGGTTTGAGAGGTTCAGAACCCAACATGTAAATGTAAGGCACACCTAGATAGCAAGTTACTACTAGAAACCACAATAATAATATTAAAAATCTTTATAAACGATTGTCTTGGGAGCGCAAAGTTTTGGTCCGACCGTGAACTTCCTAAAATGCCCTTACATATGAGTTTTTAAATATAGTAAACTGTCATTTAACCTTATCTCCCCAATAAATTAGGCATTTAATGTCAGTTAAATTAGGAACTGATAAAAAATTCAATAAATTAAAAATACCCCTCTAATATCGCCTAAAAAGAGGATATGTAATTAGGCTTTCATTAAAAATTTAACTGCTTCTCTATATGTATTATCAAAACTTAACAGTACTTAAAAGTAGGATCTACCAAATAAATTGTAGTCGCAAAAACGTAATTATTTGACATATTCAACATCCCCTTTAAGCAAATCATCAATTGAAAAAAGAAACTGTGTAACCGTCAAAAGATTCAAACTTTACTGCACTACCTATTTATTCAAATTTTAACTTTTGAATTTGTTTGTACTGTTTAATATTTCTATTTTTTTTTCTTGAGTGATAGTTTACAAATTATGCAACATTCTTACAATTCACGTGCAAACAAATGTAAAATCATAATATTTCAAAAACAACAATCCACGTGCGAAGTGCGTACCGTTACGCGCGTATAATAATAAACGCCAATAAGATACTTATTCAAAAAAATCAAAGTCAAGATATCATGTTCATATGGGTTACGGTCACTAATTATTTCGCCAATAGGCAACTCTATATTTTTAAGCTTGCAGTGACAGTTGGGTTTCATATCTTATGTGTATTATAAGAGCATTGTACAGACGTAGTAAATATAATTTTGTAGACGTATACATATCATGGAATAACGTGTTTCTTCAGTACCAATCGATTCCATAAGAAGAACATGCAACTTCAACAAAAGGGGTGGTAGACACCTTATTCCAGATCCGTGGACCCTAAGAAAATATTAACTTTACAATTGAGAAATATAAGGCATTAAAGGGAAGTATACCTTCATTTAGCTTTGCATTCCGTAAACATAACTTCACTAACCTTATTGACTTTTTTCTATCTCCTTTCTATGGACACATATTATATCTGTTCTGTACGACCTAAGTCAAGCACGTAGCAATGACTGCTTATGTGGTCTTTAAGTATGAACACAATAAATATCTTCGATTCAAAGTGAACCAAAATCAGACAATAACAACTAAGCTTTAGGAAAAAACATGCAGTGGTCCAAATTGGAATTATAGGAAAAACTGCTGCGTAAATTTCACAAAAAAGAAGTGGGTTAATATTTCTTTCTTTTGCAGCCAACTCCAATAAGTGTTTTGATATTGATTGTTGTAAGTGATGGTGGTAAAAGTGGTAGGACGGAAGCAGAAACTGATTGCAGAGAACAGTTTGCTTCATCAAATTAGAAAGTGCGTTATTTTTTTTTTTTCATTTTTTTCATTTTTTTTTTTTTTTTGCTGAATATGTCAAAGATAGCCAACATGTATGATGCGTTAAATAAAATACAGACATCGTAGCATTTGTATTCAGTTTGTAAATTGTCAAATATATAATGGATGCATGGATTTTGTTTGTAAGTTGGAGCTTAAATATATCAACTAAGTTACTAATGATATACTGCCGAACATGACATCCATGGAAAAGAGGTTAGTTGTTTGTAGGAAATGGTTATAAAAGCAGCAACTTTTATTGGTGATAACAATCTTTATTTTAGAATTGTGTGATGGAATGGTAACTCCAAATAGAAAAACGTATAAAAACATCTTGTTAAATTGTACTGTCAAATTTGTATGTTCCTTTCTGCTATAATTAGATTGAAGGTGCAGTTTTGTACTATACTAAATTAATCAAGTTAGCCATGGCTTATAAGGGAAATTCATTCTGAACCATCACATATGGCAGTAGATAGATTAGTCTAACCTTTTTATGAAATATAAAATACTTAGCACTTAATGTAGCACGTTTAAAAGATAGAAATCAGAATAACGAATTTTTTACAAAGAAAAATCAACCATTTATGTTTTTCCATTTGCAAAAGGACAGATATTGTTTATATCCATTACAAAGAGTATTTTATCAATCATATTTAATGTGATACATAATGAATAATAATCAATGAACTAATTACAGTACACATGGTCATAGGATTGGTCTCTTAAAGTTTTCTTTTATTGGTAACTCCTCAACAATTTTGGTATGATAAGCCAAATAATGAAGATTTTTTGTAATATAAACCATTAAAAATAAAAATAATTTACATAAATAAACATACAAGATAGTGTACGTTGAAAAGAAGAGTTTTTGATAAGGAAATGAAACCGTTCATTCTTAGCAAATTTACCAATAATTTTATTAGGGGAATTGAATACATGTAAAATATTTCCAAAGATACGGCATAATATGTTAATATAAATTAGAAAACTTTCTCACAGATGAGAGATTAAATCATTTTATGCATTGGCATGTTAATAGAATTTATTAAGAGCAATAAATTTAATGTTACCAATAAATTTACTGAAAGCACTAGATACTTAACATGATTTTAGAAAGTTACGTTCATGAATATGCACCGTTAATGTCCCTCTTTCCATCATCAAAGGAATATGTCAAGTTGAGAATTAAAAGAACTATCAACATGATAACGAAATGATATTCAGTAGGAATTAAAAAAAGTAGTATAAACATTCATGGAAAAAACTGTATAACAATAACAAAATTGCTAGCTATATTGAACAGTGAACCAAGACTGAAACTACTATGATTCCATAAAGGACTACAGCATATCAGATAGCATGTAATCAACTTATGTTCATCTACATGTTATAGTGATAAAACAGGTGAGGGAAAAAGAAATCTTTTACTTTAAGTAAAAGACTTTGGTCGGTTAAGGAATATACTAATCAACTTAGGTACGGATATTGTTAAGAAATTAAAATTTAATACCAAATACTAAGGCAGCACCTTTTGACCTGCGAACAAATCTATCATCAACCAGTTCGTCTAGCAATGCAGACATCCAGCAACGATTCTCTGAAATATAATATATGGCAACTTGATTGGAACTCACAAAAAAGGCAGATGACGACAACTGTGCGTAAAAAACAACCAGGGCCAGTCCTAGGTCACTTTGGGCCATGGACAAAACTTAAATTTGGACCCTTCCATACACTTACAAGTAATATTATCGAACAATAATAAACACATATAAATCATATGTAGTAATGATTTTCTTAAAAGCTAATTAATTTGTTCATTACATCTCCAAAAATATCAAATTTACGACTTCTTAATCATTTAAAAGACAAAATGTTAAATCGAACAACATCATATAAAAATATTTCTCAATGCACTTTTAAAGCAAAATCACTGATTATATCATCTTGCTCGATATTTTTCAATATCTTTTTCGATGCACAGAAATTCTACCCCATTCAGCCAATCTTAAGACATAGAAGTCCACAAATATGATTGTTATAAGTTCTTGTCTTTGTTGCGTTTTCCAAATAAAAACGTGTAATTGTAAACTTTGAGTAATAAATTATTGTCTTTGTTGCTTTTTCCCTTTTCTGAGAGCAGGATAATTGTTTCATGATGGAACTACTAAATTAAGCTTTAACAATAGCAAAAAAATATTAATGAAAACAACACACTTGATTCATGATTTGCTATCCATTCACCAAATAATCACATTTCATCATTCTTCCATCCAACAAATGGGCATTAACTTCAGAAAAATGCAGTTAACAAGAAGATTAAAATGTTATTTCTTGATTTTTTTTCCCTCTCAATAAGATAAAAGGGTGAATAGTTAAAGAGCAGTAGAAAAAACATAGACATTGAAGTGAAAAGTAAAGCAAACTGGGAAACAAAACTCAACAAATGGCACTAATGTAGTCGGAGGAACTTCAGATGTCGAAGGATTTTGGTCTAGAGGTTTGGGTACTTCTTCAGAATTGGCAAAGGGAGTACAATTCTATTTGAAACAGTGAATCCAAGTAGGGCATTAATATAAAATAGGACTTTTTACCATGTTAG
Source organism: Allium sativum (assembly GCA_030737875.1). NCBI lineage: Eukaryota > Viridiplantae > Streptophyta > Magnoliopsida > Asparagales > Amaryllidaceae > Allium > Allium sativum. The sequence continues at coordinate 1,022,468,281 of CM060909.1, forward strand.
ACCTGTTTAAGAATTGTATAACGCAAATAGACCTGTTTTGAAAGTAATTACAGAAATAGACCTGTTTTGTATTAACGAAGGCGCGTTTTGGAACCTCGCCCAAAGGCGCGATTTGGAAACTCGCCTGTACACTTTTGTTTTGAACTCCATAGCGACTTTCTTGAAATTCGATTTGGACATAACTCGAATTTTATAATATGAAATTCCCATTTTTCTGTTTCATTACTGAAATATAGTTCTATAGATTCAAACGTTTTGTGTTTCAATGAAAACCGACGTATAACGATTCCTATATATTCGAATGTAGATGTAAACGTTAAACTTCGAACTACCACGACATTTAATTAGTATATATAGCTTAACCAAACAACGTAAAACAAATACCAAATTCTAATATTCAAATACAAGACAGATACATAGTCCGGTTAAGGACAGATAAGTTCGAAACATAACAAATACAGATACACGAAATGCAACACACTGACATCGCATCAACAAATATACATCTCCAGTTTAAGCTGCTGAAGTACACCGCTTTCTGTTATGGCCCAGCGATCCACATTTGCTGCACCTGTTTGTTTTGGGTGTTTGATGCTCGTCCATAACATTTTTGAACCTCATTGATTTGGGTCGTCCAGCTAGTCTTTTGATAGTTGGAGGCAGTATTCGTGGACCGTTGTACGGGTCCCAGTATTTCTTATCGCGTACAGGATTAAACTCTGGGTCGTATGTAGCTCTATAACTTTCGACGGAGTACCATTCAGAAGCAAAATCGTGATGTGCTGTATTACTACCAAAACCCTGGGCTGAACAAGCTGCCATCACATGAGCACATGATATCTTCTGCAGAAGTGGGATTCTGCATGTACATGTGACATCAGAACCGTCGATCACAACATCATATTCATCGCCGTAATTGTTAATCACTTGCCATTTATATCGACCAAATCGAACAAGCCTACAACGTCGTGCGTCAATAACACGAGCTTCAATTTTAGCTTCCCATTTTGGAGTAAGTTTCGAATTCAGACCCGCCCCCTTTTCTCGTCTCTTATAGAAATACTCAACTGATTGAAAGAACGTTCTTGCAACCAACGCCTTTATAGGCAAGGATCTGGCGCCTTTTAGTACGCCATTAAAACTTTCAGATGCGTTGGTTGTCATAATATGGAAGCGGTGGCCGTCATCTTTGCAAAGAGCCCAGTTTTCTTCGCAATTTCCTAGGCTTCGTTCAATCCAGTCATGCACCTCCGGCTTAGTTGTCTTGATCTCTTCTCTAAGTTTATTGTATTCAATCACTTCTGAAGCACATGCAGCAGTGTAAAACAAGCCTACAAGCCGCTTGTCTCGATGACCTGCAGCTTGAAAATTTGCTTTAAGATGTCTTGCACAGAACCTATGTTTGTGTGGTTGGTGCCATTTATCCTGCAAAGCGCTTGGAATCCCTTTCATTCTATCAAATATAAATGTAATGTGTCGATTTTGTACGCTATAAATGAACTCACGCATGCATGAAAAGAACCAGGCCCAACTATCATATGATTCGGACTCGACCACCCCATAAGCTAATGGGTAAAGGCAGTCGTCCGCATCTATAGCGGTAGCAACAAGCAGTATTCCTTTGCGCCGTGCAGAGATCATCGTCCATGGGTACTTCCATTTGCGCCGTGCAGAGATCATTTGCGTCGTGCAGAGATCATCGTCCTTGGGTACTTCCATTTGAGGCTCATCACCATCTTCTTCGGTATCTACTGTGTTTGTATCATAGTCATAGTTCAACGGTTCATTGCTGACTCCGGTCCAGCATGTATCATCAACTGTTGTCGTGGCAACCTCCATGCTGTCAATATGTTCGGCATGTTGTGAAGGTCCTGCACCCCATTCTTCGGCTTCTACAGTCAATCTATTAATAAATGCATTTCAGTTAGATCTAACATTTCAATGAGTAATTATAAAACTAACTTGATGTGGAACACATACCTTTGGCTCATATCTAACAATTCTGACTGATCAGTCTGTTCTTCTTCTTGTTGTTGTTGCTGCTGCTCAGCCTCATTTGGTGGACAATACGGATTGGTGTATAAAGGAGAACTAAAGTTGATTGATGGATCATGAGTTTGCAACATTTCTGTGAAAAATCCGAAACCGCTACTCACTATAGGCGGTGTGATTATTTCTTCCACAACATCTTCCACAATTTCTTTTGCTGTTTTTCCAACAAACAACTCAAACGATTTCTTAAAAGTGGAAAACAGTACTTGTACATCTTCATCATCTGAAAGTGTTACGGCTCTCGACCCCGATTCAGTAGGCCAGTTGACCGACAACTCGATATCATATTCGAGAGGGTTAATTCTGGTTGCTTGGAAAACTGTGTCTTTCAAAGCACCAAGTGTGCAACCCCATCGAACTCTCCCTGGTTTGCAGAATCCTCCCACATAACTTCCAATTTGTTGCCCATCCACGACCAATTCACCGTCGTAGTAGATAAGTGCAGTAATAAAAGGAGGTGCCATTGTTGACTTTGTTTATTTTTCTTGAAGTTCTTTGAAGACAAGATTGAAGTGTATGAGAAATAATGTGCTGAAGAGCTATGAAATAGGGAAACCAACTAAGCAACGTCACCATTAAATCAACTTTATTCAACTCAGTGTGCGGTCGTTGTCAAGTCAGATTTAACAAAGCTTTAATCATGTCATCCAATTCAAAATAAAGCTGAATCATAATCAATTGTCCTTTGCTCGTACTAATCACACAAAACAAGCCATGCGTCAGAATTGGAAGAGCTTTATCACAATGGCTTTATCACAATGGACCAATTTACCCGTGTCTAGTCAAACCAGCAAAATACTGTACACTGTACAAACTGTACCCGTGTCAGCGAGTTGTCAATTCTTATTTATGTCATAATGTACACTGTACAAACCAACAAAATACAAAGCTTTAATTCAAACTTCAAAAGCATAAAATAATTCATTAGAAAAACACATACATACAATGCTTCGTGTTGATCTTCCAACTCCTACAAACACACAAATAATAATTCAAACTAAACTTCAGAAACATACAACGACAACGGATTATGAGAAGACGATGAGTATATATAAAGTTTTGAAAGTACCCAAAATACACTGGCGCGATTTGAAAACGCACCCAAAGGCGAGTTTTGAAAACTCGCCCATGTCGCTCCCCTGACAAAACAGGTCTATATTTGTAATTATTTTTGAAACATGGCTAATCATGTAATACAATTATGAAACAAGCCTAAGTACGTAAAAAGTCCTATAAAATATTATCTAGTTAAAGATATAAAAGAAATGCAGCTTTCAGAACTGTTGTAGAAAAAAATCTCAAATTTATAGTACAACATAAGTTGAATTCTGAAGTCCAAAGCAATCTGAATCTGACTTGATTTATAGATGATGCTAGGTTGTAAAATCTTAGAGTTTTATAGACTGTAAGATTGACAAAATTAGAAGAAGTAAAAAAGTCAGAATTAAAAAAAGATATCGGGGAGAACATAGTCTTCATTGAATATCCAAAAGTTGCTTTAGGAAATCAAAATTTGGAAATAGGAAACTGCGTGGGTTGCTTTGGCCTCTGTTCTTGAATGCCAACTGCTGTCTGTGATTAATTAGTAGGGTTTCTAGGGACTAGCCAACTGCTGTCTCTGATTAAACGTGCCCCCTTGGAAACTGGGCCCTGGGCTGTCGCCCAGGTTGCCCAGCCCAAGGACCGGCACTGAAAACAACAATGATACATTATTATCGTACACAGTTGAATTAGAAGAGGATTGAACAGTATGGTGTAAGTCAGTATGATGGCAGTCAAGTTTGGCAGCAATCATTAACGGTTGCAACAGTAAGAAAGATAGGGAAAGAAAACAAATTTAAACATGTGAGCCATTGATTTTACACATAATGATTGGTAATTAGTAGCACAAACTGTAAACTGGAAAGGATAATTTGTGCAAAATAAACTTACCCAACAACTTGCTAGTACTCCATTACCACGTAGAAGTAAGGAAATGACGTGGTCATCTATGGAATTTGGATCCAATGAATTCCGGATAATGTTTGGGCCATGAAAATAGAAGAAAAAACACATTAGCAAAGGGCGGTATGTTTTAAGAAATCCAGTGTCCAAGTTTGGAGAATATACCTGGGTTGTTGTGTAAATCTAGTAGGGCAAAGGTTTTCACTACAAGGAAAAGGTTGATTTCCGACGGCTTTTTGCTGTCGGCGGCCGTCGGAAGCCGTCGGAAAAATCCATCGCAAATTAAAGCGTCGGTAAACAATATTTTCGACGGCTTCTGACACACTTCGTCATTTAATTTTCCGACGGATTGAATCGATTAGTGACGGCTTCCGACGGCCGTCGGAGGCCCTTACTATGATTAACCACTAATACGTCCGCAGCCGTCGGAAGCCGTCGGAAATACTGCATTTTTTTTGTATTTCTGCTACTACTTAGCCTTCCAACACACATTCATCTCAAATCGTCGTACTAGACCATCAGTTTATAACCCAGCAATCACAAATTCATGCAAAACACAACATATCTACAAAAAAACATAAAAAAGAAAAAAAACATAAAATACATACCAAATACATAAGTTACCATCACATTAACAAAAGCCCCACCAAGTCTACAACATCAACCGTACCAAAATATGTCTAGAGTCATAATACATGCAAACCAAAGTCATACCCATACCATAGTCATATCAATACATTCATACATGTACATATGCTCCGAACAACTAAAAATGTACCTATCTAACCATCACTGATTGTCATCTTTGTCGTTTTCTTCAGCGGATCCGGCTGATGAGGGGAAGCGTCCATATGTTTGCGCAAACTCCGCTAAGCGCCGATCTAGAAGCTGAGTCGTCTCAATCGCTTGACGACGATTTTGCTCCTCAAGCTGTGTCACCCTAGCTCTCAGCTCCTCGATTTCTGCTGTGTCAGCTCTACTCTTTTTACCCCGTGTCTGCTTACTGGTGGACTGTAATAATCATTTAAAATAATTTTAACCATGTACTATGGTGGCTTGATGATTAACATATAATGGTTTAACTAGAATAAAAATAGAATACTCATATTTGATCTAATTATTAAATACCAAGTGAAAATTAAACTAAGGTAAAACCAAATGAACCCCGCAAAATCTATAAAACAAAGAGCATCAACCGTTACGTTTTGACAAGTATATACAATGTAGTTATATCAATGTGAAGAGGAGAATGGTGTTTGATGAAACAATAATTGCACTGAAAATTAAATTAAGGTAAAAAGCCTTTACCACTTGATTTCCGAATCCATAACGTCTATTCTGCGTCATCGGATCCATCACTGACTGGAAGATGATGTCCTCATCGTCGGTAGTGAGCTGCTCCTGCCCAGTCTCAGCTAGACGCTGCTGACGTTGCTCCATAAACTTCTCCTGCATGCAAGACCAAATAAGAATGTATCTAAAATTAATATCATGATATATTATATTACTATAATTTAACAATTACTACAAATATTTCTACATATAATGAAATCTTACGTGACTCTTCCTAGACTTGTCGTCATGCCATGTGTATATGGTGTTCCCTTCTGAATCGAGACTCTCGATGGCATGCGTATGGGTGAACACATCCATATATGAGACCGGACCCTGTCCCTCAGCCTCCTGAATTTGATTATTACACGTAATTATTACATTTTAAAAATTATATAGTATATTAATTTTTATATAAGTCGCATTTAAATATTTTTTACCAATTCCTGTCGATACTGCTGAAAGGACTTCGATCCTCCTCGATGCGTGACTGGATTTTTATTCCGATTTGCGCTGTTTCTTTCTGAATCCGTCTGTTCATTCAAAATTTGATACATTATGTACTTATCGAGTAAATATTTTTTATATTTAAAAAAAAAAAAATAGTATACTAACCTTCGCTTCATCACTGTCCCAATACTTTAGAAATCCTTCCCAAATAGCTGCTCCCATCCATGGAGGTTTTTTCATGTTTTTCTTCATTCTTGATATGCCATCTTTATAACATTTTCTCATTTTCTGCACCCAGTACGTCCGAGCCAGCTGTAAATCATCCGTCTCGAAATCCACCTCAGCCTGTATTTCACGTTAAAGAAACATTACTATTAAATGTGTAAGAATTGGACTGGAATAAAACACACACAAGTAAGGACATAGTCATTTGACATGCTAGTCTGACCTTAGTAGCGTTTGTAGCGGATTATTGGATTGCATAATAGCTCATGCAGTCTACCAATTTATATGGTGCAATATATGCAACTTCTATTAAACAAATGAAAACAGTAAACTAATACTGAAAATGATTGGAACCAGATGAGATTTTTCTCTTTAAAAATGCACATCAATCATTTGTATTAATCATTTAATTAGCACTGCACATATGTAATATGTGATGTGCTAAATGAACTGATTGTTTTGCTTTGCACAGACACCATATGTCGTTAGATCTGGTAAGAGTACAAATTTTCTAGAGAAAACAAATTGAAACACTGAATAAATGTGTTTATTTTTATTTATGAAAAAAATTGAACAGTTTACATTAAACTTAAATAAAATCTGATAGATATGTTTATAAAATAGGCATATTTTTATGCATATGAACAATTATAAGTATCTACGGAAAAAAATGTATAACAGATAAGACAATTCACCATCTATTAAATAGTGTTGATGTTTTGCATCATTGTTTTTTATTTGTAAATACTGTGCAAATAGAAAATTGTTTTCTTCTTTGTATAATAAAATTCTCTCCTTCTATAGGCATTAGTGACCGACAATTCCTACTTTAAACATTTCTTACAAATTCTGGCAATGTAGTCGATCATTAAAACGCCAAATAATTATGTGCTTTGATCATATCATTATCTAATAATTTAACAGTGGCTTCTAAATATCCTTGCATGTTCAAGTTTCAATCGTCCCAAACTAAGAATAATTACATATCCAAAGTCAAGCAGGTCTCTAACTTTGACATCAAGTATAATGCATAATCTTAACTGCAAATTCTCATCCACCACTTAATGAAGTGCAAGATAATGGTTCAATTTTTAAAAGTAGTGATTTCATTTCAAAGTAGCAGTTCAATTTCAAGGGAAGTAATTTGGTTTCAAGCACGTAACTAAATTTCAAGGGATTTTATGGTAAGTGTCGCACATGTACACCAAAAATCTCTTTCAATGGATCGAATCTAGAATAACAATTTAATATTTAATATGTTATATACAAAGAGCATTTTGTGAAGTTCGCAATCAAAACAAAATTTGGTGCTTAATAAAGATGATACATGTACAGTATATCATTGAGTAAAAGAAATTAAAATGCAAACAGTATATAAGAAAACACATACTAACACATCCTGCCAAATGACCTCCTGTACGTGAGGTGGGATTAGATCCCACTTAGGCCAACATCTCGACATCCGAGCCTTATATGCAGTTCTCGAAATGTCCAAAATAACCCTCGAAGGTTGCAGATCGAAAATCCTGTGTTAAATATAATATACATGAGTTATAGTAAAAATAATAATTAATATTCTAAATAAAGATTAAATTTTACCCTGTACTCGTAGGAACCAAGGAGATGACTGGACGCTGAGGGGGTTGCGATCCAGAACCCTCTCCCGAAGAATTCCCTCTAGATGACATACCTATCACATACAAACCATTTTAAAAGATAACAATAACATCATATTCAAATTTATTTACGGCTAACTTACACAAACGATATAAGCATCTAAATAAACGACATAAAACATAATGAAATCGTTTATACATGTATTTCATTGGGTCTCATATTCCAAGGAGTACATATTACATTGCAGATTTAATATGAATAGGAAAAACAAAGTTACATGAATTGCATATGACATAAAAGATGTAAAAAAACGATCATAATATTAGAAAATTAAACAGAGTTACATGAATTGCAGAATGTACGTCGTATACTCCATAATTACATTACAACTAGACAGATAATACTCATCATGATCCACATTAGTCATCATCTTCTTCTGATTCAAATTCGGCCTCAGATTCTACATTATCTTCCTCCGCACTCTCAAACGCTTCTACTAAAACATTTGTCTCATCGACCAGAGGACCAAAATCAGCATGGTCGTCTTCAATTAGAATTTCATTGTTTTGTTCGAGTTCTGCCTGATAGGCTCCTTCGTCTGGAATATTCTTCCCGTCGAACGTAAATCTAGCCTTTGTTTTAAAAACTACCGACCAATCTGCTTTATCTCTTTTTAGAGACGGGTAAGGAGCGTAATAAACTTGAAATGCTTGTTTGGCTAGTACAAAAGGATCATACTTGTAATAGTGTGATGTACGCTTAATTTCAATCAGATTATAATCCTTATGCACATTAATCCCAGATCCTGGAACAGTGCTAAACCAATCACATTTAAATAGAAACACCTCCTCCGCGGGTCGTGAGAAATATGTCAGTTACAATATTTGTGTTAAAATGCCATAACAATCATTAATGTGATTTTCAGGATCGTCACTGCCTTTAACGAATACACCTGTATTGTTCGTTAATTTTTCAGCACCGTATTCTTCGGTGTTAAATTTATATCCATTAACAAAATATATTGGATATGTCTTGACCAATCTTTTTGGTCCCATTGCAAGATGTTTCAACCCTTCATCAACAACACAATTTTTGGGTTCATAAACATAATTTGTAAACCAAGCAGAAAATTCTTTACCGATATCTCCGTTTGGATGTTCACGTTCATAAACGCTGTAAGTAGAAATAATTTTTTACATTAATTATCATACATAAGCAAAAATGTAGAAATGAATAAAGCACTAATTGGTATTTCATATTACCTAACAAAAGGTGCAACTTCAGCACAATTTAGAAGAATATAAGTGTGTGCTACATGGAGATCTTTATCGTCTAGCCATACGTCTACACATTTCCCAGAAGGTCGACCATGTTGTCTAAAAATAGAAAAAACTGTTTGGGACGATTCTTGTACGTCTCCTTCGTCATTTCGAGGAACACTTTGAAATGATATATTCACATGATCACTAAAATAATGAGAGAAAAAGAACGAAGCTTCTTCTTCAATGTAAGATTTGCATATCGAGCCTTCAACTTGTGCTTTTTGTCTCACTTTTTTCTTCAAATGATTCAGATATCTATACAAAATTAATTTACATTATTTCATAATTTTAAGTGCAATTAAATTAATGAGTCACATGTTTATATTTACCTCTCAAACGGATACATCCATCCATATTGGACGGGACCTCTAAGTCGTGCTTCAGTTGGAAGGTGAACAGGTAAATGCTCCATTACATTAAAAAACCTGGCGGGAATATTTTCTCCAATTTGCAAAGCAATATTGGAATATCTACTTCGAATATACGTAAGCGTTCCAGTTTTAAAGTAGTCGAACAAAGCTCTTTGTAAAACAAACTAAGCTCCGTTAATACCTTCCACAATTTTAACGGCAGTAGTTCTTTGAACATAACGGGAAATAAATGCTCCATCATTATGTGGCAATCGTGACTTTTCATTCCGCTCAATTTACCATTTTTGAAGTCAACACATCTACGAAGGTTTGATGAAATCCCATCAGGAAATCTTAACCCTTCAACCCATTTTAACACAACTTTAACCTGATTATTATCTAATTCATAACATGCTTTGGGTTTTTTACTCTCATTTGGTTTCATATGAAGCTCGGGACGTTTGCATAATTCTTCTATATCACGCCTTGATTTCAAATCATCTTTAGTTTTCCCTTTAACATTCAAAACTGTGTTAAAAACATTATCAAATACATTTTTCTCATTGTGCATCACATCAATATTATGACGAAGCAGAAGATGTTTCCAATACGGCAACTCCCAAAAAATAGACTGTTTACACCAATTGTGATAAATCGATTTTCCTTCAATTTCTGTTTGAACTCCAGTTTCATATAGCTTTGGATGATTTTCAACCATTTCATATATTTCTTCACTAGACCATAGTGTTGGGGGTTGTCTGGTTTCTACTCTATTAGCCAAAAAAATTTTCTTGTCTACTCTGGAAGGATGGTTTACATGAAGAAAACATCGATGGCAGTCAAACCATGAAATTTTCTTACCATGCGGTAAGGAAAACGCTCGTGTCTCTTCCATGCAATATGGACATGATAAACGACCAGTAATACTCCATCCTAAAAGCATTGCATAGGCAAGAAAATCACTTATAGTCCACAACAAAGAAGCAAACATACGAAAAATTTTCTTCTTTGAAACATCGTATGTTTCTACTCCTTCGTTCCACAATGTTTTTAATTCTTCAATTAACGGTTGTAAATAAACATTAATTCCTTGTGTCGGATCGTTGGGGCCAGGAACAACAATAGTAAGAAACATATATTGTGTTTTCATACACATCCATGAAGGTAAATTATAAGGTGTGATGATAATGGGCCATGATGAGTATTTAGAACCAAATTGAGAAAATGGTGAGAACCTATCCGTACATAATCCTAGTCTGACATTACGACTCCATGCTGCAAAATTCGGATAAGTTTTATCGAGATGCTTCCATGCTTCCCCGTCGGCCGGATGGGTCAACGTACCTTCTTCTTCCGATCTCACCTTATGCCATCTCATATGAGATGCAGTTACAGAAGATGCATACAATCTTTGAAGCCTTGGAGTAATGGGTAAGTAATGCATACGTTTGAATGGAACTTCCTTTCCCTTTTTCTTTCTTGGTTTATATCATTCTTTATTACATATTTTACAATTTCTAAGGTTTACGTCATCCTTCCAAAACAACATGCATCCCTTTACACATGTATCTATTTTCTGATAAGGTAAACCAAATGCCGACATAAGTTTTTTAACTTCGTAGTGATTTTCACACATTAAATTATCTGGCGGCATGTGCCTTTTTGCAGCTTGTATAATAGCTGTAAACTCTGCTTCAATGATGTTGTATTTTGACTTCATTGCAATGTATTCTGCGATTACTGATAGTTGAGTGCCGCTTTTACAACCATCCCACATAGGTTTCTTAGCATTATCCAACAAATCATAAATTTTCTTAGCTTCAATATTTGGTTCTTCATCATTTCCATCATCGTCATCAACTGCATTCATAGGAAACATTGATCGTGCTACGTCTTCGACCATATTTTCAATACAGGGCGTACTAATATTTTCATCAACAACACTTTCTACCTCGGTCTCTATAGGAGTATTTGATACAACTTCTCCATGACGATCCCAAAAATAATACTCGGGTACGAATCCGTTTTTTCACAAATGAACTTTCACAACATCGGGTAACAAATACTTCAAATGTCTACACTTGCTACACGGACAACGAATTTCAGGATCGCTTCCATTATTACTTAAAGCGAATTCAACAAAGACATTTATACCATTATAAAAATCTTCTTTTATTGAACCTCTCTGTCCTCTCCTTTGGTACATCCAACTCCTCCGATCAACAAAATAATCAATCATTTTTCCTATTTGACAAATTTAGTCACAAGTTCAAAATTAATAATGGTTGAAAGCAAATAACATTTTCACTAAGTTAAAAAAAAAATCTACTTTGGCACTTTTTTTTACTGCAACTCTTTTACATGGTTAGGCATCCTACTTTCCATTATAAATAGAGTAAACATTTACAACTATATACTACTTCGTCTCAAACGATTCAACAAAATTTCGGCAGCATTTCCCTTTTGTTTCCTGCATTGTACACATGTACGCAGGAAACAAAAAGAGAAATTAAACCGAAATTTTGTGAATCTTTTGAAACGAAGCAGTATACAAAATGTACATGCTTACTGCGTTTATAACTTGTCCAATACAAGGAAAAATCCAACAAATATTGTACCAGATGAATATAAACGGCCGTTTTTTAATTTGATAAAAACAACTATTTATATAACGATCATGTACAACATCCGTCGGACGGGGCCGATAACACTCTAGGGGATATTAGTCAATTAGATGTGCGCATTTTACTATAAATATACGTTTTACTGCAACACAAAATATTTTATCTTCTCACATCTGCTTGACATTTCAATCAACTTAAAGCCAACTTATTATTAACGTCGTTTCAATAGACATAACTACAATTTAGACTCATGATATTTTTTGTGTATTTAGTCAAAATTTGCACTATGTACTATTCCTATTTCGTCCGTTTATTTTTTTCGTATGCCAACTAACACATACAAGAATGACAAGCGCAAAATGGTGCACATGTACACAAATATCCTAAATTATACAACGGAAAAAACCAAGCTAAATGGGAGCATATTCACAAATACTCAAACATTGCACATAACATTTTCAATTTCACAACATAGCATGAAATATGCACATAATAGGATACTATTGCCCACTACTAGGATATTAGAATCAATTACCATCAATAATTAACCCTAATTTTTGATTTAGGACATAAATAGGTTTAGGAAAAAATTGGATTTTTAAGTAAATTAAGAGATTGTACCTTAAATTTCATGCCCAAGAGGTTAGAGACGAAGCCGGGGAGGATTATACGCGAAGAAATTAAAGTTTGGGGGTGAAAAATTCAAGTTTGGGTGTGGGTTAGGGTAAAAATCGGGTTCTGGAAATGTTTGAGCGAAAGTGGAGAATAGGGGAGAAAGGGAGGCGGTCGGGTGGGTAAATCCGCATATATGCGATGGCTTCCGACGGCCGCCGACGGCCGTCGGAAGGTCCCGTCGAAAGCCGTCGCATATATCCGTCGCAATTTTGCGCATTTCCAGTAGTGTTTGTTCTTCAAAGTTCAAACTGGCGGTAGGAAGACAAACCATCATCAGATGGAAGTTGCGTATGCGAACAATTAAATTGCTTTAATTCAGTGAAAAAATAATTCAATCTCCAACCATGTACAAATGTCAAAACTAAGATCAGTGAGAAAAACAATAGTCTGTGTGTGAAAGCACAAGCCTCATTCTAGGTAGTACAGAAAATAGGTAGTAATCTTGACACAGTCAGTAACATGTAAATTGATCTATCTCCTCTAAATCACCCATTCAAAGGTACACTCAATTAACTTTAGTAAGTTATAAAATTACGACCGTACACAACCAACAAATTGCATATTAACGTCGAAGAAAGTTTCCAACTACTAATCAATTTTAACAGTATAACTTCATAGAGAATAAATCTTGGCTTTAGTCAAGTCGACGACGCTTAGGATTAGAGCAGTGCAATTGGTCGGACCGGCTGCCTTCAGTCGATGAATGATGGGTTCAAACATTCATGAAACGTTTCTGTTAATCGGAACGGAAGACGGATGTAGTGAGGTTTCCTGATAATTGTAAATATTCGATTGCGAAAGAAGGGTAGTCTGATAGCTTAAGATGGGTAGGGCTTCTGATTTTCTACGTCTTTGATAACAGAGTGGTAGAAAGAGACCGTGTTAAAACATGTATGGTAAACAGAAGGAAAAGTGGCGGGCGTACAAATTTCATCCGACTGATCGTAAATAGTGGGAGAAGATGTCAATTTCTTGTTTCTTCGTACATCGCCGAGTGGAGGACCGATCTTCGCATGCGAGAAGAAGTAAATAAGAGCAGTGTAATGATAATCGGGAGAAGAAGATTGGAAGGGTGTGGCTGGGTTGAAGAAGATTAGGAATGAATTTGTTTAGGGATTGGGCGAAATGGGGGCAAAAATGGATTTGGGGACTTGAAACTAAAAGAGTGTTTAAACTATCGCCATTTTCAAAAACTTGGGAGATTAGGTTGCCACGTAAACATCTAGGGTTTCCTGCTTTCTTGTTTAAGTAATAGATAAGAGTGCGACACCATCCTTCCATCTATTTTGTTTTCTGATATAGGTAATATATATATATATATATATATATATATATATATATATGTATATGTATAGAGGGAGGATCCAGGGCACCCCTATTATTTGGCACCCCATTTGCCCCTTAATATTATCCAAGTATTTACATTAAAATAAGTTAGTGGATAGAGAGAGAGTTAGTGGGAAGAGAGAAAAACGGGATTGTGTGGTGGAAATCAGGGGGCTATAGGGGTGCTGCACTATTTGAGGTGCTCTTGATCCTATCTTATATATATATGTATGTATGTGTGTGTGTGTGTGTGATGATTACTTATGGTTTGGCTAGTTTCTTTCAGGATACAGGTAGTTGATTATAGATGAGGAGCTTGGTGGAAAGCTGTCTTGGTTAATGGATGTTTTTTGCTTTGGAACTATTTTTGTGTGCAATTTTGGAGAGTTTTTGTGTTGTTCTATTCTCTTGTATTTGTTGTATTTAGTTTAGAGTGACTAACTTTTGTATGGGAGTAGATATACTTCACTATCGGGTGGTGGCTTTGCCGGAATTCGATATTGAAGTATGATGGACGGTGGTTTATCCGAAGCTCATATATCTACTTTTCTTTACATTCATATAGTCATGTTGTGAGTAGCTTTTGGTTACCTTTCTGTTATGTAGTCGGATTTTGTAGATTTTTTTGCTTATTATTATATATGCTCTCTTCTTTTTAGAAGATCACACATTTTTTGCTTTCAAAAAAAAATGTATTGCAGATTCCAAGAGATCGTGCGTTCATTAATAGCATTGGGAAAACTTATCTAGAAGAAGACCAAATCAGAAAAATATTGAGTTCTTTGACTCCAGAATGGGATCAGAAAACATTGGCAATTGAAGAAGCCAATAATGTCGGTGATGCAACATCCCAGAAATTTCGACAACTGAAATATAGAGTTAATTAAAGAGTTAATTAGTTATAATCAATTTTATATTGATACTTGAGTTAAAATCAAAATATAAGATTTTGAGTATGGATTGAATTCGATTTTTAATTTAGAACGGCTGAATCAATTATTTATTGTCGAATATTTGAATTGAATTGGTTGGACATTTAAAATTGATTTAAGAATTTAAAAATAAACAATATTAAAGTAAATTGGAAATTTTATTTGTCAAAATATATGGAAAATCAGCTTAGATATGTGTGTATTTTTGTGTATAAATTTAACATTTCAAATTTGGAAGCAAACAGAGTTGATGAACAAACGAAATAAAATTGGTGAACCGTTAAATAATTTAAAATTAAAAATAATGTTGGCATCAGAATCCGACCAGACTAATTTTACTGGATTCAGAATACGAAGACGAAGGGATACGAATAATTTTTGTCGTGTTCATAGTTTGTATCGGCGGTACGAAATCTGAACGTTCTGTAGTATTTACGGTGGAATTAATACTAAATTAAATACATAAATACTACCTTCCTCAGTAAAAATTTAGCTGACCTATTCGTTGAAAACGCAGCCTCCCTATAAACCCTATGACACTACGTCGTTCTTATTCTTTTTCCTCTTTCTATAAATCACTCCTTTGTTTCCTTTTGTAAAGACCCGAAAATTCCCGCCCTTTTGAATCGACCATAAACCACACAGGTCTGATTCAAAGGTTGGAAATCCTTGAATACTTTAACTTTGGAAATACAACACATTAGAACAATAACAGCAGACTTTTATAAACATCATAATAATGTTACATCAGAGTACATCGATAAATTAAATTATAGCGGAAGATAAATTACAAGAAATTAATACAATACACAGCGGAAGACTTTCTATGCTCTGGACACAGCTTTAAGCTTCAATCCAAGATCCTGATAAAGAGATAAATATCTGCAAAAAGCTACTCGACTGCCCATGTGGAAAATATGGGAACCCGAGTTTGCCAATGAAACAAACTACAGGTCAGTCATGGGACTGGTATGAGAAATCTAACTTAACTAATCTAATAATAAGGCTAATCACAGGACCACGCCGCTTACGCGGAACGGGTTTACTCCATTGGATTGCCAGTGCATAAATAAATAGTTTTAATACAAAATAACGCAATGACTTTTGAAAATAATGAAATCATTATTAGACTCAAGTCCCATCACACAATGCAACGCAAACCGGAGGATAGAGTTTTACCTTATAATGATCAAATATGCTTAATACGTATAAAACAATATTTTAATATTATTATTAATGTCTAAGCAGTATTAAAATACTTCAAAGTAAATGTATCAATCCTAGACGGCATAGCTACCATATACTATGTCGCTATATATAGTTTACAATCAAATCGTAGTGTCGTACTGGGAATTGGGTTTCCGTCATGAAATCGAGGCTAGGGATCGTCCTCTCCGATTCGAGACACTCTAGCAAATGCCTCAGGATCCGGACTCTGGCGAACCCTTGGATGCGGTAGGGCCGGTCCCCACCTATCGGTAGTAGATTGTCAATTCCTGAACACACGTTTTCCGGTCCCTTTGGACCTCGATATGGCCACTAACAACCTATAAAACCCGAGGTACCTCAATCCATCATCCACAAAAGTAAAATGCCAGCCAGTTTAAGCACTGACACTACTACTAGCTAGAAAGAAACGTGTGCACTCCCTACGGTCCATATCCCGTTTTTTTCTCATACCGGGGTATGAGGCTCGCGAAGTCACGCAATACACAAAGCTATGCCTAAACAGGCTATGCTTCGATCATCATCCACAAGGCTCTACTTTTCAACAAAAGCCTTGATCCATGCATCTTAGCATGCCACATTGTCAATCCATACCATTGATTTCTACCAATATATAACCTCTAAGCTCGTACGCCTCAGAGAAGGGTGTTAACCACCAAACAAATATAGATCTAGCAGAGATCAACAAATATAGCATAAAGGAATACAACGTCAGACATACAATCCATTTACAAGTCCGTTCTGGGTCTGAACGAAACCGGAGGCACCTTATATCTCGCATATCCGAACAATCAACAATCCGTACGGACGGCTACTCCTGACTCCCCTTCAAGGTAGCTACTCCAATCATGGGCCTCAGTAGCAACACATCCATTCGATGTGAAGATCGCCGGTCTTCAATCACCGTCTTCAACTCTTCGACTTAAATCGTCGTATAATTATTTGAAATGATTTGAACTCGGTCTTTTCAAATAATTCTTGAATATTTATCATTTAAATCATTTCATATCGTTAATAGCATTTAATAACTATTTATCGCTATTTATATATATATATATATAGCTAAATCTATTTAACGACGCTTCGGGTCAATGGGCGACCGTGACGCTGTTTTCAATCAAATTTGATTTACACTTATCTCGAAATCTAACCGTTGGAGTTTAACAAAGTTTATATCGTTAACATTAAATTCCACCTTTTTGATTACATCTAAAATGTAAATTTAAAATGCCTCTTTTAATCTAATCTCTTTTATTTACACCTAGAATGTAAATAAACATATAACCTTTCATCCTATGGTTTTATTTACTTTTGCAAGGTAAATAAAATGTACTTTTTAATACTATGTTTCTATTTACATCTAATATGCAAATAAAAATGTGCTTCCTAATTCATGTTTTTATTCACATATAAAATACAAGTAAAAATTTCTCTTTTTAATCCATGGTTCTATTTAGATCTAAAATGTAAATATAAATTTCACTTTTTATTTCTATGTTTTTATTTACATCTAAAATGTAAATAAAATATCCTTTATAATTCAAGTTTTTATTCACATCTAAAATGTGAATAAAAATGTACTTTTTATTTTCATGTTTTTATTTATATCTAAAATATAAATAAAAATATCCTTTTTCAATTCATGTTTTTATTTATATCTAAAATATAAATAAAAATGTCAACTTTTTATAATCATGTTTTTATTTACAACTAAATTGCAAATAAAATTGTACTTTATAACTTCATGTTTTTATTTGCAACTAACTTGCAAATAAAAATGTACTTCATTTTCTATGGTTTTTATTTGCATATAAAAAGGCAAATAAAAATGTACTTTTAAATTTCATGTCTTTTATTCATATCTAAAAGGTGAATAAAATATCCTTTATAAATTCATGCCTTTACTCACATCTTAAATGTGAATAAAATATACCCTTTTAGTTCAAGTCTTTTATTTACATGTAAAATGTAAATAAGATATACTTCTTTAATTCAACATTTAAAATAAAAATGTTATTTATTACTTATGTAACATTTTAAACTAAAAATGTTACTTCTTTCTAATGTCACTGTTTATAACAAGGTGTTATTTTAATCTAAGGTCACTCTTGATAACAAAGTGTTATTTTATCCCAATGTACATTCTTTAACAAAAATATTATTTTAAATCTCATGCTACATTTTATAATAAAAATGTTATTTTTCTCTATTACAACATTTTAAAATAAAAATGTTATTTCTATTTCAATAAGAATGATATTTTTGTTATTTCTAATTTCAACAAAAATTGACAATTTTATATTGTCAATTCTAATAAAATAAACATGACATTCTATTTTGTCAATTCTAATTAAAATAAACATGACGTTCCATTTTGCAAAACTTGTTTCCACATAACATGCCTTAATATCATAATGCCAATAAAAAAAATTATTTTATTTACCTGCCATTACTCTAATTAACTGACCCTTTTATATTAACATGACCATTCTAAATAAGTGACATATTTATCTACAAAGTATGTTTCTAACATAAATGACCAAAAATATATATTTTCGGTTTTACTCTTTTTAAATGACAAAAATGCATATTTTGTCTCATTCTTTTTAATTGACCAAAAATGTATAATTTTGGTTCTTTCTACATATACGATGAAAATTGTGGATTTTATCGTTAACATAATTTAACAATTCTAACTTGTCAAATCTGGCGATTATAATTTAACAATTCTAATTTGTTAAATATGACCATTTCAATAAAATGATATTTTTAGCTAACCTAACATTTCTATATTCTCTTAATGACAAATAAAAGAATATTTTATTTGTGTACCCTTTTCTATATGTTCTAATAACATAAAAAGAATATTTTGTGTGTAAACCTTTTTCTATGTATTCTGATATCATATAAAAGAATATTTTATATGTAAAAATTTTCTATGTTATCCTAATGACAAATAAATGAATATTTATTTGTAATCAATTTTCTATGTTATTCCAATGACAAATAAATGATTATTTATTTGTAATCAATTTTCAATGTTATTCAAATGACAAATAAATGATAATTTATTTGTAATCAATTTTCAATGTTATTCAAATGACAAATAAATGATTATTTAATTGTTCTAATATTACAACACTAACAAAAATGAGATTTTTGTTCTAATATTACAACACTAACAAAAATGAGATTTTTGTTCTAATATTACAACACTAACAAAACTGAGATTTTTGTTCTAATATTACAACACTAACAAAAATGAGATTTTTGTTCTAATATTACAACACTAACAAAAATGAGATTTTTGTTCTAAATAAACATCACTAACAAAATGATGTTTTTATTCTAATAAATTTCGCTAACAAAATAAAATAAAATAAATGATGGTGTGTTTTACTACCTAATCTCATCAAAAAAAAAAAAAAAAAAAATCAACTCAACAAAATCATCCCATTCAGATTTCATACAATCAACAATATGAATTTTAATAACATACATATATAAATTTCACATCTCAATCAATAGATAAATTTAAATTTTAAATTCGAAATCTCACCTTGGTTGGTTTGAAATCGTTTTAATAAAATTAAACAGATGTTTAATTTTAATTAAAAATCCAAATGGCCTCTGTTTCAGTTCTGCTTTGTTCTGGAATGTAGTGCCCTTTGTCACGGTTCCAACGCAGTCAGTTTCGTTGAAATCTGTGATCGGATGCAAAAGTTATAGTCGTTTAACCATTAAGAAATTAAAAATATGATTAACTAATTTAATTTGGTCATTAAGGGTTGTTAAAACTTCTTCCTCAACGTTCGTTACAGGCGAACCCATTTGTCGCGAGAAAACCACTAGAACGCACGATCACCGAGGCCGCCAGAGCATCATCAGAACCTGCCCCTCCGACCGCCTTAGAGCCACCTTCCTCCTCGCCGAACCCTGGCGAACTCACAGCCCTGTGGGCCCCCAAAAACTGCTCCAAATGTGGCGGCTTTGGCTCCCAATTTCGGCCGATTAACACCTCTTCAGATGATCACAACCGTTGATCTTGTAGCTCTCTTCAAGCTCTTCGATATGGTAGTTGAAGATTCTGGAATCGTTGAACGAGGAGGGAGATCAGTGGCCTTCTTTCTTGGAGCACGTCAGCCATTGGAACGAATACGATGGCGGCTGTGTATTTGATTTCTAGGGTCGCGTATTCTTAGTGTATTTATAGCCTATTTTTTTATTTTAATTAATCTATTTTCCAAAAATATCCGTATGTTGATACAAAATTCAAATCAAACCCAACGAGTGTTGCCCCTAGCCAAATACCCCAACTCCGGACACAATGGAATATGTTTCGTAACCCAATTCGGCTGTTACGATCAGTTTTTATTGAAATTAAAGTATAAATCAATATATATTAAATTTAAACATACATTTTAAATTACCGGGGTCACATATGATCTCTAAAGATTCCAGAAAAATTATTTCTAGTTATGTTTTGACGATACGGTTCTAACAAGACTAATTTTGTCGAATTCCGAGACTGTTTAAAAAATGGCCATTTTCAAGTCGATTAAATTTGACTGAAATTGACAAAACACGTTTTCTTTTGCCACGCTCACATATTAATTCGAAAAATTCTGAAAAATTAAACTTAACAATAATTCAACATTCCGATTCTAACAAAAGTGGTTTCGTCGAAAAAAGAGGTCGTTTGCAAAATGACTATTTTTAAGGCCAATATAGTATATTAAAATATATATAAATTCTATAGCGACATTTCTCAATTTTAAACTGGACATAACTTTCTATTTAAAAAGTGAAATTTCAATTTCTTACATCTATTAGAAAGATATGATTAAACAGATTTAAATATTTTTGGTTTTACTGAAATTCGATTTATTTTGAATCCTGTACATTCAGTTAAAGTTTAAAATCAAAATTTCAAACTGCAGCGCTATTTTAAACTCCTTTTATAATTAAATTAAATTTATTCGTTTTTAACTTTGATAAAAATAAATTTTTAGTCGTTATTATTTTAAATAAATTAATTTCAAATATCCAAAATCCCTTAAAATTTCTAAAATAAAATTTTTAAATTGGCCCCAAAATTCCGGGTTGTTACAATCTCCCCCACTTAAAATCTTTTCGTCCTCGAAAAGGAACGAAGCTAAAGGTTGTTTAATTAACCTATCTCAACCTTTAATCTTTATTCGTTTTAATAATTTTATTAGTTGATTAACTCATTAAATATATAACTTTTATATATTCAAAAATCACATTTTCAAAGATCGGGTTATTCAAATATGTTAATTAAAGACTTGTCACTCTCAACTCATTCTATGGCATAACTAACCCCATCTCTAATGAGTTTTCTCATTCTAGGATATTGCTGATCCTATCTCTAATGAGTATTCTTATTGGATATTACTAATCCAATCTTTGATGAGTCTTTTACTCAGTTCTAATGAGTTGTACCCCAAAGATTTGAGCTAACCTGAGCTCTGATATCAACTGTAAAGACCCGAAAATTCTCGCCCTTTTGAATCGACTATAAACCACACATGTCTGATTCAAAGGTTGGAAATCCTCGAATACTTTAACTTTGGGAATACAACACACTAGAACAATAACAACAGACTTTTATAAACATCATAATAATGTTACATCAGAGTACAGAATATCAGAGTACATCGATAAATTAAATTACAGCGGAAGATAAATTACAATAAATTAATACAATACACAGCGGAAGACTTTCTATGCTCTGGACACAGCTTTAAGCTTCGATCCAAGATCCTGCTAAAGAGATAAATATCTGCAAAAGCTACTCGACTGCCCGTGTGGAAAATATGAGCACCCGAGTTTGCCAGTGAAACAAACTACAGGTCAGTCATGGGACTGGTATGAGAAATCTAACTTAACTAATCTAATAATAAGGCTAATCACAGGACCACGCCGCTAACGCGGAACAGGTTTACTCCATTGGATTGCCAGTGGATAAAAAAATAGTTTTAATACAAAATAACGCAATGACTTTTGAAAAAAATGAAATCATTATAAGACTCAAGTCCCATCACACAATGCAACGCAAACCGGAGGATAGAGTTTTACCTTATAATGATCAAATATGCTTAATACGTATAAAATAATATTTTAATATTATTATTAATGCCTAAGCAGTATTAAAATACTTCAAAGTAAATGTATCAATCCTAGACGGCATAGCTACCATATACTATGTCGCCATATATAGTTTACAATCAAATCGTAGTGTCGTATTGGGAATTGGGTTTCCGTCATGAAATCGAGGCTAGGGATCGTCCTTTCCGATTCGAGACACTCTAGAAAATGCCTCAGGATCCGGATACTCTGGCGAACCCTTGGATGCGGTAGGGCCGGTCCCCACCTATCGGTATTAGATTGGCAATTCCTGAACACACGTTTCCCTGTCCCTTTGGACCTCGATATGGCCACTTACAACCTATAAAACCCGAGGTACCTCAATCCATCATCCATAAAAGTAAAATGCCAGCCAGTTTAAGCACTGACACTACTACTAGCTAGAAAGAAACGTGTGCACTCCCTACGGTCCATATCCAGTTTTTGACTCATACTGGGGTGTGAGGATCGCGAAGTCACGCTATACACAAAGCTATGCCTAAACAGGCTATGCTTTGATCATCATCCACAAGGCTCTACTTTTCAACAAAAGCCTTGATCCATGCATCTTAGCATGCCACATTGTCAATCCATACCATTGATTTCTACCAATATATAACCTCTAAGCTCGTACGCCTCAGAGAAGGGTGTTAACCACCAAATAGATATGTATCTAGCAGAGATCAACAAATATAGCATAAAGGAATACAACGTCAGACATACAATCCATTTACAAGTCCGTTCTGGGTCTGAACGAAACCGGAGGCACCTTATACCTCGCATATCTGAACAATCAACAATCCGTCCGGACGGCTACTCATGACTCCCCTTCAAGGTTGCTACTCCAATCATGGGCCTCAGTAGCAACACATCCATTCGATGTGAAGATCGTCGGTCTTCAATCACCATCTTCAACTCTTCGACTTAAATCCTCGTATAATTATTTGAAATGAGTTGAACTCAGTCTTTTCAAATAATTCTTGAATAATTATCATTTAAATCATTTCATATCGTTAATAGCATTTAATAACTATTTATCGCTATTTTTATATATATAAAAATAGCTAAATCTATTTAACGACGCTTAGGGTCAATGGGCGACCCTGGCGCTGTTTTCAATCAAATTTGATTTACACTTATCTCGGAATCTAACCGTTGGATTTTAACAAAGTTTATATCATTGGAATGATCTTCCCAAAGCGGTCCTGACGGTTCCACTTTTGGGAAAATCCGACGGTCGGATCTTTCAGTATAATCGTTTGAAGTTACGATTTCAAATCGCGAACTACAGCAGCGCGATTCATTTTATTTATATTTATATAAATATATAAATATAAATCGTTTGTCGATTTCAACTACTAAGATAGATTCTTTTTATCGCATCTAAAATGACGATAAGAATATCACTTTTATTTCTACTCTTTTTATTGTCCCTAGAATGACAATAAAAATATATCTTTTTATTCTATTCGTTTTATTGTCTCTATTTTGAAAATAAATCATAACATTGAATTCCACCTTTTTGATTACATCTAAAATGTAAATTTAAAATGCCTCTTTTAATCTAATATCTTTTATTTACACCTAGAATGTAAATAAACATATAACCTTTCATCCTATGGTTTTATTTACTTTTGCAATGTAAATAAAATGTACTTTTTAATACTATGTTTCTATTTACACTTAATATGCAAATAAAAATGTGCTTCATAATTCATGTTTTTATTCACATGTAAAATACAAGTAAAAAATTCTCTTTTTAATCCATGGTTCTATTTACATCTAAAATGTAAATATAAATTTCACTTTTTATTTCTATGTTTTTATTTACATCTACAATGTAAATAAAATATCCTTTATAATTCAAGTTTTTATTCGCATCTAAAATGTGAATAAAAATGTACTTTTTATTTTCATGTTTTTATTTATATCTAAAATATAAATAAAAATATCCTTTTTCAATTCATGTTTTTATTTATATCTAAAATATAAATAAAAATGTCAACTTTTTATAATCATGTTTTTATTTACAACTAAATTGCAAATAAAATTTTACTTTATAACTTCATGTTTTTATTTGCAACTAACTTGCAAATAAAAATGTACTTCATTTTTTATGGTTTTTATTTGCATATAAAAAGGCAAATAAAAATGTACTTTTAAATTTCATGTCTTTTATTCACATCTAAAAGGTGAATAAAATATCCTTTATAAATTCATGCCTTTACTAACATCTTAAATGTGAATAAAATATACCCTTTTAGTTCAAGTCTTTTATTTACATGTAAAATGTAAATAAGATATACTTCTTTAATGCAACATTTAAAATAAAAATGTTATTTCTTACTTATGCAACATTTTAAACTAAAAATGTTACTTCTTTCTAATGTCACTTTTTATAACAAGGTGTTATTTTAATCTAAGGTCACACTTGATAACAAAGTGTTATTTTATCCCAATGTACATTCTTTAACAAAAATGTTATTTTAAATCTCTTGCTACATTTTATAATAAAAATGTTATTTTTCTCTAATAAAACATTTTAAAATAAAAATGTTATTTCTATTTCAATAATAATGATATTTTTGTTATTTCTAATTTCAACAAAAATTGACAATTTTATATTGTCAATTCTAATAAAATAAACATGACATTCTATTTTGCCAATTCTAATTAAAATAAACATGACATTCTATTTTGCAAAACTTGTTTCCACATAACATGCCTTAATGTCATAATGCTAATAAAGAAAATTATTTTATTTACCTGCCATTACTCTAATTAACCGACCCTTTTATATTAACATGACCATTCTAAATAAGGTGACATATTTATCTACAAAGTATGTTTCTAACATAAATGACCAAAAATATATATTTTCGGTTTTACTCTTTTTAAATGACAAAAATGCATATTTTGTCTCATTCTTTTTAATTGACCAAAAATGTATAATTTTAGTTCTTTCTACATGTACGATGAAAATTGTGGATTTTATCGTTAACACAATTTAACAATTCTAACATGTCAAATTTGGCGATTATAATTTGACAATTCTAATTTGTTAAATATGACCATTTCAATAAAATGATATTTTTAGCTAACCTAACATTTCTATATTCTCTTAATGACAAATAAAAGAATATTTTATTTGTTTTCCCTTTTATATATGTTCTAATAACATAAAAAGAATATTTTGTGTGTAAAACTTTTTCTATGTATTCTGATATCATATAAAAGAATATTTTATATGTAAAAATTTTCTATGTTATCCTAATGACAAATAAATGAATATTTATTTGTAATCAATTTTCTATGTTATTCCAATGACAAATAAATGATTATTTATTTGTAATCAATTTTTCAATGTTATTCAAATGACAAATAAATGATTATTTATTTGTAATCAATTTTCAATGTTATTCAAATGACAAATAAACGATTATTTATTTGTAATCAATTTTCAATGCATGTTATTTTTATTTTGATATAACATTATCTAATAAAATGTTATTTTATTTTGACATGGCATTTTTAATTAAAATGGCATTTACACTAATATGACATTTCATACGATAATGACACTTTTTTTTATATTAATACAACATGATCAAGCAAGGTGACATTTCATGTTAATACAATATGATCAAACAAAAATGAGATTTTTGTTCTAATATTACAACACTAACAAAAATGAGATTTTTGTTCTAATATTACAACACAAACAAAAATGAGATTTTTGTTCTAATATTACAACACTAACAAAAATGAGATTTTTGTTCTAATATTACAACACTAACAAAAATGAGATTTTTGTTCTAAATAAACATCACTAACAAAATGATGTTTTTATTCTAATAAATATCGCTAACAAAAAAAATAAAATAAATGATTGTGTGTTTTACTACCTAATCTCATCAAAAAAAATCATCTCAACAAAATCATCCCATTCAGATTTCATACAATCAACAATATGAATTTTAATAACATACATATATAAATTTCACATCTCAATCAATAGATAAATTTAAATTTTAAATTCGAAATCTCACCTTGGTTGGTTTGAAATTGTTTTAATAAAATTAAACAGATGTTTAATTTTAATTAAAAATCCAATTGGCCTCTGTTTCAGTTCTGCTTTGTTCTGGAATGTAGTGCTCTTTGTCACGGTTCCAAAGCAGTCAGTTTCGTTGAAATCTGTGATCGGATGCAAAAGTTATAGTCGTTTAACCATTTAGAAATTAAAAATATGATTAACTGATTTAAT
This sequence comes from Allium sativum, assembly GCA_030737875.1. Classification (NCBI taxonomy): domain Eukaryota; kingdom Viridiplantae; phylum Streptophyta; class Magnoliopsida; order Asparagales; family Amaryllidaceae; genus Allium; species Allium sativum. The sequence continues at coordinate 1,022,494,768 of CM060909.1, forward strand.
TTGATCATTAAGGGTTGTTAAACCTTCTTCCTCAACGTTCGTTACAGGCGAACCCATTTGTCGCGAGAAAACCACCAGAATGCACGATCACCGAGGCCGCCAGAGCATCATCAGAACCTGCCCCTCCGACCGCCTTAGAGCCACCTTCCTCCTCCCCGAACCCTGGCGAACTCGCAGCCCTGTGGGCCCCCAAAAACTGCTCCAAATGCGACGGCTTTGGCTCCCAATTTCGGCCGATTAACACCTCTTCAGATGATCACAACCGTTGATCTTGTAGCTCTCTTCGAGCTCTTCGATATGGTAGTTGAAGACTCTGGAATCGTTGAACGAGGAGGGAGATCAGTGGCCTTCTTTCTTGGAGCACGTCAGCCATTAGAACGAATACGATGGCGGCTGTGTATTTGATTTCTAGGGTTACGTATTCTTAGTGTATTTATAGCCTATTTTTTTATTTTAATTAATCTATTTTCCAAAAATATCCGTATGTTGATACAAACTCCAAATCAAACCCAACGAGTGTTGCTCCTAGCCAAATACCATTACTCCGGACACAATGGAATATGTTTCTAACCCAATTTGGCAGTTACGATCAGTTTTTATTGAAATTAAAATATAAATCAATATATATTAAATTTAAACGTACATTTTAAATTAACGGGGCCACATACGATCTCTAAAAATTCCAGAAAAATAATTTCTAATTAAGTTTTTACGATACGGTTCTAACAAGACTAATTTGGTCGAATTCCGAGACTGTTAGAAAAATGGTCATTTTCAAGTCGATTAAATTTGACTGAAATTGACAAAACACGTTTTCTTTTGCCACGCTCACATATTAATTCGAAATTTTTTGAAAAATTAAACTTAAAAATAATTCGACATTCCGGTTCCAACAAAAGTGGTTTCGTCGAAAACAGGGGTCGTTTGCAAAATGACTATTTTTAAGGCCAATATATTATATTAAAATATATATAAATTCTATAGCGACATTTCTCAATTTTAAACTGGACATAACTTTCTATTTAAAAAGTGAAATTTCAATTTCTTACATCCGTTAGAAAGATATGATTAAACAGAGTTAAATATTTTTGGTTTTACTGAAATTTGATTTATTTTGAATCCTGTACATTCAGTTAAAGTTTAAAATCAAAATTTCAAACTGTAGCGCTATTTTAAACTCCTTTTATAATTAAATTAAATTTATTCGTTTTTAACTTTGATAACAATAAATTTTTAGTCGTTATTATTTTAAATAAATTAATTTCAAATATCCAAAATCCCTTAAAATTTCTAAAATAAAAATTTTAAATTAGCCCCAAAATTCCGGGTTGTTACACCTTTCTTCAGAAAATCATTTTTCCAAATCGATTTCCTCTCTAAAAACCCATTTATGGCTGAAAAATCAGTTCCTTCGGCAAATAAATCCTCCCCAAATTTATAGATATTGGCCTCCGCCGAAATCAAAAGTCACAGCCCTTTCATAAATTTCTTCAGCAAAAATTACTCTTCCCCTTTTTTTTCGATGGCCAAACTCTTTTCCCTAGATTGAAAGTCGTGGCGGCCACCGCGTGCTCCTCCTCCTCTTATTTTTAATGGCCATTAGTTATACCCTGCCTGAGATCATTTCTATCCCCCAAAATTGAAAGCATCTTCCCCAACTCAATTTTTAAGGCTTTCACCATAGGCTATCATCACAAGTGCTTCTCTTCCTTGCTTTCTATACCGAGACTGCGCACGCTATTGTCGAGCAACCAACACCTACCCGAGCTCCGGCCTCTTTCCTTCCACTCCTACACTTATAAGGCGAGTATAACCTCACGATAAATCTTTGGTTCAAGTAGGTTAGCTTCGCAGGAACTAGAGTTGGGTTCGAGTGTTATTGACAAAGTTTTAACCTTGTTGGTCACTGCATGTCACATTATAAAATTAGTTGGATATAGATGAATAGAATTAACTTGCTTGGCTATAAAATTAGTCGATTCAGGCGGATGTTTAGCTTTATGCATGCTATTAACTAGATTGTATTTGTTCTACAGTGCCAATAAATGGACTAAACCTACTACCCATATAATTAAGTGATACTGGAAATGAATAATTATTTAATCTGGAAATTAAATTCAAGTACCATGCGAAACTTGAATGCTATGTCATTATCTGCAATGGAAATCATTTGGAAGCCTTCACGGTTCAACACTTCTGCATAGCTACAAAGTGAATCACAAAGGAGACTGAATAAAGACATCCATAAACCAAATAATAACCAAATATAAGGAATTTTGTTCAATAAAATTAGTCAGATATAGATGAATGAAATTACCATAACTGTTGGTTCACCTTATTGATGATATCTCTATTATGTATTGTCTTAGTTGTGCTTTTGCTAGTTGAATATAACCTACCTGAGTTTAAAAATATAACTTGCTACGTCTAGACATTTTTTGACCCTGAGATAGTTGTCTGCAACCCAAAAATGATTATGTATTAGTATATATTGTTAAATTTTGATTATGTTATATTTTGTTGAAATCTGAAATTATGTGCACCGACAATTACAATTTTCACATAAGTAATGTCTGGGCTATGAACTTGAGGTTAGTGAAAACTTGTACTTCATTATTTCACTGGCATGTTGACTTGAAGCCAAGCCTGAATTCATAGTAATATTTGTTCATAGGTATACGTATGACATCTCATTCCAGCTTTATACACGTCTATTTAGATCAGCGAATATTGTGTCATATTGGATTTACAAATTATTAACAGTTTTCAGCAATGGGGTTATCTTATTATTATTATTTTCAGGAAGTTAACAGTTCCAAAATATACTGTCACTATGCCACTCGTTCAAAAACTTCCCATGTATAATGTTCGTTCCATTTTGGGGTGAAGCTATCGAGAATAGTCCTTGTTCGAAGTTTAAACCCACTTTTGTCCATATTTTGCTACATAGTAAGTATCGGTAGTGCTTTTCCATCCTAACAACAGATGGTTGATGATAATGAGAAATGTTGAAACCCGATATAAAAATCTAATCTAGTTTATGTCTAAGCATATAAAAAAGTTCATTTTTGAATGTTTTTCTTTTTTTGATGTATTTCCTTTTTACTGTAAATATCTAACAGATGAATCAACCAATACATTTAATGATGTTGAAGTTTTTATTTGTTGCATGACTTACGCCAAAGACAAAATATTTAGGGGAAAAGATTGACAGTGAATGTAGAAAACTGGGTAGGGGCAACCTGTTAATTGTTAGGAACTTCCAGAAATTAGTGAACCGTGAACATCAAGCAACAAGTCAAATTGGTTAGTATGATTAGTAAATTTATTAATGATAATAATATGAATTTAGCTTGAATCTTTACTAAGATCAAAGAACGTAGAATTTCCAAGTTTTGATTGCTAATTAAAGTGGCTATATATTAGAGTCGTTATGCTCTAGGATATATATGAATACGCCGGTATAAAATGAGTGCCAACCATTAATTGTTTGTTGTGAATTTTCCTAATGGGTCTGGGTACATTACTTGTTTATTATGTATTCCTATTGAGGTTGGTTGTTACTATGTAGTCATCATTTATATTTAAGACATTTTTGTATATGATCATATTTTCTATGGCCTGTATTTAGGCCTTACGTGCAAGGTAGGAATCTTTTCTTCCTTGACATTCCTGATAGGATTTAATCAAATACAGTATAACCAAGAAATATGTGATGTTGAATGTAGTTCACATATAGTAGAATGATTAAATCTGACCATCTAAATGTAATATAACTAGAAGAATGGTTACTCCAAGAATGTCATGTAGCTTTTATTTAGAACTGCTGTCTATTATTAATATAAAACTCATGCTAAGAACGTGGACACGCATGTAGAATTCCATTCGTTTTATACCCTGTGAAACAGATATGTTGCTACTTCCTACTTGAAACTGAAGCACACTCTATCCTTTATAGTACACACTACTTTTTTATAAACCCGAAAGCATTGTTCACATTCGATTCGAATACTTGGGGGTCTAATTGCGTACCACATATAATATGTTTGTGGTTGTTAATAAACTCCCTGTGCTTTGCTTAAAAACTTTCACATAGTCAACCACTACCTCAATTGGTAACGGTTGATACCTAACTACATATATGTTAACATATATAAATCTTAAAAATTTGGAATATCTGTACATCGTGGAATTGGCTTAGGTTGCATCTATTTTTGGTTTCCGAAGTAACAATATATAGATATCCCTAGGACTTGGAAGCATGCAACCCTTAATTTGGTTATAAATTTGTGCTACTTGTACCCGTTGTGCATTTCTTAAGCATTATTTTGTATATATGTGGTGGTCGGTGCATATGTGTATCATCAGCATACGTGTATACATATATATGTTGTTCTGACTTGTTTCATCTCGAGTTGCTATGCTAATATCTCATGTTCGGTATGAAAAGCTGAGGCCCGTCCATACGTGTATACACGTGCGGATAGGCAAGCTCTCATGACACCGGTCCCTGAAGATATAACTGATATGAACAGATACCACACTTGATCCCATTGTTGACATAGTTTAGATACTGCATCCCTGAATGTTTTTGCATGTCATAGAATTGAAGTTAGAATCAACTGTTATATTTCAGTTTCTATTAAAGTTAATTTACTTGAACAAATGATTAATCCTGACTCGAATGTTTTATGTCTTTGCATGAAATGCTCGGGTCAGACCCGAGTGATACAGATTTAAAGATCACAGCTTAGGATTCGAAGATTGGTGATGCTGGGGTTTCAAAGACGGCGCACTCTGAAGATTTTTAACCAGTATATATATTTATCTTGTATTTAAACCGTATTTTCAGTTCCGTTGTACACAAACGCCTTGTATTCAAAAAAATATGATTATATATAAAGTTTTATTTTCACTATTCAATATGGTGTTATTTATTTACTCTTTGTTTATGTGTTGATTCTGTTTTTAACTCTGTAAGCTAAATAACAATCCGTCGATTTGAACGTTTAAAATTGGTTTAATTACCAATTTAAAGCGATCAAAAAGGCGGGACGTTACAAGTGGTATCAAAGCTTTGGTTTATTCAAAGCTTAGATTATTGGGTTTAAAAACGGATTTTGAAAATAAAAAGGTTTTGAAATAAAATTTTGGAAAGTATAAATATTTTTAAATAAATTTTGAAAGGTAAATTATTTTGGAAATATTAAGTATTTTGAAACTAGTATTATTGGAATGAATACAATGGAAACAAAATTATTTTTGAGATTTAAATTTTCTCGGAATCCCCAGTCTTCGGATCTAGATTTGCCAGAGCTGTTCTCTAATAAGGTCCCCTTAGATTTGAATCTCGAATCCATCATCAGTGAATCTATTTCTCTAATCGTGTATTTTAATAATCTAAGACAACTGAAATGAGAATTCAGATGGAAATTTGAATAAAAGAAAATTTTGAGATCGTTTCAAGGATGAAACGATGAATTTATTTCTATATCCGGAATGTAAGTTAATGAAATTAAAACCAAAAAGTTTATAATTGGAATTTGATTTTGTCAAATGATATTACTAATTTATTTGAACGTGGTAAGATGATTTATAATTGGATTCAAACCAGTAATGTATAATCGAATACAAGAATTCAATAGTGAAGTATAAACTTGTTAATTAATTAACAAGAAGTGACTTGTGAATGAGAGTTGTAAATAGACCGGGATGTGAATGAACATTTGAAAAGAGATTTGAACTTACATGGAGTCGATTTGATGTGGCAAGTCCAGATTCTTATAAAAGGAGTAATATTCTTTTTTTTAAGTAAACAATATGTAAAAGAAAAAATGTTGCGAATGAAATTGTGGATAAAAAAATGGAGTTGACCAGTACAGTAGGATTATTCCGAAGATCGGAATATACTTCGAATAAGAGATTATTCGAAAGAAAGTTATGTATGGGAGACAATTCTGTCAAATTTCAGGGAAGTACTATTCACTTTCCGTTTTTAATCAAAATTATATATATATTATTAATTAACCGTTTATGTATTCAAATTAATGAATCTAATATATTTTAAAGTTAAATATCTCAAAGTCGTAAATTATTGTTATAATCAACAATTTTCGTGAAAGAAATGAATTCTTAACCAGAATCCAAAGATTATGAGAATGAATATTTTGTTGGTATCCGAAGCCATGAACTTGACCTATTTCAAAGTTAATAATGTTGTTCAATTAAGGTATGAGAGGTAAATATACCCCAACTTGACTGACTTCGTGGTTGACTAAGAAATGGTTAAGGTTCGATAGCAAGAGTAGTTAAGTGAAGAGTGTTAGCAGTTAAGTGAAAATTGCGGTGTTTTATTTAATATCTATTTAAATCCAAATGACGAATTTAGAGATGTGTTCCATGAGAATAATGTATATTTTCTGTAGGAAATAAAGATTTGTGAATATATGGAATGATAATAAATCATTTTCTAGAATTATAGAAATTAAATATGATAACTGGAAATGTTTCAAATAGATCGTGAGTGGTTAACATGTTTTGATAAATTAGAATGACAAGAGCTTGAGAACAAAAAGCCGCATTTCGAGAACGAAGGATGGCAGAACATAAAGAGAAGCAGATTCGTAAATTGAATCTAAGAGTTGTGTAAGTAATGATTTGATAAGCAATTAAGAAACAGAGTTAAGAAATTTAGAAACTGACTAGAGATTAGTTAAGTCAAATAATTTCATGAGTGTTGATCTGATGTTGGTTCCAGCCTTCGGGGTCGATACTTGGGGAGTTGTTCGCTTGCAAATTTACAGTCGAAGGTTGTGAATATGGAAGAGTAATAGTGCGTGGATGAGAAATGTGTTATAAGAGTGGAAAATTCTGAAATTTTGAGAGCATAGAGATTTGAGTAAGCGATGAATTTAATAATTGGAGAATTGGAAGAAAAATTGGTTTATAACCAATAGATTCGTAATTTTGAGTTTGAAAAGTTATCAAATAGCTGAATTGATTAAGAAATCAAAACTGAAAATTTGAAATTGGAATGGAATTTGAGGATATTTGATTGAGATATTGGATATAGAAATTTCTGAAACTTATTTGAAAAAAATTATAAGAATTCAGTGAATTGGAAAACTAGTGATTTGGAGGGTAATCAGATTGAAATGAAATTTTACGGAGTTTATACGAGATATTTGAAATATGATTTGGAAAGAAGATCTTATGTAAGTTAATATAAGTATGATTTTGAGGAATATGAAATGAAGTACTATATGTACATAGTAACATATGATTTCAATAAAAATAAGAGAAGTATCATCGTTCTCCTTTGAATTTCGAGCTTAGTTGAGATGTGCTGCTGGTGGTGGTAGGTTGTCCGGACGTAAAACTCATGAGTTGTCATTGTTCCTGAAAGAACACGGCCGTGTAGCGTAATTTGCAGGGCTGTAGATGGCCTACGGCGGATGGATGTTTCTTAGGGGAACCAAGCGTAACCATTGTGTCTGCTGCAATCTACAGTCATGATAATGGCATAATTCGCAGAGGTGTGAAAGCTTAAGGGTATGGATGTTTCCAGAGGGAATCAGGCGTAACCATTGTATACCTGCGGTCCACATGGCATATCTACAAGTGAAAGAGATGTAACCACTAGAGTTACTAAAGGTAGAATAGAGCCATGTGATGTTTGAGATATCTTAGTGATGTGGAGCCACATGTTTGATGCAGCATTGTGTCTTCATAACATGATTTATCGTTGTATCCTGATTTGTCTTTGTGATTTGATTGATCCTCGTGTCTTGATCTATTTTCATGGTTTGTTTTGGTGACCTTGAGATGGAGCAGGCAATGCTCAGTGACCTCAGTTCTTCTTTTGATTCTTAAATATTTTTGGTTGATCTGTCCCCAATGAAATTGGCAAGGAGGTGATTTCCTACAGATACAGATGTTTTCTGGGGGATCTAGACGAAACCATTGTGTATCTGCGATTCATGAACAATCAACATATCAATATCACATTGGTACTTTCCGTATCTGTTTTAAAAGAATTTTTAAAATATTTTCACTGGGAGTTGAAACAAGAATATTTAGTACTTGGAGATTTTAGTCGTGCGCCTGACCATCGTATGTCTAACATCTGTGAGAACGACAACAGATTTGTCAAACTTCGAGTTATCAAATATTTTCAAATCAATAATTTAAATTAAATAAGTTAATAAACAGAATTTCAAAGTGTTTTCAAGTCCGTAGTTTGGAGTAATAATACAAGTATTTTCTACACGAATTCCTTAATATATATAAAAGATTTCGGATTTTGAAATTTTCAAGTCGACAATTTGTAACTTGAAAAGGAGATGTTATTTTCACTTTCCAATGAGTGTTTGGAAAAATTAATTGGATTGAAAGTAAATAAACCGAGTTAAACTTGGATTGTGCAACGTTGGATAAGTAAACGTTAAGAGATGGGGTTTATGAAGAAATTGGAATAATTTGAGATGCATAAATCCAACTTATGTAGAAACTGAAATTTAAAAAGAGATTAGTTTTGAAAAGAAATTATATGATTTTGAATCTCTTAGAGGTTTAGATAGAATGAGGAATTGAGAAATATTTCAAAATAATTTGTGATTGAAATTGGTCTGAGAAAATTGAGTATAGTTTCAAAAGCATGAAATAAATAAATAAAGACCAATTCGGAAGACGAAGAAAATTGTGTTTGACTAAATTTGACCTCCGACTATAAGAAAAGGAAATTGATTTTTTCGAGTTAATTGAATACGATAGATAAACATTGATGATCAATGATTGAAATATCGATACTTAAATTAGCTGTAGGGAATTTTCACGTAAGTATGAAAATTTGAAGTATACATTGGTATAACTATAACGATCTCTCCTTTTCAGGGATGAAAAGATTAAAAGGGGGAAGATTGTAACGTCCCAGAAATTTCGACAACTGGAATATGGAGTTAATTAAAGAAATACTAGTTATAATCAATTTTATTTTGATACTTGAGTTAAAATCAAAATATATGATTTTGAGTATGGATTGAATTTGATTTTTAATTTAGAACAGTTGAATCGATTATTTATTGTCGAATATTTGAATTGAATTGGTTGGACATTAAAATTTGATTTAAGAATTTAAAAATAAACGTTATTAACGTTAAGTAAATTGGAAATTTTATTTGTCAAAATATATGGATAATCGGCTTAGATATGTGTGTATTTGTGTGAATAAATTTAACATTTCAAATTTGAAAGCGGACAAAGTTGTTGATGAACAAACAGAATAAAATTGGTGAACCGTTAAATAATTTAAAATAAAAAATAATGTATGCAAAAAGCGTAAGAAACCGACCAGACTAATTTTATTGGATTCAGAACGTGAAGATGAAGGGATATGTATAATTTTTGTCGCGTTCAGAGTTTGTATTGGCGGTACGAAATTTGAACTTTCTGTAGTATTTATGGTGGAATTAATATTAAATTAAATACATAAATACTACCTTCCTCAATAAAAATCTAGCCGACCTATTCGTTGAAAACGCAGCCTCCTTATAAACCCTATGACACTTTCTTATCCTTTTTCCTCTTTCTATAAATCACTCCATAGTTTCCTTTCTTCAGAAAATCATTTTTCCAAATCGATTTTCTCTCTATAAACCCGTTTATGGCCGAAAAATTAGTTCCTTCGGCAAATAAATCCTCCCTAAATTTATAGATAGTGGCCTCCGCCGAAATCAAAAGTCACGGCCCTTTCATAAATTTATTGAGCAGAAATTACTCTTCCCTTTTTATTTTCAATGGCCAAACTCTTTTCCCTAAATTGAAAGTTGTGGCGGCCACCGCGTGCTCCCCCTCCTCTTATTTTTAACGGCCATTAGTTCAACCCTGCCCAAGATCATTTCTTTTCCCCAAAATTGAAAGCTTCTTCTCCAATTCAATTTTTAAGGCTTCCACCATAGGTTGTCATTGCAAGTGCTTCTCTTCCTTGCTTTCTGAACCAAGACTGCGCACGCTATTGTCGAGCAACTAGCACCTACCCAAGCTCCAGCTTCTTTTCTTCCGCTGCTACAGTTATAAGGTGAGTATAACCTCATGATAAATCTTTGGTTCAAGAAGGTTAGCTTCGCAGGAACTAGAGTTGGGTTCGAGTGTTATTGACAAAGTTTTAACCTTGTTGGTTACCGCATGTCACATTATAAAATTAGTTGGATACAGATGAATAGAATTAACTTGCTCGGCTATAACTAGTCGATTCAGGCAGATGTTTAGCTTTATGCATGTTATGAACCAGATTGTATTTGTTCTAAAGTGCCAATAAATGGACTAAACCTACTACCCATATAATTAAGTGATACTAGAAAAGAATAATTATTTAATCTCGAAATTAAAAAAATATCAAATTCAAGTACTATGCGAAACTTGAATGCTATGTCATTATCCACAATGGAAATCATTTGGAAGCCTTCACGGTTCAGCACTTCTGCATAACTATAAAGTGAATAACAAAGGAGACTAAATAGCGGCATCCATAAACCTAATAATAACCATATATAAGGAATTTGTTCAATAAAATTATTCGGATATAGATGAATAAAATTACCATGACAGCTGTTGCACCTTATTGACGTTATCTCTACTGTGTATTGGCTTGGTTGTGCTTTCGCTAGCTGAATATAACCTACTTGAGTTTAAAAATATGAACCTGCTGCGTCTAGACATTTCTTTGACCCTGAAATAGTTTTCTACAACCCAAAAATGATTACGTATTGGTATATTTTGTTAAAACTGGATTATGTTATATTTTGTTGAACTCTGAAATTATATGCACCGACAATTACAATTTGCACTTAAGTAATGGTTGGGCTATGAACTTGAGGTTAGTGAAAACTTATACTTAAGTAAAGCCAAGCCCGAAATCATAGTAATATTTGTTCATGGGTATATGTATGACTTCTTGTTCAAGCTTTATACACGTCTATTTAGATCAACAAATATTGTGTCATATTGGATTTACAAATTATTAACAGTTTTGAGCAGTGGGAGTATCTTATTATTATTATTATTATTTTTAGAGGTTAACAGTTCTAAAATATAATGTCACTATTCCACTTATTCAAAAACTTCCCATGTATATTATTCGTTCCATTTTGAGGTGAAGCTATCGAGAATAGTCCTTGTTAGAAGTTGAAACCCACTTTTGTCCTTATTTTGCTACACAGTAAGCATCAGTAGTGCTTTTCCATCCTAACAACAGATGGTTGATGCTAATGAGAAATGTTGAAACCTGATATAAAAATCTAATTTAGTTTATGTCTAAGCGTATAAATAAGTTCATTTTTGAATGTTTTTTTTTCCTTTTTGATGTTTTTTATTTTTACGGTAAATATCTAATAGATGTATAAACCGATATATTTAATGATGTTGAAGTTTTTATTTGCTGCATGACTTACGCCAATAGACAAAATATTTAGAGGACAAGATTGATAGTGAATGTAGAAAACTGGGTAGGGGCAACCTATTAATTGTTAGGAACTTCCAGAAATAAGTGAATCGTGAACTTCAAGCAACAAGTCAAATTGGTTAGTATGATTAGTAAATTGATTAATGATATTAATATGGATTTAGCTTGAATCTTTACTAAGATCAAAGAACGTAGAATTTCCAAGTTTTGATTGCTAATTAAAGCGGCTATATATTAGAGCCATTATGCTCTAGGATATATATGAATACCCTGGTATAAAATGAGTGCCAACCATTTATTGTTTGTTGTGAATTTTCCAAATGGGTCTGGGTACATTACATGTTTATTGTGTATTCCTATTGAGGTTGGTTGTTACTGTGTAGTCATGATTTACATTTAAGACATTTTTGTATATGATCATATTTTATGTGGCTTGTATTTAGGACTTATGTGCAAGTAGGGGATCTTTTCTTCCTTGGCATACCTGATAGGATTTGATCAAATATAGCATACTCAAGAAATATGTGGTGCTGAATGTAGTTTACATATAGTAGAATGATTAAATCTGACCATCTAAATGTAATATAACTAGAAGAATGGTTACTCCAAGAATGTCATGTAGCTTTTATTTAGAACTGTTGTCTATTGGTTATATAAAACTCATGTTAAGAATGTGGACACCCATGTAGAATACCATGCATAAAGTTTATACCCTGTGAAATAGATATGTTGCTACTTCCTACTTGAAACTGAACGCACACTCTATCCTTTATAGTACATACTACTTTGTTATAAACCTGAAAGCATTATTCACATTCGATCCAAATACTTGGGGTCTAATTGCGTGCCATATATAGTATGTTTGTTGTTGTTAATAAACTCCCTGTGCTTTGGTTAAAACTTGTGCATAGTCGATCACTACCTCAATTGGTAACGATTGATACCTGACTACATATATGTTAACATATATAAATCTTAAAAATTTGGAATATCTGTACATCGTGGAATTGGCTTGAGTTGCATCTTTTTTTGGTTTCCGAAGTAACAGTATATAGATATCCCTAGGACTTGGAAGCATGCATCACTTAATATTGGTTAAAAATTTGTGTCACTTGTACCCGTTGTGCATTTCTTAAGCATCATTCAATGTATATGTGGTGGCCGGTGCATTTGTGTATCATCAGCACATGTGTATACATATATATATTTTTCTAACTTGTTTCGTCCCGAGTTGCTTTGCTAATATCTCATTTTCGGTATGGAATGCTAAGGCATGTCTACACGTGTATACACGTGTGGATAGGTAAGCTCTCTTGACACCGGTCCCTGAAGATATAAATGATATGAACAGATACCACACTTGATCTCGTTATTGACATAGAACAGATAGCGCATCCCTGAATGTTTTTGCATGTCATAGAATTGAAGTTATAATCAACTGTTATATTTCTGTTTCTATTAAAGTTAATTTAGTTGAACAAATGATTAATCCTGACTCGAATGTTTTTTTGGTTTTGCATAAAATGCTCGGGTCAGGCCCGAGGGTTACAGATTTAAAGATCACAGCTTAGGATTCGAAGATTGGTGATGCTGGGGTTCCGAAGATGGCGCACTTTGAAGATTTTTAACCAGTAAATATATTTACCTTGTATTTAAACTGTATTTTAGTTCCGCTGTATACAAATGTCTTTTATTCAAAAAAAAAATCTGATTATATATAAAGGTTTATTTTCTTTATTCAATATGGTGTTATTTATTTACTCTATGTTTATGTGTTGATTCTATTTTAACTCTGTAAGCTCAATAACGATCCGTCGATTTGAACGTTTAAAATTTGTTTAATTACCAATTTGAAGCGGTCAAAAAGGCGGAACATTATAAGTGAAATGATGATTGAGGAGTTAATCGGAAATTTGATGTCTTTTGAAGTTCAATTACAGAAAAGAAAATAAGCCAACTTAAAAGAAATCCATAGCACTTAAAGCAACAACGAATGGTTTTGATTCTAGCAGCAAAGACGATGAATAAATTGCTTTAATGACTAGGAATTTCAGAAAATTCGTGAGATATAAAAAAGAAATAATTTTCAGAGAAATAATTAAGGGAGTTGGGAAAGAAATGACGATCGTTGTTATAACAGCAACAAACCTGACCATATAAAGAGAATGTGTCCATATCCAAATAAAACAAATAAAAAGACAGACAATAGTAATTTATCAAAAAAAGAAAGAGGGCATACACAGCAACTTTAAACGATTCAGATTCATCATCAGTTGATGAAGAGCTAGAAACCAGAAATTCAAATATGTGCTTCACAACGATTCATAATTCAGAAAATATCGAAGAAATGGATTTAAAAACCAGGCACACCTTAGTTAAATTTATTTTTTTGGTTGATTTGAATGAATGGATGTTTTGTTTGAATTTAAAATTTAAATTAAAATTCAAATTTGAACTTTAAAATTCAAACTTGAACTTTAAAATTCAAATTTGAATTTTGAAATTCAAAATAATAATAAAAAATATAATAATAACAAAATAAATTTTAGATGTTTGTTAGAATTAAAATTATTTCAGGAAATAGTAAAACCTGAAATATAAAATGATAGTATAATAAAACCAAAAGCTGAAACAACATGTCCTTTGAAAATTTTACATGTATGTCGACATACATAAATAAGCATGTCGACATATAGACCAGAAAATGAAATTTAAAATTTGACCTTTCAAAAGTTTAAACTTTCAAACTTCCTTCTAACTTTTCACCAACCCCCAAGGTTTGAAAAGATGTCATTGATTTCAGAAAAGTTATGACCATTCAATCTCTATTTAGATATATATGTATATATATTCAATATTATTCTCTATATATCTCATTCAAATTTCAAACAACTTCGTTCATATCTATACTCTTCAAAAACTCTTTAATGGCTTCCTCTAACAACCCTAAACAATGAGATTATCCAAAACCAACAAAGGATATCTCTACGTACAATGATAGAGAAGCAAAAATTGCCAATGTTGACTACCTAGCAAATGGAAAAGTCAATGCGGGTGCCTTTGCAATCTTGAAGATTTACCATCTTATAATCTTCGTTCTCTCTTTGAAGAAAATGGAGTTTTGAGTCTAATAGATTCACGGGATAACAATGAAGTATGTTATCCTAAACTAGTTAAAATGTTCTATGCAAATCTAAATTCTGGCTTTTTACGAAGGAGATGAAAATCAAGTATGGAGTAGCGTAAAAGGCACTCAAATCGTTTTAGATTGTGAAATTTTGGGTAATATCTTGAATTGTAAGAATACGAGCTCGGATTTTCCGGATTCCAAATCAATGAAACGGATTTGGAAACCTTTCATCACTTATTTTGAAAGTGATGCTCATTTGGAATTCAAAAATCGTTTTTTCTGCCTAAAAGCAAGAATTGTTAACCTCCTCCTTCAACATATCATCACTCCTCGTTCCGAAACTTAAACAACCCTACCATCAAAGTCCAAACAGCACTCTTTGCTATTATTGGTGTTTATGACAATTGACCGATATGATTTTGAAAGAACTTAAGCCCAAAGAAATGTCAGCAAGAGAAAACACTCTTTATTATGGAGTTTATCGTACTCGGATTTTCAAATAGTTTGGAGTTGATCCCAAAGGAAAAGAATTTGTATCAAGAAAGGTGTTTGACTCCACAAATATACATCTTATGCAATTTCCACTCACCTTCAAGCCTTATGAGACATTCGAAAATAAACAAGCTCGAATGCAACAAGAACAAGATCGTATGGATATCGAAGAAGAAGAAACTTCTTTGGTGTAACAACCCGGAAATTCTGAGCCAATTTAAATTTTTTATTTTGGCAATTTTGATGAATTTTGAATATTTAAAATGAATTATTTTAAATAATAACGACGAGAAATTTATTTTGAATATAATTCGAACGTATAGATTTATATAGATCATCGTTAGAATGTAAATAATTATTTATAATTAAAAAAGGAATTGAAAATGGTGCGATAGTTTGAAAATTCGATTTTAAACTTCAAATGAATGTACAAGATACAAAATAAACCGGATTTTAGCGAAACCAAAAATATTTGAATCTAATAGAGAATATCTTTCCAACGAATCCGAAAAATCGAAATTTCATAGCGGGAATCAAAAGTTATGTCCAATTGAAAATTCAGAATAGTCGTTATTGAATTCTGGCCCTTAAAAATGGAAATTTTGCGAACGACCTCGGTTTTCGACGAAACCACTTTTGTTGGATCCGGGATGTCAAATAATTGCTAGATTCCAAAATTCATAATTTTCTGAATCAATTTGTGAGCGTGGCGAAGCTAAACGTGTTTTAACAGTTTCAGTGAATTTTGATCGACCAGAAAATGACCATTTTTCAAACGGTCTCAGAATTTGACGAAATTAGTTTTGTTAGGACCGTATCGTCAATACGAAGTTATAAAATATTTTTCGGGAATTTTTAGAGTTAGTATGTGGCCCCAGTAAATTGAAATGTGCGTTCAAATTCAATATATAGAGTTATATTTTGATTTTGACGAAACCTGATCGAAACGGCCGAACTGGCTTACGATACATATCCCATTGTGTTCGGAATGAGGGTAATTAGCTGGGAGCGACAGTCATTGGGTCTCGTTTGGTATTCGAATAAAAAGTCAACTTTATTGGAGAATAAAATAAAATAATAATTAATAAAATATATAAAAACAATCTCTAAACCTAACCTCCCTTCACATTCAAACCCGTCGCCCTTCTATTCTCAGCCGCCCCTCCCCGATTCTTCATCGCCGCTCTCTCCTGGGGGTTGGCCAGCGCCGCCGCCGCCTATGGCGAGCCTCCCCAGGCGTGGTAGGACCCCCTCCGACTTCCTTCTCCCTCCCCCTCCCTTCTCTAATCAAGCCGTGACCCTCCCCAAAGCCCAAAATTGAGCCAAACGGACGCCACCGACCCTGAGCCACCGCCGCCGGCCAGGTGAGGCACCCCCGCCACCTGCAGCGCCACTTCGACCATCAGCACCCCTCCACAGCGCCTCCTCTCTCCCCCTTTTGTTTAAAAACCTCTCCGGCGAACCCCAAACAGCCCTCCTCCCTCTTCATTCGTCAAATACCAAGTGAGTTTTCTTCTTTTTTTCTGTTTTTGTTTTTATAGAACATAGTTAAATCAGTTTTTAATTTGATTTCAGTTTTATTAAGAGAATAGTGATAAAAGGATTATATTTTAAAATCATAAGGTTAAAGTTTAGATTTTTATATGAAGAAAGAATAGATTTTTGACAATAGAAAGTCGAGATTTTTAATGTAAGAAAAGTGAGATTTTTCATATAGGAAGAATAGATTTTTTTCATTATGTGAAAATATGATTTTTTACATATTAAGTAGCGGAGGAAAGATACGATTTTTGTTTATGAAAAAAATATGATTTCTATATGATGTAGATATTAAAAATACGATTTTTATAATATATAGATAACAAAAATTCGATCTTTATATAAGAAGTAGAGATATAAAAATTTAGAGGAAGCGTTGTAAATGCATATGAAGTAGAAATAAAAATATGATTTTTATTTATTGAAATAAAGTGATAAAAATATAATTTTTATTATGAAGTTAGCGTGATAAAAATATGATCTTTATTATATGAACACCGGTATAAAAATAGAATTTTTATATATATAGTAGCATTGTAAAAATGTGATTTTTATATACATAGCAACAATATAAAAATGTGATTTTTATATATGTAGTGGCTACGGACAATGAAATTGACAAAAGGCGAACACGACGAAGATTTCTACATATGAGGAGTCGCGGTGTATTGACTTAGCTTCTCGGTGAGAACTTCTCACTTTAAATTCTATTTTCTAGTTATATATATATATATATATATATATATACTAGGATGCAGATGGTGCTTAGTAGCACCCGACACCCGTCGTCCACAGACCATGGACGACTTGTATGCTTGTTTGATGTGTTGTGAAGCTTGTTTGTGATGTTGATGTGAAATGAATAATAAAACGTTCATGTGTGAAATAAAATATTTTATCGTTAAAAATATAATTTTTAATGTGAATGTGAATAAATAAATATTCATTTACAAACCAGACGGTTTGTTTATGTACACCTATTTGAAGGATATTGATTGGGACAATAAATTTTACACATCGCCCAACTGCACAAATAATATTCAGTGTTTGTGGATTGAAACCCCACACAGGTGTTGGGATGATAGTTGACGTACACTAATCCCAATTGTTTAGTGGTATGTTGATCGTTTGATTGACAGACTGTATGAGCGTTAATTAGTTATATTTAATGCTTATGCAGTTGTGTGGTGCACTTTGGATGATGGTTGATTATTTATCGTTGCTATTATATACATGTGTTGTATGGAATCCATATAATTAACATTATATGGTAATTGATTGGGCCTCATTCCAATTGGGAAAATAAAGAATATTATAAAATAAAGATTCATGTGTTGAATAGAATAAATAGTCATGTGTTGACGATACTCATGTGTTGACGATACTCTTGTGTTGAGAATATTCATGTGTTGAAAGAAAAATAAATATCCATGTGTTGAAAGAAATATAGATTCATGTGTTAAATAGAATAAATATTCATTCGTTGAATAAAATAACGAAGTTATTGAAATATATAAAGCCGTGTTGATTAGAGATGCGCCATTTTTACGCAAACGATATTTATATCGATTATACTCGTTTTTATAATGAATATAGAAAAGGAAGCGATTTCAAAATATAACGTTTGAAAATATTATCATTTGTATATCGATGATGTGGAATATTCAATTTTGAATCGAAATTGAATATGAAGTTGAAATCGTTTCGAAAACGAATTTAAAACGATTTATAAAATACGTTTTAAAAGGAAATCGACGAAATATATATAATATATATATTATATATATAATGGCCTGAATAGAACGCGCCGCACCGCGGTAGTTCGTGAATTTCGACCATTGACTTCGAATGGACATTACGAGAGATCCGACCGTCGGATTCTCCTAAAACTGGAACCGTTGGGTTCGTATCAAAAAAAGCTTTCTAACGAATATTAGAGATTTGAAATCTAACGGTTGGATTTGGAATTATGTCCAAATCAAATTTGGAAAAGGTCGCTGTAAGTGCAGTTCGATGGCCGTTGATGGAAATCGACTGTACGGGCCTTGATAAAATTATTAAAAATAGTAATAATTTGTGTAAAATCATAAAAAATGATTTGTGAAGAATTGGGATGAAAAACTCTATATTTGAAAAGATAAAAATAGATTTTTATCAAAATGAACTAGTTTTGAACTACAATTATAATCAATTTATTTTAGAAATAAATAAATTGAATTTGAAAGTGGTTCTAAAAATAATCAGAATTTCCAATACGTGAATTGGAATGGATTTGAATCGAAATTATCTTTGGAATATTTCGTTGTTGGATTTCGTGATTATACAGATATGGTTGTGGAAATTTGAAAGATATATTTTATATCGTTATTTCCAATACGATATTTGTTGGTTTCAGAATTTGATATTGAATATAAGCCGATATATTTTCTATTCAGAGCCTTGTATTTAATATCAAATGGGATTTTGGGTTCGTCGTGAATGGTGTCTTAAATAACACTGTTCTTGAACCTAGTTTAGAAAAGAATAAATCTTTTAATTAAGATTTAGTGAAATTGTCCAGTTAATTAGTATTTAATTGGAATTGAATTTAAATTGGTTTTTGGGCTTATCATGAGCGGTGTTTTGAATAACACCTGTTCTTTAACCCGATTAACAACGGAAAGTGATTTTGGGTTTATCGTGAACAGTGTTTTAGAGGACATTGGTTCTTCAACGCAGTTAAAGACAGGATATTGAATTTTGAGAAGATTAAAGCTAAGTGGGGTTTTAATGAATCTTTAATTAGATTGAAATGTGAATTGAAAATTTAAATTATCAAATCTGAAAAGTGATCGAGAATGGAGTACCACCAGTTTTGCTCCAAGCGATAATGAAATCCTTAATTAGATTTGAACGTGAAATGGTAATTAATTTACCGATAACACCGTGGTGTTAGATATGGAGTATTACCAGTTTTGCTCCATAGGATGAATAGGTTGGGATTGGGAAATAAAATAAATAATTACTTCGGTGTGGTTCGCTAATCCCGACTAGTTTGGAAAACCTTAACATGGTTTGAAATGATATCCAAAGGAAGATTAAAGAATAAATTTAGAAGAATTTATCTTTGATAAAATTAATGGGAACCTTTCCCTATGAATGTAAATATTTGAATAAAAGAATATCCTGAATTGGAATGAGGTGTATGTTGTGTTTGTGTAACACTTGTTTATTATATAAGAGGGTTATTCGGAAAGGCCGGCTTTATACCCATTCTGAATAACCGATTCGACGATAAGTCAAAGATGAAGATGGTGGTTGAAGACCGGAAGTCTTCACATCATTTGGATGATTATTGATGATCTTGATTGGCCTGTACACCCAAGAGGAGGGAATCAGTTGGTGATCGTCCAGACGTACTTGGAGATCGATGGATATGCGAGGAAAGTGCCTCCGGTTTCGTTCAGACCCAGAACGAACTTGTAAATGGACTGTGTGTCTGACACTGGATTTTATTCTGTGTAGATTGATCTCTATTAAATATACATCTGTTTGGCGGTGGAGAATTTATTCTCTTTCTTAACGCCCTTCTCTGAGACGTATGAGCTCAGAGGTTGTATATCGATGGACATCAGTCGCATGGAATGAATTGCCTGTGTGGCATGCCTAAGTGGCAAATGATCAAGACTTCTGTTGAAAAGCAAAGTCTTGTGGTTGATGATCAAAGCACGACCTATGTGGCATAGCTTTGTGTATGGCGTCAATTCGCGAACCTCACACCTCAGTATGAGTCAAAAATGGGATAAGGACCCAAGGAGTGCACGGTGTTTCTTTCTAGCTAGTGGTGGTGTCAGTGCTTAAACTGGCTGACATTTATATACTTTTCACCTGTGTGGTTGTTGGAATGCGAGGCGCCTCGAATATATGGTCGATAATTGGCACTATGTAAGCCGACGTACATACGATTATATAGGTCCTATAGGACCGGGAAACGTGTGTTTAGGAATTGCCAATCCTCAAAAGTAAGAGAGGACCGACCTTGGAGGTTCCAAGGGATCGCTATGTGTGGTCCGGAGACATTTGCTAGAGTGTCTCGAATCGGAGAGGAGCTTGCCCCTTGCCTCGACTCATGATGGAATCCAATTTCCAATACGACCTTTGCGGTTTTATTTGTAGAGTCTAGTATGGCGACATAGTGGTATGGGGCACTTATGCCGTCTATGATTTATACATTATGATTGAAGTTGTTTCTTCACTTATAGTAATAATAAAAAATGAAATTTAGCGTATAAAGCATTCTTCGGCTATTATGAGGTAAAAACCCTATCCTCCGGCTTGCGTTGCATTGTGTGATGGGACCTGGGTATTATAATAGCTTCATTTTTCTTTATTTAGCATTGCGCTGTTTGTTTTATGCACTGGTATTCTTGGGAGGAAACTCATTCCGTGTTATACGGCGTGGTCCCTTGAATTACTCTCTTTTAAAGTAAAGTTTTAAATAACTGTTTTAGTTCTCACACCAGTCACATGACTGACTTGGAGTTTATTGTTTTAACCTAAACTCTGGGTGCCCCTATTTTCCACACGGGCAGCTAGTAGTTTTGGTTTTGCAGATTTATATTCATAGGATCCTGGTTTACAGCTGGAATGATACTCGAAAAGCTCTGTATCCGTGTATTACTTTCAGTTGTGTGTTGTATTATCTCTCCGCTGCTATGTAATTTATTGTAATCTCTGATATTTAGTAAATGTGTAATATTTATTCATACTCTGTATATTCTTGTATTCTAATGGAATTGTTGTAATAAACAATGAAATGTTCTTCTGTTTGCGTTCTGATCGGTCTTGTCCTCAAAGTAATTCGTTCTTTCTCTTCTCTTCGGGGATTGGGGAAGTTCGGGTCGCTACATTTGGAAAGTGTAGAATGTCCATCCAATAATAGAACCATTTCCAAAGAAATGCTTGTCCAAAATCAAGTAAAACTAGCCAAGAACCAAAAGAAGATCAAGAAAACTCTTACCAACATGTCTAAGTTCATTGGCAAAATAAGAAGAAAACTTGGAATATCATCTTCCTCTTCATCATCCGCTGAAATCTAAGCTTATCTAGTTTAAGTAATCTTTCGTATTTGCTTGTATTTGCTTTCGAATCTCATATTTAATACCTTGTTTTAGTTGAATGTATTTGTTTTCAAGTAGTAATGAATGGTTTTTATTTATGTCAGAATAATCCTTAATTTATTGTAAAAACATATTAAAATTAAATAAATTAACATAATATAACTTAAAAGTAAAAAAAAATAAAAAAAATTATTTATGTATGTCAACATACATTTTTGTATATGTCGACATATAACTGTCAGGTTTTCAAATTTGTTCAAAATGTAAATAACTAACTAATGTCTGTTCAATTCCAACGAGTTCCATACCCTATAATACATATTTCTTCCAGAAAAATTATTCTATCATTTCTCGTTCTTCTCTAATCAATTCTTATCTAAAAATATCAAATTATGGCAAATCCAATTCATAATTTGAGTGAGAATCTTGAAGAAATTTTGAATTCATTCAAGAATATCCTATCCATAATACTACGTAATCAGCGTCATCTCTAATTGAGTTAAATAAAGATGGTAGGACAGCAAGAGAAGCATTTTGATGCCATCCGTTGGCTAATATCTTCTCTTTTCAGAGATGAAGACAACAATCTCGCTAAGGCACCACCTGCAAAAGAACACTAGTACAAAATATGGTTGTTGCTTCGCCTCATTTGCTTCAGTTATGCTTATAACCGAAGCAAATAGTATCATTTTCTTCAGTTGTGTTTGCTAGCGAAGCAAATGCACCAAAGCAAATGGTTTTATCTGTGAAGCAAATTGTATCATTTTTTTCAGTTGTGTTAATAAGCGAAGCAAATGCACCAAAGCAGATGATATTATTTACTTCTATTGTCTTTGCAACTGAAGCAAATAGTGTTATTTGCATCAGTTGTTTAAGAACCAAAGCGAATGCATTGAAGCAAATAATTGTTACAAACTAAAAGAAAAACATAAGAAATGAGAGAGAGCAGACATTTTTATTCATTCAGATATCTTTACAACATACACAAGCTCTCTATTTATAGGCTTTACATGTCTCATCAATTACAATAGTGTCCCTTGCATTAAGCGTATTCACCCTTTAAAACATATATATTACAATACTCCCCCTTGAATATGCGTATGCAAAGATGATAAGATCGATTGCCTCATTAAAAACCTTTTTATGAAAAACCCTGTGGGAAAAATCATAAACAAGGAAAAGAGTACAATTTTCATCTCTAGGTAACATATTGACAATGTTCCAATGAGGGTTGATACTTCTGGATCAAAATAATGCCTCGTTAAAAACCTTACTAACAAAAACCCAGTGGGAAAAAATATTAGTGAAGGAAAAGAGTACACTATAGCATTATATATGCTCCCCCTGATTCATAACGCATTATTCAAATAGTTTGGTGATGCAAACGTCGCATACCAATTTTATAAACCATCTTCTGAAATGTTGACTTTGGAAGTGCTTTGGTGAATAAATCTGCTGGATTTTCTTGAGATTGAATTTGCTTCACTTCTATCTTATTGTCTTTTTGAAGTTCATGAGTGAAGAAGAATTTGGGAGAAATGTGCTTCGTCCTATCACCCTTGATATATCCTGCTTGAATCTGAGCTACGCATGCGGCATTGTCTTCATAAATAATAGTTGATCTTTCTGTAGTTGAGGGAAGTTGACATGTGTTTCGAATATGTTCGATTAATGATCTTAACCAAATACATTCTCGACTTGCTTCATGTAGTGCTAGTATTTCAGAATGATTGGATGATGTTGCTACCAGTGTTTGCTTTGTAGATCTCCATGAAATAGCTGCATTGCTGTTAGTAAACACATATCCAGTTTGTGATCTTGCTTTATGTGGATCAGAAAGGTAACCTGCATCAGCATAACCAACTAGAATCGGATTATTGCCTGTGTTAGAATAAAATAAGCCCAAATCTGTGGTTCCTCGCAGATATCTCATGATATGTTTTATGCCATTCCAGTGTCTTTTAGTTGGTGCAGAGCTATATCTTGCTAGAAGATTGACTGAAAATGCAATATCTGGTCTCGTGCATTGGGCTAAATATAATAATGCACCAATTGCACTGAGATATGGTACTTCTGGACCAAGTATATTTTCATCATCTTCTTTTGGTCGGTAAGGGTCCTTTTTAATATCTAGTGATCTGACAACCATAGGTGTACTAAGTGGATATGCTTTATCCATTTGAAAACGCTTCAGGATTTTCTCAATGTAATTTGATTGATGGATTAATATGCCATTTTTACTGTGCTCAATCTGTAGACCAAGACAGTATTTGGTTTTGCCAAGATCTTTCATTTCAAATTCCTGTTTTAGGTAATCTATTGTTTCATTGATCTCTTCTGGAGTTCCAATCAAATTTATATCATCAACATATACCGCTAAGATAGTAAATCCCTTTACCGATTTCTTTATAAAGACACATGGACAAATGAGGTTGTTTTTGTATCCAGCTTTTACTAAATATTCACTAAGACGGTTATACCACATTCTTCCAGATTGTTTCAAACTGTATAGTGATCGTCTCAATTTTAATGAATACATTGACTTTGATTTTGCTTCAGGCAATTTATATCCGTCTGGGATTTTCATGTAAATATTGGTATCTAATTCACCGTATAGATAAGCTGTCACAACATCAGTCAATCTTATGTCAAGCTTCTCAGAAACTACAAGGCTTATTAAATATCGAAATGTTATGACATCCATAACAGGAGAGTACGTTTCTTTGAAGTCAAAACCTGGTCTCTGCAGGAAACCTTGTGCAACAAGCCTTGCTTTGTATCTCACAACTTCATTTTTATCATTTCGTTTCCTAACGAATACCCATTTGTAACCGACTGGTTTAACACCTTCTGGTGTTTTCTCTATTGGTCCAAACACACCATGTTTTTGAAGTGAATCTAACTCAACCTGAATAGCATCTTTCCATTTTGGCCAATCTTGTCTTTTTCGACATTCATTTATGCTAGTTGGTTCATTATCATTATTCTCATTATAGTCATGACTTTCAGTTATTTCAGTAGCTACTGCGAATGAGAATACATCATCAATTGTTATTTTACTTCGATCCCATATTTCTCCATAATTCGTATAAAATATTGAGATCTCATTATTATTAGGTACCATTTTGTTTTCAGAAGCTTCTATTATTTCTTCTGGGATAATAGTTCCTTCACTGATTTTAGGAGAATTGAGATTTTCTTTTGAGTTATCCTTTGGATCATTCATAACCTCTTCGGGAGGTTTGCTAATTGATGATTTTTCATTAGACTTTCTTTTTCTAGGCGCCAAGTCTTTTGAACCTATCGGTCTTCCACGTTTTTGTCTAGCTTTAGATTCATTTGCTGTTATTGGTCCTTCGGGGATTTCAATTCTAGCTGGTGTATTTGCTGCTGGAATGTGAGATTTAGTTATTTTTGCAGCATCATTAAATGCATCTGGCATTTGATTTGCAATATTTTGAATATGCAAAATTCTTTGTACCTCATATTGACATTGTTTGGTACGTGGATCCAAATGAAACATAGAGGGATTACTCCATGAAATTTCACGCCGTTCTACTGGAACGGTCTTTTCTCCCCCTAACGGCGGGAAATTTGACTCATCAAATTTGCAATCTGCAAATCTTGCAGTAAATACATCACTCGTAAGAGGTTCAAGATAACGAATTATCGAAGGTGAGTCAAATCCCACATAAATTCCCAACCTTCTTTGAGGACCCATTTTAGTACGAAGTGGGGGACTAATGGGTACATGCACAGCGCAACCAAATTTTCGTAGATGTGAAATATTTGGTTGGGATCCAGTTAAAAGTTGTGATGGTGAGAACTGATGATAAGCCGTTGGTCTAATTTTAATCAATTTGGATGCATGCAAAATTGCATGTCCCCAAGCTGTAACAGGCAACTTTGTTTGCATAAGTAAAGGTCTTGCAATAAGTTGCAAACGCTTAATTAATGATTCTGCCAGACCATTTTGAGTATGAACATGAGCTACTGGATGTTCAACTTCAATTCCCAGTGATAAACAATAATCATCAAATACTTGAGAAGTGAATTCTCCTGCATTATCTAGCCGTATTGATTTGATTTGATGATCGGGGAAATGTGCTCTTAATTTAATTATTTGAGCAAGTAATTTGGCAAATGCCATGTTTCTAGTAGATAGCAAACATACATGTGACCAACGAGTTGATGCATCAATTAACACCATAAAATATCTGAATGGCCCGCAATCGGGATGAATCGGACCACATATATCACCTTGAATTCTTTGCAAAAATGCTGGAGATTCAGAGGTGATCTTACTGTATGAAGGTCGAGTAATTAATTTTCCTTGTGCACATGATGTACACATGTAATCATTTGGTAAATTCAACTGATTTGGTAAATCATGCCCATTTGAGTTCTTGGCAATTTTACGCATCATAGTTGATCCAGGATGACCTAAACGATCATGCCAAAGAATTAATTTCTTTAAATCTGTGAGCTTCTGGCTCATGTTTATAAAATGAGATTCAACTATGCCAATTTTGGTAAAGTATAATCCAGTTGAAATTGTACCAAATTTTTCTAAAATAAGCTTCTGGCTTTCAATTTTAGAAATAACACAAAGATATTCTTTGTTGTTTTCATTTATAGTTTCAATATGATATCCATTCATTCTTATATCTTTGAAGCTAAGCAGATTTCTTTTAGAATTGCTTGAATATAGCGCATTTTGAATGAATATATGTGTACCATTTGGTAACACTATATGGGCTCTTCCGGACCCTTCAATTATGTTGGCTGAACCAACTATAGTTGAAACTTTATATGAAATATTTTCAGATAATTCAGAGAAAAACTTCGGGTTTTTCAATATCGTATGAGTAGTTCCACTATCAACCAAACATATATCATCATTTAAACACTGTCGATCCATACCTTAAGAAATAAAAACAATACAGCCAGTCAATAACTGAAAAAACTTATAAATATAAATAAATGTCCACAAGAATAAACTAATCATCATGTCCAACATTACACATTATTTCTGCAGTTCCATAAGAAAAGACTAAAAGAAAATAAATAAACAAAAGTTCCAAACTAGTACATGCTGAAAAGAAACAAACTGAAAATCACATAATCAGCTTCAGGCTACTTATTAGTTGGTTCGGTCATCTCTTCGTATAGAGCATTCAAATTTTCATCGCTGAACAAATTCCCATCATAGTCTTCAAAGAAATCATCTAACTTCAGGTCAGTGTTATCGGACAATCCCTCAGTGTTATTTGTCTCGATATTCTTCGATTTATGGTATTCTTCGATTGTTTTCTTCGATGATCTACAAGTGCGTGACCAGTGACCAGTGCGCCCGCATCTATAGCAAATGTCCTCATAATGCTTCTTATTTTCAACAGCTGAATTATTGCTATTTCCAGGCTCATTTTTTTTATTTGCTGTTTAAAATTAGTGGTTTTGTTGACTCCAGAACCACTATAACCACCTCTGCTGGGGTTGTATCCACGTCCACGTCCACGACCACGACCGCGACCACGTCCTCTTCCTCTGCCACGACCTCTTCCGGAGTGGGCAAAGTTAGCATTAACTTCAGGTAATGCAGCTGAACCAGTTGGTCTTGAGGAGTGGTTTTTAAGAAGCAGTTCATTGTTTTGTTCAGCAATCAATAGACATTCTATTAGTTCAGAATATTTTGTAAAGTGACGCTCTCGATATTGCTGCTGCAGGAGCACATTCGAAGCATGAAATGTTGAGAAAGTCTTTTCTAACATTTGTGCGTCATCTACCTTCTCTCCACATAATTTCAGTTTAGAAGTTATTCTAAACATAGCGGAATTATATTCCCTTACAGTTTTAAAATCTTGAAACCTCAGGTTCAACCATTCTTGTCTCGTATTTGGAAGTATGACCGTCTTCTGGTGGTCATATCGCTCCTTCAGGGAGTTCCATAAGTGGAGAGGGTCTTTTTCAGTTAAATATTCTGATTTTAAATCATCGTGGATGTGGCGTCTTAAAAATATCAGAGCCTTTGCTTTGTCCTGCTGGGACATATTATTGCCATTTTTAATGGCGTTTTCTAAGCATTGAGCTTGTAGATGGATTTCGGCATCCAGGATCCATGACAAATAATTGTCTCCAGAAATGTCCAATGCTTTAAATTCAAGCTTAGCGATATTCGACATTTGCGAACTACATAAAACAATTTGCAGACGCTCAATTAAACAAAATTCAGAAGAAACCAACAGTTCACAGATCAACATACATTCACAGATCAACATACATGTTCTTATATCAAAATGAATTAACAGATTAACGAACAGAGAAAACAATAAAAACTATCAAGGAGCCATACATCAGAGCATACACAGTACAATACACATCATTAGAAGCCACGCGTCAGGATAAAATGTGGATAAATAAGTCAAAGTATGGAATCACATAACATCCCACAACATAAACAGCAAGAACAAAATAAAATAAAACAAGTGATGTATGTTAAATACTTCACCGTACACCGTACATGGCATGTAACTAAAGCTTTATGCTACATTAATAAAATAAAGCATTGTAACTTGTTATATGAAAACAACAAAGATAGTAAAGAAGAAAACTGGAATTTACCCCCTTTTTTTTTCGGTTGTAAGGAGAGAGAGATTACAAAAGATACGAGATCAGTAAAAATAAAATAAATAAACACTTGGATGCTTGGACTGTTACCTTTCGATTGAAGGATAGAAATAGGAGTGAATTCGGTAGCCCTTTTTTTTTTTTTTTTTTTTGTTTACAGAGAAAAAAAAAATTGGTAGATAGAGATATGATGATGGACTAAATATTTATAAAACTTGCGGAGGTATCCCACAGTAGAAAGAGTAAAAGTAGGAAAGTAATAGTTTGACTAATTCAACCACATAGCCTGGTAGCAAAAGATAGAATAGGTAGTAAAAGAAGATGATGAAGTGACCGCTTGTTATTGTTTAAATCATGCGCTGAATACATAATAGTGGGTAGACTTGAGAATAGGTAGGTCTTATGACTCAGTAAAATAAAATTTAAATGTACTAGGCGTTGGACAATTTAAATGTACGTAGAAGTAGAACTAAAGACTAGGTAAAATAAATGTACTAGAAGTAAGGTCCCTGAATACCAGTTCAAAATCCTCTTAGAGGATATTAAATATTTGAACGTACGTGTAAAATAGAACAAAGGATCATACGACGAAAGCTCTTTAAAGAAAATGCTCAAAGTTTTATTCAAGATAAATATGAAGCAACAATAATATAATAATAATAATAATAACAACAACAACAACAATAGAACATCGTGCTGATAACGTGTTACAAACTAAAAGAAAAACATAAGAAATGAGAGAGAGCAGACATTTTTATTCATTCAGATATCTTTACAACATACACAAGCTCTCTATTTATAGGCTTTACATGTCTCATCAATTACAATAGTGTCCCTTGCATTAAGCGTATTCACCCTTTAAAACATATATATTACAATAATAATATTATTTTTATATGCATCATTCCACAAAAACCGAAGCAAATGCACTAAAGCAAATGCAAATTAATCTGATCAGAGTAAATGCACACTATAATAGTTATAAACGACAATATACATATGTCATTATTATAATTTATCATAATTAATGATTTTTTTTGGCAAGGCATCATGGTTATTGATTATCGATAAATAATTAATAATTAATAATTATCTTAAATAATTAATAATTTATTTTATATTTAATAATTTATTATATAGGTAATTAATAATAATTAGTAAAATATTGTTAATATTTATTAATAACATTTATTAATAAATAATTAAATTCTAATAAATATTGAATAATTTGTAATTAATAATCAATATTTAATAGTTAACATTTAAATAGTACTGTTAACCCATTATGAAGTAATATTTAATAATTATTAGTTAAGTATAACTATTAAATATTGTATTATTGGCAATTATATTCTAATTAAAACTTATATTTAACAAATTATAATTAATAATATGATTTAATACTTGTGAAGTGATTTAGTATTTAAAAATTAGTTTTAAATGATTATACTTAATACAGACTAATGAAAAATAATAAATAATAATTAGTTATAATTAATAGAAAATAGTAAACAATTCAAGATTAATAAAAAATATTAATAACAAAAAAGTTACATTTAGCATTTAATATTTGACAATTATAATTAATAAATATATTTAATATTTAAAATAAAATTTTGAAATTAATAAATAATAGTAGAAAGAGTATGACAAATATTTAATATTTACTATTTAATATAGAGTAATAATTGATATATATTGTATAACGTGTAAACCAAATTAAATTCAAAAGCGCCTTGTCAAAAAAATTAAATTCAAAAGTGTTCATTAAATTTTGAAAACAAAATTTTAAGTATCATAAAGTTGAAAAGTAAGAGGATATAATTTTATATAAATTGAAAATTTAATATAATATTCAAATTTATAAAAATAACGTATAAATAATAGTATATGCTAAATATTTGATAATTTACGCCTAGTATTTTGTTGATAATAATACATACACAATGCTTTTTTAAAATTAATTTTTGATCTACTAATAGTTTATAATTAATAATAAACAATGATTTTCATTTTGCAACCAATAAGTTGAAACTAATAATAGTTAGTAAATAGTTAAGAAATTATATAGTGATTCATAATTAATAGGGAATATTTATAATTGAGAAGTAACATTTAGCATTTAATATTTTAAAAATATAGCTAACAATTCACATTTAGCATTTAATACTTTCTTTTTGCCTTTTTTTCTTGAACAACGAAGGACAACAAATCTTGCACTGGGTCAGACCCGATTCCATTCATGCATTAACTATGTTTTATGGCCCTGTTCTCCAAACCCTAACGCTCCTGATACATAAATCCCATTTCCTGCCTTTGTTGTCGCCTCCATCATTTTCTCTTTCATAATTTCTTTTCGCTATTTTTCGTTTAAAGCTCTTTCCTTCTTGATCTCGATTGATACGTTTCCTTCTCGATCTCGATCAGGTTAGTATATCTCAACCCATGTTCTGAATCTTGTTCGATTAGGCGTGTTTGGCTTTTTTTTCCGTTCGTTTCGTTTTACTGGCCATCTGTTGATTAAATCTTTTTCGATTTCTATTTAAAGATATACTCTGTTTTGATGGTAATAATACTCTTTTTATGTTATGCGATTGAAATACCGAAGTCACTTCTTTGTTTGCATTTTGAACGTTTCTTACTGGAATTGAGAAACATGTAATCTAACATGTAATACTACTATTTGTCAATTGGTCATTTAAATGGTTCACTTTGTTAATTAGTCATTTAAATAATGATGACTATCAAAGAAGACAGTTTTGAATATTGAAATTTTAAGTTTTAGATTTATTATTTTAAAAAAAAATAGTTATGAACTTTGATTGTTTGAATCTGCAAACAAAAATAATTTGAAAAAATGACAGTATTGAAAATTTTGAATATATTCTGTTAGAAAATGGTATTTATGAAACTGTTAAGTATGGAATTCATGATGTCCAAAATTGAAAATCTCAGAGGTCTTCTCTTTTAAAATTATCTCCAAGTGTTTTGAAACTTGTAATTTGGAAGTCAGGTATTATATGGGTGAGGAAATTTCGTTGGTAGAGTCAGCTTTGAAGAAAATTCGGTGCTCATTATGTTGTAGATTTGTATGTATGTTTGTTTGTAAATCAACATTCAACCAACTAAAAATAATGTTAACCGCATTGATTTAGTTCTATTCCAACTTTGCTAAGATAGCTTATGATTTTCCTAAGCTCTAGCTACTGTTTGAGAAGGTGTTCCTTGTTTTCAAGCTAGTCTTCACGACAACGTTCAATGAAATTTTTCTAGTTTTGATGTATGTGCCCCATTTTGATTACACATCCCCATTTTGATTAGCTAATGTTGATTTATGAGTGTTTCGAGAGTTTATTTATTTATTCATGTAGCTTAACTTGCTGATCTTTATTTATAAGTTTTCTTGTTTAATTTTCTGGGTATTAGGCATTTGAAGTGTTGCAAGATATACATTTTGTTTATGTAATGGCAGACTTAATTCATATGGATGGAGGTTGAATTGATTTTTCAAACGTGACGCTCAACTCTTTGAATACAATTGGATTTCCGGTAGGTGTTTCAGTGAATGGTGTGGATTTGTTTCTCTATACGTTAATGTTACTTGTAGTGGAAAATATTTCCTTATTAATTTTCCTAGTGTTTCTCCATTTCTTATTTAGGAATTTTTATATTTTATGTGTGTAATAGGTAGATGTTATTTTAAGGTAATACTGTAAAATGTGGTTCATTCATTGGTTATGATTTATTTCATGTGTTTACTGTGCAGGTGTGTTATTTTGTACATGTTGGAAATGGATAGGATAATGGTGTTTGAAGGGACAATGGTGTTTTGAGGTGCACTGGAAGGGTTTATCAAAGTGAAGATAATTATAGGGAAGATGGAGCAGTCAAATTCATGACCATGAAGAATGGCCATTCAATTCTTGTTGTTGTCAAGTCTTGTTGCTGTATAATTTCTGTAGTTATTTCTTTGTATATGTGTTATATTTTGTTTGTACGTTTGATTCTTGTAATAAATTTGGGAATGTGCTATATAAATATTTTAAGTTCTTGTAACAACCCGGGGAATTCGACGCTTGAATCCCGACAATAATACACAAATCCTGTATCACTTGTCAGAACTCAAGTATTAAAACACCAGATAGTTATGAGAAAGAAGTTAGAGGGTGAGATAAGAAAGAAAGAAATATTAGAATAGAAGAAGAAGAACCAACACAACACAGAGTCTCACATCACAGCGGAACAAAATATAATATGGAAATAAATCTTTATTAGAAGCTTGAAATAAAACTTAAGATCAGAGTACAACTTATAGTTAACACATCTGGACAGTTATAATAATCTGTCCTCATAACACACAGCAGAATAAATAATAGTACGTCTGAACTTCTCCAGCACGTCTTCTGAACTTCGTAGTGTCCAATAGCCTGAACCTATACAACCCGGTCTAACCCGAGCATTTACAAAACACCGGGTCAGTCTGGAGAACCAGAGTGAGGAAAACACACTAAGTTTTACAGTATCGTCCTACTTGATTTTAAAGTTAAAATCTTTTTGAAAAAAAAGATAATCGTAAGACCAAATCCATACATAAATATGGATGGTTTTTACCTTACGATAACCCAACACATTTTTGAAAATCAGTATCTTTTCTGATATTATAATAATGTCTAAATACAAGTAAATATCAATCTAGTGGAACGTTTGCATCTCACGCTCCACATATATATAGTATACAATCAAAACCGCGGGCGCTTATTGGAGATTGGATTCCGACTATAACAAGGTATGGGACCACCTGTCGATAATGTATCTCTAGATGGGAATACACTGGGTTCAACAAGAACGTCTTGCAACCTGGCCCACACATGACCGACCACTCATTTCGCTTGAGTGTATCGAATGTATATCACCAACGGTTGGGCTCAAACCACCGTTTCCCTAAAGGGACAGCATCGAAATAGATTAAAGAACGAAATGGATTTTCTCTAGATAGGTGATTATACACCCTAATGGGAGCGACCCACATAGCCATGCTGCTTGGCCGATTTTTGTCATTTCCCGGTTGATGAGGCTTGAGGTTGCATTTTATCTTTATAACCAGCACATCATATTCACTTTGAATGCCACATCGTCAGATCCATCGAAATCACTAATTGACGTCCACAACAATACGTTACGTGTTAGCTTAAAGAAGTTTCCTTCTCCGCTTCCACTCTTAGTACGGTTGAAGAAATCAATGTACGTGACCTTCTTGGAAATACTTTGTCAGACATCCATCCATACACGTCACCCAGGAACAGGATGAACCGAAGGCACCCCCTACTGCATTCTAAGAATCACCCTGAGAATCAGTAGCGAGAAGTCCTTACAAACCCGTGGATTACAACCACAACAGAATCACAGTTTATCTCTGCTTGTAAGTCAGAGATTTTAAGTAATCCTTCCGCTTATGAAGATCCATGGTCTTCAATAGCTCCATCTTGAATCAGCGTCTTTAACGTATTCGTATTTGTAGGACGGAATGGTTTTCGAACATATATTCGATCCCGGTCTTTCCATACCAGCAATCGTACGGGCCAAAGTTGATAGTCGGTTATGTAACTATCAAATAATACAATCATTCATCCATAAAAAAAATGGATTCACTGATTCACTACTCAGTATCATTTAGCCTCTTTAATGAACCTCCTGTTATTATATTCTTTAAAATTTTCCAATATTTGAAACATCGCTTTTACTTCTTATTATAATAAGAATATTTCCAAAATTTTATTTTATTCAACTTATAAACTTTTCAGAATCAGTTTATAATATCCTTGACGGAAATCATAACTTATGCTTTCTTCGACTACTTTCGTTTATAATCAAATATCATCTTTTGAAACCCTATTTAAATCTCGACCATATTTTCTTTAACTAATTATCTAGTAAACTCTTATAATATTCTTTCTATTTATGTTAAAAATTCTTTACAATATTTTACATGAGTTTTGATTCTATTTTTAATAGAATCCTTAACATAATTTGTAACACCCCACCTCCGCTAGGGTCACTCACAAAGGGAATGCCCTAGTTTTGGAGGGGTATTATCTAGTAAACAGGCACAGAGATAACACAAGACAGAACATAGATAAAATAAAGTATATAAAGCAGCGGATATAAACTTTAAAACCAAATCTCATTACTGAAAAATAGAGTCAAAACCTCTTACATCAAAATGCCAAGTCATTATTTCATTACATCAAGTTCTAAAGAAGCAAAGTACTTAAAACAACATAAGTAAAATATTATTCCCCAAAAACTGCATGAGTGCAGCCATAGCATAGCTCAAGACCAAACCGTACATGAGCTGTCAGAAAGCAAGCAAAGCCCAAGCTAAGAGCTAGAGTTCCTCCCTGAGAACCTGGGGGGGGGGGGGAACGAAAGACAAAGAGGCGAAAGAAAACGGGTCAGTCAAAAAGACTGGTAAGCCCTAGTGACTATCAGCATAGAAACAAGTAAAGTTAACAAGACATGAATAAACTGGAATTAAACATAGGAATGATGATAAGTCTGACATGATAACTCAGCTAACAAGATAACTCAAGTCTAACATTGCGTATTCAAGGTTCGCCATACCAACTATACTGGTATACTAATCCCGTGTCAACTATAAATCAAGAAATAATCCCTTGGCCCAATATCGTGAAGTGACCCAATTCGGGGTCCAACGGTATGATCTAATCGATCGGCTCCCTACAAGTCTAGCTCGTCGTGTGTCTGTGTCATACGGCCCTATCACGAATGTAGTCACCTGTGCTAGGTCCACCATAGGGTGTATCAAGCCCTAGGGTGCCAACCACCGACACGAATCAAGAATGCACAGATAATCCTACTGATGCCCAATGCCTGCTTTTTCAACTCCGGATTAAGTGGACGACCCTAGTCCGCCTGAACCTACAATGGCGCACCAACTCAGCCGTCGTTCTGGTTGCTTACAATCAGCCCAGCAATCGTGCCCCACCCTGCCTAGTCCCAGGGTACCGTGATACATCTAGTGGGTTACTGCTGAAAAGGACCGCGTAACTAGGGTTTCGTCCAGCAGGTTAAGTTGTCATTTAAAATCGAGACTTAACCCCATCTACGTGTCATGTCAAATTGACTAAGTGTGTCGTTCTAGTTCAAGACTTAGTCCTACTAATCATGTGTCAGGTATGTTAAGTGTGTTCAAGCGGTTCATGACTTAACCCTATCCAGTGGCATTAATTTACTTAATGCACCCCTAACCTCTCACATTAGACTTGGTTATGGTTACTGGATGTGCCGGGCGGGTCCGGGCAGTTTTACACCATAACCTAGTCTAACCTCGGGTTTCGAGTGCGATATGACCAACTACTCACATTGGGTCCTATTGTTTGCAGTTACTGGATTCGCCGGGCGTTTCCGGGCAGATTTATACTGCAAACTCAACCCAACCTCGAGTTGGCCACGTTCAAGTTATCTAAGTGTCATGTCCCAAATTCATATTTTCAAGTATAATTTCATGTCAAGTTCATGTTCCTATCCAAGCTCAAGTTATAACGATATTCATGTTTTCAAGTTCATACTAAATTCAGGTTTTCCTAAACTACCCAAATCGCATCCCCAACGCTCGTGAATTCGAATCAAGGCAATAGATGTAACTAGGGAATAACATAACAAGGATGGGTATAAAGTGGCAAAGGTGATTTCAAGACAAGCATGGTGTAACTTGAGATATGATCATAACATCAATGGAATATGAAATAGGGTGATAAACATAGCAATAAATGACATAAGATGATAATCCTAAACTTGTGACTAGCAATAGTTTCAACATCACAACATCACAGGCATGTTAAAATAATGATAGGGTTTAGGTTATGACATGAACAGGCCCCTAAATCAAGTTCTTATCAGTATTCCACAAATCAAGGTTCAATATGAACGGTACTAGGTTCAAGGTGAATAGATCTAGGGTGAACAAGAGTAGATCTAAAATAATAGATCAAAAAGGAATAGTCATAGATCAAAGATATACAAGAGTAGGTCTCAAGTTGTTATCATATTTATGTTCAACTTCAATTTACACATGTCCATATTAAGTTTAGAGTTTAGATCTAAGAGTAACTGGGGCTTACAGATCGTGGTTTTTGAGAACTAAGAACATAAATTGTCGTAGGATCGTTGTTGAGATGTTGATCTATTCCCTTGAATTGTTGTAGAAACGTTGGCCGTCGACTTGGATCTAGTTTGAATGTTTAAGCTTCAAGTTGGAGGCGGCGGCCATGGTTCGAGAGGAGACTTAGCAGCATAATGGTGTTAGAAAGATTTGTTGTGGATTAGCCTAGGTCTTAGGGTGTTTTTATAGTTGCAACAACTAGTTTCGGCCATAGGATGAACCCTAGAATCGATCTGAACCGCCAAAAATCGTCACAAGCCTTCAAACAAGCCAACAGGGTCAAGCAGGAGCAACCAGGCCCAAACCATGTTCGGGGACCAGGTCGACTGCGCAGTCGACCTGGTCCTGGGGGTGTCGACTGCCCAGTCGACTCCCCTGTCGACCTGGGGTGCTGGGCGGGAAATTTCCCGCCCAGTCTGTCTGGGTTTTGAAATTCGAATTTGAACTCGAATTCGAACTATTTTGAACTCTGAAAATTTCTGAAACTTTGGGGAGCCATAACTTGGTCATACGGACTTCGATTTTCGAAAACTCGGACTCGATTTCATGCAGAATTCTGAGACGAACGCAATGGCGCAACCCATTTCCCTTGGTTCTTATTTTAAATTTTAATTCTACCTAGATTTATGGTTATAACACGTTATCAAAATACGTGTTTTTACATTCTCCCCTCCTTAAAGGATTTCGTCCCCGAAATCTCTAAGTTAGGAAGAACGTATCCTACCATCCATCATCCATCTACTCAAAACATCATCCATAAGCAAACATTGTCCTTAAGAGATTTCTAATGTTGTATGAACATATGCAGAAAGTGTGTGTATATGTTCCTTATCTAATACAAATGATCAGGCCTGATTGATCTTTCTAATGCAAAATATGTTTAGTGTCATGAATCCAACATGTATGCAAATAATCCTAGTCACGTAAGCATTATATGTATGCACAAACATTCATCCATATGCAACATTCATATGATAACACATTCAATTTCGTCCATAAATAAGTATAAACACTCATGCATATGCAATATGAAAATGTGTCTGAGCCGATCTAGTGCCTAATGTGTGTTATGCAACCATGAGCAATCACTTGCAACCACTTGCAACCATTCGCAAACATCAAGCATAACATGTTTCAAATACATGTTTACATTCATAGGATTCTACCTAAGGTTCTCAAGACAGGATCGAAAGGATATACAAGATAAAACAGAGTATCTAGGGAAAAGAAGTTAAAGATGTACCCCTAGAAGGTCCTTCTTGCGGGGCTTGCCCTTGCTTGTTAGGGCAGTTCTTGCTGATGTGTCCAGTTTCACCGCATTGAAAACATGCTCCTATCTTCATCTTCTTCTTCCTACAGTCCTGGACTATATGCCCGTCAATACCATAGAAGTTGCATTTTCTTTTCTCACGTGACTTGTCATTCTTGTTGTTGTTGTTCTTTCCTCCTTTCTCGGAGTCAACCTTCTTGTCTTGAGACTCATTCGCCTTGACCTTCTTCTTGCCATTCTCGTCTTCTTCATGAAGTAGGGCCATGTTCACCAAGCTTTCAAAGGTTGCCCCCATGGGTACATGAGTCATGGCCATAGTGTGGAGTGGCTCGCTCAATCCTCGAGCAAAGCGTAGAGCCTTCTTCTCAGCCGTGTTGACTAAGTCCAAACCAAACCGAGCAAGTTGACTAAACTTATTCACATATTCCCTAACTGACATGTCCCCTTGCTTGAGTGCCAGGAACCTCTCCATCTGAAGACTCGCTTCTGCGGATGATAGAAACTTAAGCCCAAACCTCTCTCTAAAGTCTGCCCAAGTCTCAATTGGCCTGGTAGCGTTGGTGACTTCCCACCAAAATGCGGCTTCCTCTTTCAACAACCATGCTGCCAACTGAACTTTCCTATGATCCTCCATATCGAAAATAACAAACAAGTCTTCAGTCTCTTTTAGCCAGTTTCGTGCCTCAACGAAGGTTTCAGTTCCAACGAAGTTCTTGCCACCCATTCCTATAAAGTCCTTGCATATTTTGGCGAAGGCGGTACCCGGAGGAGGAGGAGGAGGAACCGTGGCCACCGGGGGAGGAGGAGGAGGGATATATGCCGGGCCCGCGCCGTTGGCCCTAGCTTCCAAGTATCTTCGGAACCAGCCAGGTATGAGTACTCCCTCGGGAAGGTTAAGATCAGACATGCTAAAAAGCGAAAAGGAAAAAGATTCAAACGAGGAAACAAAGGAAAGTGCTAATGGCTTTTGGGGAATAGCCTTTTCTTAAAAATAAAACTTTTCTTGAAAAATGCTTCTTTATAAACGGTTTTGAAAATAGTTTCAGAAGGTTTTTAAAACTTTTGCCCAGTCTGGTAACCTTCTGCTCTGATACCAAATGTAACACCCCACCTCCGCTAGGGTCACTCACAAAGGGAATGCCCTAGTTTTGGAGGGGTATTATCTAGTAAACAGGCACAGAGATAACACAAGACAGAACATAGATAAAATAAGGTATATAAAGCAGCAGATATAAACTTTAAAACCAAATCTCATTACTGAAAAATAGAGTCAAAACCTCTTACATCAAAATGCCAAGTCATTATTTCATTACATCAAGTTCTAAAGAAGCAAAGTACTTAAAACAACATAAGTAAAATATTATTCCCCAAAAAGTGCATGAGTGCAGCCATAGCATAGCTCAAGACCAAACCGTACATGAGCTGTCAGAAAGCAAGCAAAGTCCAAGCTAAGAGCTAGAGTTTCCTCCCTGAGAACCTGGGGGGGGGGGGGGGGAGGGAACGAAAGACAAAGAGGCAAAAGAAAACGGGTCAGTCAAAAAGACTGGTAAGCCCTAGTGACTATCAACATAGAAACTAGTAAAGTTAACAAGACATGAATAAACTGGAATTAAACATAGGAATGATGATAAGTCTGACATGATAACTCAGCTAACAAGATAACTCAAGTCTAACATTGCGTATTCAAGGTTCGCCATACCAACTATACTGGTATACTAATCCCGTGTCAACTATAAATCAAGAAATAATCCCTTGGCCCAATATCGTGAAGTGACCCAATTCGAGGTCCAACGGTATGATCTAATCGATCGGCTCCCTACAAGTCTAGCTCGTCGTGTGTCTGTGTCATACGGCCCTATCACGAATGTAGTCACCTGTGCTAGGTCCACCATAGGGTGTATCAAGCCCTAGGGTGCCAACCACCGACACGAATCAAGAATGCACAGATAATCCTACTGATGCCCAATGCCTGCTTTTTCAACTCCGGATTAAGTGGACGACCCTAGTCCGCCTGAACCTACAATGGCGCACCAACTCAGCCGTCGTTCTGGTCGCTTACAATCAGCCCAGCAATCGTGCCCCACCCTGCCTAGTCCCAGGGTACCGTGATACATCTAGTGGGTTACTGCTGAAAAGGACCGCGTAACTAGGGTTTCGTCCAGCAGGTTAAGTTGTCATTTAAAATCGAGACTTAACCCCATCTACGTGTCATGTCAAATTGACTAAGTGTGTCGTTCTAGTTCAAGACTTAGTCCTACTAATCATGTGTCAGGTATGTTAAGTGTGTTCAAGCGGTTCATGACTTAACCCTATCCAGTGGCATTAATTTACTTAATGCACCCCTAACCTCTCACATTAGACTTGGTTATGGTTACTGGATGTGCCGGGCGGGTCCAGGCAGTTTTACACCATAACCTAGTCTAACCTCGGGTTTCGAGTGCGATATGACCAACTACTCACATTGGGTCCTATTGTTTGCAGTTACTGGATTCGCCGGGCGGTTCCGGGCAGATTTATACTGCAAACTCAACCCAACCTCGAGTTGTCCACGTTCAAGTTATCTAAGTGTCATGTCCCAAATTCATATTTTCAAGTATAATTTCATGTCAAGTTCATGTTCCTATCCAAGCTCAAGTTATAACGATATTCATGTTTTCAAGTTCATACTAAATTCAGGTTTTCCTAAACTACCCAAATCGCATCCCCAACGCTCGTGAATTCGAATCAAGGCAATAGATGTAACTAGGGAATAACATAACAAGGATGGGTATAAAGTGGCAAAGGTGATTTCAAGACAAGCATGGTGTAACTTGAGATATGATCATAACATCAATGGAATATGAAATAGGGTGATAAACATAGCAATAAATGACATAAGATGATAATCCTAAACTTGTGACTAGCAATAGTTTCAACATCACAACATCACAGGCATGTTAAAATAATGATAGGGTTTAGGTTATGACATGAACAGGCCCCTAAATCAAGTTCTTATCAGTATTCCACAAATCAAGGTTCAATATGAATGGTACTAGGTTCAAGGTGAATAGATCTAGGGTGAACAAGACTAGATCTAAAATAATAGATCAAAACGGAATACTCATTGATCAAAGATATACAAGAGTAGGTCTCAAGTTGTTATCATGTTTATGTTCAACTTCAATTTACACATGTCCATATTAAGTTTAGAGTTTAGATCTAAGAGTAATTGGGGCTTACAGATCGTGGTTTTTGAGAACTAAGAACAGAAATTGTCGTTGGATCATTGTTGAGATGTTGATCTATTCCCTTGAATTGTTGTAGAAACGTTGGCCGTCGATTTGGATTTAGTTTGAATGTTTAAGCTTCAAGTTGAAGGCGGCGGCCATGGTTCAAGAGGAGACTTAGCATCATAATGGTGTTAGAAAGATTTGTTGTGGATTAGCCTAGGTCTTAGGGTGTTTTTATAGTTGCAACAACTAGTTTAGGCCATAGGATAAACCCTAGAATCGATCTGAACCACCAAAAATCGTCAAAGGCCTTCAAACAAGTCAACAGGGTCAAGCAGGAGCAACCAGGCCCAAACCATGTTCGGGGACCAGGTCGATACCCAAGACGACTGCGCAGTCGACCTGGTCCTGAGGGTGTCGACTCCCCAGTCGACCTGGGGTGCTGGGCGGGAAATTTCCCGCCCAGTCTGTCTGGGTTTTGAAATTCGAATTTGAACTCGAATTCGAACTGTTTTGAACTCTGAAAATTTCTGAAACTTTGAGGAGCCATAACTTGGTCATACCGACTCCGATTTTCGAAAACTCGGACTCAATTTCATGCAGAATTCCGAGATGAACGCAATGGCGAAACCCGTTTCCCTTGGTTCTTATTTTAAAATTTAATTCTGCCTAGATTTATGGTTATAACATGTTATCAAAATACGGGTTGTTACATAATCCCTTGATAACTCTTTATTGTTATATTACAATCTATTTTTAACAACTCAAATTCATTTGCTTAAAACCAATTAACAATGCTTTTATAAAACTTATACCAGTATTATATTGTTACCCTTTTCAAATTATTCTATTGGTAGTTATCAAAACAACTTACCATCTGTAACAAAGTTACATATTTAATCTCAAAACCATTTTACTTATCAAGTTCTCCTTAACTCATACTCGACCACTTACTTGTTGCCTAAAAACATATCTAGAAATCCTTTATAAAATCTTATGTCTAAAATAATTCATTTCATTTGTTTCCAATATTATAAAAACACATTTAAAAACTTTTGACTTTATTCTCTAACTCGATTCATTTACGAAACTTTAAATTTCCATTTACAAAATCTTTTGTAATTTAATTACAACAACTTGGCATTCGTTTCCATTTCCTTATCTTTAACTTTATTGAAAATCCCATTTCCAATTCATTTTCAACAACTAATATTCATCGTCGTTATCCAAACCTTTAACTTTATTTAAAATCCTGCCTTCAGTTAACATTCCGAACTTTGGAATATCACATTCCGAACCTCGGAATAAACCTCCCTTAGCCATTTCATGTCATTTCCCGACTTTTCAATTTATACTATCCAATTTCTTTATTTTATAACTTTTTCACATAAAATCAACTCATACTCTTATACCCAATTATATTTTGGGAAAATCTTGATTTAACCACCTATTTCCACTATCGGGTTTTTAAATCAATTTTAATTCCATATTTGTGATTTCAAATGAAACCCCATTTATAATTTTGAATCCTATTTATAAATACATATATAAATAGATATTTATAATTTCAAATCCGACTTCATTTAAAAATATGAAATCCCATTTCCCAATCAATACTCATTTCAAACTTCGCCGATTTGTAATCTTCTTCATGAAATGTCATGTAATCACATTTCGTATATATTTAAACAACATTAGTTAAAATGATTATTTATTACAGAAATATTTCTCTTTGAACTCTTTTATACATTCTCGTATATTCATGATTTGACTATTCCATTTCACTATTTTGAACTCCATTTAAACTTCCTTCACGACTGTTAAGGCTTTTACAAAACCATTTCAATATTTAAATAGCCAACATGATAAATTAATATTGTTTTAAACATTTATTTCATAATATCTTGCATCTCTATTAGTTATATTCTGTATATTCATAAAAATTGTAAATTAAACTTTGATATTTATTATTACCATCAAAATTGTATTTCAAATCCATATATAAATATATTTATATTTTTGAAACCACTCGAAATCATTTAATATTGATTTCAAAAAAATCATTTCTTTTAAATCAACAGTACTAAAGAGGCAAATGACTACTATAGTAACAAACCGTGCAATATAAACTAATTTCACATTCCATGACAACACTATAATCATACTGATAAACATTTTCAATATAAGTGAGGAATCCAGTTGGATTCCTCCAACCTGTTATTCCCTGTAAAACAATGGGTTACCACAATTCAAATCATTCAGTTCAAAATGGTTAATCAATATTCATTTTCCATCCAAATAGGTGATCACATAAACAGTTTAATAATAATGGTAAAAATAACTGTAACAATCAATACTGGGCTAATTAACAGAAATGCAAGCATTCAATTATTTATTTATAACGTTTATATCATTATAACGTAACCACTGAGGTAAGCTACCTCAATTGGAGTTAATCATTAAAAATAACGAAAATAAAATCAAACGAATGTCTAATTTAACTGTTTCAATCAATGTATGAATAAAACCAAAAATCAAACAAACGAACGAACAACCAATAACAACCGTAGCACACAATTATAAAACCCAACTTATATAAAATATAAGTGGGGAGAACTGAGTGAGTTCAACTCACCTTAATTTCATTCTTTGTCAAAACGGTAGGTTCTACAAGCTTCCTGCTGCGCCCAACTCTATCCAGATCAGCTCCGTTATGTTACGACCGTTGATACGGTCTCAATGTCCTTTTTGTTTGTTCTTCCGTTATGTTACTGTATCACCAAACGATAATTCAAAACGGTGTTCACCTATTAAAATAATATTAAACTTAAATAAGGTTTTATTAATCCTAATTTCCTATTTACGCTAATAAAATCTTAGTTAGACACATATGTAAATTCCATGCCGTGTTATATATATCAAAATGGGATAGGCAAGTTAAATAATCAGTGATTCCGTAAAAACAATCCTTTTTCTTTACCTGAAGCTTTCGTTTCCAATTGTTCTTTTCATATTGTTCCCGTATCAGTGCATGCACTGATGTGTCCATCCCACCTTTGCATTTCTCACTTCCCTTTTTTTTCAAGACAAGGGACGAAGCCCATTTACCATTCTCAGCCCACACGTCCTCTTTCTTCTTCCACTACCCTCCTACTTCATGAAAAAAAACTCCAGGTCTCCATCTCCACTTCCGCCTGTTCTTCCATCTCACCATTTTTTTATTATTAAGGTAACGGAAGCCCAGGCCCAATGTACTTCTTCAGCAGCCCACCCCCTATGTATTTCTTTCCCATCCTCCCTCTACTCGCGTTTCTTCAGTCGAGCATAACCAAAAGCTACAGACTTTTTTTTTAATTTTACTGGAACGAAACGGTGGGGAGTTGGAGACATGCGGTTGGGTGAAGAGGAGGTTTGAGTTGCTGGGAGAAAACATGCAGTCTATTTATAGAAGAATACTGTGTGGGTGGCAAGGAATTGGGTATAGTTTTTTTCAATAAATTAATTGCCTAAGATGGCTAAAAATGTAGACTAGCTGGGAAAAAGAACGTGACTGCCAAGGTGTTTAGGTGGACTGGAGAGCAAGTAAAAGAAATGGTGTGCCGCGCAAGTAAAGAGAGGTTTGGGTTGCAAGTCAAGCAAATGACTGGAACGTACAGTGGTTTGGGCTTAAGGGATAAAATGTTTGGCACACAAACAGTGGGATTGTTTGGGGCGCATGTTCTTTGTATTGGAATAATAGGGAAAAGAATTTGGTGCGTGTCCAAGTATTTCTAAGGGTGGAAGAATACATTAGTATTTTATTATCAACTAACTTGTCCGCGAGCTTTTCGCGAAAAATTCATCTTATAAGAC
Organism: Allium sativum; assembly: GCA_030737875.1. NCBI lineage: Eukaryota > Viridiplantae > Streptophyta > Magnoliopsida > Asparagales > Amaryllidaceae > Allium > Allium sativum. The sequence goes on from CM060909.1 coordinate 1,022,539,626, forward strand.
CCCCGTTTTCTGATAAAAAACTAATCTTAGTGTAAAAAATATTCCGGACCCAATGGGACAAGTTTCGTCGAATTCCGACATCGTTTGAAAAAAAATTCTTTATAAAACTAGAAATAAACACGCGTTTTAATTTTCCATGATCACTAAATAAATTCGATCAGCTTGAAACCTTGAAATCCTATAATAATTAATCAATACGAACCCAACGGCATCGGTTTCGTCGCATTCTGAGACTGTTTTCTCGTTAGGCTATTTTTACGCGCACCGCAATGCCATTTTGGACACCAAATTGCCCGGTCTCCAAAAATAACAAACTATATAACTATCCTGGCTCTAATCGATGATACGAATTCAACGGAACTGGTTTCGTGGCCTAACTCGATCGTATGCTCAAGTTACACTCAAATATCTCTCTATTAAGTAAATTACGCATTATAGAAATCAAACGGGCGTTTACGGCTACCGTGGTCACGTACGACATCGGTTTGTCATGCAATTCAACATCGTATAATAATTTAACGTTACAGTTCCAATAAAATTGATTTCGTTGAAATCGGAGACCGTTTGCAAAATGGCTATTTTAAAGGCCTATATTTTAATAACGATTTCCATAGCGACTATTTCAAAATTTGATTTGGCATTAACTAACAATCTATAACACGAAATATGAATTTTTCTCTTTCGTATGAAAATGACCATAAATACGGTTCCAACACTTTTCGTTTCATAGAAATCCGACCTACATCGGATCCTATATATTTAGTTAAAGTTCAAAACCCCATCTTACGAACTGCCACGCGATTTCGAGCTCGATTTATATTTATATATATATAAATTATAACGTTCAAACTTTATTTCAATATTAAAATCCTTTAATATTCCAAATATAATATTTAAAATATTAAATTAAATTAAATATTTGATGGCCAAAAATACGGGATATTACATTCTTCACCCCGTAAAATAATTTCGTCCTCGAAATTGCTAAGGTAAGAAAGAACGTTACAAACCCATAAATTTCCAAATCCAAATTTATTTTAAATCGAAAACCAAATCAATATCTTAAATAAATATTTTCAAAAATATCAAAAAAAATCTTACACTTTTAAATTCCCAGAAAAATTCGGTAGAGTTTCCCCTGCACGGAGTGACATCTGCGATATCGCTGGAACAAATAATATATATCCATCGACCAGCACGGTCGGGAAACAAAAATCAAAAAAACCAAAATTTATATTTTCGTGTAAGCGTACCTTTTTGAATGCTATTTAGCAGACTTGCTTGATTTATCGTGATTTGTTCAACCAAATCAAATCTCAAAGCCATATGACACCTGCACTCAGCTTAATTAAACACGTAAGTGATAATTATCTGAAATATTTAAATGACACATCATTTATTAACCAGACTAATTGAGCAAATTTCCATAATTAACCATATAACATCCTTCATATGCAAACTCAGGTTTAAATTATCCAGTTTTAATTCATATGGTTTCTTTGGATTTAATTATACTGGAATTCAGTTCCCAATTCATTTAACTCGATTATAAACTGTTAACAAATTTATATTCTAGCAACCTAACACCTAATCAATAATCAATCAATCACCACTACATACCCAGCTTAATCAAATTTATTGATTTTACATTCAATATTAATATTTATTTTAGTTTTATATATTTGAACATCAATTAATTAATCACTGACTGATTTTTATTTAATTATTATCTATCTAATTTCCAAAATCCAAATTTGAACTTATTTACATAAAACATACTAATACCTCAATAATTTGAGAAAATTGTTTCTTTTCTATACAAAAATACATTTCGGGTAAAATTATTTCATTTACCCTCTTTACAAAACAGTACTGTGTTTATTGCCAGTTCAACGCTTCTCAACACTTGAACCGATCAACAAACATAATACAAAACACTTGTATATAAAATTTACAAATACGCTCTCATATATATACACTCAATCCCGATCTACGGTATTACTAACCCAATCACTATCGAGCTACACCATAGAGCCAAGGTTATTACTAAACCAATAGCTCTGATACCACTGTAACGACCCGGGGAATTCGACGCTTGAATCCCGACAATAATACACAAATCCTGTATCACTTGTCAGAACTCAAGTATCGAAACACCAGATAGTTATGAGAAAGAAGTTAGAGGGTGAGATAAGAAAGAAAGAAATATTAGAATAGAGGAAGAAGAACCAACACAACACAGAGTCTCAGATCGCAGCGGAACAAAATATAATATGGAAATAAATCTTTATTGGAAGCTTGAAATAAAACTTACAATCAGAGTACAACTTATAGTCAACACATCTGGACAGTTATAATAATCTGTCCTCTTAACACACAGCGGAATAAATAATAGTACGTCTGAAATTCTCCAACACGTCTTCTGAACTTCGTAGTGTCCAATAGCCTGAACCTGTACAACCCGGTCTAACCCGAGCATTTACAAAACACAGGGTCAGTCTGGAGAACCAGAGTGAGAAAAACACACTAAGTTTTACAGTATCGTCCTACTTGATTTTAAAGTTATTTTTTTTCTGAAAAAAAAGATAATCATAAGACCAAATCCACACATAAATACGGAGGATTTTTACCTTACGATAACCCAACACATTTTTGAAAACCAATATTTTTTCTGATATTATAATAATGTCTAAATACACGTAAATATCAATCTAGCAGAACGCTTGCATCTCATGCTCCACATATATATAGTATACAATCAAAACCGCGGGCGCTTATTGGAGATTGGATTCCGACTATGACAAGGTATGGGGCCACCTGTCGATAGTGTATCTCTAGAGGGGAATACACTGGGTTCAACAAGAACGTCTTGCAACCCAGCCCACACATGACCGACCACTCATTTCGCTTGAGTGTATCGAATGTATATCACCAACGGTTAGGCTCAAACCACCGTTTCCCGAAAGGGACAGCATCGAAATAGATTAAAGAACGAAATGGATTTTCTCTAGATAGGTGATTATACACCCTAATGGGAGCGACCCACATAGCCATGCTGCCTGGCCAATTTTTGTCATTTCCCGGTTGATGAGGCTTGAGGTTGCGCTTTATCTTTATAATCAGCACATCATATTCACTTCGAATGCCACATCGTCAGATCCATCGAAATCACTAATTGACGTCCACAACAATACGTTATGTGTTAGCTTAAAGAAGTTTTCTTCTCCGCTTCCACTCTTTGTACGGTTGAAGAAATCAATGTACGTGACCTTTCTGGAAATACTTTGTCAGACATCCATCCATAAACGTCACCCAGGAACAGGATGAACCGAAGGCACCCTCCTACTGCATTCTAGGAATCACCCAGAGAATCAGTAGTGAGAAGTCCTTGCAAACCCGTGGATTCCAACCATGACAGAATCACAGTTTATCTCTGCTTGCAAGTCAGAGATGTTAAGTAATCCTTCTGCTTATGAAGATCCACGGTCTTCAATAGCCCCATCTTGAATCAGCGTCTTTAACGTATTCATATTTGTTGGACAGAACGGTTTTCGAACATATATTCGATCCCGATCTTTCCGTACTAGCAATCGTATGGGCCAAAGTTGATAGTCGATTATGTAACTATCAAATAATACAATCACTCATCCATAAAAAAAATGGATTCACTGATTCACTATTCAGTATCATTTAGCCTCTTTAATGAACCGCCTGTTATTATATTCTTTAACTTTTTCCAATATTTGAAACATCGCTTTTACTTCGTATTATAATAAGAATATTTCCAAAATTTTATTTTATTCAACTTATAAACTTTTCAGAATTAGTTTATAATATCCTTGACGGAAATCATAACTTATGCTTCCCTCGGCTACTTTCGTTTAAAATCAAATATCATCTTTTGAAACCCAATTTAAATCTCAACCATATTTTCTTTAACAAATTATATAGTAAACTTTTATAAAATTCTTTCTATTTATGATAAAAATTCTTTACAATACTTTACATGAGTTTTGATTCTATTTTTAATAGAATCCTCAACATAACCCCTTGATAACTCTTTATTGTTATATTACAATCTATTTTTAACAACTCAAATTCATTTGCTTAAAACCAAGTAACATTGCTTTTATAAAACTTATACAAGTATTATATTGTTACCCTTTTCAAATTATTCTATTGGTAGTTATCAAAACAACTTACCATCTGTAACAAAGTTACATATTTAATCTCAAAACCATTTTACTTATCAAGTTCTCCTTAACTCATACTCGACCACTTACTTGTTGCCTAAAAACATATCTAGAAATCCTTTATAAAATCTTATGTCTAAAATAATTCATTTCATTTGTTTCCAATGTTATAAAAACACATTTACAAACTTTTGACTTTAGTCTCTATCTCGATTCATTTACGAAACTTTAAATTTCCATTTACAAAATCTTTTTTAATTTAATTACAACAACTTGCCATCCGTTTCCATTTCCTTACCTTTAACTTTATTGAAAATCCCATTTCCAATTCATTATCGACAACTAATATTCATCGTCGTTATCCAAACCTTTAACTTTATTTAAAATCCTACCTTCAGTTAACATTCCGAACTTTGGAATATCACATTCCGAACCTCGGAATAAACCTCCCTTGGCCATTTCATGTCATTTCCCGACTTTTCAATTTATACTATCCAATTTCTTTATTTTATAACTTTTTCACGTAAAATCAACTCATACTCTTATACCCAATTATATTTTGGGAAAATATTGATTTAACCACCTATTTCCACTATCAGGTTTTTAAATCAATTTTAATTCCATATTTTTCATTTCAAATGAAACCCCATTTATAATTTTGAATCCTATTTATAATAACATATATAAATAGATATTTATAATTTCAATTTCGACTTCATTTAAAAATATGAAATCCCATTTCCCAATCAATACTCATTTCCATCTTCGCCGATTTGTTAATCTTCTTCATGAAATGTCATGTAATCACATTTCGTATATATTTAAACAACATTAGTTAAAACGATAATTTATTACAGAAATATTTCCCTTTGAACTCTTTTATACATTCTCGTATATTCATGATTTGACTATTCCATTTCACTATTTTGAACTCCATTTAAACTTCCTTCACGACTGTTAAGGCTTTTACAAAACCATTTCAATATTTAAATAGCCAACATGATAAATTAATATTGCTTTAAACATTTATTTCATAATATCTTGCATCTCTATTAGTTATATTCTGTATATTCATAAAAACTATAAATTAAATTATTATATTTATTATTACCATCGAAACTGTATTTCAAATCCATATATAAATATATTTATATTTTTGAAACCACTCGAAATCATTTAATATTGATTTCACAAAAAATCATTTCTTTTAAATCGACAGTACTAAAGAGGCAAATGACTACTATAGTAACAAACCGTGTAGTATAAACTAATTTCACATTCCATGACAACACTATAATCATACTGATAAACATTGTCAATATTAGTGAGGAATCCAGTTGGATTCCTCCAACCTGTTATTCCCTGCAAAACAATGGGTTACCACAATTCAAATCATTCAGTTCAAAATGGTTAATCAATATTCATTTTCCATCCAAATAGGTTATCACATAAACAGTTTAATAATAATGGTAAAAATAACTGTAACAATCAATACTTGGCAAATTAACAGAAATGCAAGCATTCAATTATTTATTTATAACGTTTATATCATTATAACGTAACCACTGAGGTAAGCTACCTCAATTGGAGTTAATCGCTAGAAATAACGAAAATTAAATTAAATGAACGTCTAATTTAACTGTTTCAATCAATATATGAATAAAACCAAAAATCAAACAAACAAACGAACAACCAATAATAATCGTAGCACACAATTGTAAAACCCAACTTATATAAAATATAAGTGGGGAGAACTGAGTGAGTTCAACTCACCTTAATTTCACTCTTTGTCAAAACGGTAGGTTCTACAAGCTTCCTACGGCGCCCAACTCTGTCCAAATCAGCTCTGTTATATTACGACCGTTGATACGGTCTCAATGTCCTTTTTGTTTGTTCTTCCATTATGTTACTGTATCACCGAACTATAATTCAAAACGGTGTTCACCTATTAAAATAATATTAAACTTAAATAAGGTTTTATTAATCCTAATTTCCTATTTACGCTAATAAAATCTTAGTTAGACACATATGTAAATTCCATGCCGTGTTATATATATCAAAATGGGATAGGCAAATTAAATAATCGGTGATTCCGCAAAAAAAATCCTTTTTCTTTACATAAAGCTTTCATTTCCAATTGTTCTTTTCATATTGTTCCCGTATCAGTGCATGCACTGATGTGTCCATCCCTTCTTTGCATTTCTCATTTCCCTTTTTTTTTTCAAGACAAGGGTCGAAGCCCATTTACCAGTCTCAGCCCACACGTCCTCTTTCTTCTTCCACTACCCTCCTACTTCACGAAAAAAAAACTCCAGGTCTCCATCTCCACTTCCTCCTGTTCTTCCATCTCACCATTTTTTTATTAAGGTAACAGATGCCCATGCCCAATGTACTTCTTCAACAGCCCACCCCATATGTATTTCTTTCCCATCCTCCCTCTGCTCATGTTTCTTCAGTCGAGCAGAACCAAAAGCTACAGGCTTCTTCTTTTTTTACTGGAACGAAATGGTGGGGAGTTGGAGACATGCGGTTGGGTGAAGAGGACGTTTGAGTTGCTGGGAGAAAACATGCAGTCTATTTATAGAAGAATACGGTGTGGGTGGCAAGGAATTGGGTACAGTTTTTTTTCAATAAATTAAATGCCTAAGATGGCTAAAAATGTAGACTAGCTGGGAAAAAGAACGTGACTGCCAAGGTGTTTAGGTGGATTGGAGAGCAAGTAAAAGAAATGGTTTGTCGCGCAAGTAAAGAGAGGTTTGGGTTCCAAGTCAAGCAAATGACTAGAACGTACAGTGGTTTGGGCTTAAGGGATAAAATGTTTGGCACACAAACAGTGGGATTATTTGGGGCGCATGTTCTTTGTATTGGAATAGTAGTGAAAAGAATTTGGTGCGTGTCCAAGTATTTCTAAGGGTGGAAGAATAAATTAGTATTTTATTATCAACTAACTTGTCCACGAGCTTTTCGCGAAAAATTCATCTTATAAGACCCCCGTTTTCTGATAAAAAAAACTAATCTTAGTGTAAAAAAATATTCCGGACCCAATGGGACAAGTTTCGTCGAATTCCGACATCGTTTGAAAAAAAATTCTTTATAAAACCAGAATAAAAACGCGTTTTAATTTTTCATGATCACTAAATAAATTTGATCAGCTTGAAACCTTGAAATCCTATAATAATTAACCAATACGAACCCAACGGCATTGGTTTCGTCGCATTCTGAGACTGTTTTCTCGGTAGGCTATTTTTACGCGCACCACAATGCCATTTTGGACACCAAATTGCCCGGTCTCCAAAAATAACAAACTATATACCTATCCTGGCTCTAATCGATGATACGAATTCAACGGAACTGGTTTCGCGGCCTAACTCGATTGTCTGCTCAAGTTACACTCAAATATCTCTCTATTAAATAAATTACGTGCTATAGAAATCAAATGGGCGTTTACGGCTACCGTGGTCACGTACGACATCGGTTTGTCATGCAATTCAACATCGTATAATAATTCAACGTTATGGTTCCAATAAAACTGATTTCGTCGAAATCGGAGACCGTTTGCAAAATGGCTATTTTAAAGGCCTATATTTTAATAACGATTTCCATAGCGACTATTTCAAAATTTGATTTGGCCATAACTAACAATCTATAACACAAAATCTAAATTTTTCTCTTTCGTATGAAAATTACCATCAATACGGTTCCAATGCTTTTCGTTTCACAGAAATCCGACTTATATCAGATCCTATATATTCAGTTAAAGTTCAAAACTCCATCTTACGAACTGCCGCGCGATTTCGAGCTCGATTTATATTTATATATATAAATTATAACGTTCAAACTTTATTTCAATATTAAAATCCTTTAATAATCCAAATATAATATTTAAAATATTAAATTAAATTAAATATTTGACGGCCAAAAATACGGGATATTACAGTTCTAAAAAAACTTTTTCGATAATATCGAATATTTACTGTTGTTACAATTGGAAATTGATTTGAAAAGTTCATTATTTAATTGCTTTGCTGTACAGTTTGGTTAATTTACTATCTTCCCTAGTATATAAAAGTTGGTACAATTGTTATGATGCACTAAAGTAGTGTGGTCCATTAAATTAGTGGAGTAGTGATCCATTAAATTTGTGGATTCAATGGGATTTTTTGCTTCAGTTGTTAGTAAAATCAGAAGCAAAAGGCCTTTCTGTTTAAGGCAAAAGCTTTTTTCTTTTTACTTCCATTGTTGGTAAAAACAGAAACAAAAAACTAGTTGTTGCTTCTATCCAACAATCGAAGCAAGAAGTTTAGGTTTATTGCGTCTATTGCATTTGCTTCGGTTGTTGTTAGACCAAAAATTGGTTCTAACACCCAAATTGATCAAAAGCAAATAAGATGAGATAAAAATAAAAATGAACACACAGGATTTATAGTGGTTCGGCGAAGAAATGCCTACGTCCACTTATCTTTCACTATATTCAATGATGCAGTTGCAATTACAATGAAATATTCACTGAATTTCACTCACAACTCGCTTATATTCACTCAATAGACTAAAACAAATAATGAAAGAAGATTTGGATTCTCCGGGAGTAATGGAGTTCGGGTTATGGAGGTAGTTGAATTCTCAAAGTGCCTTAAAAAAAAGATCCTTTTCTTTGTCTCCATACGGGGTATTTATAGGTGTGAATTTGCTCAAAACTTGATCCGGGTCGGGGCCACGTGTCATCCATCCCATTAGCTTCGGGTCCGGATTAATTATTGTGTTGACAACGCATCAAAGTAACGAACGTTATGGGTAGGAACTGGTCACAGCCGGTCCGGATATCCAGGCGCTTTTCCAGGAGAATATATGGAACATGGGCTCGGGTCGGAGATGCACAGATAAGGGGTTCGGATCGGGATATCCGGACTCCATTACTCCCGGAGAATCCAAATCTTCTTTCATTATTTGTTTTAGTCTATTGAGTGAATATAAGCGAGTTGTGAGTGAAATTCAGTGAATATTTCATTGTAATTGCAACTGCATCATTGAATATAGTGAAAGATAAGTGGACGTAGGCATTTCTTCGCCGAACCACTATAAATCCTGTGTGTTCATTTTTATTTTTATCTCATCTTATTTGCTTTTGATCAATTTGGGTGTTAGAACCAATTTTTGGTCTAACATTTGTTGAACTGAAGCAATAGGTGGTAAACAACTGAAGCAACTGACTTGTTTTGTAGTAGTGGAAGATGAAGATTGAGAGGTCATCAAGAAATATCCAATCTTTAGAGGAGATAGATGGGTGGAAGTTTCAAGAGACATTTGATTTGAAATTGTTTAGTATGATTTGTTTGATTGGTTTGATCTTAATATTGTTTGAACATTGTGTGTAAATATTGCTTGGATATATGTATGTATATATATATATATATATATATATATATGGATTGATACATTTGTAAATATTAACACTTGAATTGGTTGTTTTGTTTCTGCTTTTTATAGTCATGAATTTAGGGGGGGTCATTTACTTTTGTATAGAATCAAATATTATAATAATAGAATATAAAGATAGATATAGGATTTAGGGGGAGTATATTTAGATTTTTTTTTTGTTGATTACAAAGGGGGAGAAATTATAAAATAAGGATTAGTTAGGCTTAGTTTTAGGGAAGTATGTAGGATTCATAGCAGCACCCATTTAGTATAAAATCCAGTATAAAATCCAGTGTACTCTAATCATCTCTGTTGTGTGTGATTCATATAGTAGATCATATAAGTTTAAGATTTTCATAAATTCTTCATAAACACTATTCACCCACTTCTAGTGTTCGTCTTGCCTTAAGATCTGTATTCCGTATTCCTTAACAAATGACAGTCAAACCATGAAATTTTCTTACCATGCGATATAGAAAACGCTCGTGTTTCTCCCATGCAATGTAGACATGCTAGAGGACCGACAATACTCCATCGTGAAAGCATTGGATAGGCAGGAAAATCCCTTACAGTCTACAACAAAGAAGAAAACATACAAAAGAAATCTATTAAACATTGTATGTTTCTACTCCTTCGTTCCACAATGTTTTTAATTCTTCAATCAACGATTGTAAATAAACATCAATTCCTTGTGTTGGATCATCTGGGTTAGGAACAACAACGGTAAGAAACATATATTGCATTTTCATATACATCCACGGAGGTAAAATATACGGTGTGATGATAATGGGCCATGATGAATATTTAGCACCAAATTGAGAAAATGGTGAAAACCCATCGGTACATAATCCTAGTCTGACATTACGACTCTCCGCTTCAAAATTAAGATAAGTTTTATTGAAACGCTTCCATGCTTCTCCATCGGCCGGATGGGTCAACGTATCCTCTTCCTCCGATCTCACACTATGTCATATCATATGAGATGCAGTTACAGAAGATGCATATAATCTTTGAAGCCTTGGAGTATCGGGTAAGTAATGCATATACTTGTACATAACTTCCTTTCCCTTCTTTTTCTTGGTTTGTATCTTTCCTGCTTACATATTTTACTATTTCTAAGGTTTACGTCTTCTTTTAAAACAATATGCTGCCATTTAAACCTGTATCTATTTTCTAATAAGGTAAACAAAAAGATGACATAAGTTTTTTAATTTCGTTGATTTTCACACTTTAAATTATCGGGTGGCATGTGACTTTTTGTAGCTCGTAAAATAGTAGTAAATCCAGCTTCAGTGATGTTGTATTTTGACTTCATCGCAATGTATTCTATGATTACCGACAACTGAGTGCCGCTTTTACAACCCTCCTAAATAGGTTTCTTAGCAGCACCCATTAAATCATAAAAAGTTGGCTACAATATTCGATTTTCAACATTTCCTTCATCATCGTCAACTTCAACCATATGAAACATTGATCGTGCTACATCTTCAACCATATTTTCAATACAGGTCGTATCAACATTTTGATTGACAACACTTTCTACCTCATTCTCTATAAAATTATTTGATACAACTTCTCCAAGACGATCCCAAACATAAGACTCATATAATAATCCATTTTTGCACAAGTGGACTTTCACAATATCGGGTAATAAATACTTCAAATGTCTACACTTGCTACACGGACAATGAATTTTTGGATTGTTTCCATTATTTATTAAAGCGAATTCAATAAAGACATTTATACCATTATAAAAATCTTCTTTTATTGAGCCTCTCGGTCCTCTTCTTTGATACATCCGACTCCTCCAATTAACAAAATAATTAATCATTTTTCCTATTTGAAAAATTGAGTCACAAGTTCAAAAATTAATATTTCTTTTCAAGAATAAAAATTTGAAAAAGTTTATTTTCATGGTCATACATTATTTTTTAACATATTTTTTTCCATTCAGGCATCCTACTTTCCATTATAAACACAGTAAGCATTTACATTTGTATACTACTTCATCTCAAACGATTCAGCAAAATTCCGGCAGCATTTCCCTTTTGTTCCACGCATTGTACACAAATGCGTGTACATAGAAAACAAAAAGGAAAAGTTATATCGAATTTTTTTGAATCGTTTTAGATGAAGTAGTATACAAAATGTAAATGCTTACTGTGGAAGGAAAAATCCAACAATCATTGTACCAAATGAATATAAATTGTCTTTTTTTGACAAAAACAACTATTTATATAATGATCATGTACAACACTCATCGGACGGGGCCAAAACTCTCTATGGGACATTAGTCAATTGGATGTGTGCATTTTTACAAACTGTTCATATTTAAAAAAATACCACATTTGTTCGACTTATTACTTCATCTTAAAGATGATTTAGCATTATTTTCATTTCAATAGGCTCAATTAGATTTTAGACTCATGCATTTTTTGTGCATAAGTCAAAATGTGCACAATATACTATTCCTAGCTTGTGCATTCAATTTATCCTATTTCAATTAACACAATACAATGATCAACCGTATACAATGATGCACTTATACATAAATAACTATGATTATACAAAAACACTAAGGACATACACACAAATAACCAAAAAATATGCATACTATTTTCAATTTAACTATATCATATGAAATATGCACTCAAGATGATGCCATAATCCACTACAGCGCTAATATAGCCAATGATATTCAATAAATAACCCTATTTTTCCAATTTATCCATATATAGGTTTAGGTAAAAAATTGATTTTTAATAAAAATATGAGATTATACCTTAAATTGGGAGCTCTAGAGGTTGATGTTGAACCCGGGGGGTTTTGAGAAAAAGAAATTGACGATTGTAAGCCAAAAATTCGAAATTGTGGGGATTTAAGTATTGTTCTCTTGCTGGAAAAAAATAGAAAAGGGAAGAAGAAGGCTTCGGAATTAGTAGAAATCGATATTTTTCGATGGTTTCCGACTGCCGCCGACGGCCCGTGGAAAGCCATCGGAAACCGTCGGCACCTCTTGTCAGAATAAACACATTTTCTAGTAGTGCATATATATAGTCTTCTATGCCACAACTCATGACAGTTGTTTCAATTTGGTACTTCCATAGCAGGAAATTTGACTCATGTAACTATACAGATATGGATTGGCTTTGAGGCTTTATGATTGCTTTGATATGTTGTTGGGGGCTTTCCACACTTGATTTAGATTTGCCAGTTGAGATGGGTGTACTTGATTGCCCAACCTCAACCATTGTTGTTGCGAAACACATAGAGGAAAACAAGAGGGTTGCAGAACAGAATAAACACTTATCAAGAAATCAGGATGGTCACAACTCGTGCAACCAAAATCAGATAGAGATGACGATGCTATACTGATCTGCTAGTTCTTGGATGACGCGAGTTAAAACTTGGGATATAAACGCTGATGATATGACAACAACCAGAGGGGAAAGAAATGATGAAAAAACTTCCGATCTACTCCTCTAGTAAGGCAAAAAGATTAAGTGATGCTAACAATCTTCGAAAGAAGATTGCTTCCAAATCAGATCAACGATGCTCAGGTGATAAATAGAATTATGATGATGATCTTTATGTCGTTAAGCACTTGATTCGTGCTCTGATACCATGTTTAGTATTTGATGAAAAAAGAAGTTGATATTTTGTACTGATAATTTTCTTGTAAACATTACATACTCAGCAGTTCGATAGAGTACATATTTATGTATGTTATAGGCAGTAATGGGCTTGATTATTAACAGTAATGGATGAACCATATATTTAATATACAGAGTGAATATAGAAGCCCTAATACTCTAAGAGTGGATGTTACCTCATTTTTAAACAATTTTTTTATTTAAAATAGATTAGTTTCTAGTTTAAAAGCAACTATAATATGTAACACCCCATAAAATAAACATAAATTAGGCACATGTTAATTTGATTTAAAATAAATTAGGAAAATTAATAGTAAGCTAATAGTATGAAAAATGACCTTCTGAGTAATTAGGAATTAGACCATGAAAGTAATATAGTTGCATTCGTGGCGAGATTCTGATCTGTCACTACGCCATAGATGGCCTACTGCAACGAAATTACATGGTGTTGCTAGCTATAATGCAACGATGGCTTCGAATTAAAAGATTAATAAAATTATCAATCCGCATGAATACGACCCAATCGTTTACGTTACCAATCCGTGTTAATCTGATTTTCTTGCGCGGTCTCAGCTCCTTTGCCCCAAAATTTCGTTTTCCTACTGGAACATAATTCACACTATTTGCCTTTGTTTCTTTTTCACTTGAGAAGAAATATAGTCGGCTTCCTTTTTAACGGCCGATCGAAAACTAAGGTTTTGCTCTCTTCAACAAATCGTGACTTTAGCTTCTTTAATTCGAGATGATCCTCTGATTGCTTCGAATTACAACTGCTCCTTTCGTCGTCAATTTGATATTGATGGATTGCGATCAAAACTTGCGAACTTGTGAGTAATCTATGATTTGATTTCTATGAATTTACTTCGTTGATTTTTGTGTTCTGTTTCGATGTCAATTATGTCTATGATGATTAGTTCATATAGGGGTACAGAAACCCTAAAACTCTCAGGTTTCTCGCCTGAATTTGGTCTTCGATGTTGTGGGATTTTGCTATGATTTAATTCGATTTCATAGTTGAATAATTCAACTTTCCTAAAATAACATTTTGCAAAAAATATATCTATTGTGTTGAATCATTCATCCATGCCTGAAATAAAAAACTTGGATTCTTTGACTCTTTGGGCATAAATACTTGCAGAATATAAAGTCTTGCCTTTTCCCCTTTATTGTTGTGATAAGAGAAAATACTATTCTTGAATCCTTTTTCATACTGCTCGACCAAATGCTTTACACTCGTGTTGCCTGATGTATGTTTCTCTTCCACACTGACAATAGCAGAAGCAATTACTTCCTTAACCAATAATACACTTGCACTCTTTATTGTTGTATGCTTGTGCACCCTGCATGCCATGATATATGTGTTTCATTACTTGATATTGCAAAAATACTTGAAACTTCTTGTTTGTGGCCTTGGCATCTGTTTGAAACTGTGTGTGTACTTTGCTTGTTCTGTCCACCTTTATGTATATAGAACTAATAAGCACAGATGCTTTACTATGAGTTATTGTTTCCCTCGATTATTTGTCCAGTTGACTTAAACTTGCTTGCACATAAATATTTATACATAAAAACTGATAAGAACACTCTATTTCTCTCATTGCTATTGGTTTGTTCTTCTGTGCACTCAATGATCCTTGCTTGTGCTACCATTAATTTAAATAGTTGCACCTCTACTCGTCCCGTGCACTAATTCAGTTGCATACTTCTATTCTCATTCATGCTTAGTTAGTCACCATGCTCTAGCTTTGTTACTTGAATCAAGACATGCTTCTTGTCTGTACTTTGTCATTCGTGTGCATCTTGTATCACTCTTGTGTATTACTTTGTGTACTCTCCTGTGTTGCACCATGAACTAATTTGTTTTATTCATTGCTCTTTACTGTTCTATTGCACATATATTCAAGTATCAGCTTGCTTGCTATACTTGATTGTATACAATCTCATATAGTATTATGCCATACTTGGATATCATCAGACCAAGTCTACAAAGATGATGAGAAACACACCAGAAATCTGAGGCAAAATAAAATTTAAAAATAAATTTGTATTTGCTTATATTTAATTTTATTTTTGTTCCAGTTTATTGTGTGTGTTGCTATAATTGACAGGTGTGCTGATTGTTGTTCTATTAATCGGACAGGATGTAAGTGTGTTACAGAAGTGGTAGTTTAAAAAAACAACTTTGTTTCAAAGAAGGCTTGGTCTTCCAAAATTGGATGAATCGGGCGGTGCACACTTGTTCGACCTAACCGGGTAGGTCGATCCCCGCCAGTACTGTGCTAGGACCTACTACCCGGCTTGCCTTCGGCTCGGCATATATTTGTCAGTGTTAGTGTATGTATAAATTGAAACTACATATGTAATGAGTGAACTGAGTGATGTAGTGAGGAATATCTATATATGTGAATAATCATTGAGTTGTAAATAGTTGGATTCAGAAATTTTTATTATTTCAGTTATTGAAATATTTTATTTAATAAAACGCTGTTTAAATTCAAACTCTGTGCAGTAGTATTCTATTAAATAAATATTTAATCCTGTTAGAGATGAAATATATATAGAAACATTTTTGGAATGTAAATATGTTGCCATTGGATTGTAAAAGAGTTATTATAGATAATGTGCGACTCGCTTTTAAGTAAAATTAGTATCTGTGGCAATACCAGGAAAATGTTGCCATTGGATGGTAAAGATGTTTCCTTTGACTCTAGGGCAACACGACAAAATGCATCACCAGGAAAATGTCTCCTTTGATCGTTTTTTCCCTACATCAACATTTACTGGCACTTACTCAATCATATCTTGGATGATGCAGTAGGCCATTTATAGCGTAGCGCATTTTCATATTTTATTTACTGAAAACATAGTCTATATGCAAAAGATATTAATAAATCATGTTGTGCGTATATATTAACATACAAAGTTTGAATTTCAAATAACGACAGTCGGAACAAAGCCCCCCTTCCTTGTACGCATATGAGCTGGCACACAACTCCCATAAAACAAAAGGAATCCCTTATGTTACGTGCCTGTCAACTCATATTTGTATCCAAATCCTTCAACTTGAGCACCTCACACATTCCTTCCATCATCGCTCCAATTCGTACATACATTTTCATACAACCAGCTGTAATAAACTTCACCCAAACCACAATTTCATTCACCTACAACAAACACTAGCAACAGCTTCTTCCTTTAAATACCACACTCTATCACTACTTAATTCAAACTCCCACCAGCATCTTCCACTCATCTCCTCTATGCTTCTTCACCTTTTGTAGCAATGTAACTTCTTTCCTACATCCTTTAGCCTACCGCAAAACTACTGCATGATACTTCATTTCCATCATCACAGCGAACTATCTTCATTGACCTTTTAAGCCATAAAATTTCCATGCTTCTCCATGGACGTTGATACATAGGTAGGCCTGACATTCAGATGAAATACACGACAACGTTTCACAGCAACCCGGTACTCCAATGAGAGAGGTTCAGACAAGAGCTAGTGGAATAGAGCATAGATTGGGATTTCGTTGTAATGAACATGCATTGAGTGAAGAGAAATCACGAGTCAGTTTACTTGTCTGAAAGTGATGTGAGTATAAAATGAAGACGAAGAAGGGTATAATTTCGGTTACGGGGTTAGATATTTATGGAGCACTCAAGAGTAACTGTTTGAGATATGCCTATAAGAAGAATAGACATGCCTACATGTGAAGTAGGCTGAGTGAATAAAACTTGGTTTTGTGTCATCCAACAAGTAAGAAAGAAGAGCTGCGGTTCTCACTTGTTGGGGAGATGATAGATACAGTGGTATCAGGGAAAATTACCCGAATGGAGATGTCAGTAGATCCCTAAGCGAAAACCAAGAATTTTATTGATGGTGTAACGTACCAATTAGTGTGAAACAGTTGAGCATATTCAACCCGTTAGAGATGGGATTTGTGACCGAGTTCGTCTAGACAAGCCGATGAAGAAACTGAGAAGCGCGGTTCATTGCTCATTGCTTTGTAAACTGGATGTTAGCACATAATCCTTAAGGGAGGGTGTTAAAAGTTATTACTTTGTCATAAGTTGTCCTAGTCTTTAGATAGTTTTCCCACAAATAAGGCTATGCTTACCTTTTCTTTGGGTGCAAGTGTGCCTTCACAGTTTGTTATCTTTTGTTTAATCATGTACGCCTATAAGAAGACTATCTGTTTAAAGCAATAACGTAATCTTTTGAGCTTTCATCCTCATTTCAAATTCAAATTTGTGTATATATATTTATATATAATGGGGACAAGAATAACCAATATAAGGTAAGCAATCAATCAAATTAATTCAAGAATTAATTAAAAAGTTACGTATAGGAGACGTAATCTTCTAGGCTCGTCCCTATAATTAGGGTCAATCGCCCCTCTAAGAGGGGTGTCGACTGTTCTCCTATTGGAGCGGTCGACCACCCTCCTATAGGATGCCAATGAAGGTTTTTTTAGAAGGTGGATTGATTTATAATTTTCATCAAACAGACTGCTTAGTTAAATCTAATGAATCTAGCGGTCCATATACACGATGTCAACTATACATAAGACCCCAAACCCTCACTCAAAACCATACACCTATTCTTCTTCATGCCTCTATAATACCTTTCTACCATTGCCAATTCCAGAAAAGAAAAAGATTTTGATTCTTCTTCTATATTCCTAACCTATTATATATCTTCTAATCTATTCTAATATAGATTTAGATTTATTTCGAAATTTAGTTTTATATAATAAGATTGTAATATGTGATTCTTATATATGCAGATTTGAAAGGTTGGAGCATGATTGTTTACGAAGGCCAAATCCAAAACTTATTCTACTCAGTTTTGTTGTTGCTCATTCTTGTAGCATTGTAAGTGTAATTCATTAAAATACTATTTTCTATGATTTGCTAGTTTAAATTAGGATTATTGTGCCTAAGAAGATTTAAGGTATTACGAAAGAAAACAATATCAAATCTCTCAAATCTTCCATTTTTTTAACGTTTGTATGAAGAAACTGTCACTCTATTTGTATATGTATGGTTTAGGGTTATTGAAATAATAAAAGATAAGCATGATTAGAGTTGTATAATTTTCAGTATTTTTTGGATTCATCTGATTTTATTTTTTGTAATCTCATATGTATGGCTTTGTGCAAAAGATTAAGATTTGGAGGAGATTATAAATTTGAATACGTTTAAATCTCTAATTTCTAAATAGAGTATTTGAATGTATTGTTTACAAGATGTCCAAGTATTAAGATTTTGCATGTAAACATAATTTTTTTTTGAAAACAAAAATGTGTGATCTTTTAAAAAGAAGAGAGCACACATATATAATATGAAACAAATAGACTACAATATCCGACTACAGATCAAAAAGGAGTCAAAACTAAACTAAAAAAGACTCTAAGAATGTAAAGGATAGTAGATAGATGAGCTCCGAAAAATCACCGCCCATCATACTCCAATATCGAATTCCAGCAAAGCCACCACCCGATAGTGAAGTAGATCTACTCCAATACAATAAACCAGTCTCTCCAAGCAAAAAACAACAAAAATAAAGCATTACAACCCCAAAAACTCTCTGAAACCAAACATAAAATAAACTCCAAAGCTAATGACAAACACCAATCCAGGCAGCAATCCACAAAGCTCCTCAGCAATAATCAATAACCTGAAACCTGAAAGAAACCAGGAAAACCATAAGTGCCCATCACACATATATATGAGTATATGTGTGTGTGTGTGTGTGTATATATATCAATATATATATATATATATAAATATCTGTACATATATGTGAAGAAGAAAAAAAAGAAAAAGAGACAAACAAGCAACACCAAAAAACAGAAATTAACAACAAATGCGAGATCTATTACCCCAAAAATAACTTTTGATTCTAATAAATAAACTCAAATTAAACCTAGCCTTAAACAAAAAACAACCAAAGCGCGAATCCCCAAAAAACTTAAAGCGCGAGTTGGACATCCAATCCAGACAGTAATTAACTGTCTTAATGATTAAATTATCAGCGGTCACTGAAACAGAATGAAAAAATCTCTAATTCCTCTCCAACCATATAAACCAACTGAAGATAGTAACTAAGAATCCAACACATACATCTATCTAGAATTATAAGCAAATCTACAATGATCCCAATACTCAACACAGCTACTAAAAGAATTAAAACAACCAAAATCAAAAATCCTTAAAACCATAATTAAAATATAACTGGTAAAATTGCAAGAGAAAAATAAATGATCAACATCTTCATCCAAAAGACTACAAAAACAACATTTAACATCAAAAATAATATTCTTCTTCTTTAAAAACTCATCTGTATTAAGCTTCTTATGAATAGTCAACTACATAAGAAACTTAGCTTTAGGAGTATAATTAGAATTCCAAAGAAACTTAAAAGGGAGCAAAGAAACACCAGAAAAATTAATAAAATTATACATAGAATTAATAGAGTAAACTGAACTCTTATCCAAACCCCAACTAAAAGAATCACCATTCTCATCCAAATTATACAAGGCTAACTTAGCTTTAAGTAAGGCTAATTGCCTTAACAAACCCCTTCTAAAATACAATCAAAGGAAAACTCCCACGGGGGATCTGAATCCCTTCTATAAACATCTGCGATTAAGGCATTCTTAAAGCCGCAATTATTAAAAAGCTCACTAAATTCAATTTTAAGCGGCATACAAGAAATCCAAGCATCATGCCAAAAGTAAGTAAGATTACCGGGATGAACAGTCACCTTACAACCTAACTTGAATAAATCAAAACAATACAAAACAGACTTCCAAAAATAAGATAATTTATTAGTCCAACTAAAACTAGACCCAACAATAAACTCACCCCCGGAATAATAGAATTTGGAAACAATAATCTTCCAAGTAGCCAACACATCATGGTACCTAAATCTCCATAACCATTTGGCTAACAAGGAAGAATTAAAATTATAAAGATTAATGATCCCCAGAACCCAACATTCTTGGGCTTGCAACACACCTCCCAGTTGACTAAGCATTTAAAACCACTATAAATAGGAACACCACTCCAAAGAAAATTCCGCATGATTCTATCAGTCTTCTCAATAACCCATTGAGAAAAACGATGAATGACCATCCAATAAGTAGGAATAGCGGATAACACCGAATTAACTAGAACTAATCTACCAGCTCTAGATAGAAATCTGTTATTCCAACTCGATAATATATTATTGATCCTGTCAATAATAACTAACCAATCATCCTTCTTAAGCTTCGAAGGCCTAATCTTATAACCCAGATAATCAAAAGGGAATTCCATGATAGAACAGTTCAAGGTGCTAGCAACCAAAGACTCAACATTGTCAAAATCATTAAGGACCATAATAGCACTCTTGTCGAAATTGATTCTGAGTCCAGATAACATCTCAAAACAGTAAAGAATAAACTTAAGAGCAATAATATGCTTAGGAAAATGTGAGGAAAATAATAATATATCATCTGCAAATTGGAGAATAGATAATTCATTATTAAATTCCTCATTACCAACACTACCTAAGACACCTAATCTCCCAGTTCTCTTAATAATTCTAGAGAAAACATCAGCTGCTAAATTAAACAGAAAAGGTGATAGGGGGTCACCTTGTCTAAGACGTCTTTTAGATTGGATCTTCTTACCCACAACCCCATTAACAACAGTATTAGAGCAACCAGACCTAAGCAAGAGCATGATCCAATTGATCCATCTGAACCAAAACCCCTAGCAAGACATAACTTGCAAATAAAATCCCAATCAATAGAATCAAACGCCTTCTCAAAATCAGGCTTCAATATAGCACAAGACAAATTATTTTTACAACAGACATTAATATACTCCTGAACAGCTGCCGCTCCGTCCACAATGTTCCTACCTTTAATAAAGGCAGTTTGGAACAATCAATAAGATCGTTCATCTTAGTACTAAGTCTATTCGCCAGGACTTTAAAAATAATCTTAACAGAAAAATTGATTAAGGAAGTAGGCCTAAAGTCCTTAAGAGAATTAGCACCCTCTCTCTTGTGAATAAGGATAATATTAGAAAAATTAAAACTACCTAATCTTAAGTCTCCACTATAAAAATCATTAAATAAGGCAATAAAATCAAATTTAAAGACCTCCCAAAACTGCTTATAAAAAAGAATAGAAAAACCATCAGGCCCAGGAACTTTGTTGCTAGGCATATCACAGATAGCCTTCCAAATCTCCTGCTCGGAGAAAGGCTTGTCTAAATCTACTAACTCAACCTTAGTATCAGATGGATATAAGTCATTCCATCTAACATTAATCCTACTCTTAATCCTAGAGCCAAGAATCTGCTGATAATACCTAGTAAAAGCTTCATTATGATAAAAATAGTAATTATATATGTATGTATATATATATATATTGGATATATGACACTTTAATTATCTTTTACTATTTAGATAATCAAGTCAAAACTAGGTTGGAAGTATTGTGTTTTTTTTTTCATTTTGATTGTTACATGTTAAAATGTATATTTATGCCATGATTGAAGATAATATAGGAAATAAATTATTCACCTTTAATTTGAAATAGGGATGACATTTCATACGTGGTTAGGATGTTAATTGTGTTCGCTTAATTCACACACACACACACACACACATATATATATATATAGCATAGACAATGTAATATTAATTCGTACTAAGTGTGAGATAGATATGGTTAAATTAGGAATTTGAATTTGAATGTCCACATAGGAATTTGTATGTTTGTGTGTGTTAATGGCTTTAGATATATTATTGACACATAGACACGAGGTTAAACATAACACGTAGTAGAAGCCTGCCCAGAACCGGTTGGCATACCCTACATCTACAAGTAATCCCGATTAATGTGGGAGGTCAAAGTGTTATGGGCCATTATAATCAACACATTATGATATAAGGTTAGGCCCAACTTATAGTAGAAGCTTTCCCGAAATCGCCCAACAAATCTTGTATATAAAAGTGGTTGGCCTGCCTTAGAGAAAAGGTATTAAATAGCCGACTTACCTTAATTTAGGTATTTAGTAGTTAGAACTAGGTCTATTCATAAGGTTCACTCCTTGGTTCAGGGCCTAAGTCATGAGACTCGCCCTTACAAAGATCTTAAAGGGTCATTGGGTCCTCCTTTCTCCAATAAGGTATTAAATGGTCTTATTATACGATAGCGTGAGTAGGATAGTTCTCCAAGTAATTTTTGCTTCTTATCTAGGTGCTAGTGAGGGCTGACCTAGGGATGAATTATATATATATATATGTGTGTGTGTGTATATCCTAAAGGAACCACTGTCTAAGGGAAGTATTAAGTGGCTAGGAGCTCATCGATAGAGACCTCTTGAAGGTAACAAAAGGGTCCACCAGGAGGATTCTCTTAAAATGAAGTTGAGTTCTTAACCCAAACCTCGTAGTAAGTGGCCGCTACTATTTCTCGACTTGCAAGAGGGATTATTTATAACGTTTACATTAGAGACGAGGTCTAAAGTGGCTGGGGTCTTCCATAGGGTATTTAGTGACGATAGGGATGTCCATCTTTAATAAATTAGTAAATGGCCTTAAGTGAATAGGAATAGGTCACGTCATGGGGTACTAAGTGACTGTAAGAATGTCTTCCCTAAAAATTCCTTGTGGGGTATTAAGTGACTGTATGCACGTCTTTCTGTAGATTTACATATATTCCTTAAGTGGCCATTAGGATGTCCTCCTCATATGTTTAATTTTGTATATGTTTGTTGCATGGAAATAGCATGAAGAGTTTATACTACCAAATATAGGATATAGTTACTCCTAATCTTATCTGTATTTCATTCACTAAAACGTTATGTTCTGACCCCCTCATCTTAACATTAACAGGTTAGTAGGTGAGACTGTTGATTTAGGATGAGGAACAATTGCTTAGAGGAGGAGCCACTCGAAGACTTAATTATTATGGTGGTATCCTTATTATTGTTGTTCTTATGTACTTGGGATAATAAATGATGTATCTGTTATCATTTGCGAGACTTATTGTATCAGAATTTGTGATTTTTAATAATGTTAATATATTTTATCCCTTCCACTGTATGAGATTCTTATTTTTCGCTCAGACTGCTCTGTATATCTGTTTAGTAATTCCTTATAGGAACCAATGATCCATTTAGAGTGGCTCTAAATTTCGATAGGCCTTTTCTAGGTCGAAATTCAGACTCATTTCGGGAGGAATGTTACATTTGGTACAGAGCTTAGGTTACCTGATTACGGGAAAGTATACGTATGAGAGGCGTGTTATTATTTGAAATAGGTTTTCAAATATATATATACACACACATATGTAATATACCCAAAAGACATACGCAATTACACTGGGCAACCTTATCTTACTTCTTTTGGGCCTTGATACCATCGTAGGAAGTCTACCAAAGGTTTTTTCATTTTTCAGATAGTAGAAATTGCCGACAACCAGCCTGGCCAAGGGAACCCGTCAAGGCCTCGTTACTTTCCATAATGGTTCCAATAGTACCTTAGGACTGTGGAATAGGTCCCTACTACCAATCCTGTTCTAGTGAAACCATCAGCTCAGCCTGCTTAAAGGACTCTCAACTTCCCTTGTCTTTGCAAAGATTTTGTGAGTTAAGGATGCAAGCTATGTTAAAAAACTGAGAACTTCATTGAAGCTAAAGCATGGATTTTCAAGTGCGAAAGGATTTTTGAAGCTACTCGGTAAGATGATCGACTTAAACGTAGGGTAGTGGCTGGGCATTTGAAGGGAGATGCCCTTGAATGGTGGAACTTGATTTCACAGGAGAGTGTAGGAAGAATATTTACTTAGGCAGAGTTTTGGACTTATTATGAGGCTAAGTTCTTAACTGATGTTGAGAATAGTTTGCAACTAGAGAAGTTTATTCAATTGAAGTAAGGCAAGTTGGATCAGAAAGAGTGTGTGGCGAAGTTTATAGAATTATCTAAGTTTGGGAGAGGGTTGGTGGACACCCCAATGATAAAGCCCTTAGGTTTGTTAGAGGATTAAATTCTCCATTGAGGGAAGTGCTTTTGGCCAAAGTGACGTTTGGAGCTACGTATGAAGCCGTGATAAAGGCAGCTATCCTATACTCAGCTGAGAATGTTAAGGAAGTTAAGACTTATAAGCGAGAAGGTACCTCTAACTTTGGGAAGAACAAGAATAAACGTTTCTGGCTTAAGAAGAAGAAGGGAGGCAAATTCAAGAAGGAGGCCAAGACATGTTCTAGATGCCACAATAAAAGGCTTGAGGCAAAGGACGGTAGAGTGGACCTAGCAAAGCCAGAATTCAAAGGAAAATGTTTTAACTGTCATGAGGATGGGTACTTGGAAAGGAACTGCCCCAAGCCGAAAGTAGTGCAGAGTGGTCAAAACTATGCCTTGGAAGTAGCGCCGATTTATAGTCAGCCCTTTAGGAATTAAGGACAGCCTGCGTTGGAAGGTATAATTTCTATCTTAGGAATTTCTTTGTGTACCCTGTTTGATTCGAGAGTCATCCACTCCTACACTGCTAAGAAGATTGGTGATTCCTTGAAACTTCCCTTATCCTTTCTAGCCATCCAATAGATGTGTCTAACCCTATCCGAGACAACTTTCATTTGTGTGTAAAGACCTAGTATTAGACATCAGTAATGATGACATCATTTGCGATGCATATGTACTTGAATTCAAGGTGTATGATCTTATTTTCGCAATGGACTAGATATCGTTTTATGGGGTTGTCCTTAACCACGATAGGAGGATAGTTTGTTTGAGAAGTCATGGAGGTCGCAACTTAGAAATCCCTTGCAGGACAGAAACCAGGGATTCAGCCTTGTTTTCCTTATCTTCTGATTTAGGAGGGCCATCTTCGATACCAATTGTATGTGAGTTTCCAAATGTTTTTGAGGAGGTTGTAGGACTCCTACCATATTGAGAAATATCATCTAGAATATACCTCGAAAAGGATGCGAGGCCCGTGGCATTGACTTTAAGGCACATGGCTCCTAAGAAAAGGAGAGGGCTTGATAGACAAATCTCAGAATTTTTATAGAAAGAGTTTATTCGTAGGAGCATCTCTGAATGGGGTGCACCACTAGTGTTTCCACAAAGTCCGATGGATCATTAAGATTAGGTGTGGATTATAGGGAACTTAACAAGTTGAATAAGAAGAATAGATAACCCTTACCAAGGATTAATGACATTTTTGACCATTTGGAAGGAGCCAAAATATTTCTCCAATTAGATTTGGCTACTGGATTTTGCCAATTAAGGATTTCAGAAGAGAGTAAGCCCAATACAACATTTATGATGCCAGATAGATTGTTTGAGTAGGAAGTTACGCCTATTGGTTTGACAAATTCCCTCACTTTCTTTGTAGACCTTATGAGTGGGGTATTTAGGGGCATACTCAAAAAGATTGTAGTAATGTTTGTAGATGATATCCCTAATCTTTTACAAGGACCATAAAAAACATGAGAATCACTTGAGAAGAGTCTTAGGATTTCTAAGGGATAACCAAATTCGTGAAAAAAATCTCGAAATGCCACTTTTGGAAGAAAGAAGTCAAGTTTCTAAGGCATATTTTTTCATGGAACGGATTAGCGGTAGAACCCGCTAAGGTAGAAGTCGTCCAAGAGTTGAAGATACCCCGCAGTGCAACGGAGGTTAGGAGTTTCCTTTGGTTAGAAGGCTACTATCAGAAATTTATCATGGACTTCGCGAAGATTGCTACCTATTGACCAACTTTTTAGCAAAAGCCGTCACAACTCAAAACCAAAGCTCGACTTCATAGCAGATGAAACAATTCTCCATCTATTAAACTGACCCTTAACTTAAGACGATCGGCTATGCTCGATCTAGGACAGTTTCTTGAAAATAGAAAGTAAGCCGACCGACCAAGCCATATACCAGTAGATCGGGCCGACCCCATAATACATGGTCAAGCCTAAAATATCGGATCTCACTTGAAGTATCTGGAGAATTATGCGCTACCGGACGAAGTCCTTCTCCCAAGGTTGTTGAATCATATTAGCTTTTGACCAGCTCTCCTTTTTATACGCCAAATATCAAGCTCCATGTAGAATACGATTTCCGAGGAGGACTATTCTCAATAGTAGACCGAGTCCCTCGCCACAAAATACTTTACTATGCTGAGCTCCACGTGTCTAAACTCTGAAAAAGAGGCATGCCACGTGGCTCACAGTTCAGCCCACCTTATTCATCTATAGATACACCATTGCTGGAAATAAAAAGGCATTCTGATTTTCCCGAAGAACCTCTTGCTCGGTATACTAGAAACATCCAACCGTGCACTTCAAACAACATAAGGATTCTGTGTAATCTATACTTTTCTTCAACTAAAAAAAATATTGTAACTTGTAATCGACAGTATAAACAAGGAGTATAAGTGAATGTAGGCATCGATATAAGATGAACCACTATAAAATATTGTGTCTCCCTTGTTCATTTACTTTTTCTTGCATCTTTATTATTATTTTTCGTGTGTACTCAACACACATTGGGGGTTGACAGTCATAAGACTAACTTTTGACGTCAACACTTTGGCGCGCCTGGAAGAGAAGCACATACATACCCTACCACCTTCGACCGCCTTCAGCAATTTCTAAGTAGACAACGACAATCAAGTGGAAGAAGGATGCTTCATCTTCCTATCCTTTACCTGCCAATGCAGCAGGAATAGCAACAACGGAGGCAAGCCATGAGGCTTCCTCCCACAAAGACCCGTCCCAATATTTCACCAGGGGCGACATGGATAAAATTTTGGCTGAGTTCAGAAATCAGATGGCATCTCAAGGTGAACTTCTTAAACATTAGTAGGAAGTGATGAATAACCTCCTCGCTCAGATGAAAAAGAACCTCACATTCCAGTATCGTTTCCTACACCGGGCAAGGCCGAGGCCGAGGCAACAACCGACCTTCGGTCTGCGGAGAACCAAGCCGCAAATAGGTCCACACATTTGTTTCCTCCTGGTTCAACTTCACTTCCTGATCGGCCAGTGGCAGGATCATCACTTCCAACATTAAACGAAGCTTTTTTGCTACAGATTCACAGGTCGACCCTGGCCAAGTTCAGAACCAATCGACCAGTCTCCATCCCATCCAGGGAACGACTCAACTCCCTGGACAGACAGCCCCGGAACCAGTGCAACCTTTGGGTCGGCCAGAACTTGGAACGTTGTCACATCCGATTCGACCTAACGTCAGGCTGCAAACCCGTCTTATGCAGCCTCCCCTTCAACGAAGAGCTGGGGACAACAACCCTTCGTGTCACCAAGACCACTTTACTATACCGGTCCCCAACGTGACGGAGTTAAACATCACCGTAAACCTTTCTAACATCACTACGGATGGGGACAATACCGAGCCCGAAATGGAAACCACTCACCTGGGCCAATCACTTCCAATCGGAGTAAAAATGGTTCAGTCCAGTAATAACCAAGTGACTCTAGCTGCAAGACCTATAGCTGGGGGTCACCTTCACTCAACTCTTGGAAGATAAACCAAACCGACCCCAGGGGCTTGGAGTATGCTTCCACCCCATGCTGGTAATGGGATTCTCACCGATGTCCCCAATTGAGAATTGGATTCATGGCAACGACTTCTCGGAGATGGAAGCCAGCTTGCAAGCATCATCAATCGTTTTACCATAGGCACATATTCTCAACAGGATCTGAATGACATCAATCGCAGTCCATTCACACGGGAAATCAGAAACTCCTGAAACCCACCAGACTTCAAGCTTCCGATCTTGGAGCCCTACAATAGCAGGACCGACCCGACCTTTCCTCTCATGTGATCCATGTGTCACATGGAAGTACTTTCTACATCGACCAACATCATAGCCAAATGCTTCCCTCTCTTCCTCACCGACATAGATGACATGTGGTTCCGGCGGTTAACAACTGAGTCAATGAACAATTGGAACATGTTGGTCACCCGGCTCATCGAGCAGTTTAGACTTCACATCTCCCGACCAAAAAGCGTCATGTTCCTTACCTCTATCAAGAAACGGTCCGACGAGATCCTCCACTCCTTCCTAGAAAGATTCAATGTGGCCGTAGCGTAAGCCGATCGACCCGAGCCGTCGATGGTGCTTATGGCCTCCATAGCTGGTCTCTAGAGCCGATCGGAATTCAGAATATCTTTAACTAGAAATCCCACTAAGGACATTGAAGATTTATATGCCGAAGCCGATAGATTCCTCCGACAAGAAGATGCTAGCATTGAGATGGAAAGCCTCGAGGTGCTTGCTACCAAGGACGAAGTTCCATCCAACACCAACAGCCAGAACAAAGGAAAAGGAAAAGTCCTAGAAAAGAATGATCGGAACGTATGACTTCAGAGAGAGAACAAGTACGATCATTACACCAAGCTCAACACATCCCTCCTAGACATTTACCTAGACATACGAGGATCTCTACCTTTCCCTAAACCTCTTTGAAGGGAGCCGACACAAAAAGAACTCGACGCTGGAAAGCATTGCATGTACCACAACATGGTAGGTGAAACACCCCACCTCCATTAAGGTCACTCACAAAGGGAATGCCTTAACTTTGGTGGAGGTTTATAAGTAAAAGCCACAGAAGAACTCAAGACAGATATAAATACACATATTTTAAACAGCGGAAACCAAACAAACTTTTATTTCATCAATACGTGTATCAAACAAAGATTTCCATAATTGTCTCAAAATACTTCCAACATTACAACCTCATAACTGCCTTGATTATTAAAGAAGCATGAAAACATAAATAAAGTGACAAAAATCCCCATAGTGATATCCAAAGCTATTGTCTGAGCAAGAAAGATCCAAATCATACATCTACGTTCTTGGTGCTTGTAAAGAGCCTGACTGAGTTGAGCTGTTTCCTCCCTGTGGACCTGGGGGGGGGGGGAACGAAAGAAAAGAAGACGAAAAGAAAATAGGGTCAGACATAAAGCCTGAGTAAATCTAGTAACTCTTCAATATGTGAATAAGAAAAGGGTATGATGGATGTAAACTAAAAATAGGAAAGTGTCACAAGCTAAGGAAGTGTCGAATGCACTATCACACCCATACTATATCTCTGCACCTACTTGAATTTATTCTAACTGGCACCCCATGGTGAGGGTGGAGTGATCCCCATTCTTATTAAAGATCGTCTCCTACTCGCGTTAACATGTGTCATACGGCCCCAAAGAATTGTAGATACCTATGCTGGTCCCACCATGGGGTGTATCAAGACCCATGGTGGCGGCCCCGACACAAAACTAGAAGACATAGGTTATACTACTGGTGTCCCCAGTGCCCTGGTTGTCTGCTCCGGAGTGTGTGCACGCCTGCACCCCGTTAGACCTGCACTGTGCACCCACCGCCGTCGTTTGACCAATTATAATCAGCCCACTAATCGTGCCCCACCCTGCCTAGTTTCAGGGTACCGTTGATACCTAACTTTGGGTTACTGCTGAAACGGGTCCCTCGTTACCAGGATTTTCTAGTCAAACATGTTAAGTGGTTAAGTGTCTGTATTTACCTAACCCCACCCATCAATTCTTGTTAACATGTTGAATTTGGTTAAGTGTTATAGTTGACTTAACCCTACCATCTATCCTTAGCCTCTTAGGAGCATCAGACCACTCACATTAGACAGGTATTGCTATGGTTACTGGATGTGCCGGTCGGTTCCGGGCAGGTTTACACCGTAGCTCAATCTAACCTCGGGTCCTTATTGGGCTCAATGCTTAACCACCCACATTGGATAGGTATTATTGTGACTACTGGACAACCGGGCGGGTCCGGGCAGGTTTACATCACAACTCAATCCAATCTCGGGTTAAGCATATCGTGTTTTCTAAATTTACCTATTTTATTACTTTTCAACTATATGTAAATGTCATATCTTTTATTTTTGGGTATTTCAATTCATACCGCTTATGTGTCATAATCATTGGCATGTGCCAAACATGCCAACATATATTTTCATATTTTACACCCAACGTTATTACCCCCGTTTGTTCGCAACGTTATAACATGTGTTGGGCTTGTCACAATTCAGCCCAACTTTATAAACGTGAGGAAAAAGGGAAATCATGGACATGTAATACATAAAGGTGTGTGGCGCATGAACTTGCAATTTGGCGATTCAACTAACATATAACATGGGTCATGTGAACTTGCATTCGAATCAAAGTATGACTAAGTAGGTGACATATGAAATGGCATAGTTTATGCAAATACAAACTTGTGTTTAAACATTTTAACTTGGTATAATATCGACCACAAAACTAGCATGTTATATATTCATCAAAATGTACAATTTTTACATCTAATCATATAGCCTATTTCAACATGAACGTGCCTAGTTTATGAAACCCAAACGATGTTTGACATAGAACCAATTATATTTTGCAAATAAACATGAACTTACATAGTTTATGAAACATAGATCCAATTATACTTGCAAACATAGATCTAATTATACTTGCCAATAAACATAAGGATGATATCATAGGTTTTGGGTCATGTAGGCATAAAAGGTCTATAACATGTTTACACAAATTCTAATTTAGACTAAGTGAATATACATAGTCCATGCCATCGACATATACAAAAAGGGAACAATTTCTAGTTTTTGCCACAAGCTTGCAAGTGCCATTGTTTTTCATATACAATTGTTCAATAGGCTTGCATCAATTAATTTATGCCACAAACATCAATACACAAGTCATGATAGAACCATCACAATACACAAATATTATAACAACACAATTCTATTTTCATTTACATCGAATCACATCACAGTTTTTATTCATATTTTGAAAGGTCACTATACTTACAACGTGTGATGAATTCTTGTTTTCTGATTTCTGTTATTCTGATTTGGAGATGCTCTCCTTTGGGTAGCAAAGTTGCGTTGAATGATTTGATTAAGCTTTGATCTTCTTTTAATTTGATTCGTCTCTTAGGCTTGTTGGCTTGTCTCTAGGCTTTCTAATTGACGGCCATTCCTAGTTCCTCTCCAGCAGCATGACGGCTTTTGTATTCTATTATTTGTGTGAATTTAGGGTTAGACTTGAGTTGTATTTATAGAATTTTAAATTGTTTTGAGCCGTCGATGAAGCTAGGGTGAATCCAGATCATCCATCTCAAGAGAGGCTAATAAGAAAGAGACATGTAAGCCCTAGTGACTCAGCCAAGCATCAGAATTCGACCAGACCCTGACCAGGCCAGCCAGGGCCTGACCAGCAGGTCTTTCTGACCTGGGCGCACTTGGCAGGTGCGCCAAGCCAAAATTGTACTGGCGCACTTCCCAAGTGCGCCAGTTCAACTTTGTTTTGGCGCACTTCACAAGTGCGCCAGTGCATTCTGACCCGTTTTCCGGTTTTTCTGCCCAACTTCGTTCGTCCATATCTTCTTCATACGATATCCGTTTTACGCAAACTTGGACTCTATCTCAAGCAGAATTTCGAGACGAACGCAATGGCATAACCCATTTCCCTTTATTTCATCATTTATAATTAATTATACTTTAATGCGTGAAGCTTAACGTTATAGAATTCACGGGGTGTTATATTCTCCCCCACTTAAAAGGATTTCGTCCCCGAAATCTTCAAGTTAGGAAGAATGTATATCCTACCATCCAACAGTCCATCTACTCAACCAACAAACACAGGCATTCACTATCCTTAAAAGACTTCTAATGCTTCATGATCATATGCATAGTGTGTGTACATGTCCTTATCTAATGCAGAAATCAGGCGGTCTACTGATTCAGTTGACCTCCTTAATGCGAATCATGTAAGTGTCATGAATCCATTATGTATGCAAATTTTTTTCCTACTCATAATTCTACATGAGTGCACAACTATTCATACAAATGCGACGACCATATGACAGCATATCAAGTTTTCAACCATATACAAATAATAATACATATATGCATATGCAATATGAAGTGATTGAGCCAATCTAAGACCTAGTTTGTGTGTGTATATGCATCCACGAGAAACCACTAGCAACCACTTGCAACCACTTGCAGCCATCAACCATAACATGTTTACATCTAAAGGGGTTTCTACCTAAGGATAAAGGATAATATCGAGGAGATATACCTAAAAAGATAGATACAAGCACAACTTCAGAAAAAGAGAGGTCAAAGATGTACCCTCAAAAAGAAAAGGGTAGGCAACGCGTATTCTGTCCTCAGTTTCCCAAGTCGCGTCTTCCTCGGCATCGCTCCACTGAACTTTAACGAGTTTGACTTCGCGGTTGCGTAGCTTTTTCACTTCAGTTCCTATGATGCGGGTTGGAACTCTCCTCACAGTTGCTTCGCGTTCCACTTCGGCTTCTTCTAGAATGCTTGGCTCTACCACTTCCGCTGATTCATGTAGACATTTCCGGAGATGAGAAACGTGAAAGACGTTGTGAATTCAAGCCAATATTTCAGGAAGATCTACTCTAAAAGCCATTTTCCCAATCTTCTCGATGATAGGGAACGGTCCTACAAATCTTGGTGCTAGCTTTCCTGCGGATCCAAAGCGAACGATGTTCCTTAAAGGGGATACCTTAAGGAAAACCTTGTCCCCAACCTCAAACTCAAGGTCGGTCCTTCTTTTGTCGGCGTAGGATTTCTGTCTGTCTTGGGCTGTCTTCATTCTCCTATGTATCAAGTCCACTTTCTCTGAAGTTTCTCGAATCATGTCTGGCCCAAGTATAAGCTTATCTGTAGACTCCCACCAACAAGTTGGTGATTTGCACGGTCTTCCATACAAGGCTTCGAAGGGTGCCATGCCGATGGTAGCTTGGTACCTGTTGTTGTAGGCAAATTTCACTAAAGGAAGGTGATCCTCCCACGTCCCTCCAAAGTCAAGAACGCAAAGTCTTAAAAGATCCTCTAAAACTCTATTCACACTTTCCGTCTGGCCATCTGTTTGAGGGTGATAGGCCGTACTCAAACATAGCTGTGTGCCTACAGCTTCTTGCAGACTCCGCCAAAACTCACTCGTGAAGATAGGGTGTCGGTCACTAACAATGCTGGAGGGTATCCCATGGAGTCGAACTATTTCCTTGAGATAAAGAGATGCTAGAGATGCGTCAGTCCTCCTACTCTTGATAGGTATAAAGTGGGCGCTTTTAGTAAGCCTATCCACTATTACCCAAATGCTAGTGTTGCCTCTTCTCGACCTAGGTAGTCCATCAATGAAGTCCATTGAAATGCTATCCCACTTCCACTGTGGGACCTCTAGAGGGTGGAGTAGTCCTCCAGGCTTCTTTTGTTCCGCCTTGACCCGTTGGCAGGTCATGCACTTAGAAACGAAATCTGCCACATCTTGCTTCATGCCACTCCAAAAGAAAGTCCTTTTTATATCCTTGTACATCTTATCACCGCCAGGGTGTATAGTCATCTTGGAATGATGCGCTTCCTCAAGAACCTTCTTTGTCAACTCCCTTGCTTGTGGGATGCATAATCTTCCATCTCGTCTCAGCCAACCCTTATCATCGATGGCGTATCTACTGAGGTGACTAGAAGTCTCACCCCTAATAAGTTTATCAATCACATCAACAAGCTGAGGGTCTTCACGTTGGGCAGCCCCTATTGAGTCTAAGAGAGTAGGGCGTACTTCGAGAGATGCTAACAAACCCGGTACAAAATCCGAGGAGGGCCTAAAGTTAAAACTGGCTATATACTCCAAGTTTTTCCTTTCCACAAAGAGAGGGCTTAGGGTTAGTTTCTTTCGGCTCAACGCGTCTGCAACCACGTTGCCTTTTCCGGGAGTATAGGAAATTTCAAAATCATACGAGGCAAGAAAATCCATCCATCTTTGCTGCCTCAAGTTAAGATCCTTCTGGGAGAAGAGATATTTCAACGATTTATGGTCAGTGTATAATTAAAACTTCTCACCTAGGAGATAATGGCGCCAAGACTTAAGTGCAAAGACGATGGCGGCTAACTCAAGATCGTGGGTTGGGTAGTTCTTTTCATGAACCTCCAATTGTCTTCCACCATAAGCTACTACCCTTCTTTCTTGCATTAGAACAGCATCTAGTCCTGTTCCACATGCATCCGTGTATACTGTGAACATTTTGCTTCCGTCAGGCAGAGTTAGAACTGGGACTGTTGCGAGAGCCCTTTTTAATCATTGGAAAGCAAACTGGCAGTCCAAATCCCAAGTGAACGCCAGATTCTTCTTTGTTGGCCATGTGAGTGGGGCTGAGATTTTCGCGAAATCCCTAATAAACTTTCGATAAAAACCGGCTAGCCCAAGAAAGCTTCGAACTTCGGTTGCATTTCTTGGTGTCTTCCAATCTTGTACTGCCACCACTTTCGCGGGGTCCACAGCCAACCCTTCTTTGGACAATATATGCCCAAGAAACCTTACTTCTTTTCTCCAGAAGTGACACTTGGAGAATTTAACTTTTAGTTGATGTGCACGGAGAGTATCAATGATTTCTTTCAGATGCTGAGCATGTTCTTCCTCATTCTTTGAGAAGATTAAGATATCATCTACGAAGACAACCACAAATTTGTTGAGGAATTCTGTGAACACCCTGCTCATTAGGTCTACGAAATAAGCGGGTGCGTTTGTCAAGCCGAAGGGCATGACAAGCCACTCGAAGAAACCGTCTGGGGTTCCGAACGTTGTCTTATCAATGCTGTCTTCAGCTACTCTTTGCTGATGGAACCCAGTTGCCAGATCAAGTTGGGAGAAGACCGTCGCATCTACAAGCCGATCAAACAAATCGTCGATTTGGGGAAGAGGGTGCCTATTTTTCTTGGTCAATTTGTTTAACTCCCTATAGTCGACGCAAAGGCGAAGAGAACCGTCTACCTTGGTTGCGAACACCACTGGAGCACCCCATTCCGAAATGCTCCGTCTAATGAACCCCTTTTCGAGAAATTCTTTAACCTACTTACTGAGCTCCTTTCTCTCCCTTGGAGCCATGTGTCTGACAGGTAAAGCTACATGCTTTGCGTTATCCACAAGTTATATGCAGAAGTCTATTTCCCACCTCGGAGGTAAGCCTTTCACTTCCTCAAAGACATCCGGATATTCCCGGACTACTCTAACTGATTGCAAATTCTCATCAGAGGCATCAAGCGACTCTAGATAACTAAGCATAACAACATTCAAGGGATTACAGCCTAACTACTCTTTTCTCACAGTCAAGAATGGCACTATTACTGGATAACTAGTCCATGCCTAAGATCAAACCATATCCCGAGAAGCCCAAAACAAAGGCATTACAACTAAACTCAACGCTGAGAATAGAGATTTTCAAACCCAAACAAACCATTGACAAGTAAGCGGAGCCCCCAATTGGATTTGAAACTACTAAGGGATCTTCTACCATACTAGTGTCTAGATGCAGAGATTCTACTAAGGCAGTTGAAATAAAAGAGTGTGATGTGCCAGAGTCAAAAAGTGTACGAACTGGATGATCATAAAGATAGACTACACTTTCTACAGAAATATTACTACCTCGTTCCTGCTGAGGTGCCACTAGCGCATGAACCTGACCCCCTGAAGTGGATCCGGCTTTCTGCTCCTGCCCTTTCTTCTTTGGGCATTCCTTAGCTTGGTGTCCAGTTTCTCCACAATGGAAGCAGCCACCCATCTTCGCCGTCCTTTTTCGGCAGTCTTTTGATATATGACCCACAATGCCACAGAAATTGTACCTTCTCTTCTCACGGGGCTTATTGTTCTTCCCTCCTTTCTTGAAGTCTGTTTTCTTTGCTTGTAGACCTTCTTTCTTCTCTTCCCCCTTAGTTTCTTTCTTGCCGTGGTCTTCCTCGTGTAGCAACGCCATGTCCACCAGGCTTTCATAAGTCGCACCCGTGGATACATGGGTCATGGCAAGGCTGTGTAGAGGCTCATTCAAACCCTTGACGAAGCGAAGTGCCTTCTTGTGTTGGGTGTTTACTAAGTCTAGCCCAAATCTGGCCAGCTGATTAAACTGATTAGCATATTCCCTGATCGTCATGCTTCCCTGTTTCAGAGTTAGAAACTTTTCCATTTGCAGGCTTCTTTCGGCTTGGGAGAGGAATTTCATCTCAAACCTTGTCCTGAAGTCTTCCCATGTTTCCACCGCCCTCTGAGCATTAGTAACTTCCCACCAATAGGAAACTTCATCCTTAAGTAACCACACCGCAATTTGTATCTTTTGCCTGTCATCCACTCCAAAGATGACAAACAAATCCTCAGTCTCCTTTAACCAGTTTCTTGCTCCAACAAAAGATTCTGTCCCATAAAAGTCTTTTCCACCCATAGCCTTGAAGTCTCTACATGTTTTTACGAAGGCATTTCCAAGAGGAGGCGGAGGAGGAACCGCGGCCACTGGAGGAGGGATGTCTGCTGGGCCCGCGCCATTGGCCCTTGCTTCTAAGTACCTCCTAAACCAGCCGGGAATCGGCACTCCTTCCGGAAGGTTAAGGTATCCAGACATGCTGAAACAGAAAGGAAAGATTCAAAACGAAGGATAGAGAAGGATAGATAGGTCACATGGCTTTGGGGGATTTTGTCTTTTTATAAATATAACACTTTTTTTTCTAAAAAAAATGCTTCTTTAAACTTTCTTTTTGAAAACAATTTTCAAAAACTTTTATATTTTCTGGTAAACCTATGCTCTGATACCAAGTGAAACACCCCACCTCCATTAAGGTCACTCACAAAGGGAATGCCTTAACTATGGTGGAGGTTTATAAGTAAAAGCCACAGATGAACTCAAGACAGATATAAATACACATATTTTAAACAACGGAAACCAAACAAACTTTTATTTCATCAATACGTGTATCAAACAAAGATTTCCATAATTGTCTCAAAATACTTTCAACATTACAACCTCATAACTTCCTTGATTATTAAAGAAGCATGAAACATAAATAAAGTGACAAAAATCCCCATAGTGATATCCAAAGCCATTGTCCGAGCAAGAAAGATCCAAATCATACATCTACGTTCTTGGTGCTTGTAAAGAGCCTGACTGAGTTGAGCTGTTTCCTCCCTGTGGACCTGCGGGGGAAACGAAAGAAAAGAAGACGAAAAGAAAATAGGGTCAGACATAAAGCCTGAGTAAATCTAGTAACTCTTCAATATGTGAATAAGAAAAGGGTATGATGGATGTAAAATAAAAATAGGAAAGTGTCACAAGCTAAGGAAGTGTCGAATGCACTATCACACCCATACTATATCTCTGCACCTACTTGAATTTATTCTAACTGGCACCCCATGGTGAGGGTGGAGTGATCCCCATTCTTATTAAAGATCGGCTCCTACTCGCGTTAACATGTGTCATACGGCCCCCAAAAATTATAGATACCTATGCTGGTCCCACCATGGGGTGTATCAAGACCCATGGTGGCGGCCCCGACACAAAACTAGAAGACATAGGTTATACTACTGGTGTCCCCAGTGCCCTGGTTGTCTGCTTCGGAGTGTGTGCACGCTAGCACCCCATTAGACCTACACTGTGCACCCACCGCCGTCGTTTGACTGCTTACAATCAGCCCAGTAATCGTGCCCCACCCTGCCTAGTTTTAGGGTACCGTTGATACCTAACTTTGGGTTACTGCTGAAATGGGTCCCTCGTTACCAGGATTTTCAAGTTAAACATGTTAAGTGGTTAAGTGTCTGTATTTACCTAACCCCACCCATCAATTCTTGTTAACATGTTGAATTTGGTTAAGTGTTATAGTTGACTTAACCCTACCATCTGTCCTTGGCCTCTTAGGAGCACCAGACCACTCACATTAGACAGGTATTACTACGGTTACTGGATGTACCGGTTGGTTCCGGGCAGGTTTACACCGTAGCTCAATCTAACCTCGGGTCCTTATTGGGCTCAATGCTCAACCACCCACATTTGATAGGTATTGTTGTGACTACTGGACAGCCGGGTGGGTCCGGGCAGGTTTACATCACAACTCAATCCAACCTCGGGTTAAGCATATCGTGTTTTCTAAATTTACATATTTGATTACTTTTCAACTATATGTAAATGTCATATCTTTTATTTTTGGGTATTTCAATTCATACCGCTTATGTGTCATAATCTTTGGCATGTGCCAAACATGCCAACATATATTTTCATATTTTACACCCAACGTTATTACCCCCGTTTGTTCGCAATGTTATAACATGTGTTGGGCTTGTCACAATTCAGCCTAACTTTATAAACGTGAGGAAAAAGGGAAATCATGGACATGTAATACATAAAGGTGTATGGCGCATGAACTTGCAATTTGGCGATTCAACTAACATATAACATGGGTCATGTGAACTTGCATTCGAATCAAAGTATGACTAAGTAGGTGACATATGAAATGGCATAGTTTATGCAAATACAAACTTGTGTTTAAACATGTTAACTTGGCATAATATCGACCACAAAACTAGCATGTTATATATTCATCAAAATTTACAATTTTTACATCTAATCATATAGCCTATTTCAACATGAACTTGCATAGTTTATGAATCCCAAACGATGTTTGACATAGAACCAATTATA
The DNA here is from genome assembly GCA_030737875.1 of Allium sativum. NCBI lineage: Eukaryota > Viridiplantae > Streptophyta > Magnoliopsida > Asparagales > Amaryllidaceae > Allium > Allium sativum. Next base: position 1,022,578,425 of record CM060909.1, read on the forward strand.
TTTTGCAAATAAACATGAACTTACATAGTTTATGAAACATAGATCCAATTATACTTGCAAACATAGATCTAATTATACTTGCAAATAAACATAAGGATGATATCATAGGTTTTGGGTCATGTAGGCATAAAAGGTCTATAACATGTTTACACAAATTCTAATTTAGACTAAGGGAATATACATAGTCCATGCCATCGACATATACAAAAAGGGATCAATTTCTAGTTTTTGCCACAAGCTTGCAAGTGCCATTGTTTTTCATATACAATTGTTCAATAGGCTTGCATCAATTAATTTATGCCACAAACATCAATACACAAGTCATGATAGAACCATCTCAATACACAAAGATTATAACAACACAATTCTATTTTCATTTACATCGAATCACATCACAGTTTTTATTCATATTTTGAAAGGTCACTATACTTACAACGTGTGATGAATTCTTGTTTTCTGATTTCTGTTATTCTGATTTGGAGATGCTCTCCTTTGGGTAGCAAAGTTGCGTTGAATGATTTGATTAAGCTTTGATCTTCTTTTAATTTGATTCGTCTCTTAGGCTTGTTGGCTTGTCTCTAGGCTTTCTAATTGACGGCCATTCCTAGTTCCTCTCCAGCAGCATGACGGCTTTTGTATTCTATTATTTGTGTGAATTTAGGGTTAGACTTGAGTTGTATTTATAGAATTTTAAATTGTTTTGAGCTGTCGATGAAGTTAGGGTGAATCCAGACCATCCATCTCAAGAGAGGCCAATAAGAAAGAGACATGTAAGCCCTAGTGACTCAGCCAAGCATCAGAATTCGACCAGACCCTGACCAGGCCAGCCAGGGCCTGACCAGGCCAGCCAGGGCCTGACCAGCAGGTCTTTCTGACCTGGGCGCACTTGGCAGGTGCGCCAAGCCAAAATTGTACTGGCGCACTTCCCAAGTGCGCCAGTTCAACTTTGTTCTGGCGCACTTCACAAGTACGCCAGTGCATTCTGACCCGTTTTCCGGTTTTTCTGCCTAACTTCGTTCGTCCATATCTTCTTCATACGATATCCGTTTTACGCAAACTTGAACTCTATCTCATGCAGAATTTCGAGACGAACGCAATGGCGTAACCCATTTCCCTTGATTTCATCATTTATAATTAATTATACTTTAATTCGTGAAGCTTAACGTTATAGAATTCACGGGGTGTTACAGTAGGCCACAACACCAGTGAATGCAGACATTTGCGCGATCTCATCAAGGATAGGGTGAGGCATGGATAATTACCTGAGTACGTCAAGAAACCTACACAGACCATGCTAACTCAACCTTCTTCTTAAGCTCCTCAAGTCGGTCCTCGAGCTCCTCGAAACGGAAAGGACCCTGATCCCAACAATTGTAGCATCATCATTAATTAATCAAATTTAGACGATCATGGATTTTTCCCATTTCATAGAATATAAGAAACATACTTTTATTATTTCTTTCAATTAGATGATTACGATGAAGTACACACGTACGGGGTTAGGATTTAGCTCCTAGGCGTGCTCTGGATTCAACTATCACCCTTGTAGGATTTATTTTCATTTCTCTATAATAGCTCTTTAGCAGCAATAAACTTTCTTTTTTGAACTTGGATTATGCTTGAACGATTCAAGATGATCATGGTTGACACTCGCCGATCCAAATGGTCGACTCCCGCCACCATATCTGACCAATTCTATAAGCTGAGTATGGTTAATACTCGACAACTCTATAAGCTGAGTACGGTTGGTACTTGCCAACTCTATAAGCCGAGTATGGTTGATACTCGCCAATTCTATAAGCCGAGTATGGTTGATACTCGCCAACTCTATAAGCCGAGTATGATTGATACTTGGTAACTCTATAAGCCGAGTATGGTTAATACTTGCCAACTCTATAAGACGAGTATGGTTAATTCTCGCCAACTCTATAAGCCGAGTATGGTTGATACTCGCCAACTCTTTAAGCCAAGTATGGTTGATACTCGCTAACTCTATAAGATGAGTATGGTTAATACTTACCAACTATATAACCCATTATGGTTGATACTTGCCAACTCTATAAGCCGAGTATGGTTGATACTCGCCGACTCTATAAGCCGAGTATGGTTGATACTCGCTAACTCTATAAGACGAGTATGGTTAATACTCGCTAACTATGTAAGCCAAGTACAGTTGATACTCGCCAACTCTATAAGCCAAGTATGGTTGATACTCGCCAACTTCAAAGAACCTTATCAGGATTTGGCAAGCAAAAACTAGCAGCTCAAGAGTATGGTTTATAATCAAAACCTTCTGATCACTCCCTAAACATGGTTAAAGTCCAACCTTAAGAACCCTGGAACAACCGACTATACCGTCTCACCAGGAAAAACCGGTTCTTTGCAGGTATCATTTAAATTGGTGGGATCCCAGTTCTTCTATCAAGACTTACTCGGAATGATCGACTTATTTTTTGGCATTCGCAAGTTTTCGGCCGTAATACGGTTGTCAATGATTGTCGGTTTTCCAGCCTAAGTAGGATCCTCAGCAGACGTCTTACTTTTGGCCTTAATATAATCATTGTCGATCGTTGGTTTTCCGGCCCTTCTTATCGTGGTTTCATATAAAGGGCTTCAGCTCGAAAATGCAGAACACATCTCCCTTTACCAAGAAAGATGTATTCAGGGGGGGGGGCAAAGTGTTGACCAACTTTTTGGCAAAATCCATCATAACTCAAAACTAAAGCTCGACTTCATAGCAAATGGAACAATTCTCCATCTATCAAACTGACCCTTAACTTAGGACGACCTTCTATGCTCGACCTAGGATAATTTCTTGAAAATGGAAAGTAAGTCGACCGACCAAGCCATATACCAGTAGATTGGGCCGACCCCATAATATCCGGTCAAGCCTAAAATATCAGATCTCACCTAAAGTATTTGGAGAATTACGCGCTACCGGACGAAGTCCTTCTCCCGAAGTTGCTGAATCAGGTTAGCTTTTGACCAGCTCTCCTTTTTATACACCAAATATCAAGCTCCACATCGACAACTATTTCCGAGGAGGACTATTCAACAATAGTAGACCATGTCCCCCCACCGCAAACTACTTTACTGGACTGAGCTTCACGTGTCAAAACTCTGAAAAAGAGGCATGCCACGTGGCTCACGGCTCAGCCCACCTTATTCATCTATAAATACACCATTGCTAGAAATAAAAAGGCATTTTGAATTTTCCCGAAGAACCTCTTGCTCAGTATACTGGAAACATCAAACCATGCACTTCAAACAACACAAGGATTCTATGTAATCTATACTTTTATTCCACTAAAAAAACTACTGTAACATGTAATCGACAGTATAAACAAAGATTATAAGTGGACATAGGCATCGATATAAGCCAAACCACTATAAAATATTGTGTCTCCCTTATTCATTTACTTTTTCTTGCATCTTTATGAATGGTTTTCATGTGTACTCGACACACGTTGAGGGTTGAACGTCATAAGACTAACTTTTGACTTCAGCACCACCCCTCTAACCTAATTGACCAAAAAGGATCATAAGTTTGTGTGGAATGAGAAATGTGGAGTTTCCTTTCAGAGGTATAAGGAATCTCTCACAAGTGCACCTATCCTTATAATCTCGGATGGAACCACAATGTTTATAGTTTTTACAAGAGCATGGGGGGTCAGTGTGAGAGCGGTACTTATGCAGAAGTGTAGAGTAGTTTCCTACGTAAGTAGACAACTCAAGGACCACGAGAAAAGGTACCTCGCCCATGATTTAGAGTTGCAGCAGTGGTTTTCGCCCTTGAGATGTAGATACATTATCTTCTTATAAAGAAGTTTGAGTTATTCACTGATCATAAGTCTCTTAGATATTTGTTTTCCTAGCAAGATCTAAACATTAGACAACAGAGATAGATAGAATACCTTGCATCTGTTGATTTCGCCATTCAATATACCCTTGGTAAGGGTAACATTGTGGCCAATGCTTTGAGTCGGAAGCACGCCATCCTTTGTGCAACCATCGAATGGAGACAGTTAGAGTTTCTCTCTGTTTCAATTTTCCACCATCGTATGAGGCAACTCAAGGATTAATTTGAGCTGTAGCGATAAGACCAGTTCTGATGGAAAGGATCAAAAGTGAGCAAGACCTTGATGACAAGTTAAGGGTATTAAAGGAAAAGTTTCTAGGGGAGAATATTTCCCTCATTTTGATAGATATTATGTTAATGGTAGTGGTAGCTTATGGAGAGATGGACAAATTTGTGTCCCTAGGAGTATTGACATTAGGAAGGAGAATCTTGAGAAATGTCATGGGTCGAGAATGACCATACGCTCTGGAGGTAACAAAATGTTTAGGGACATGAAAAGAAGCTTTTATTGGGAAGGAATGAAAAGAGTCGTGGTAGAGTTTGTTTCTAGATGCTTAACTTGTCAAAGGGTGAAAGCAAAGCAAGGGAAACCTGGAGGACTTTTGTTACCCTTAGAGATTCTCACTTGGAAATGAGAACACATTTCTATGGATTTTATTGATGGGCTTCCTAGAAGTAAGAAGGGGAATGAAGTCATTCGTAGTGGACCAGTCAATGAAGAGCGTCCATTTTCTTCTAATTAAGAAGAGTAGGACCGCCACTTTATTAGCCCAGTTGTATGTTAAGGAGAATGTTAGGCTACATGGGATTCTAACTACTATAGTCAGTGAAAAAGACTCGTTATTTACTAGCAAATTCTGGAAGAATATTCATGAAGCTTTGGGAACAACGTTGAGTTTGAGTATAGCTTATCATCCAAAAACAGACGACCAGACAAAGAGAGTCAAAAGAGTCTTGGAAGCTCTGCTCAAATCCTGCATGGTTGACTTTGGAGGAGCATGGGAGCAGAACTAACCTTCGGTTGAGTTCTCGTACAATAGTAGTTACCAAGCAACGATTGGTATGGTCCCTTAATAAAGCTTTGTATGGGCACCTATGCAAATCACCAGCTTATTGGTAGAAAACTACCGATCAGGTTTTATACGACCAGACCTTATCCGTGAGTCTATGGAAATTATCTCTTTTGATTCGACAAAGAATGAAGGCTGCCCAAGACAGACAGAAGTCATACACATATAAGAGGAGGAAGGAACTAGAATTTGATGTTGGAGACTTGGTATTTGTTAAGGTCTCCCCTCTAAAGAAGTCAGTTCGGTTTTGAAAGACTGGGAAGTTGGCTCCTAGGTTTATTGGGTCTACCAGGGTTTTGGACAGGATTGGAAGATGGCTTACCGAGTGGATCATCCCGAGCGGTTATCGGGATTCCACAATGTTTTCCATGTTTCTCATCTTCTCAAATGCCTTCATGATTCAACCGACAGACTCAAGCTTAATGATATTGGGGACAAAGGGAGCTTTGAGTTGGAGTCCAGGATGCCTCGGACCACCGCAAGGATAGTGGAGTGCGGAATCAAATGGCTCCGCAACAAATCTATTTGTCTAGTCCGAGTTCAATTGGGATATAACCCTGCGGAAAGCACCCAGGAAACTGATGATAAGATTAGACTAACTCATCCAGATCTTTTCTCGGGTAATTAATTTCTCCAAAATTTTCATTCTTGGTTGCGTGGTAGTTTCTCGATTGGATGGTAGGATATGGATGCAACATAGATGAATCGTGCACTCATATAGAATTATATGCATATTAAATAGTTTGGCATACATATCACATCACTTACTACACATACACGCTAGGACTAAACTCATTATTAGCAAGTCTGCAGTTCATTATTACTATGAGTTATGCATATTTGTAAAAATAACATGGGTTTACAACGTGGTTGTTTAGAACGATTTTTGTTCTTCTTCCCTTCAAAAGATTTCAGGATGAAATCTTTTATAAGGAGGGAAGAATGTAATACCCCATAAAATAAACATAAATTAGACATAAGTTAATTTAATTTTAAATAAATAAGGAAAATCAATTGTAAGCTAATGGGATGAAAAATGAATTTTTTTATTAATTAGGAATTAGGCCACGAAAGTATTATAGCTGCGTTCGTGGAGAGATTTTGATCCGTTTTCATATTTAATTTATTTAAAACGGAGTCCGTATGAAAATGATATTAATAAATGAAAATTATATTAATAAATTAAGTTGTGTATATATATTAACATATAAATTTTGAATTTCAAACAAATAAATATACAAACCTGGAATATATTAATTGGGTTAGCTTGAAAAAGAATATTCCTTTTGAATTCAAATTTGTGTGTATATATTTACATACAATGGGGACAAGAATAATCAATATAAGTTAAACGATCTATCAAATTAATTCAGAAATTAATTAAAAAGTAATGTACATAAAACATATTCCCCTGGGCTCGACCCTAGAAGGGGGTCGAACGGCCCTCTAAGAGGGGTGTCGACCACCTTCCTATAGGATCGGTCAACCATCCTCCTGTAGGGTGTCTAGTGAAGGTGTTTTTTTTAAAGGGGAGCTTGTTTATATTTTTCATCAAACGACCTGCTTAGATTAAATATATTGAATTTAGTAGTCCATATGCATGATGGAAACTATATATAAGACCCCAAACCCTCACTCAAAACCCTACATCTATTCTTCTTCACGTCTCCATGATGTCTTTCTGCCATTATTAATTCTGGAAAAGAAAACGATTTAGGTTCGTCTTCTATCTTCCTAACCTATTCTATCTCTTCTATTCTATTCTAATATGGATTTAGATTTATTCCGTAATTTAGATTTATATATGTAAGATTCTAATATGTGATTATTATTATTATTATATATTTATGAAAGTTTGTAGCATGATTGTTTACAAAGGCTAAATCCAAAACTTATTCTGCTCAATTATGTGGTTGCTCATTCTTGTAGCACGGTTAGTGGAATTCATTTAAGATAATATTTTCTATGATTTTCTAGTACAAAGTTGGATTATTGTGCCTAGGAAGATTTGAGTTATTACGAAAAGAAAACAATAACAAATCCCTCAAATCTTCCATTGCTTATGTTTGTACAAAGGAATTGTCAATCTATATGTATATGTGTGGTTTTGGGTTATTGAACTAATAAAAGAGCAGCATGATTAGTGTTGTATAATTCTCAATATTTTTCAGATTCATCTTATTTTATTTTTTGTAATTTCATATGTATGGTTTGGTGCAAAAGGATAAGATTTGGATGGAATTGTAAATTCGAAGAAGCTTAAATCTCTGTTTTCTAAATAGAGTATTTGAATGTATTGTTTACAGGATATCCAAGTAATAAGGTTTTGCATGTAAACATACACAAAAGTGAATCCGTTTAAAATAGGAATTATATATGTATATATTGGATATATGGCACTTTTTTTATCTTTTATTATTTAGATAATCAAGTCAAAACTAGGTTACATGTTCTGTGTTACTATTATTGTTTTCCTATTTTGATTGTTACATGTTAATATGTATACTTATACCATGATTGAAGGGAATATGGGAAATAACTTGTACACTTTTATTTTGAAATAGGGATTGGCATTTCAGACGTGGTAAGGATGTTAATTGCATTCGCTTAATTCACGCGATATATATATAGTGTAGACAACGTAATATTTATACGCATTTAGTGCGAAATAAGTACGGTTAAATTAGGAATTTGACTTTGAATGTCCCTCTAGGAATTTGTATGTGTTAATGGCTTTAGATATATTAATGATACGTAAACACGAGGTTAACCATTACTTGTAGTAGAAGCCTACCCAGAACCGACCGACATATCCAGTATCTACATGTAAGCCCGGTTAATGTAGGACGTTTAAGTGCTATGTGCCATTATAATTAACACACTATGATACGAGGTTAGGCCTAACTTATAGTAGAAGCCAGCCAAGAACTGCAAGGAAAATCCAACATCTACAAGAAGTCGGTCCAATGTGAGATGTCTAGGGTGTGTGTGTAGTGTATGTGAAGTAGGCCTGATTTGGAGAAAAGGTATTAAGTTGCTAACTTATCTTAGTTTGGGTATTAAGTAGTTAGGACTAGGACTGTTACTAAGGTTCACACTTTGGTTTAGGACCCAAGTCATGGGACTTGCCCTTACAAAGGTCTTAAATGGTCATTGGGTCTGCCTTTCTTCTATAAGGTATTAAATGGTCTTATCAGACGATAACGTGAGTAGGGTAGTTCTCCAAGTAATGTCCGCTTCTTATCTAAGGGCTAGTGAGGGTTGACCTAGGGACGGATTATATATATGGCCTAAAGTAACCACAATCTAAGGGAAGTATTAAGTGGCTAGGATTTCATCGATAGAGACAGCTTGATAGTAACAAGAGGGTTTGCCAGGAGGGTTCTCTTAAAACGAAGCTGAGTTCCTGACCCAAACCTGGTAGTAAGTGGTCGTTACTATTTCTCGACCTCTAAGAGGGATTATATATGATGTTGACGTTAGAGACGAGGTCTTAAATGGTTGGGGTCCTCCATAGGGTATTAAGTGACAGTAGGGATGTCCACCATTAATAAATTAGTAAATGGCCTTAAGTGACTAGGAATAACCCGCCTCATATGTTTAATTTTGTATATGTTTGTTGCGTAGACATAACATGAAGAGTTTTACTACCAAATATAGGATATAGTTGCTCCTAATCTTATCTGTATTTCATTCACCAGAACTCTATGTTCTGATCCCCTTCTGTTGACATTAACAGGTTTGTAGGTGAGACTGTTGATTGAGGATGAGGAACGATTTCTTGGAGGAGCAGCCTCTCGAAGATTTATTTATTATGGTTGTAGCCTTATTATTGTTGTTGTTATGTACTTGGGATAATGAATGATGTACCAGTCATCATCAGTGAGACTTATTGTGTTAGAATTTGTAGTGTTTAATAATTGTACATCTATTATATGCTATTATAATTTATCCCTTCCATTGTGTGAGATTCTGATTTTTCATTTAGACTGCCATGTATATCTATTTAGTAATTCCTTATAGGAACCAACGATCCGTTTAGAGTGGCTCTATGTTCTGATGGGCCTTTTATGGGTTGGAATTTAGGCCTATTCCCGGCGGGTTGTTACGCAATACATTAATGATATTGTTGGGAACAAAACACTAATTTTCGTTTTGTTTGAGGAATCAAGGTGGAAAACCACAAAGACACAAAGAGTCAATTTTAAGACAAGTTCCTAAGCCTAATCTTAAACCACTATAAGTGGGGGTTATTAGGCTGAACATGACTATTTATTAATACCTGTCATAACTTATATAACTCAAAATCATAAATGACCTTTTTCTCTTTGATTACTCATTCAGTCTAAGAAAACGAATTGATCGCCTCGATTTTGAGCTTTGGAAAAAAATCATTTAATTCCTTTTCATGTATGCATAAGATAACAATGCAAAAATTGAGAATGGTCAGGAGTCTATTTTCTGAGCCGAGCCTCACTTTGTTTTAATCATGTTGCAACTAAAACTCAAAAGCGGACTAAACAAAATAAAAAAGAAATTTATATGCTAAAAGATATTGAATGTCCCATTACACACACACATAATACTAAAATGTTCACATCTAAGAAAAACAAGAAAATACAATTGAACCTCCCTTATTCTGAGTTTGAAAACAAATACTACAAATGTTGAAGTCATCCAGGATGTTAATATTCAGTGAATAAACTCAAGTATGTTGATGATGTCGATACATGTAGCACAAGAATATAAACAAAATTTAAACACAATTTCCATAAAAATTATCAATTTATATCCATTGCATACATAATTTCATAATCATTTACCGAATTTCCGCTAAAATGTAAATACATAAATACTTTAAGAGAAATTTATGAAGATGTCCATTGATTGATCAGCGTACTAATAATGACAACAATTATTAAAACATTCAAGCAAAATATAACAGACTCCAAGGTACTACTAAATAGCAAGTGATTCCTCCCACATGTCTTCGCAAGCTCTATTCTCGAAAGGATCTAGACACCTTAAATCTTACTCTTGAGCTACTTAACCGCACATTGGAGAGTAAAAGAGAAAAAAACTTTGGCTTAGACAAACCATCTAATGCGAATAATAATATGTTATCTTAATAAATAGATATAATGAGACCACGACACTATAAAGAATGAGTTTCCTCTCACTGGTATCCTCAGTTATATCGATCAATCAATGTTGCAACTGAAATCATATGATTATTAAACATAGTAATCATTAATCAATCATAAATAAATGTATGCATGCATGCCTTACGGGTAATCATGACTATCTGTCTCTGTTTTAGTTTTATTAGGGTTACTACAAACTTTCTTGGCTGACTTGGGCCAACCAGATTCACCCAATTGTTCTACTTATCCATTAGAAAAAAGCTAGGCTATCCTTTATACATCTTTCTTATCTGAGTTTCAGTCTATTTCCTAGTTTGCTAGACTGACTAAGAACCAAATGTTTATATAGGCGCACAACGAACCTTCTCCCAATAATTACTCATTTATGTGCATAACCTGCTTTTAGTTATAACCTAACTTTAGCCTAAGCATCATAATCTTAGAAAATTTCACCTAATTGCAATATTTGAAGCACAAGATGTGATCCTACATTAGTCCTATTTAGTATTCTAATCCTCTATATATCCATATTCCATATATCTAGTGGTGATAAGAACACATACTTATAGTAATATCTCAGGTTAATTATACTTAACATTTCCTTGGAAACATTGACCATTAATATTTTAGTCTCCTTGAGGTCTTTCTTTACAACAAGGATTTTAATAACTTTTTACTATATAATTCTTTATCCTAAAATATGTCTTTTGATTCTTCGTCGATGATAATCAAACTTTCTTAGAAATATACATACTTCAAAACATATGGAATCAAGCCAAAACCCTTTAAACAAGTATTTAAAGCAACATAACGTGATATATGTTGTTTCGAACTAATTAGTAATTTAGTATATATCATAGAAATGAAGGAAAGCATAAGGAATTTAAAGCTTTAAGCGAAAGATGGTTGGCTTCGCACCTCTATGGTGTCAAAACAAAACAAAAAGGTAGGACTGTTTCGAGTTGAGATAAACAGGGTGGCTTAAGCAAGTGCTTCGAGCCTAAAATATTTGGCTTATCAGAATAACAAAGCAAATATTTTGAATCCTGATTGGAAACTTTTATTATAAAGTCAAAGCAAAGTGAACTGTGTTGATTCTAATGCGAAGCAAATGGACTCTGTTTATTTTGAAACCATTTGTAAAAGGTGGCTTCTGCACTTCAAGTAAAGAATGCTTCAAATTGATATCTCTACATGTCCTTTGTCAAAGCATTACATGCTAAGTTCCTTAGTACTATGCGCTCCTCCACTGAATAATACAATTAAGCGAAGTGAAGCAAATGCGAAGAGAAGAAAAACAAGTGAAGTGAAGCATTGATTAAGTGGTAGACCCACTATTTTCTTAAATACTTCAGTTTTACTAGATAAATCAATACTCTTCACCGGCCCTTTATTATTTGGAAAAAATTCATATTGGTCAATAAATTTATTCCAAGTGTGTGTAACAAATCCAAAAATTAAAATATGCATAATACAAGCGAACCCACTAATTTTCTTGATTTTAATAATTATATATGCTAGCTTTTCTAGCTTAGAAAATTCATAACAAGTCACATAAACATGGGAGTAAACCCTAAAAATTAAGATAATTTTTTTCATATGTATTTCAACATATAATCATTTTTGATATGAAAACATTATTTAATGCATTAAGTATTTAAAATCCAATTAAAAGAATTTTCTATCTTAGAAAATTCACCAAATATTCATACTTTTTTTAGAAAATAATGAAATTTGAAACTACTCCTAAAATAATGTTCTTACATTATATCCAATTTTTAAGTCATTTGGATAATGTATAGTAGGGTTTCAAATCAAAACCTACACGATAACTTCATGGATGATTAGCTTAAATCATTGACAGGCATATATATCATTTTTAAACATCCAAAAAATGGCATAAGAAGTCATAGAAAATCATTCAATTCATACCTATGACCTAGAGCCAAACCAACATAATATTCAAATAAAGAATATTATTATTCACCAAGCTTTGATAAGATAAAGGATGAGATTTTTAATTGATTATTTTTCTTAGGTCTTTGGTTCTTTCTTCTAGCTTTTCCTCTTTCCTTTTTCCTATTTATGGCCGAACTTTGTAGTTTCTTTAGTTTGTGAAATAAAAATGATGAGAATATGAAAGATAATAAGGGTTAAGTTGTTATAAAATGGTCTTTTTCCATTCCACCCCTTCCATAATACTCCTTATTAATTTTTTATTTACTTCTTCTAGCGTGTTGCACTAGATCATTCATTAGGCATTGGCCTAATTATTAATCAAATCTAACTCTTTCCATTATTACAAATTATCTTATTTAATTTATCTAATTAAGTATCCAAATAATGTAGTCATTAAATTAGAGATGTTACATACTTTCCTCTTAAAGAATTTTGTCCTTGAAATTACATAAGTCACACAAATCAATCAAGAATGAAGGTAAAAAAATTTCACCAAATAAATTAAGATAAGTATCCTTAATCCCGACTTTAGTTTCTTAAGTATAGTATCTATCATCATCACTCTACTAGATTTTCAATAATTTGACTAATTTTTTTTCCTAACTCCTTTTCAGCTTCGGCGACGATCCAGATCAATGTCTAATAATATTCATATTTGGATCCACTACAAAATCCTGTAATACCCTCTGATTTATAGTTGTGGCTTCCCACCCTGATACCCTTATTAACAAAAAGTATAAACCAGTAATATTGTCTATTAATACAGAGAATAAGGCTTGACAGGAGCGACCACTTGGAATATTGTATCAAATATGTTTTTAATATGTTGATCTTTTGTTCACCTAATCATGTATCAGCATACTCAATCCTTATCTAATACAATAATATTGTGGCTAAAGGATCTATCCATAACAAAATCAAATATAACAATGTACGCATATTACAGAACAATGGACACGTACCTTTCATATGAATGCATCACGCACAATACATTATATATCACATGAGATCAAATAAGTCACGACACAATATATATATATACACACATGCACACACATTATATCCCTCACAAAAGAATATATATCGACATGTCGGATAAGAACCACACAAGACTACAACAACTATGAGGTCTAAAAGGTAGAACATGGTATTCACAGTTGAACTGATAATCATGAGCCAAAAGAGCCAAATCTACGACTCAGTCTAACCAATGGTATAAACACATGGGTCATTATAACCCATGTTACAAAGGCGTTTAACCTCTATTCCAAGAATACGTACGGGATGGTACATAAAGATTAAGTCGAGAAAAATCTCAAATCCTTCCTAGGCACGATTGTTAATCACTGAATCATAATGACTCAAACACTTCCTCAGTTGAGAAATGTGAAACACGTCATGTATATTAGAGAATTTGTTAGGAAGTTCCACCTCTCTTATCCTTTCTCTTATAATGGATATCTTCTCAAATGCTTCACGAATAGAATCGGTGATTGACATAGAAATATGTTTATTTTTACGCTCATATCTTATCTTTATTGTAAATAAATAAATATTACTTTGGGTATTTTCGTGTGTTTTCACAGGTTGTTAAATAAATGTCTCCTTCATTCAATTAAAGACCAATTGCATAGGAAATGCTACTTCTTGGAATCAACAAACTTTCAATCATAAAGGAAGCTGTAGCACACTGATAAAGCCTGGAAATTTGGACAGAGTGTTCTGAGTTCAGCCACCGTCAAAGCCCTATTTTTTGCTGAAGAAAAGAACATATACATTGCCTCCGTCGCTTTGAAGAATAAAGAGACTAGTGCTATATTATATATATATATATTTATATGTATATAACATATGCACTAAGATTTGAAGAGCTAGACATTTTCTTCTCAAAGAAATCAATTGAAAATCTTGCATATTTACTTGCCATTGAGGAGAAGACTTGACATATATTTACCAGAATACAACTCAATCAAATGCCACATGTCAGCAATCAAGGAGGGAGAATCTTCATAGAACATCTCAAATCTATATCCATATCTCTTTTATTTGTAAATAGAATATCTCAAGAGATATTTCTTGGCCCAAAAGTCATATAGGATGGAGGCTACATCCCCTATAAATACCCATTGTATTCATTGTAACAATCATCCATTATTCTGTAATTCTTCTGCCATTAACAAAGTTTTTTTTTCCTGTTATTTTCTAATTTCTTAGCAATTAGTGTTGTCTACACGATTAGATTCGGTAGAGCATTAATTGTATTTTTCACTTATTTTCATTAGCGATTGACCGTCTGATTAGATTCAGCGGTAATCCTAATTCTTATTTTCTGTTCGTTAAATTCTGTTCTGCAATTTTATTTCCATTGTTCTATTTTATCTTTAATCGTTGAATTTATTACAGATTCGATTAGATTCGAATCTGAAGTGAATTTAATTGCATCTTTTAATTGTAGTTTCAGTTTTTATTTTGCTTTGCGAAAAAAAATCAACCTCCAGCTTCGTCTAACTCGCCCACGAAACATATAAATAATAAAATTTAACTTTCCTCCCTGTGTTCGACCTGTATGCTACACACCTGTATGCTTGCAGAATTTATTACAAATGTCACGCTTTTCTAATTCATAGATTAGCGTCGATCAATCGGGGCCCAAATTAAGTTTCTCCTTGTATTTAAGCAACCAAGATAAAGAACGATAGAAGATTGGTAGTTGTTATTGTTAGTGAATGGTACTAATGGGAGATGATGCTCCCAGCTACCACCAAAATCAAGGATACAAGCTCGAAGATGATCCTCCAAAATATGATTTACCCGCTCAGTCCATCCATCAAACTGTGGGTGGTAAGCAGTGCTGAAGTTTAGCTTTGTACCTAAAGCTAACTAGAGAATCTTCCAGAAATGGCTAGTAAATAAAGATCACAGTCACACAGGATAGAGCTAGGAACATCAGTCAATCGCCCGACTTCCTTAATAAAAAGTTGTGAAAGAGAAGAATCTGTCATACTAGAATGAATAGGAATAAAGTGCACGGACTTAATAAGGCAGTCAATAATAACCTAGATGCTAGAATGGACTGACCTCGAATGAGGTAAGCCATCCACGAAATCCATAGAGACTTGGTCCTGGTCCCAATTCCACGTTGAGACCTCAAGGGGCTGAAGAGTACCACTAGGTCGTTGATGATCAGGTTTCACGAGCTGGGAAGTCTTGAAATTTCTTACATAACTTGCCCATTCTCGCTTCATGCTATCCAAAGAATAAAGGCGACACATATCAGCATACATCTAACTGCTGCCCGGATGGATAATACACTTAGAATGGTGACAATCCTCGAGAATGTCACGCCTAATATGGTACAACGAGGCGGTTTGTAACAACCCGGAAATTCTGAGCCAATTTAAAATTTTTATTTTAGCAATTTTAATGGATTTTTACTATTTAAAATAATATATTTTAAATAATAACGATGAAAAATTTATTTAAATCAAAGTTAGAACGAATATATTTATTTTAATTATAAAAGGAGTTAGAAATAGCGCGGTACTCTAAAAATTTGAATTTGAACTTTGACTGAATGTACATGGTTATCGGATTTCAGTAAAATCAAAAATATTTAAATCTGTTTAATTATATCTTTCTAACGGATCTGAAAGTTTGAAACTTCATAGTGGAAATAAAAAGTTATGGCCACTTAATTATTCAGAATAGTCGCTATGGCATATATATATATATATATATATATATATATATATATATATATATATTTTAATATAATATACAGCCATTTTACAAACGACCTCCGTTTTCGACGAAACCACTTTTGTTGGATCTGGAATGTCAAATTATTGCAAGATTCCAAATTCCATAATTTTTTGAATTAATATGTGAGCGCAGCAAAAGAAAACGCGTTTTGTCAATTTCAGTCAATATGGATCGACCAGAAAATAGTCGTTTATCAAACGGTCTCCAAATTCGACGAAATTAATTTTGTTAGGACCGTATCATCAAAACATAGCTAGAAATAATTTTTCTGTAATTTTTGAAGTCAGTATGTGGCCCTGGTAAATTAAAATGTACGTTTAATTTTAATATACATTGATTTATATTTTTTTATTTAAAGAAAAACTAGTTGTAACAATCGAATTGGGTTACGAAACATATCCCATTATGTCCGGAATGGGGGTAATTAGCTAAGGGCGACAGTCGTTGAGTTTGATTTGGAGTTAACAGTGATAAACAAATAAAATTTGAAAGTAAATATTAAAATAATATTAAATTATATTTTCTATAAATACCCTTAGGAAGGGGAAACCCTAATCTCATTTTAAAACAACCGCCATCCTCTTCGTTTCAATGGTCGATATCCTCCCAAACAATCCCACTAAATTCTCCCATCTCATTTCGAATTTGATAATAGTTCCAAAGGGAAAATTGAAGAACGCAACCTGCTCTATCTAATCAACAGTTAGGATCGGTTTTAGGGGGGTGTCTTGACAGTTTTCTGGCTACAAACTAGCGCCGTTTGAAGCTGGATTCCGCCATCTAGGGACCACCGAGCTCGCCCCAACTTGCGGCGCCGGTGGGGGAGGTGCCGCCTTTCGTCGTGGGCATCTCAGATCTAGGACCAATCAACTGTGGCGGCGACGAACTGATGACCTAGGGTGCGAGCTTCATTTGAAGGCCTGGAGCGTGTAAACCAAAGAAGGAAGAAATGCCACGGGCCTTTGGATCTGACAGTGAACGGTAGTGATAATTTAGCCTAAATAATATTGTTATAAAGATCTGAAATTTGTATAAATAATATTGTTATAAATATCTGAAATTTATATACATAATCTTGTTATAAATATCTGAAATTCATACATAAACGTTGTTTTAAAAATACCATGATAATCAAAAGATGATTTCTAAAGCATAAACATTGTTTTTAAAATAGCAATGTTTTAAAATCTAATATTATATATATATATAAAGCATTGTTTTAAGAATGTGAATTTTAAATGCAATATCATTGTTTTAAAAATGTGAATTTTAAATGCAATAACATTGTTTTAATTTTTTTTATAAATATACATTGGTTTAAAATTATAATTTGCACATGAAATTAGCATTGTAATTTGCATATAAAATTAGCATTGCAATTTATACATAAAATTAGCATAGTAATTTGTATATAAAATTAGCATGGTTTTGTATATGAAAATAAACATTGTTTTGAAAAGAAAAATATACATTGTTTTAAATATATAAACATCATATTAAAAATGTGATTTTTACTGTAAACAGCGTGAAAAAGACTGCGTTGGAATTTCGGGCAAATCCAAGTTGTTTCAGAAATAAAACCGGCGGAGTGGAAACCAAAAGTGAGAACTCCTCACTAAAAATTTTACACAGTTATTTATTTATTTATTTTCATAACTAAAAAATATATAAAATTGCCAATGTAGATTTATATCAGTTTTAATCATTATAAACTGTATACAGTGCCTGTTAGATCACCTTTCTCGTCCACAAACCATGGACGATTTAAATTGACTGTATTGTGTGTTGTTTGTGTTGCTGAAATGTTTAACACATTAAAAATGTTAATATTAATGTGATAGTGAAATTAAATCATAAATATTCATTTATAATTTGAACAGTGAAAATTTGTTAAATAGAAAATAATTCAAACTGAATTAGAATTGGTTAAATTTATTAACCAATGGTTTATTTAAATAAAATGTTGTTGTTTGAAAACCCCACACGGGTATTTGGACGATATTTGACATACACTAGGCCCAGTATTTAGTTGTATGTCAATCGATAGATTGACAGTCTGTGATGAGCGTTATTTATTTTAATGCTCGCACAGTTGTAAATTTCACTTTGGATGTGAATGGACTGTTTAATGATTATTTATCATTATTGTTGAATACATGCGGTGTGTGAAATCCATATAACTAAAATTATATGGTAATTGATTGAGTCGCATTCCGATTCAGAAATAAATAATGCTTTTTAAATAATGTAGAATAAAATATCATTTAAGAATAAAATATCATTTTATAATAAAATATCATTTTAGAACAAAAGATCATTTTAGAATATAAAATAACATTTTTTGTAAAAGAATCATTTTTATATAAAAGAACATTTCAAAGTAAAAATAACATTTTTATGTAAAAGAATCATTTTTAAATAAAAGAAACATTTTTATGTAAAAGAAACATTTTTATGTAAAAGAAACATTTTTGATGTAAAAGAACCATTTTAATGTAATGAACATTTTAATGTAAAAGATCATTTTAATATAAAGAATATTTTTAAATAAAGAATATTTTTAAATAAAGAATAATTTTAAATAATGAATATTTTTAAAATAATATTCAGTGAAGAATAAAATCATGATTTCTATGTCTGTCTTTAGATGGACACAAAAATATAGAAATATGAAGCCAGGTTAAGTATAGAAACGCCATTTTAACCCGCACGGGTTTATCGATCGATTTTATTCATTTTATAATGCATATCAAAAAGAGGAGATTTCAAAATTTAATATTTTGAAAATATTATCATTTTAATATGATAAAAACATAGAATATTCAATTTTGATTTAAAATTGAAAATAAAGTAGGAATCATTTTAAAATGATATTATAAATATTTTATAATACGTTTTAAATGGAAATCGACGAAATATATAATATATATATATATATATATATATATATATATATATATATATATATATAATGGCCTGAATAGAACGCGCTGCGCAGCGACCGTTCGCAAATTTCGACCATTAACTTCGAATTGATGTAACGGGAGATCCGATCGTCAGATTCTCCTAAAACTGGAACCGTTGGGTTCATATCAAAAAAGAGATTTCCAATGAATATATGAAGTTTGAAATCTAATGGCTGGATTCGGAATTATGTCCAAATCAAATTTGAAAAAGGTCATTATGGATGTAGTTCGGTGGCCATTATTTGAAACCGACTGTACGGGCGATAATAAAATTATATAAAATATGGAAAAATTATGTAAAATTATAATAAAAGGTTTGGAAAGATTTTGGATGAAAAATTCCATAATTAAAAAGATAAAAATATATTTTTATCGAAATGAACTAGTTATTTACTGGAATAAATCTTTAACTAAGATTTAATGGAGTTTTCCAAGTAATTAATTTTTATTTGGAATTAAATCAGATAAATTGGATTTTGGGTTTGTTGTGAATGGTGTCTTAAATAACACTGTTCTTAAACCCCGTGCGAAAAGAATAAATATTTTGATTAAGATTTAGAAAAGGTTACTAATTAATTAATGTTTAATTAGAATTGAAATGAAAGTTGATTGTGGGTTTATCGTGAACTATGTTTAAACGACATTTGTTCTTTAATCCCAATTAACAATAAAATATAATTTGGAATTTACAAATCTTTATTTTAAGATTTAAATCGAATTTATAAATCTTTTATTAAGATTTAAATGGAATTTGTAAATCTTTTATTAAGATTTACATGGAATTTATAAATCTTTTATTAAGATTTAAATAAGAATTTTTCCAAAGTAAAGTTTTCTAATTTAATAGAATAGATTGGAATTGAATGGAATTCGATTTAATAAAAATTGAAATGAGCTTCGGTAAAAGAAGACCGTTACTATATATGGAATTTAAAAGGCTTTGTTGTTATTCCATTTATATTATTAGTCTGATACAGAAATTTACATCGATTATATATTGATTTGATTTCTGTGAAGATTCCATATTTAATGGAAGATGATTTTGGGTTTTTCGTGAACTGTGTTTTCAATGGCATTGGTTCTTTAACCCAGGTAAAGATAAAGATTAATTTCCTAAATTTGAATAATCACAAAGTAATGATTTTTGATATTAGAACCAATTTGGAGTTTTAATAAATTTGATTGAAATGGAAACGAGATAATTAGATTTGCCAAATTCTTGAAATGATCGAGAATGGACTACCACCAGTTTTACTCCAAGCGATAGTAAATTCTTTAATTAGGTTTAAACGTGAATGGTAATTAAATTTACTGATAACACTGTGGGTGTTAAATATGGAGTGCTACTAGTTTTGCTCCATGGGATGAATAGGTTGGGATTGGGATAATAAATATAAATGATTACTTTGGTAAGGTAAGATAATCCCGACTAGTTTTATAAACATTAATTTGGTTTAAAATTGATAAAGGATAAAATAATATCTTTTGAATTGATATCAAATAGGAAGATTAAAGAATAAATTTAAAAGAATTTATTTTTGATAAAATTGACGGGAACCTTTCCCTAATAATATGAATATTTTATTAAAGGAATATTCTGAATTGGAATGAGGCGTATGGTGTGTTTTTATAGCACTTGATTATAAAATACGTGTGTTATTCGGAAAGACCAGGTTTAACCCATTCTGAATAATTACTACGATGACTGAAGTCGACTATGAAGACGACGGTTGAAGACCAGAGTTCTTCACATCGTTTGGATGATTACTAATGTCTTGATTGGGCTGTACACCCAAGACAAGGTAATAAGTGGTGATAGTCCAAACGTACTTGGAGATCGACCGGAATATGCGAGGGCCTCTCACCTGTATTGGACATATGGGACGAGGAATAAGGTGCCTCCGGTTTCGTTCAAAACCAGAACGGACTTGTAAATGGATGGTATGTCTGACGTTGTATTCGTTTATGCTGTATTCGTTGATCTCTATTAAATATATATCTGTTTGGTGGCGGAGAATTTATTCTCTTGCTTAACACCCTTCTCTGAGACGTATGAACTTAGAGGTTATATATTAGCAGAAATCAATGGTATGGTATGGACTGACAATGTGGCATGCTAAGATGAAAATGATCAAGGCTTTTATTGAAAAGCAGAGCCTTGTGGTTGATGATCAAAGCACAGCTTATTTAGGCATTGCTTTGTGTATAGCGTTACTTCGCGAGCCTCACACCCCAGTATGGACCAAAAACGGGAGAGGACTGCAGGGAGAACACACATTTCTTTCTAGCTAGGAGTGGTGTCATGGTATGGAGCCCAGACATTTTACTTATGTGGATGATGGAATGAGGTGCCTCGGTTATTAAGTCCCTAGTGGCTCATATTTACGCCCCATAGGGTGGGGAAACGTATTGTTCATGCATAACTATTCCACTAAAGTATTTGTCAACCGGCCCTGAAGATCCAAGGTGCAGTTACGGCTGTATCATGAGACATGGTAGGCTAGACTATCTTGAATTCAGTAAGGACGATCCCTTGCCTTGGTTCATAGATGGAAATCCAACTTCCAATACGACATCATGCGGTTTTGATTTTAGAACTAGTATGACGACATGATATATGGTACCCATGTCGTCTATGATTGATACATTTATATTTGAAGTTGATATTGATACTATACACTTATAGTAATAATAAAAGTTGAAATTTCGTGTATCAAGCATATCTGGCTATTATAAGGTAAAACTCTATCCTCTGGCTTGCGTTGCATTGTGTGATGGGACCTGAGTCTTATAATAGCTTCATTTTTCCAAAGAGATTTTATTTTTAAACTAAGATTCATGTGGAGTAAACCCGTTCCGTGTTATACGGCGTGGTCCTGTGATTTACCTAACTTTAAAATCAAGCTAATAATTGTTTTAGTTCTCACACCAGTCCCATGACTGACCTGGAATTTATTGTTTTAACCTAAACTCTGGGTGCCCATATTTTCCACATGGGCAACTAGTAGTTTTGGTTTTGTAGATATTATATTCACAGGATCCTTGGTTATAGCTGAAGCGATATTCGGAAAGCTCTGTATTTGTGTATTTCTTTCAGTTGTATTTTGTATTATTTTTCCGCTGCTATATATTTTAAAATGTAATTTAAATATCTGATATTGTATTTCCAACGTGTAATATTTATTTATACTCTGATATATTCTTGTACTCTGATGTAATTATTGTAATAAGCAATGAAATGTTCTTCTGTTTGTGTCCTGATTTGTCGTGTTCTCAACTCAATCCGATCTTTCCTTTACGGGGAAGTTTGGGTCGTTTCACGGTTTCACTTACGAAGACACCGACGAGCATCAACGCTGAAACCCTAAACCTATCGTCATGGAATTTAGACTCGCAAATTTGAATAAGATGTGTAAGATCAGGAACGCTTCGCTGAGCAGGCAATATGATCTAATAGGCAAGGCAGAGCTTCTAAGCTTAATAGAAGGATTGGAGAATCAGAAGATGGATCTCGGTCACAAATATCACAACAAGATAGAGTCTTAATGACATTACACTCGGCCAATATCATATAAATAATAGCCCAATGTTTTTGACTACGTGCATTAGCAACACGATTACTCTTGCCAGGGTATACTGGATGTAACAACCCGGATTTTCAAAACCAATTTAAATTTTTTATTTTAGCTATTTTAATGGATTTTGAGAATTTAAAATGATCTATTTTAAATAATAACGACTAAAAATCTATTTTAAATATAGTTAGAATGAATATACTTATTTTAATTAATAAACGAGCCTGAAATGGCGCGGTAGTTTGAAAATTCTATTTTAAATTTCAATTGAATGTACAAAAATCAATATAAATCAGATTTCACTAAAACTAGAAATATTAGAATCTGTTTAATAATATCTTTCTAGCGAAGGTGAAAAATTGAGATTTCACTTTATAAATTGCAAGTTATGCCCAGATTAAAATTTAAAATAGTCGCTATGGAATTTACATATATTTTAAATAATATATAGCCTTTAAAAATAGCCATTTTGCAAATGACCTCCGTTTTCGACGAATCCACTTTTGTTGGATTCGGAATATCAAATTATTGCTAGATTTCAAATTTCATAATTTCTGGAATTAATATGTGAGCGCAATAAATTTAAATGTGTTTTGACAGTTTTAGTTTGAATTGGATCGACTAGAAAAAGGTCATTTTTCAAACGGTCTCCAAATTCGACGAAATTAGTTTTGTTAGGACCGTATTGTCAAAATATAGCTAGATTTATTTTTTTGGAATTTTTGGAGTTAGAATATGGTTCCGGTAAATTAAAATGTGCGTTTAAATTCAATATATATTGATTTATATTTTAATTTAAAGAAAAACTGACTAAAATAGTCGAATTGGCTTACGAAACATATTTCATTGTGCCCAAAATGGGGGTATTTGTCTAGGGGGACATTCGTTGGGTTTTATTTGGAGTTCGGACGAAAATGAATCAATTAGAGAATTAAAATATTATTTAATATTAATATAAATATCAGTCAAAAGGGGGTCAAACCCTAATATTATCACAGACGCGGTCAAACTAAAGAACCCGCCTCCATTCGATATCGGAGATTAAAATCACTCGAAATTTCTCCATTAATTTTCTCCCAATCCGCTAATTGTTTCCAGAAATTTTGAAAGGCAATACCGAAGAACTCCGTGTGTTCTGCAAACTGAACGGTCATGATTTGAAGTAACCACCTAAGATGGCCGGAATTCCACCGAGAAGCGTCGATGTTCGTAGCCAGTTCCTGGCAAGATGGGATTATCGAGTTCCATCAGGTTCTGGGCGCTTGTGGATGTCTGAATGGCGGTTCATGTGACGGTCTCCGATCGTCGTCCGACTACGAGGTGGTGGCGCGGGTTCAAATCCCTAGGTGAGATGTTTTGGGTTCATCGGCTACAGAAGGAACGACGAGGGAGAGAGATTAATTGGGGGATTAAGGTTTAATTAACTTAATTAATTATATTTTTAATTTCCTCGAATTATAATTAATGCAAATACTATTGTATCTTCTTCGTACGAGGTCCAAATCTGGCGATTTCAGTCGCGTTGTGATCATGGCTTCGTACACTACAACATGGAACTTACTAGGATAGAAACGGGGCAAATCAGAATTTAAGGCAAACTCAAATTCAAACCGTCCAATAAAGAATGACGGAGTGGAAACCGACTGTGAGAACTCTCTCATTCAAATTATTTTACAGTTATTATATAATAGGTTGCAGATGGGGCTTAGTAGCTCATGACAATGTTGTTTGAAACTGTGGATGTATTGATTGATTATTGTTTATAGTTTAATGTATAATTATTAAACTGTGATTATTAATATTTATAAATAAGAAATAAATTCACATGGACTGTGATCTAAACCCCATAGGGTATTGGGATGATAGTTTTTCACATCGCCCAAGGTACAAATAATATTTGTTTGATGGCTGAAACCCCACACGGGTCCAGGGATGATAACTTATTCACATCTCCTCTGAATCGATTATATGTCAATCGATAGATTGAAAGACTGTGATGAGCGTTATTTATTTATTTTAATGCTTATACAGTAGTGAATTGCACTCTAGATGATGTTTGAATGTTTAATGATTATTTGTCATTATGGTGAATACATGCGATGAATGAAATCCATATAACTGAAATTATATCGTAACTGATTGAGTCGCATTGCGATTCAAAAATAAAGAATATTTTAAAATAATGAATATTTTAAAATAATATTAAGTGAAGAATCAAGATATGATTTTAATGTCCGATTTTGAATGGACACAAAAATATTGAAATATTCATAAGTGTAATGAATATGAAGCCGAGTTGAGTAGTTAAACGCCATTTTAACCCGTATGGCTTTATCGATCGATTTATTTATTTTATAATAAATATCGAAAGGGAAATAGATTTCAAAAATAAATATTTTGAAAATATTATCGTTTTAATATTATAATGATATGGAATATTAAATTTTGATATAAAATTGAAAATGAAATTGAAATCATTTTTAAAACGAATTTAAAACGATTCATAAAATACGATTTAAATGAAAATCGATGAAATATATATAATATATTATATATAATGGCATGAATAGAACGCGCCGCATAGCGACCATTCACGAATTTTGACCATTACCTTCAAATGGACGTAACGGGATATCCGACCGTCGGATTCTCCTAAAACCCGAACCATTGGGTCCGTATCGGAAAGAGCTTTCCAATGAGTATATTAGATTTGAAATCTAACGGTTGGATTTGGAATTATGTCCAAATCAAATTTGGAAAAGGTCGTTATGGATGCAATTCGGTGGCCGTTATTGGAAACCGACTGTACGGGCCTTGATAAAATTACTAAAAATATTAGTAATTTGTGTAAAATCATAATAAATGATTTGGAAATAATTTGGATGAAAATTTCACATTTGTGAAGATGAAAGATATTTTTATCAAAATGAACTAATTATAAATTAGAATAATAATCCAATAATTTTAAATAAATAAATTGGATTTGAAATGGTTTTAAAATAACCATAATTTCCCAATGAATAAATTGGAATGGAAATAATCATTGGAATATTTCGATATCAGATTCCGTGGTTATATGGATATTGTTATGGGAATTTGGAAGATACAAGTATCGATATTCCCAATACGATATCCGTTAGTTTCAGAATTTGATATTGAATATAAGCCGATATTATTTTCTATTCAGTGCCTTGTATTTCATATCAAATTTTATTTTGGGTTTGTCGTGAATGGTGTCTTTAGTAACACTGTTCTTAAACCGAGTTGAGAAAAGAATAAATCTTTTAATTAAGATTTAATGAAGTTTACCAATTAATTAATATTTAATTGGAATTGAATTGAAATTGGATTTTTGGGTTTATCGTGAACAGTGTTTTAAATAACACTTGTTCTTTAACCCGATTAATAGTGAAGAGATGATTTGGAATTTATAAATCTTATTATTAAGATTTAATGGAAAATTTTCAAAGTAAAATTTTCCAATTTAACATATTAAATTGGAATTGAATGGAATTCGATTTGGTAATAATCGAGATGAGCTTCTATAAAGGAAGACCGTTATTATATATGGAATTTAAAAGGCTTTGCCATTATTCCACTTATAGTATTAAATGGATATGGAAACTTATATCAGTTATATATTTATTTGTTTTCTGTGATGATTCCATAGTTAATGGAAGTTGATTTGGGCTTATCGTGAACTGTGTTTTAAATGACATTGGTACTTTAATCCAGTTAACGATAGGATTAATTTTCCTAAAAATTTGAATAATCATTAAGTAAAGATTTTTAAGATTAAAACTGAATTAGAGTTTTAATGAATCTTTAATTAGATTGGAATGAGAATAAGGTAATTAAATTTATTAAATTTGGGAAATGATCGAGAATGGAGTACCACCAGTTTCACTCCATGCGATAGTTAAATCTTTAATTAGATTTGAACGAGAAATGGTAATTAAATTTATCGATAACACCATGGGTGTTAGATATGGAGTACTACTAATTTTGTTCCATTGGATGAATAGGTTGGGATTGGGAAATGAAACAAATGATTACTTCGATAAGGTTTGCTAATCCCGACTAGTTTGATAAACCTTAATTTGGTTTAAATTATGAAAAGAATATTTGAATAAAATAATATTATGAATTGGAATAAGGCACATGATGTGTTTTCATAGCACTTGATTTTAAAATACGCGAGTTATTCAGAAAGACTGGGTTTAACCCATTCTAAATAATAAATACGGCGATAAGTCGACGATGGTTGAAGACCGGAGGTCTTCACATCATTTGGATGATTATTGATGTCTTGATTGTGCTGTACACCAAAGACAAGGCAATAAGTGGTGATCATGCATACGTACTTGGAGATCGACCGGATATGCGAGGACCTCTCTCTTGTATTAGACATATAGGACGAAGAATAAGGTTCCTCTGGTTTCGTTCAAACCCAGAACAGACTTGTAAATGGATATGTGTCTGACATTGGATTTTATTCTGTGTTAATTGATTTCTATTAAATATATATCTATTCGGTGGCGGAGAATTTATTCTCTTGCTCAACACCCTTCTCTGAGACATATGAGCTTAGAGGTTATATATAAATAGACATCAGTTGCATGGCGTGAATTGCCAGTGTGACATGCTGAGATGCAAATGATCAAAGCTTTTGTTGAAAAGCAGGGCCTTGTGGTTGATGATCAAAACACGACTTTAAATAGCATAGCTTTGTGTAGCGTTAATTCGCGAGCCTCACATCCCGCTATGAACCGGAAACGAGAGAGGATTGCAGGGAGAACATGCATTTCTTTCTAGCTAGGAGTGGTGTCATGGTATGGAGCCCAGACATTTTACTCATGTGGATGTTGCATATTATCTGATGGATAATGAGGTACCTCGGATATATCGGTCACTACGGGGTCGATGGATGATATGGTCGACATACTGGCCGGACTTACGGCCCATAGGGCGGGGAAACTTATTGTTCAGGAATTACTAATCCTCAAACATAAGAGAGGACCGACCCTGAATGTGGTAACCCGGAAATCCGAGCCAATTAAAAAAATTTTATTTTGGCAATTTTAGCGAATTTTGAATATTTAAATTGAATTATTTTAAATAATATCGATGAGAAATTTATTTTGAATATAATTCGGACGTATATATTTATATAGCTCGACGATAGAATATAAATATTTATTTTAAAATATAAAAGGAATTGAAAATGGCGCGGTAGTTCGATAATTCGATTTCAAAATTCAAATGAATGTATCGGGTGCAAAATAAACCGGATTTTAGTGAAACCAAAAACAATAGAATCTATTTGAGAATATCTTTCCAACGAATCCGAAAAAATAAAATTTCATAGCGGGAATCAAAAGATACGTCCAGTTGAATTTTCAGAATAGTCGCTATGGAATTCTGGCCCTTAAAAATGGAAGTTTTGTAAACGACCTCGGATTTCGACGAAACCACTTTTGTTGGATCCGAGATGTCAAGTTATTGCTAGATTCCAAGTTTCATAATTTTTCGAATCAGTATGTGAGCGTGGCAAAGGAAAACGCGTTTGACCAATTTTAGTTGATTTTAATCGACTGGAAAATGACCATTTTTCATATGGTCTTGGAATTCGACGAAATTAATTTTGTTAGGACTGTATCGTCAATACGAAGCTAGAAAATATTTTTCTGGAATTTTTCGAGTTAGTATGAGACCCCAGTAAATTGAAATGCGCGTTCAAATTCAATATATAGAGTTATATGTTGATTTTGACGAAAACTATTCGAAACGATCGAATCAGCCTACGATACATATCCCATTGTGTTCGGATTGGGGGTAATTAGTTATGGACAAAAGTCGGTGGGTTCGATTTAGAGATCGAACGGAAAACTTACTTTTTGGATAAAATAATATAATAAAATATAAATTCCCTCATCATCTCCCTTAGTCAACGCCCCCCCACTCCACGTCAGTATCCCCAAAACGAAACGAAGAAAAAAAATAAAAAAAACCTAAATCGATCCCGCGTTCACCCTGCTCGCCGTCGCCCCTCGAGATAGCCGCCGCTCCTTGCGCCGCCGTGCAGACGCCGTCCCCCCCCCCCCCCCCCCCAGGACCTCGACGCCGCCACCTCTCCGTTCAGCCTCTCCCTCATCTCCAATTCGAGCCAAAACTGCCACCACCCAACCAGTGCCGCCGCCGCCCCTTCGCTGACCCCAGACCGACGCCGATGAGCAGACGCCCCCCCTCTGGCCACTGACCCAACGTGAAACCCCTCTCCTCCAATAAAAATGTGAGTTTTAATTATTCTATTTACACTTCCTTATTTATTTTCAGTTTTAAATATATAAACGAGTTTGAAAAATCTGA
The DNA here is from genome assembly GCA_030737875.1 of Allium sativum. Classification (NCBI taxonomy): domain Eukaryota; kingdom Viridiplantae; phylum Streptophyta; class Magnoliopsida; order Asparagales; family Amaryllidaceae; genus Allium; species Allium sativum. The sequence goes on from CM060909.1 coordinate 1,022,607,129, forward strand.
TTTTCTTTATTATTTATAGTAATGATTCATATAATGTTTTAATAACATAAAGATTTGATTTTTAACTTTATAAAGATGGGATTTTTAACCTTGAAAATATCGTATTTTTAAAAGTGATTTTTGAAAACGAATGGTAGTGATTTTTGAAAACAAAAAAGAAGGGATTCTTAAAAAAGAATAAAATTATAATTTTTATAGGGTAGAAAGAATAAAAATATAATTTTTATATGGTAGAAAGAATAAAAATATAATTTTTATATAGTAGAAAGAATAAAAATATAATTTTTATATAGTAGAAAGAATAAATTCGATTTTTATATATTGAATAGCAAAGTAAAAATTCGATTTTTATATATTGAATAGCAAAGTAAAAATTCGATTTTTATATATTGAATAGCAAAGTAAAAATTCGTTTTTTATATATTGAATAGCAAAGTAAAAATTCGTTTTTTATATATTGAATAGCGAAGTAAAAATGTGATTTTTATATATGTAGTGATTACGGATGATGAAAGTAAGGAAAGAAGGAACGGCGAAGACTTCTACATTTGAAGTGTCGTGGAGTTGGGATAGCTTTGGTGAGAACTCCTCACTTTTAATTTTGTTTTCTAGTTAATAATATATACTAGGATGCATACGGTGTTTAGTAGCACCCGACACCCGTCGTCCACAGACCAAGGACGTCTTGTATGCTTGTTTGTTTGATTGTGATGTGATGCGAAATGAAATAAAATATTTTATAGTGGAAAATATTTTATAGTTAAAAATAGAATTTTTAACGTGTATTTAACATAAATATTTATAAACAAATCGGAGATTTGTTTATATACACTGATTTGATTGATATTGATTGGGACGATAAATTTTACACATCGCCCAACTGCACAAATAAAATCTGTGTTTGATTGTTTGAAACCCCACACGGGTATTGGGATGATATATGACATACACTAATCCCAATAATTAGTTATATGTCGATCGATTGATTGACAGACTGTTATAAGCGTTAAATATTTATATTTGATGCTTATACAGTGTAGAATGCACTTTGGATGATGGTTGATTATTTGTCATTGTCGATGTATACATGCGTTGTATGTAAATCCATAGAAGTAAAATCTATGGTAAGTGAATGGGCCTCATTCCAGTTTTGAAAAGGAAATATTTGAATAGAAATATTTGAAAAAGAAATATTTGAATAGAAATATTTGAAAAAGAAATATTTAAAATCGAATATTTGAAAATAGAAATATATGAAGCCATGTTGATTAGATTGACGCCATTTTGACGTGAACGATATTTATATCGATTTTATTCATTTTATAATGAATATCGAAAATGATTTCAAAATCTGATATTTTGAAAAGAATATGAATTCGAATTGAAATTGAATAGAAATGAATTCGAATTGAAATTGAATAGAAATGAATTCGAATTGAAATTGAATGGAATTGAAGAAGAACTGAAATTGAATTAAAAATCGATTTGAATTGAAATCAATTTGAAATGAATTTAAATCGAATTTATAAGGAAAAATTCAATTTTGATTTGAATTTGAAAAGAAGTTGAAATCGTTTTGAAAACGAATTTAAAACGATTTATATAAAACGTTTTAAAAGGAAATCGGCGAAGTTTATATTATATATATAATATAATGGCCTGAATAGAACGCGCCGCGCTGCGGCAGTTCGTGAATTTCGACCATTGACTTCGAACGGATATTGCGGGAGATCCGACCGTCGGATTCTCCTCAAATCGGAACCGTTGGGTTCGTATCGAAAAGAGCTTTCTAACGGATATTAGAAATTTGAAATCTAACGGTTGGATTTGGAATTATGTCCAAATCAAATTTGGAAAAGGTCGCTGTAAGTGCAGTTCGATGGCCGTTGATGGAAATCGACTGTACGGGCCTTGATAAAATTATTAAAAATAGTAATAATTTGTGTAAAATCATAAGAAATGATTGTTGAAGAATTGGGATGAAAAACTCCATATTTGAAAAGATAAAAAAAGATTTTTATCGAAGTGAACTAGTTTTAAACTAGAATTATAATTCATTTATTTTTGAAATAAATAAAGTGAATTTGAAATGGTTTTGAAATATAACCAGAATTTCCAATAATTGAATTGGAAGGGATTTGAATCGAAATTGTCTGTGGAATATTTCAATGTTGGATTTCGTGATGATACAGGTATTGTTATGGGAATTTGAAAGATATATTTATATCGTTATTTCCAATACGATATTTGTTGGTCGTAGAATTTGATATTGAATATAAGCCGATATATTTTCTATTCAGAGCCTTGTATTTAATATCAAATGTGATTTGGGTTTGTCGTGAATGGTGTCTTCATTAACACTGTTCTTAAGCCCAGTTGAGAAAAAGATTAAATCTTTTTATTTAGATTTAATGAAGTGTACCAATTAAATAATATTTAATTGGAATTGAATTGAATTGATTTTTGGGTTTATCGTGAACAGTGTTTTAAATAACACTTGTTCTTTAACCCAATAATTAATGGAATGTGATTTTGGGTTTATCGTGAACCGTGTTTTAAATGAAACTGATTCTTTAACCCAGTTAAAGATTAAAACTAAGTGGAGTTTTAATGAATCTTTAATTAGATTGAAAAGATCGAGGATGGAGTATCACCAGTTTTACTCCAGGCGATAGTTAAATCTTTAATTAGAGTTGAACATGAAATGGTAATTGAATTTACCGATAACACCGTGGTGTTAGATATGAAGTATTACCAGTTTTACTTCATGAGATGAATAGGTTGGGATTGGGAAATAAAATAAATGATTACTCAGGTGTGGTTCGCTAATCCCGACTAGTTTGAATTGATATTCAAAGAAGATTAAAGAATAAATTTAAAGAATTTATCTTTGATGAAATTAATAGGAACCTTTCCCAAAGTATAAGAATATTTGAATAAAAGAATATTCTGAATTGGAATGAGGCGTATGTTGTGTTTGTGTAACACTTGTTTATTATATACGCGGGTTATTCAGAAAGACCGGGTTTATCCCATTCTGAATAACTGATTCGACGTGGTGTCGAAGATGAAGATGGTGGTTGAAGACCGGAAATCTTCACATCGTTTGGGTGATTGCTGATGATCTCGATTGGGCTGTACACCCAAGAGGATAGAAACAGTTGGTGATCGTCCAGACATACTTGGAGATCGATGGATATGCGAGGAAAGTGCCTCCGGTTTCGTTCAGACCCAGAACGAACTTGTAAATGGATTGTGTGTCTGACATTGGATTTTATTCTGTGTGGTTGATTTCTATTAAATATATATCTGTTTGGCGGCGGAGAACTTATTCTCTTTCTTAACGCCCTTCTCTGAGACGTACGAGCTCAGGGGTTATATATTTATGGATATCAAACGCATGGAGTGAATTGCCTGTGTGGCATGCCTAAGTGGCAAATGATCAAGGCTCCTGTTGAAAAGCAGAGTCTTGTGGTTGATGATCAAAGCACAGCCTGTGTGGCACAGCTTTGTGTAGCGTTAATTCACGAGCCTCATACCCCGGTTGTGAACCATAAACGGGAGAGGAATTCAGGGAGGGCATGCGTTTCTTTCTAGCTAGAAGTGGCGTCAGTGGTTTTACACGCCCCGACGAGTTTGACTTATGTGGTTGTTGCCGTTGCGAGGCGCCTCGGATATATTGGTGACTATGTGAAGCCGATGGAGTCATTAGGCTCATTTACTCCCCATAGGGCGGGGAAACGTAGTGTCCAGGGTTTAAGTTTAATCCACATCGAGTGGACCGGCCCTGTTGCTCCTTGGCTTGCCTACGCGCTTGCCTGAGACATGGTAGGCTAGATTGTCTCGAATCGGTGAAGGACGATCCCTGGCCTCGGTTCATAGATGGAAATCCAATTTCCAAATACATGACTTTGCGGTTTTGATTGTAGAGCCTAGTATGGCGACATGATATATGGTACCCATGCCGTCTATGATTGATACTTATGATTTGTACTTGTTTTGACACTATACACTTATAGTAATAATAAAAGATGAAATTTAGCGTATCAAGCATTCTTTGGCTATTATAAGGTAAAACCCTATCCTCCGGCTTACGTTGCATTGTGTGATGGGACCTGGGTCTTATAACTGCTTCATTGTTCTTTATTTAGCATTGCGCAGTTGTTTTATGCACTGGTATTCTTGGGAGGAAACCCGTTCCGTGTTATACGGCGTGGTCCCTTGATTTACCTAACTTTAAAATAAAGATTAATAACTGTTTTAGTTCTCACACCAGTCCCATGACTGACCTGGAGTTTATTGTTTTAACCTAAACTCTGGGTGCCCTTATTTTGACACGGGCAGCTAGTAGTTTTGGTTTTGCAGATTTATATTCACAGTAACCTGGTTTACAGCTGGAACGATATCCGGAAAGTTTTTATCCGTGTATCTTCTTCAGTTGTATTTTGTATTATTTTCCGCTGCTATGTAATGTATTGTAATCTCTGATATTAGTGAATGTTTATTATTTGTTAATGCTCTGTATATTCTTGTATTCTGATGGAATTGTTGTAATAAACAATGAAATGTTCTTCCGTCTGCGTTCTGTTGTGGCTTGTTCTCGACTCAATCCGGGCTTTCCTACCGGGGAAGTTCGGGTCGTTTCACTGAAGATCCAAGGGTCGATGCATTCTGATCCTGAGGCTCGATCTAGACAGTCTCGAATTCGGTAAGGACGAACCCTTGCCTTTGTTCATGATGGAAATCCAACTTCTAATACGCGACTTTTCAGTTTTAATTATAGAACCTTGTATGCCAACATGATATATGATACCCATGCCATCTATGATTGATACATTTATATTTGAAGCTGTTTTTGACACTATAAACTTATAGTAATATCAAAATGATTTGTTTTAAACGTACCAAGCATGTTTGGCTATTATAAGGGAAAACTCTATCCTCCGGCTTGCGTTGTATTGTATGATGGGACCTAAGTCTTATACTAGCTTCATTTCTCGAAAAGCATTGCACTGTTTGTTTTATGCACTGGTATTCTTGGGAGAAAACCCGTTCCGTGTTATACGGCGTGGTCCCTTGATTTACTTTATTTCTCAAGTAAAGATTTAATAATTGTTTTAGTTCTCACACCAGTCCCATGACTGACCTAGAGTTTATTGTTTTAACCTAAACTCTGGGTGCCCATATTTTCCACACGGGCAGCTAGTAGTTTTGGTTTTGCAGATTTCTATTTTACAGGGTCCTGGTTTATAGCTGGAGCTATATTCGGAAAGCTTTGTATCTGTGTATCTCTTTCAATTGTGTTACGCATTATTTTTCTGCTGCTATTTAATGTAATTTAATCTTTGATATTTTTCTGCTGTATATTATTCATTTATACTCTGATATCTTGTACTCTGGTGTAAATTGTTGTAATAGCAATGAAATATTCTTTTGTTTGCGTTCTGATTTGTCGTGTTCTCAACTCAATATGAGCTTTCCTTTACGGGGAGGTTTGGGTCGTTTCAGTTTGGTATCAAAGCTTTGGTTTACAATGCTCGAGAACAAGACACATTAGAACCAAACAAAAGAATTCATCTGAGATTGGATTAGTAATATCCAATAAGAATGACTCGTTAGAGATGGGACCGGTAGTATCCTAGAATGAGTTTCAAAGAGTGTTATTTTTAAATAAAAATGAAACCAAATTTTGTTTTGAAAATTTAAACCTTATTATGCGCATTTTATTTTAAATTAAATTTGGACAATCGAGTATATAAAGATTTTGCATATACGCGTCATGAACGTATATTCGAAGCCTCAAATATACTGGATAGATATTGAATCACGCTCCAGTCGCCCGGGGATGATCCTGATGATGAGGCCTCATCATTAAAGTCTATGCTCGAGTTCCGAAAGTGGGATATCCATATATTTCCAATTGACTGTGTGAGAATCAAAACATAGATAGGGTCTATTGTTGTGATTTGGCATCAAAAATATGAATTTTGAGTGTATATATATATAGAAGGCATATGCTTGAAAATCTAATCAAAAAATTGATTAATGGATGTGTTGTTTGATTATTAGTTTCACTAGTAAAAATATTGGAATGATAATTAATAAAAACCAATAAGAGATTAAATGGTAAATTAAGCCAAATCGGATCGAATATTGAACTGAATTGAAATTGTTTGGAATTGAATACGTATATATATATATCCATTTTCAAATATATATATATATATATATATAAACAGGTCATAACATGGAAGCTAAGAAGAGGAATAAAATTGTATGCCCGACAAACAGGTACATTTTTACTGTATTTATTGGGGTTTGATGATTTTATGAGCCGCTTGGCCTTTTCTTTTTCTTTTTGATTGATGAGGCCCCTGTGAGGCAAGTTTTTGTTTTACTGATCAACCCGTACAAAGGAGGTTATGGCGAAAATTTAGGGTGTTAGCCAAATTTCTAAGAAATTATAAAATTCTAAGAAACTGGAAAGTTGAAGAATGAAAGTTGAGTTGATTAGTTAAACAACTTTCAACTCCGTTCCTTTTCAAGGACGAAAAGATTTTAAGTGGGGGAGATTGTAACAACCCGGATTTTCAGAACCAATTTAAAAATTTTATTTTAGCTATTTTAATGGATTTTGAGAATTTAAAATGATTTATTTTAAATAATAACGACTAAAAATCTATTTTAAATATAGTTAGAATGAAAATTTTGTTTTAGTTATAAAACGAGCATGAAATATCGTGGTAGTTTGAAAATTCGATTCTAAATTTCAAGTGAATGTATAGAATTCAATATAAATCGGATTTCACTAAAACCAGAAATATTAGAATCTGTTTAATAATATCTTTCTAACGAAGGTGAAAAATTGAGATTTTATTTTATAAATTGTAAGTTATGCCCATATTAAAATTTAAAATAGTCGCTATGGAATTTATATATTTTTTAAATAATATATAGCCCTTAAAAATAGCCATTTTGCAAACGACCTCCGTTTTCGACGAAACCACTTTTTTAGATCCAGAATTTCAAATTATTTCTAGGTTTCAAATTTCATAATTTTTGGAATTAATATGTGAGCGCAATAAATTTAAATGTGTTTTAGTAGTTTTAGTTTGAATTGGATCGACCAGAAAAAGGCCATTTTTCAAACGGTCTCCAAATTCAGCGAAATTAGTTTTGTTAGGACCGTATCGTCAAAACATAGTTAGATTTATTTTTCTGGAATTTTTGGAGTCAGTACGTGGCCCTGGTAAATTAAAATGTGCATTCAAATTCAATATATATTGATTTATATTTTAATTTAAAGAAAAACTGACTAAAACAGTCGAATTGGCTTACAAATCATATTCCATTATGTCTGAAATAGGGGTATTTGGCTAGAGGTGACAGTTGTTGGGTTTTATTTCGAGTTCGGACGAAAATGAATCAATTAGAGAATTAAAATATTATTTAATATTAATATAAATATTAGTCAAAAGGGGGTCAAACCCTAATATTATCACATACGCGGTCAAACAAAAGAACTTGCCTCCATTCGATATCAGCGATTAAAATGGCTCGAAATTTCTCCATTAATTTTCTCCCAATCCACTAATTGTTTCCAGAAATTTTCAATGGCAAGATCGAAGAACTCCGTGTGTTCTTTAAACTGAACGATCATGATTTGAAGTAACCACCTGAGATGGCCGGAATTCCACCGAGAAGCGTTGATGTTCACAGCTGGTTCATGGCAAGATGGGATGATCGAGTTCCATTAGGTTTTGGGTGCAGGTGGAGGTCTCCGATCATCGTCCGGCTGCGAGGTGGTGGCGCAGTTTTAAAACCTTAGGTGCGACGTTTTGGGTTCATCGACTACAGAAGGAACGACGAGGGAGAGAGATTAATTGGGGGATTAAGGTTTAATTAACTTAATTAATTATATTTTTAATTTCCTCGAATTATATTTAACGCAAATACTATTGTATCTTCTTCGTACGAGGTCTAAATCCGGCGATTTCAGTCGCGCTGTGATCGTGGCTTCGTACACTACAACATGAAACTAACTAGGACAGAAACGGAGCAAATCAGAAGTTAAGGTGAATTCAAATCCAAACCGTCCAATAAATAATGACGCAGTGGAAACCAACTGTGAGAACTCTCCCACTTAACTTATTTTACAGTCATTATATAACAGGTTGCAGACGGGGCTTAGTAGCTCCTGACACGGTTGTTTGAAAATATGGATGTACTGATTGATGATTGTTTACATTTTAATGTATCATTATTTAACTGTGATTATTAATATTTGTAAATAATGAATAAATTCACATGGACTGTGATGTAAACCCCACACGGGTACTGGACGATAAATTTTCACATCGCCCAAAGTATAAATAACACTTGTTTGATGGCTGAAACCCCACACGGGTCCGGGGATGATAACTTATTCACATCTCCCCTGAATTTGATTATATGTCAATCGATAGATCAACAGACTGTGATGAGCGTTATTTATTTATTTTAATGCTTATACAGTAGTGAATTGCACTCTGGATGATGTTTGAATGTTTAATGATTATTTATCATTATGGTGAATACATGCGATGTACGAAATCCGTATAACTGAAATTATATGGTAATTGATTGAGTCGCATTCCGATTCGGAAATAAAGAATATTTTAAAATAACGAATATTTTAAAATAACGAATATTTTAAAATAACATTCAGTGAAGAATCAAGATATGATTTTGATGTCCGATTTTGGATGGACAAAAAAATATTGAAATATTCATAACTATAATGAATATGAAGCCGAGTTGAGTAGTTAAACGCCATTTTAACCCGAATGGGTTTATCGATTGATTGATTTATTTTATAATAAATATCGAAGGGGAAATAGATTTCAATATTAAATATTTTGAGAATATTATCGTTTTAATATTATAATGATATGGAATATTCTATTTTGATTTAAAATTGAAAATGAAATTGAAATCGTTTTTAAAACAAATTTAAAACGATTTATAAAATACGATTTAAATGAAAATCGACAAAATATATATAATATATATTATATATAATGGCCTGAATAGAACGCACCGCGCAGCGACCGTTCGCGAATTTCGACCATTAACTTCAAATGGACGTAACGGGAGATCTGAACTGTCGGATTCTCCTAAAACCAGAACCGTTGGGTTCGTATCGGGAAGAGATTTCCAATGAATATATTAGATTTGAAATCTAACGGTTGGATTTGGAATTATGTCCAAATCAAATTTGGAAAAGGTCATTATGGATGTAGTTCGGTGGCCGTTATTGGAAACCGACTGTACGGGCCTTGACAAAACTATTAAAAATATTAATAATTTGTGTAAAATCATAATAAATGATTTGGAAAGAATTCGGACGAAAAAATCCATGTTTGTGAAGATGAAAGATATTTTTATCAAAATGAATTAGTTATGAACTAGAATAATAATCCAATGTTTTAAATAAACAATTTGGATTTGAAATGGTTTTAAAATAACCAGAATTTTCCAACGAATAAATTGGAATGGAAATGTTAACTGGCCTTTTGGTCTGGTTCCCAAAAGTACGTAAGACATGCTCTACTCAACATACCGCATAATATTACAGCCAGAGGCGTTGCCAGTGTCATCCGGGGTCCAGTACCAGAAGACCAGAGTCTCGCCGTTAGCAGAATGTTGCATCCCTCGAACACGGCCTCCATCAGTATCCGTCCGCAACCGAGCCGAAGGCGAGCCGTCCAGCAGATCCGGGCGCAGCGCCGATGAGGGTTCGGGGCCCCACAGTCCCGGCGACAATCAACCTTGGGTTCACAATGGCATTCGCATATATGAGTTGTTGAAACTTTGATCGATGGGACTAGCTTGGAATGTTGAAGGACCTTGGGTTCACAAATCCAAGTGATTTAGCGGATACTCCAAATTATCAAGCTCCGTCCCAACAACGTTTCAACAATCACTTAGGGCGATCGTGCGTGTAAGCCATGGCAATAACCATGCATACACGCTTTGGAAACCTAAACCGAGCAGACCGGCTTGATTCAAATGCATGTCCACAAGACTTAAGGGTTCAAATATACACACAAACGGTCGGCTCTCGATCCGAAAACTCCTCGAAAAGCTAAAATACGTGATTACAAGCCCATGGCATGCAATTCACTTTCATGTTACCTACCCTAGCTCAGATTGCATCACACAAAACCACGTGCAAACTCGTGATTGCATACGCAATTATGACCGGATAATGAACCGTTTGCACTTCAATGCAATCGGGAGTCAGCAACTAACATTTATTGTCTTTAATCAGTAGGAACTAAACACCTTGGACAGGTTCCAATCCAAGCCGTAAGACTCAAGTAAGTAAAAGCTCTTAGCAATGTTGGAATCCTAAGCTCATACCGGCATATTTCGACAAGGTGTCCCAACCACTCCAAACAGTGCACTTTCGACATACAACACGAGAGGAAGGTCATAACCAATCGCTAAGCACTGCATGGAGATGTTTGCGCCCATATCATACTCATCTCACTTCAAAGCACATCCTGTAAACACAAGGAATACTTTGAAGGAGCAAATGTTAACCGACCTCCATCAGTATCCTCCGCAGCCGAGCCGAAGGTGAGCCGTCCGGCGGGTTCAGGCGCAGCGCCGGTGGGGTTTGCGTCGCCACAGTCCCGATTCGTCCGATTTCCGCTGACAAGTGTGTTGCCCAGAATTACTAGATCGACTCAAAGTCAAGATTCAGCCAACAACTTCCGCGAACCTCGCCGCTCCTCCAAACATTGCCAAACAAAGACCTAGCATCCGAGCCGTGAACCCGAACCATGGGCCATCAAGGCACCTAAGCCCATGGCCTTCGCACCACCTATAAGGCGACATTTGTACCCCTCAGGGCACGAATTTCACACCCCTAAGGGGTGCGGATTCCATACCCCGGGAGGCACGAATTTCGCACCCTCGGGGGGAGGGGGTGCGAATTTTGCACCCCACGAGGTGCGAAAATTCGCACCCTAGGCTCCAGGTACGAATTTCGCACCGCATGAGGTGCGAAAATTCGCACCCCAGGCTCTAAGTGCGAAAATCTGGCATGTGGAGGCTCCAGGTGCGAATTTTTGGGTGTGATCCCCTATTTCTACCTAATCCTACCTACTCCTACCTACTATAAATACCCCATGACTTCACACTTGAAAGGGGTTGGATTTTATGACCTTGAGACTTCATGAGAGCTCCACTAAAGGCATCTCCACTTTGAGGAAGAAGAACAAAAGTGTCTTTTTCCTATATTCCGCAATATATGCCAATTATGACATCATTTATAATAATGATGACATCACCTAGACTACAAGCAAGTGTAATGAGATGTCATGTAATGGGCTCAACCTTGTAATCGTTTGTGATCAATAATATTCCAACAACGATTCAAAGTGGACGTAGGCCCCTCACGAGGCCGAACCGCTATAAATCTCTTGTGTTATTTACTGCTTTCCCCTCTGGTCTATCGACCAAATTAATCATTCCCAGTAACTGGAATCTTTGGTGTTTATGACATTTTTTGTCGTCAAAATCTGGTGCTCTCACTGAGAAAACTCGGATTTTGCGCCTTTGTCACATGTTGTCATCTCAACCCACGACGAGCTTGCGGTTCCTTGCTAAACCTGCCGCCGAGTCCGCTCACAATGGCAAAGCGACCAAAGAATGCAATGGTCAGCTCTTCAACTGCAGTCGAGGTCGGTACATCCCAACAACCTCAACCTGCGGACATCCCGGCTACTAATGAAACCATCCCTCCTATTGTGGACCCCGAAGCGCCTGAAACACAAGCTCAAATCCGTGCGCTTAATGAGAAATATGAGAACACAGTGGTCGAGCTTAATCAAGCATTAAGAAATAACATCTACCTCATGCGACAACTTCAAGAAAGTCAGCGCATCCTCGCTTGACTTCAACTAACTCGGAACAATGCTCGACCCTGACCAACCATATCAGAAACTTCCTCTTCCGAGTCGAGGGGCCCGCATCAAAGAAGGAGGTTTAGGCTCATCAACAACGTCGCCACTTGCACCAATGCCCTCGACAAAAGTGATGACAACGGTTACGCCAACGACAATGGGAACGACAACGGCAACCGAACTACAGTCACATATAGCGAGGGGGCACAGTAGCGAGACCGCTCTCGCTTGATCATTAATGATGGACCAGGTCCTACAAACCAACCTCTTCCCCAACACAACCCGACGGTGGATAATCAGGGTGATGGGCTCGCTATTCCAGCGGTCCGCGTTCCTCCAGAACAGGAACCGCATCACCCCGCTCCGCCTCACCATCCACACTAGGACCCAATCATAGATGTCGAGGACATAGAGGAGGACGATCCAGACATCCATCTTAAAAGATGCCCTCGCAACATAACTCCGGAACCTCGCCAAAACCCATGCATCCCAATGGTGGACCGCCATGCAACTTTCCTTCCTGACATGGTCCGAAGAATCATGAGGGAAATGCGAGGAAATGTGCACGATTCGTGGGAAGCGCACATTAGGCGTAACCCCTTCACAAGAAGGGTAAACGAAGCTGAATGGTCGTGACGCTTCAGCATGTCGCAAATGTCGCTCTATGACAATACCACTGACCCTTGTGCCTTCCTTAATCGATATGAATGGCAAATGGACTCGAGTCAGGGCAACGATCCGGTCAAATGCAAGTGTTTCCCTGTCTTCTTATCAGGAACCGCTCTGTTATGGCTTTCTCTCCTCCCACTCGATTCCGTTAACAACTTCGGCCGGTTAGTGACACAGTTGGTCAAGCAATTCAGGATGCACATACCAACTCCAAAGAATGCCCTCACCTTTTCTAACTTATACTAAGGGCCCGCTGAGTAGCTCAAAAGCTACCTCTCCAGGTTCAACATTGCCCTCACCAAGGTCGAGGATCCGGATCTTCGCAGCCTTGATGCCTTCTATGAGAAGGCGGATCAATACTTATGCCAAGAAGAGGCAAGACGCAATCGGCTCCTAGTCACCAGTTGCCCCAACGACCCTCAAGCAGGCACTGCAAATAACAACCTCAGAAGAAAACAAGCAGGGGAGCCCTTTGATCAGAACATGGGGGAAAATCCAAATAGGCAAAGACCGAGCAATGGTAGACAAGGTGGCCGAAACAACGATCAGGCCTCGACGAGCTGAGAAAGCCCGGCCCTTACCGAGCCTTCGAGACATACACCCCGCTAAACGAGGATCTTGAAACAATTTACTTGGAGACATACAACACTTTTCCATATAAGAAGCCACGCACTAGGGAATCAACCGACCCTAAGAAAAACACTGGAAGGTACTGTCGATACCATGACGTGTATGGCCATAATACCAATGATTGTCGCCAGCTCAGGGACGCGATCAAAAAACTCATCCGTGAGAAGTGACTGGAGAATATGTCGAAGAACCTTTTCCTCCTAAGACCAATTCTAAGCCTTAGGCACCGACGCCTCAAGCAGCCGCCAAGGAAGCTCCAGGCCCGTCTAACCAAAGGCGTGGGATCGTAATCAACACAATGTGTGGAGGACCTTATCCCGCACATGACAACTTCCGAAAAAATTGAAGAGTATGTTAGTTCAATAAAGCATGCTACTTATGAAACTTGCTCCACACCTAATGAATCCGTGCCCGCTAAGCTCCAAAAAAACATGTGGGACGACATCGTTTTCCGCGAGAGAGATTCCACTAGGGTAGAGATCTTAACCACCGATTCACTAGTTATCACAGCTCAGATCGGTGTCGCTTCTATCCGAAAAGTGATAATTGATTCCGGAAGCTCAGTCAACATCAATTTCAAAGCTGCTTACGACCAGATGAGGTTAGAAACAAATGACTTAAGCCATGCCGCGTCACGATCCAAAGCTTCAATGGGGCTTCTAGTTCTCTAGTGGGAATGATCGATCTACCTATGGAGCTAGGCGAAGGGGATCTGAGCCAGGTCTGAATCCTCATTTTCGTGGTTATAGACATTGATTCCCCCTACAACGCTTTCCTTGGACGCCATTTTCTCATGGAGTTTCGAGTCTGCATGTCGCCCTGGTCTCTCCTAATGAAATTTCCAATAGAAAACGGGATTGGAACGGTCAGAGGCGGCCAAGTAAGCGCCAGAGAGTGTTATGCAATAGAATGGAAGAACAAGCGCAATAAGGATAAGGGAAAAGCAGTGCCCAAGCCTTCTTGCGCCAAGACTATTTCAGCATAGCAATCAGCGACGTCTGGGCCTTGGCTCAGGCGCAACTGCCATCTTTTCGAAGACCTCGACCCATGGAAGGATGAAGATCCCGAGTACGAGAGGGCTACCCCGGTCGAATCTACAATGGATATTCCCGTTAATCCCGATGATCCATCAAGGGTGCTGAAGATAAGATTGCAACTCCATCCCGCAATCAAAGAAGGTCCAGCAGATTTCCTGAAGGCTAACCTAGACGTGTTTGCATGGACTCATTCCGATATGAAAGGCATCGGCCCTGTGATTGCTTGCCATTGTCTAAGTATCGATCCAACAACAATTCCAGTCAAGCAGAAGCGCCGCTTCTTGGGACCCGAGAGATCCAAAGCACTTGAGCAAGAGGTAGACAGCCTACTCAACACCAATTTCATTCCTGAAGCCAATTTCCCCGAGTGTGTCTCCAACCCAGTTCTGGTCAAGAAGGCCAACGATAAATGGCGAACATGCATCGACTTCTCTGATTTAAACAAGGCATGTCCCAAGGACAGCTTCCCACTCCCAAAGATCGACCGATTTGTTGACTCAACCGCCGGATACCATCTACTATCTTTCATGGACGCCTACTCAAGCTACAATCAAATTCTAATGAATCTTCAACAACCAGGATCACACCTCTTTCATAACAGACCTCGGACTTTATAGTTATCGTGTCATGCCCTTTGGCCTCAAGAACTCCGACGCCACTTATCAGGAAATGGCAATCAGCTCGACGTTAATCCGCCTCGAGGACCGCATCCAACGGCCCGTATACTACATAAGCAAACGATTAACAGGGGCAGAGAATAATTAACCGAAGCTGAAAAAACTAGCCTTCTGCTTTCTCATTTCCTCTTGGAAACTTCGACCATACTTCCAGTCTCATCCTGTTAAGGTTTTCACCGATCATCCACTACGACTGGTCCTATAGCGACCCAAAGCATCTGGACGGCTATTAAAGTGAAGTATGGAGCTGAGCCAGTTTGAGATAACATTCATTCCCCGCCGAGCCATCCTAGGCCAAGCTCTCGCTGACTTCATAGTAGAGTTCACTGCCCCCGAGGAGACCTCGGCGGAAAACGCGGGAGCTCCCGACACTCAATGGAAATTGTTCGTGGATGGTTCCTCCAACAATAGATGCTCTGGGGACGGAGTCATGTTCATCACCCTCGAGGAGCGCCCGATATGCTACGCGCTAAAACTAAATTTCCCTGCTGCTAATAACAACGCAGAATTCGAGGCCTTGATTGCCGGACTCAGAATCGAGATCGAACTTAAACTAAAGACGATCCAAATCTTCTTCAATTCACAACTCATCGTGCGTCAAGTACAAGGGGAATATCAAGCTAAAGGGGAACAACTCACCCTATACTTAGCCAAGGTTCAGGAATTACTCACTTATCTCGATCACTTTGTCATCACTCACATACCTCGAGAGAAGAATGAAAAAGCAGATTCACTAGTCAAGCTAGCAAGCTCCGAGGACCCGCAACTCTTAGGGTTCGCCCCCGTCGAAGTGCTCAACTCCCTTAGTATCAAGTAAATTCAAACTGACGCGATCATGAACACCGAACCTGAATCTTGGATGACATCAATCAAGAATTACCTACAGCACGGGACCCTTCTGGGGAGCTACAAGAAAAGAAGAGCGCTCACCCTCCAATCGGCTCGCTACCTTCTTATGGATGGGGTGCTCCATCGTAGAGGTTTCTCCATCCCACTGCTCAGATGTGTAGCCCATCATGACGCCATCAAAGTCTTAACCGATGTATATGAAGGGGAGTGCGGCGACCATACTGGAGGGCAAACCCTGGCTAGAAAAATACTTAGACATGGTTATTACTGGCCCACGCTTGATCAAGATGTCGCAGACTATGCTCTCAAGTGTGACAAGTGCCACCGCTTCTCAAAGATCCCGAGAGCCCCGCCTATAGAGTTGACATAAATGGTTAGCCCATGGCCTTTCGCCATACGGGAAATCGACATCATTGGAACTCTTCCAATGGACAGGGGCGGGGCCCGATACGTTGTCGTCGCAGTTGATTATTTTACCAAATGGGCAGAGGCTAAAGCCTTCGCCACAATAACCACCAAGAAGAAGATCAACTTCGTCGTACACAACATGATTACTCGATATGAGGTCCCTCAAGCTACTATCTCTGACAATGGCACTCAATTTGAGAGCACTGAATTCAAAGCCTTCTGCCAGCGGCACAACATCGAAAAGAGATTCTCGGCAGTGGCTCATCCTCAAGCCAATGGGCATGTCGAAGCAGCCAACAAAGTTATTAAGTCCATCCTCAAGAAGCGTCTAGAATTGGCTGGGGGCATATGGGTAGACGAACTTCCTCTAGCCCTATAGGCATACCGAACCACCCACAAGACAGCCACCGAGTACACTCCCTTTGGCCTCGTCTATGGATCAGAAGCCGTCATTCTAATTGAACTCAAGTTTCCATCTCATCGAGTCACCTATTTCGATCCAAGGACAAACCAAGATTTACTTTTAGGATCACTTGACTTGCTGGAAGAAAAAAGGAATGAAGCTGATCTCCGAGCTGCAGCCCAACGGCAATGAGTCGCCCGATACTTAAATTCTAGGGTCCGCTATAAGGACCTCAACGTCGCCGACCTCGTCTTAAAACAGGTCTTCCCTCCAACAACAGGCCTCGCTCCTCATTAGGAAGGTCCGTACTCCATACAACGGAAGCTCAGCAATGGATCTTTCAAACTCGTAACTGTGGACGGAGCTGAACTCCCAAGGGCATGGAACAATGAACATCTCCGCCACTACTTTACATAACTTAGTACGCGATTATTTACGCCTTTCAACAACGTTTTGTTTTCTAACAATTCAATGCATTGTAAAGGCTATTACTACCAAAGTTATTAGTGGAAATGATATTCAACTTCCCATCTCTTCCTGTTTATGTTTACTCCACGCATGACACATTTGACTAATCCTGACAAATAGCTTACGTTCAAACAGTCGGTTATCGTATCGGCCTCCGAGCACAGAGTCGGTACCGCCGTCCGAGTCTCGAGCTAACCTCGAAGCCAAAACACAATGGCTATGACTGGAACCCTGAGAACGGGATCCGGCAATGCTACTCGAGTCGTCGGCCCATAGCGCGACCGAGTATAAACAACCACGAACTCGAATCTGACCCTGTGCTGAGACCGAGGATAAATCGTCCCGTGCCCAAGTCTCAAGCGACTTGGGGCCACCCAACAGCCAGGCGAGAGTGATGTAAATCCCTCCCTCGGCTACGGGTACCTGTCGAATCTTGGCACAATACAGAGACCGACCCTTAAATCGTTTCTTCCCCGAAGCTCTAAAGGCTAAGGGGTAGCCCATGGACACGATCGGTCCCTACGGGCCGATGATTGGGCTTCTCTTCTCAGGTGAATAAATGACACCTGTGGCTTGCCTCAACCCGATGAACGGCGGGAGAGCCACACACTGGAAAGACCGCACAACGCGACGTCATACGCCCTCGCTACACTTGAGATTAACCCCGGGCAACCCAAACACACTAGGCGCTCAGCCTGGCTTCGCAAACTACGGGTTTCTTGAGCTGAGGGAAACTTACTAGAAGCCTGCGCTCTATCACACCCCTCCGGAATAATTGACCTGGAGTGCGATACACAATCACACCCCTCTGGAATAATTGACACAGAGCGCGGTACACAATCGCTTTTTTGTTAGGTGTAACGATAAGTATGCTTATGCAAGTACGGGACGCCTGAAAACATAAAAAGAACATCCAAACACTTAAACACAAATTGCGATCTTTAATTCATATTTCATTTCTACACACACCCCGAATAGACGACATGTCTAACATTTCTTCTTTATGATGACAAGGTGTACATGTAAACCACACCATACTTTAGTGACCAAAAGCGAGGGTCACACTCGCATATACTATCAGTCTACCTAACCCAAAGTATCTATAATTCCTTTAACAATTACTGATGCTACTCATCCTTCTCTTTTCTTTTCTTTTTCCTGTACAGGTTTGACACTTGGCAGGTCACCACCAGTGATGGGACCCTTCCTTCCGGAATCGCTTTCTCCCCCTCTACTCTTCACAGGAGTAATGGATTCATGAGACATCGATGTGCGCCTCCCGCCATCATCCTCGCCCCTTTTTGATGGGCATCATCGACGACTTTCTGATTTCCTAGCCTACTTAGAGGCCCTCTCCTTCTCCGCCACAATATCGGCTTACTTCTTCGCCACCACAGCGGCAAATTTCTCCTTAGACTCTGCCACCAGCCGGGCTTCCTGATCTTCCACCATAGCTTGCATTGTTGGCACACTTACATCAACTATGCCCATCGCACGAGCACTTCGGCCAACCACAACTTCCCATCCTCCAAAGAGGCTCATATAAATATGGGATCCCGAAGCCATGTGTTCTCCTACTTCTCCAGAGTGTTCCCGTTGTAGCTCCAAGCAGGACTCAGACTCTTGAGGAAGCATGGGGGCAAAGCCTAGTGTCGCCTCCACTCCAAGGGGAGCAGTCTAGCAAAAGAAGCAACTATTTGACTGCTGAGGGTTCATCGCTCGCATCCTCTTTAGTTAGCAATCGCTCGAGCTCGGGGGCAGTCCCACACCTATCTCTACACCAGCTTACTCATCGCAGGACCTATGGAGGATCCCCACCAGCTTCCGCGCTGGCATTTCCATTGCCACAACCTTTGGGGCAACCATTCCATAGAGGAACATACACCTTGCCACGAGGATGATCCAGACCCAAAACCTCGGGTCTTGGAAACTTCTAACCACCCGCCAGTACTAGGCAGACCGGGAGTAGAAGCCCGAACCAAAGGACAGAGGGAGCAATACAACCACCAGTTCCTTGAGGAACTGGAGAATTTAGACAAATTCTCAGTACGCGAAATAAAAAATTCATGTCTCAATGCAAGTACTCAAGTTTCCATGGCCAGTTCATTGGGTTCCCAAAGTCTCAATGCCCTGCTAGCAAACTCATACTTAAACGCAATATGAACTAACTCACACCCCTCGATGCAACAGCTTCCTGCCCACAAGTGCATCGGAATGTGGTGACAACACCTAGTTTTAATAACTATGGCAGTGATTGTCGGTAACCATCAACATCATTCTCGGGTCGGAAAATGGTTACAACATAATTGGGTTGGAACTAACGACTCAACCATATGTTTACATCTTATGTGCATATCCGAGTAGTCTGTCCGAATAAGTCCATTTCCAGAATCATTCGCCAATCAATTGTATTACATTCAACTTCAATTATAGACCAGACATGGCACATTCAGCAACGAACCGAACTTGCTAGCTCGTCCCTGACGTTGAGCAAGATCTAGCAGATACCTGAGCTTGGGGGCAGCCCTCTACCGATTATCGCAATGGCCTGGCAATCTCGAGACCCGATCATACCCCCTTCAGTCCCTGCGCTGGCGTCATCTTCGCGGCACCCCTTGGAGCCACCGTCTTGAGAGTGCCTTCACCTTGCAACGAAGGCAATCCAGAGCCAGAGTCCAGGCCATTGAGGCTTTTCAGCTTTCCATCAGTGCCCGGACTTCACAAAAAGCAGACACTCTGGAACATGATGGAAACCTTTAGCCTCAACCACTAATGCCATGGCCATCACCAACCGTCAAAGCAACGCCTGAGTCAAGATGCAACTGCGTCGTGGTTGGGTTATTGATCGGCTTAACCCAAACGAACATTCTGGGATCGGAATTCGAGATCATACACCAAGCCACGATCATATTTCGAAGCTCTAACTACCAAGTCAATCATGACTCAACGACCACTCGCGTACTCACCAAGTGCTCAATCATCAAAGTGCACGCGCCCAGCATTTGGGTCCGACCTCGCCTCAAGGGAAAATCAATATGAATACATGCCACAACATATGACGAGTATTGTCCTAACAATGGCATTCATATATATGAGTTGCCAAAACTTTGATCGATGGGACTAGCTTGGAATGTTGAACGACCTTGGGTTCACAAATCCAAGTGATTTAGCGGATACTCCAAATTATCAAGCTCTGTCCCAACAACGTTTCAACAACCACCTAGGGCGATCGCGCACACAAGCCATGGCAATAACCATGCATACATGCTTTGGAAACCTCAACCGAGCAAACCGACTTAATTCAAATGCATACCCACAAGACTTAAGGGTTCAAATGTACACACCAAACGGTCGATTCTCGATCCGAAAACTCCTCGAAAAGCTAAAATACGCGATTATAAGCCCATGGCATGCAATTCACTTTCATATTACCTATCCCATCTCAGATCGCATCACACAAAACCATGTGCAAACTCGTGATTGCATACGCAATTATGACCCGATATTGAACCGTTGCATTTCGATGCAATCGGGAGTCGGCAACTAACATTTATTGTCTTTAATCTACATGAACTAAACACCTTGGACATGTTCCGACCCAAACCACAAGACTCAAGCAAGTCAAAGCTTTTAGTAATATTGGAATCCTAAGCTCATACTAGCATATTCCGAAAAGGCGTCCCAACCGCTCCAAAGCAATGTTGTCTCGACATACAACGAGAGAGGAAGGTCATAATCGATCGCTAAGCACCGCATGGAGATGTTTGCGCCCATATCAGACTCATCTCACTTCAAAGAACGTCCCATAAACACAAGACATACTTTGAGAGGGCAAATGTTAACCGACCTCCATCAGTATCCGTCTGCAGCCGAGCCGAAGGCGAGCCGTCCAGCGGGTCCCGGCGCAGCGCCGGTAGGAGTCTGGGGCCCTACAGTCCCAGCGAATTCATCCTATTTCCGCCGACAAGTGTGTTGCCCAGAATTACCAGATCAACTCATAGTCAGGATTCATCCAACAACTTTTGCGAACCTCGTCGTTCCTCCAAACATTGCCAAACAAAGACCGAGCAATCCGAGCCGTGAACCCGAACCACGGGCCATTAAGGCACCTGTAACACCCCACCTCCGTTAAGGTCACTCACAAAGGGAATGCCTTAACTTCGGTGGAGCATTTTTAGTACAAGATGCAGAAAAATTATAAGACATACAAATAAAGTAGCGGAAGATAAATAACCTTTATTGATTAAAACAGCTTGTACAAAGATTGTTTTACAACACCAATACTTATTACAAGAAAGCATCTGTCTTGTTTAATATATAAGAAGCACAAACCGACAATGATATTCCCCAATAAAGCATGAGCCAGCCATAGTAGTAGAAAATGGAGTTCAAAGCAATGCGCCAAAGAATCTTCAAGCTCGGAGAGAGTAACGGCCCCAAAATGAGCTGAGCTTTTCCCTCCCTTACTACCTAGGGGGAAACGGAAGAAAAGAGGCAAAAGAAAACGGGGTCAGACATAAAGTCTGGTAAGTCTAGTGATTCTTAGTATTTAAACGAGGAAAAAGGGTCATGACATGAATAAACTAAATATAAGACTAAACCATAGTAACAAGATAACATGGGTTAAACATGGCATGATAAACCGAATGTACTGATAAACTGAATGCGTTTCTACTCCTTCTCTGCTTCGCAACTACCCTGTTTGTACTGATTTCTATATCTCTGCACTACCTAACTGGTGTCCAAACTAGTAGTCTTTGATTATATGATAACGTGATCCCAATCCCCGTATTTGCGGTTGCCTTCAGGTGTACATCTATTATGGGGATTCCATTTATTACCTAGATCTAATATAGGGTTTACTATCGAGTGCTTCCTAGATTCAACCATGGTTTTACGCTATCCAAGGCCATTGGGATTTATGCTACCTATTGAACGACTCTCGGATTCAGGGTTTACGCGACCTAGGCCCAACTACGGATTATGCTACCTACTTGTATTAATTTTCCATGTGTCTGTGTCAGTCGGCCTTCTCTTGCGTGTAGATACTCTGTGCTGGCCCCACCATAAGGTGATCAAGCCTTATGATAGCGACCCGACACGATTCAAGATGCACAGTGTATAACTACTGGTACCCAGTACCTACTTTTTCTCACTCCAGAGTACATGCACGCCCGTAAACCGTCGGAACCTACACTGATGTACCCCCTGCCGTTATCTTTGACCGCTTATAATCAGCCCAGTAATCGTGCCCACCCTGCCTAGTTTCAGGGTACCTTGATACATCTATGTGGGTTACTGCTGAAATGGGTCCCCGTTACTAGGGTTTCCTGCTGGTTAAGTTTGTGGGCCTATATATACAAATATTACCCACCTACACGAGATGTACATAACCCTCCCACCGATTCTAGCATGTTTTCTTAACAGTTAAGTTTGTGGGCCTATATGTACTAATATTACCCACCTACACGAGATGTACTTAATCCTCCCATAGATTCAAGGATGTTTATTTAACGGTTAAGTTTATAGGCCTATATGTACTACTATTACCCACCAACCCGACGTGTACTTAACCTTCCCACTCATCAAGTCGTGTTGGTTAAGTGGTTCTTATTAACTTAACCTTTCTCACTTATCTTGTTGGATTGGTTAAGTGTGATTTATTAACTTAACCCTGTTCAGTCATCAGGTTATATTGGTTAAGTATTCCCCATTTAACTTAACCCCATTAGCTCATCAAGTTATACTGGTCAAGTGTCATTAATCAATTCAAGTTCACTTAACCCATCCACCCGTCACGTCATGTTGGTTAAGTGTTTCCTTCTGGTGTTGACTTGACCCTACCTCAATTCATGTTATATTAGTTAAGTGTTGCCCTCTCGTGTTAACCTAACCCTTCCCACACATTATGTTATATAATTAGTTAAGTGTTTTCCTCTTGTATTACTTAACCCCATCACATGTCATTATATATTTTGGTTAAGTGTTACTTTAGTTAACTTAACCCTATCATCTGCTTAATTAACATGTTACAACGGTTAAGTGTTCTAAATTTACTTAACCTCACCCACTTGTCTAATTAACATGTTGTAACGGTTAAGTGTTCTAATTTTACTTAACCTCATCCACTTGCCTAGTTAACATGTTATTACGGTTAAGTGTTCTAAATTTACTTAACCTCACCATCTAGTCTGTTGAATTGGCTAAGTGTTTTCTCGATTACTTAACCCCACCCTTCTTGTCTTTGTTAACATGTTATTACGGTTAAGTGTTTCCCTAATTACTTAACCTCACCATTTCTAGCTTGATTTATTCATGAGCCTTAATTAATTAATTAAAGCACCAACCACTCACATTAGACATATATTGTTGTGGTTACGGGATGTGCCGGTCGGTTCCGGGCAGGTTTACACCACAACTCAGTCTATCCTCGGGTCTTTCTGGGCTAGATGCACTAACCACCGTCATTAGACAGGTATTGTTGTGGTCACTGGATGTGCCGGTCGGTTCCGGGCAGTTTTACACCACAACTCAGTCTAACCTCGGGTTAGGCATATTCGTCTTTTACTAAATTTACGTATTTACTATTTATGTAAATTTTCCGTAAATCAATTTATCCTAGATCATATTCATCTGTCATGCAAATTAACATACTTATATTCTATGCCCAAAACTTGATTTACCAATCAATTTACCCAACTTGCAGTTTATACCAATTTAGATTTAATATTCCCCTTTTACAATTTATGCCCAATCTAGATTAATATTCCAATATACGGTCCATGTCAAAAATAGATTTAATATTCTAGTTTACCGTTTGTGTCCAAAACTGGGTTTACATGCCAATTACACACTTTGCGGCCAGTTGAATTTATCAACTTATGCCCAAGTTTAATATGCATGTAAATCATTCACTATTATAGCCAATTTAGATTATGCCGACATATTTATTATGCCAAACTAACTTAATTAAGCTACGCCCAATCCCCGCATCATAATCGTACGTATAACATGATTTCACAAGTTTTCTATGTACTCATGAAATGACACTAATCAAAAGGAATAGGGGATAAGCACAAGAATTGATATAAAAGATTAGGCATGCAAAAATGATGGCTCCAACAGGTTCGATGTACATAATAGTGAATAGGAATAAACTAGCCAAGTTACACACTAAATATGAGATCCACATAATCAAGGGAATAGGCTTAGGTGATTTGGTCCAACATAATGCCAGTTCAAGGTACAACATGATCGGTTAATTGCAACAATGGGAATAGGCATAAGCAACTAACTACAATAGTCATAGGTAATTAACCACGATTGTCACGGGTGACTAATCACATTAATTTCTTAATCAATGTCATAGGCAATAGTCTCATAGTTATGGTTCATAGTCGTAGGCAATAATTTCATAGGCGACGGTTCATGGCCATAGTCTTAGACAAAGGTCTCATATTCATAGTCATAGTCATAGGCAATAGCTTCATAGGCAACAGTTTCATAGTCATAGTCTTAGGCAAAAGTCTCACAGTCATAGTCATAAATCAGATCCAAAGGCATAGATAACATTCGATTTGACATAAGCACGAATCAAAGATAATTAACTTCCAAATTGGTATAGTTCTATATTTTGATTAATTACATTCACGATTCCGATTACACATTCAAATCTATGGAATAACCAAACTGACAAAGAAGGAATTCTTGAATTCTGGAATCTGAATTCTAAAGTTGGTATGCTCGCCTTTGATGTAGATCGTTGTTCTTATAATTCATATTTGATTCACTTCGTAGATTTCTAGTTTTCTTTTTAATTGAAAGAGAATGGTGGTTGCCCTAGGTTGAGTATGGCGGTACGACGGCTCTGAAAATGAATTAGTGTGATTTTAGGGTTGAGTGTTAGGTTGTTTATATAGAGTCTCAAATTCAATTAGAGCCGTCGGATGATCCTAGAGTTAATCACAACCATTCAGTTAGGATAGGGTGACACCGCAGCCCTAATGACTCAGCAAGGAGTCAGAAAAGACTCAGCAATGAGTCACAGTACAGATCAGAAAACACCAGAAAGCTGTGCAGGTTTTCAGCTCGACCTGGGCGCACTTGGCAGGTGCACCAGTGCAATTTTTGTACTGGCGCACTTCCCAATTTCGCCAGTGCAATTTTTTTAATTTTTTTCTTCTCTTCTTCTGGTTTTCTGCCTAACTTCGTTCGTCCATATCTTCTTCATACGGTGTCCGATTTACGCAAACTCTCTATCTCAAGCAGAATTCCGAGACGAACGCAATGGCGTAACCCGTTTCCCTTAATTCTTGCATTTGAAATAAATTATTCTTTGATTATATCTTATGTCCCGCTTTAAAATTGCGGGGTGTTACATTCTCCCCTCCTTAAAGGATTTCGTCCCCGAAATCTCTAAGTTAAGAAGAATGCATATCCTATCATCCAACATCTATGTACTCAACCAACAAACACAGGCGTCCATTGTCCTTAAAAGATTTCTATTGCTTCATGATCATATGCATAGTGTGTGTACATGTCCTTATCTAGTGCAAAATCAGGTGGTTTACTAATTCAGTTGACCTCCTTAATGCAAATTATGTCAGTGCCATGAGTTCATCATGTATGCAATTATCTCTAACCGTACTTTTTAACTTCTACTTGAGTGCACAATCATTCATACAAATGCAACATCCATATGATAACACATCAAGTTTCAATTCATATGTATAAAAATTCACTCATGCATATGCAATATGAAAGTGACTGAGCCGATCTAGTGCCTAATGTGTGTATATGCATCCACGCGCAACCACAAGCAAACACTTGCAACCACTTGCATCCACAAAACATAACATGTCTCAAACACATGTTTACATCCATTGGCTTCTACCTAAGGATTATAGGACCGAGAGGATATACTTAAAAACTAAAGACTAGCATGCAAATAGATTTTACAGAAAAAGAGGAATCAATGATATACCCTTAAAAAGGGTAAGATGCGTGTATCTAGTCTTCAGTCTTCTAAGTCGTATCTTCTTGAGCTTCACTCCACTGTACCTTATCTAATTTAATTTCATGGTTGCGAAGATTCTTGACTTCCATTTCCAAAGCCCACTAGTAAAGATAGGACCTCGATCACTTACTATGCAAGAGGGTATCCAATGTAGTCGAACTATCTTTCCAAGATAAACAGATATTAACCATGATATCGAGTGTATATCCTAAGATGATTAGAGGTCTCTCCTCTACTTAGCTTATCCATCATGATGCAAGTCTGAGGGTCCAAAGCTAATGGTTACTATGTGCTTATTACCTCTCTTAAGGTCAGTCTTACTTAGGGTGCCAGCCCCAACCATTTATTTCTCACGCAATCCATCCTAGTCGAACTCGACATCCCTCAAGTACAAACCCCAAAGGCCTAAACCAATATCAGACAAGCACCCAAGGGATACCTCCTCCGAATTTGGAGGATCTATGTGAGATGATACAACTAAACAATTGAGCACTCTATCGACTCTGGCTATCCTCGCCAAACTTGCTCCAAAATTATCGTTGATCGCATAACTGGCTTTGCAGTGTCATCTAGATACATGTGGAAGTCTCTCTAGTTTTAGGGGGGAAAACCCCTACCCTAATCAAAACACATTGCGTACTCATGGACTACTCCAACGGATTGAAAATCGTCGATAGGTAAATAAAGTGATTCTAGGTAGCTAAGACAAACTGATCCCTTAGGATCGTACGAAATCTCAAGGGTATTCCCGAGGCAAGTCGAAAGTCTAACTACCCTTGCTTCACAATTACTAGCTAACCAATCAATGCCTAGAATCAACCCATAGCCCAAAACCATAAGCATAAATATAGCTATTCTCAAATCCTCATAAGTCAAAGATAAATGGGTCGTACCAGCAATTGGATTTGAGACTATAATGGGATCTTCTACTACACAATAACTAGGGTGCAGAGACTCAACTATGGAAGCAAATATATATACGGATGTGAAGCGCTAAAGTCAGAAGGAGTATTAACATGATAATCACAAAAAGGAAAAACTCTTCCAACAGAATTATTATTGCCTCTCTCTTTCAGGTATGCTGGCGGAGAGAGCATGCACTCGTCTTCCGGAAAAATCATGTCCCTTGTTCTTGCCCTTGCCCTTAGTTATACGACCCGTCGTACCAAAATAAAGATACTTCCTCTTGTTTTAGGTTTTACTATTTTTTTCCTTCCCTCCTTTGTGAACCAAGTCCATATCCATGGGTTCTTCATCCTTGTGTTGTGCTCCGTAGCCAGACCCCCTCATTCTCAATTTTGCCATCCTTGTGTAACTTGTTGACATGTCTCTCGAAAGCTGCCTCCATCGCATGGGGAATCATACAAAGCTCGAAAGAAAATTACGGCTACAGATGGAAGTTAAGCACTTATTTGCCCTTTGACAAGTGTCGTAGTCTCATCAAGCCTACGGAACCATGTCGCGATGAGGTTACCTCCCTGAAAGCCAGGAGCCCCAAAGACTCAAGAAAGAAGGAAACAAGGATTCAAGCAGAGTGTCAAAAGATAGTGCATGAGGCTTTGGGGATTATGCCTTTAAAACAAAACTTTTCTTTTTAAAATGCTTCCTTTAAAACCGTTTTGAAAATAATTTTTCAAATCTTTTTATTTGATCTGGTAACCTTCAGCTCTGATACCAAGTTGTTGGCTAGCTTTTTGACCAAGCCACCCAGGATCATTCATAAGAAGAAAGCATGAAACCACGATCTCTCAGGATATGAAAGAATGGATCGCACCATCGTCTCGCCCACCATCGGATCGCACTCTATCGACTCGCCCACGGAGGATCGCGTCTCGACGGATCGCCCACGGAGGATCGCGTCTCGACGGATCGCCCCCATCTCATCAGCGAACGACGCATCCAGGCGATCCGATCCAAACTTATATTGTTGCCCAGAGCGAACCGATCCGATCCCCTGGTGCATGGCGAACCCTCTGACCCGTTCAAGCGCGAGCTAGTCTTCAGCGATCCGAATCGTACGGATCTGGCGACACGTGTCCCTAACCGTCACTTGGACCGATTCTCCCCATCTGCACGATCTGATTTTCAAGCAGATCGCGACACCTGTCCACAACGGCTAATTTGACTATTTCTTCAACGGAGGCGATGCGATCTGATGTTCTCGGGATCTGTGCCACGTGTTATCACGACCCGCCTGACAAAATCAGCTATAAATAGCCCAGAGCTTGGCATTTTTTTGGGAATATTGAGTACTGAATCCGCCATTGTTGTCAAACTACTGAAATATTGAGAGAAATTCTTGATTGTATTAGCTTTCAAAGTATTATCAATAATATATAAAGTGGACGTAGGCTCGTTAACGCCGAACCACTATAAATTCTGTGTGTTATTTCCTTTTTTCTCATTCTTCAGTTGAAACTCTATAAGCTTCAGAACAATTTGGGTGTTAGGTCCAAATTTTGATCTAACATTTTGGTGCTTTCACTGAGAAAACGATCCTAAAGTTTCACTATTCACTTCTTTGAAGATTCCAGCGATTCGGATATCATGGCTGGAAAAAGATCTAAAGCTTCGCAGACCAACGAAACAATCGAAGAGAGTGTGCACGAGCTGGGCAATGAAGAAACTCTGGATCGGGGGCGTAGGGGGCGAACCGATCCGATGAAGACACTACGCTCCGAGTCGATGAGAACGAGACGATCCGGGCCGCTGAAGGGGTTGTTACTCGATCCCGAGGTAACGCCTCGCAGCCTCCGCGTACCGCGACCACGAGTCAATCTCAGGGGGGCGCAGCGAGTCGCCATCCACGAACCGCAGCTATCCGAATTGATGATCAGACTACAACTCGACCTGGAAAGGAACCTATGACCCGCTCCTATCGTCCTGGCCCCTCTGCTCGACCCGCCTCGAGCTCTTTGCGCATAAGAGAGAGTGATGATGACCAATATGATCCTGCTGCTCCTGTCACTGAGGGGGATCTCTCTCGCTTCGCCGAAATGTGGGATAGATTGTTTGATGAGTTGGCTGCCCAAAGGCAGGAAAGTTCCATCCTACGGCAAAATTTGACGGCTATGGATAGAAGGCTTGACGAACTCGCAAGGCAAAGAACGCCGCCGGTTCGTTCACCCACTCCGGGATATTCTTCTTCGTCTGAGGAATCGCCAAGACCTCCGCGACGACCGTATGAGAGAGCCGAGAACATAGAGCAACTTCGGTTCGGAACCCTGCCATCACAGGAAGAAGAAGCGCTAGGGGCGGGGCCCTTAAATCGTAATGTGAATGATCAAACCGCAACTCCCAGGGCTCGGGATGTGGACAATCCCGTACGTAACAGACTACCTCAACCTCGTCGCCGCACGCATACTCATGATAATAGGGGGCAACGAAGCCCTATCCGAGCCCCGGATTTTGTGACTGCTCCCCGAAGAGAGATCAGAGAACCCCGCCGAGCCAGAGGCACTGACCCTGAACCTCCTTTGTCCAGTGCAAATGTCGCAGCCATGGTCCACCAGATTCTGGCAGATAGCCGTGGACAACGGAATGAAGATTGGGGGATCGACCGCAGTCACACCCCTTTCACTGATGATATTTTGGATGCAACTTTTCCAAGGCGTTTCAACATGCCACAAATGAACCGATATGCGGGAAGATCTGATCCTGTCCAGCACCTGATGAGATACTCTTGGTCAATGACCGCTGCCGCAGCCTCTGATGCTGTTAAGTGCAAAGCGTTTCCCATATTCCTGGAGGACGTGGCTTTGTTATGGTTTACTCGCTTGCCGGCGAGATCGATTTCTAGCTTCAGGGAGCTGAGTGAGAAGTTCGTAGAACAATTCCGTATCTACGCACAGAAGACAAAAAGTGTGATCGATTTGTTCCTTGTCAAGCAGCGACCAGGAGAGAGTTTTAGGGTATACCTGGATCGTTTCAATTTGGCCGCTACTGAGGTTAAAGATCCCCATGAACCGACCGTTGTCGCAGCACTGATTGACGGAGTAGATAAGGACACTGAATTCGGGAGGTACCTGGCAGGCAAACCGTCTCACACTAGAGAGTTATTCTACGAGAAAGCCAACGTACATTTACGATGGGAAGAGGTATATGCTAACCGAAAGGCTAAAACAACTGATAAGGAGGAGATTCAGAGCAATGTCGCCATCAAACAGACGGGAGACAGATCGGGGAAAGTTGAAGTTAACGTCGGAAATCAGAATCAGGGTGGTCGCCAGCCAGGTAACAACAATAATAATGGTAACGGCAACAACCGGAAGAGGAACCGAGGGAACGACTCCCAGAGAAGGACTCGTCCCAGGGCCTTTGAAAGTTATACACCAATAAGTGATACTCTGGAAAATATCTTCATGGATGCGTATGAAGTCCTCCAGAATAAGAGGCCACCTCCTAGAGAGTCGACAGAGAAAGAGCGTGAAACAGGGAAGTTTTGTCTTTTTCATCAGATTCACGGCCATTCGACGAATGAATGTCGTCACCTAAGGGATGTAGTCGAAAGGCTGCTTCGAGAAGGAAAGTTAGATGAATACAGAGTAATGCCCAGGGACAGGGGGCAAGCAGTGAGGCCCCGAATCAGAACCAAAATCAACTTGCTGCTAGGCCGACTGCTCAGCAAAAAGTAAAGAATATTGTTATCAGTACCGTGATCGGAGGACTTTATCTCGCTGGGCACAGTTCCAAAGCATTGGATCAATACGTCAATGCGGCCAAACAACACCTCGAGGTAGGGGAATGTAGCAACCCCGAGGACAGTACCCCGGTGAAACAGCAGAAGATGATGACCGATGATGTTGTTTTCCGAGAACGAGAAAGCATCGGAGTCCATGCTCCAACTGAAGATCCACTTGTAATTACAGTACCCATTGGGCCAGCCACTGTTCATAAGGTTCTAGTGGACAACGGGAGTTCCGTCAATATTCTTTTCAAAAAGGCCTTTGACCAGATGAATCTCGAAATAAAAGACTTAAAGCCCTGCCAAGGATGGATCCGTGGATTCAACGGAGCATCCACCGCTCCAATGGGTTATGTAGAGTTACCAGTTACACTTGGGGAAGGAGAACGCCAGAGAGTGAGAATCCTTCCCTTTGTGGTTTTGGATGTTGAATCGCCCAACAATGCCTTCTTGGGCCGACCGACCCTCGCAAAGTTCAGAGCCTGTATAGCCCCCTGGTGCTTGTTATTGAAATTCCCCACAGAAGTTGGCATTGGTATCGTCAGAGGGGATCAAGTTACTACGCGAGCGTGTTATGTTGCCGAACTAAAGTTACTTCGTAATGGAGGGGATATCGAAACTAAAGGCACCTCTCCCCCTTCGGGGGCGGAGACCTTATAGCAACCAAAGAGGATAGTCGTTGGAGAGTCGTCCAGAGAGATGCCCGAGGATATAGATCCCAGAGAGGATCAAGAACCCGGGGGCAGAATGGTGACTCCCAACGAGACAACTGTGGATGTACCGATCGATGACAGTGACCTAGAGAAGGTCCTTAAGATTGGATCCCAGTTAAGTCCGAATCTTGCTAAAGAATTGACGGATTTCTTAAAAAACAATTTGGATGTATTTGCTTGGACCCACGCGGACATGTGTGGGATATCCCCATCAATCATGAGCCATTCCTTGAGCATTGACCCTAAACATCCTCCAGTAAAGCAAAAAAGGCGAATGCTGGGCCCAGAGAGGTCCGCTGCCTTGAAAGAAGAGGTTGGAAAGCTAAAGAATAATGGATTTATCAGAGATTCGACCTACCCAGACTGGATTTCGAATCCAGTCCTGGTAAAGAAGGCCAACGGGAAGTGGCGAACGTGTATCGACTTCTCGGATTTGAACAAAGCCTGTCCAAAAGATAGTTTCCCGTTACCTCGGATTGACCAGTTGGTAGACTCGACGGCAGGTCACGAGCTTCTCTCATTTATGGATGCTTATTCAGGATACAACCAGATTCCGATGCATGTTCCAGATCAAGAGCACACTAGTTTTATCACGGATCTGGGATTATATTGTTATGTGGTGATGCCCTTTGGTTTGAAGAACGCAGGCGCTACATATCAACGTTTGGTCAACAGGATGTTTTATAACCAGATCGGGAGAACAATGGAAGTATACGTCGACGATATGTTGGTTAAGTCCAAGCAATCTTCTCAACACACTACTGACTTGGCAGAGATGTTCGGCATTCTTCGAAAGTACGGAATGAAACTCAATCCAACCAAATGTTCGTTCGGTGTTGCCTCTGGAAAATTCTTGGGATTCATCGTCAGTTCCCGTGGTATTGAGATTAATCCTGACCAGATCGCGGCAATCAGAGACATTCAGGAACCAAGGCAAATTAGGGATGTGCAAAGCCTTGCCGGAAAAGTGGCCGCATTAAGCAGATTTATCTCCAGGGCTACGGATAAGTGCATCCCATTCTTCGAATTAATAAAGCGAGGAAAACGCCACTTCAAATGGACACCTGACTGCGTAGAAGCGTTTCAGAATTTGCTCAGGCACTTGGAGAAACCTCCGATTTTATCTAAGCCAATAGATCACGAGGATTTATTCGTGTATTTGGCAGTGTCATCCCATGCGATCAGCTCAGCATTGGTAAGGGAAGAGGATAAGGTCCAAAGACCTGTGTATTATGTGAGCAAAAAATTGACAGCAGCAGAGCGTAATTATCCACGGATAGAAAAGTTGGCGTATAGTTTACTGATCGCCTCTAGAAAACTTCGGCATTATTTTCAGGCACATCCTATCACCATATACACCGATCATCAACTCAAGCAAGTTCTACAGAGACCGGAGGCATCTGGAAGGTTACTCAAATGGAATATTGAGTTAAGTCAATTTGATTTGAACTTTCAGCCCAGACGGTCAATTCGGGGGCAAGTGATAGCTGACTTCATAGCAGAGTTTACTGTCCCTGAGGAAGATATAGCAAACGAGGAAGTTGATCCTTCAAAGTTACTTTTCGATCCCAATGCCTGGAGATTGTATACTGATGGCGCTAGGAACGACGAAAGATCCGGCGCTGGAATAGTGCTTGAAACCCCCGAGAAACGATTGATAACCTATGCAATCCGAATGGAATTTCATGCCACTAACAACGATTCCGAATATGAAGCTCTGATAGCCGGATTAAAGATTGCAAAGGAACTAGAAGTCACAAAGCTGAACATCTTCTGCGACTCCAAGTTAGTTGTGAATCAAGTCACTGGAAGATTTCAAGCTAAAAGTGCAAGATTGATTTTATACTTAAAGAAAGTGAAAGAACTGCTGAATAACTTTGATCACTACAGCATATCTCATATTCCGCGGTCAGAGAATCAGCAGGCAGACAAGTTGGCAAAGATGGCTAGCTCTGACGATCCTGAAGTGACTGGGCTAGCCCCCGTTGATGTACTTCGGTCCCCTAGCATAGATCAGATGGAAATCGACCTAGTACTAGAGACGGAACCAGAAAGGGAGTCCTGGATGACCCCTCTAAAGAATTTCCTGATAGATGGAACGCTTCCGACCAAGAAAAGCGAGAGGCGTAAAGTGATTCGTAAAGCCGCCCGATACGTTCTGCAAGGCGGAGTTCTTTACAGACAAGGGTTTTCAATGCCCCTCCTTCGGTGTGTAGCCCACGATGACATCAAACGTGTGCTGCAAGAAGTCCACGAAGGCGAATGTGGCGACCAAACTGGAGGGCAAACTTTGGCAAAAAAGGTGTTGCGGCATGGTTATTTCTGGCCTACCATAAACCAGGATGCAGCAAGATATGCACGACGGTGTGATGCGTGCCAGAGATTTTCAAAGATACCTAGAGCGCCTCCTAGTCAGTTAAAAACAATGATGAGTCCATGGACTTTTGCTATGTGGGGAATTGATGTCATTGGAAGTCTCCCCATAGCAAGGGGCGGAGCAAAGTTCGCTATTGTGGCCGTAGATTATTTCACTAAGTGGGTCGAGGCTGAACCACTAACTACAATCACAACCAAACGAGTGATCAACTTTATCGTGAGAAACATCATCTGTCGATTTGGAATTCCAAAGATTGTAATAACAGACAACGGAACTCAGTTCGATAGTGCTGAATTCAGAAACTTCTGCCAAAAATACCACATCGAGAATCGATACACCTCTGTGGCGCACCCACAATCGAACGGACAAGTCGAAGCGGCAAATAAAGTAATTAAGTCCATTCTGAAAAGAAGAATGAAGCGGGCTAGAGCCATGTGGGCTGATGAATTGCCCTTGGCACTATGGGCCTACAGGACAACATATAAATCGGCAACAGGACACACCCCGTTCTCCCTTGCTTTTGGAACGGAAGCAGTCATCCCGGTTGAGATAAAGGTACCTTCTCATCGGGTGACTTATTATGATCCAATGACCAACAATGAATTGCTCCTTGAGTCCCTGGATATGATCGAAGAAAAGAGGGATGAAGGAGACCTGCGTGCCTTGAGATGCAAACAACAGGTCGCCCGATATTACAACAAAAAGGTTCGAGCCCGAACATGGGAACCCGGAGACTTGGTTCTGAAACGTGTCTTCCCACCCCCACCTCATATGGGTGCGAAGTGGGAAGGACCGTACTCCATTCTGAGCAAGCTTGATAATGGAACCTTCAAGCTAGCAACCGTAGATGGAAAGGAAATCCCCAGAGTGTGGAATGCCCAACATTTACGGCCATATTTAACATGAAAGTTTCAAATTTATTCTTTTGCTTTGTTAAAAAACTATGTACAGGGCATGACTTGCCTAGAATAGTCTGATTCCTTAAAGCAAGAGATTATAAAGTGGACGTAGGTCATGATTCGACCGAACCACTATAAAATATTGTGTGTCGTTTACCTTTATTGCATCTTTACTTATCTGCCTATTTATTTTTGTGAAAATCAATAGAATGATGCAGGCACCCGAAGTCTGTTGCCAACCATTCCTCCCGTAGACTGTTCGGAGGAACTCAAAGCCTTGGCAACTGCTTATCCGACTGGTTTTAATCCTCGGAGCTTGGGTTAAAATGTAAACCTAGAACGAGTTTGATGAGCGTGCATGATTGCAGACCGCTTGATCCGTGACTCTAACTCTCCAGAGATGAGAGAGAGTATAAAGGACGCGAAGATGACAAGTTAGGGCGGTGTACCATGATCGGAGCCGCCTGAGCAAAAGTCTAACCTTGGCGACTGCCAGGGGAATATAGAAGCGTCCATGACTTGGCGCTGAGAAAGGACTCTTACCCCGCTGAAGGATCGGGGAGAGATGGAACGGCTGAGTCCCAACTCTAACTCTCCAGAGAGAGAGAGAGAGTATAAAAGCGTCTCCGATTGAGCACTGAGAAATAGCTCCTTCCCCGCTGAAGGATCGGGGAGCGAATGAGTCGCTGAGCACGAACTCTAGCTCTCCAGAGAGAGAGAGAGAGAGTATAAAAGCGTCTCCGATTGAGCGCTGAGAAATAGCTCCTTCCCCGCTGAAGGATCGGGGAGCGAATGAATCGCCAAGCGCAAACTCTAACTCTCCAGAGAGAGAGAGAGTATAAAAGCGTCTCCAATTGAGCGCTGAGAAAGAACTTATTCCCCGCTGAAGGATCGGGGACCGACTGAACTACTGAATTCAAACTCTAACCTTGACAACCGTCAAGAGAGTATAAAGAAGTCTATAATTAAGCACTGAGAAAGGTGTCAGGAATTCGGTGCCACAAGAACAATTATCCTATGAAATCTTCTAAGTCCCCCATATTCAGAAATAGGGGGCAACCTGCCGACAAGGCTATCTGATTCTTAGTAAACCCCCGTCAGGCGCTATGATAACAACTGATTGGGGGCACATATACTCATATACATATACTGAACTTTAGTACAGCAACGCAGCATGAAAATTTTCCTTTGGCTATCTGTTGTTTGACTGATTTGTAATTATTATTAGATGGCCTATAACTAAACATGGAAAGTTTATTTGAATGCAGGTACGTAAGGATGCAAAAAGAGATAAACTTTTATTTATGTACTGCGAACCAACAAAGTGAAAAATAACCTAGAAAAGAAAGTGAGGGCCAGTCTCACAATTACATTTCCTGGCCAGTGAAAAACCTAAAGACAAAATATCAACAAGCATCCTATTTACGCTTTGGCCTCTTCTCTTGCTTCTGCCTCTCCAGCCTCTCCTTGTCGGCATCAGATGGATCCCCTTTCTTCCTCTTCCTTTTATCTATGAGGGGAACATCCGACTCCCCTGAAGACTCCTCTTCCACCTCTTTTCTCTTACTTCTACCAGAGAGGGAAGCCGGGAAGCCGGGAAGTCATCGGGGTTTGCAAAGTGAAGCTGTCGGCTGATGGATTTGGGCTGAATCTTCACAATCATCCCAGTCTTGGGATCGAATTCTGCAAGAGGGACTACATCCAAAGCCTCCTGTCCCACCTTTTTCGAAGCCATCTCTGTTTCCTGCCTAGCTTTTCGGTTGGCCAATGTCTCGTCGTCGTCGGCGGCGGCTTTTTTGGCGCCGATAATGTCTTCTTCATCATCTACATGGCGCCCATCCATGTCTCTTAAGGCTTCGATGGTCTCAGCATCTTTGGGCACATCAGTGCTAGGTGCCGGGATGTTTTTTTCTGCTGTTGTGACCTCGGCCTGCTTTGGTACATCAATACCAGCACCTGGCAAGACAGCCTCCTTCTCCACTTCCTTTTCTTTTTCAGCACCCATGTCGACGGGCTCGCCACCTGTATTACGAGGAGCACATGTTACTAACTCAATTGGTTGTTCTACCAAACGACGACAATTCACAATTGCTTTGACAAATTGCGGGGAAAAAAGGGAGATACCTTCCACAGACCCTCCTTCTTGAATAGTCACAGGAGCTCCAACAACTACCGGAGTTAGGCCCAAAGGGATTAGCGGATCATCAGGATGGTACTCCTCAACTCCAGAGGTTTTGGGCTCCACGACTGAACTTGAGCCTTCGTCAATTTTGCTCTTACCTTTAGCCAAGGTTCTCTCCTTTTCCATCTCCGCCAGAATCAAGCGACGACCCTCTGCCAGGTCCTCAGGTTCATTATCTCTTAGGATGCTCTTCATCAGTTCATCCTCATCGATTTCTTCGACTCCCAATCTATGTTTTTCACCCTCCACAATGGCATCCCATAAATTGGCCAAAGTAACATGGTAATCCGGGATCCACGAGATGTTGCGAGTCTTGAGAACCTGGCTAAGGAAATCGAAAATCATCTCTTCAAACCCCTCGATCTCTTTCTCTCTTTCGAGGAGCTTGTTGTTAGAAGCAGTGGCCAATTCAATGGCACTTTCAACGTTCTTTTCGGCAAGGGCTGCCCTTCTCTCCGCATCCGAGACCTGGTCGTTCAAAATCACCTTTTCTGCTTTAGCCAGAGCCAAACTTTCTTTTAAACTCGCTTTTTCTGCCTCCCAAGCAGCCTTCTCAGCTTCAAAATGGCCTTGTGCTGTTTTCAACTCGATGTTGGCCATTTTGAGATCTTCAACCTCCTTTTTTAAGGCCATTTTCTCTTGGCTATTGGAGTCCAGTTCTGAATGAAAGCGCTGCTTGGCATTCTCTAATTCAGTCTTATAATTTTCAGCGTCCCTCCGTGCTAAAGCAAGCTGGGACTGAGCATCTTCCAGGTCCTTCTCCAATTTTTTCCTAGCCCTTTCGTTATTTTCAAGTTTTGCTTTAGATCTGTGTGCTTCTATTTCGAGTGTTCGGATGACTTCCGAAAGGTTAACTGCGTGTTTTTTCATCATCTCATATTGCCTGGCTGCGTGCTGGATGTGCCCGATAACTTCATTATCCCAATTTTTAGGGACCGGTTCCAAGGCAGGAACAAATACCATCCTGTCAAAGAATATGCCTGGAAATTGTTCCCGCAGCTTTTCCAGCCCACCTTGGATCTCGGGACCATGGACGTAATCCCGTGACCCGGGGGCAGCTAACTCTGGTTGGCTGGTGGGGACAATGTCACTTCTCTCCTTCTCAGTCTCTTTGGATGAATCTTTGTCCCTATCTTTAGATTCGTGATGCCTTTTGGACGACCGACTTTGGGAAGGTGCACTCTTTGGAGGAGTTAACTCTTTTGGAAGTTTCTTTCCCCCTATCGGAATTGTCGGATGACTTGAAGGCCTGGTAGAGGTTGATTTTGGTGGAGATCGAGGTTGCGAGGAACTCGGCCTATGAGAAGGACCACGAGAGCGCTCAGTATCCGGGCGAAGGCTGGGTGTGCCCTCACGAAGAGAACGATACGAGTAAGATTTCCTGCGGGACATCGTTCCTGCAAAAAAGAGAAGAGCATATTAAAACTTTGAATACCCACGATATAAGAGTGCAGAGTCAGATAGTGTGTGTGATGTGTGCATCCCATATAATTCCCCCTAACAGACCCGGGCCTGAAGACAGGCTCATCTGACTAGTTTCTCGTCCTCTAGTTGGAGCGATAGTCTCTTCAGAAACAGGGAAGAAAGGCCCCTCTCCAAAGTCCTTCTCCGTATATACATCATCGGGTAGAGGGATTTTATTTAGCTCGTCAAATAACTGCTCTTCTGTCAAATCACCGGGAGCAACGGTTTCAATTGGAGCAGAAATAGGAATTTCCTTGGACACGTCATCGCGGACCTCATCCCCTCTGTATATGTTCAGATCCTCATCGTCTTGGATGACTATTGGAGAAGGACTCTTGCGAAACTTAGTTGTTTCTGCCGCTTGCGAAGTTCCCTCTCCTTCCGTTGGGGGCACATACTTATAAGGTCTGCCGCCAGTGCCAAGTCCAAATCTTCTATCTAGAAGACGATGCTTATGAAGATTATCGTCAGTAATGCATTTTTTG
Source organism: Allium sativum (assembly GCA_030737875.1). Lineage (NCBI taxonomy): Eukaryota > Viridiplantae > Streptophyta > Magnoliopsida > Asparagales > Amaryllidaceae > Allium > Allium sativum. Next base: position 1,022,646,044 of record CM060909.1, read on the forward strand.
ATCCTTAGAAAGTCAGACCTGCTTTGATGAAGAATAGATAACCGATGGTTGTATAACGGACCCTCCATTTTCGGGAAGATGTGATCTGTTTAAGACAAAGGAAAAGGCGGAAGAATGTTAATACTTAGACTCCTTGAGCAAGATATTCGATTAGGTGATCAAAGTTTACTTGATTTGAGCCATCTTCATGAGCATCCAGCCTGTTTCCTTATATAAAACCAATCGGACTTAGGATCCCCAATGTTGCTGTATCCGTCGTACAGAACTTTCCTATTCGCCACCGATTCAAAGAAAGAGAAATTTGGAGTTGCCGAAGAACGGTGCTTGAAAAGAAAGAAGAACATCAGATCTCTGAATTTAAGTTCGGCGTGTAGGATCTCCGCATATGTAACATATAGAGAGTATAGGGACGCGTAGGCGTTAGGATGAAGCTGCATCGGAGCAATACCCAGTCGTCTTAAAGTTTCGACGGCGATCGGAGGAAACGGAGGAATAGCACCTACCAAGCACATAGTTCGACTGATTGCCATGTATCCTTCCGGAGCTAGGTGGGGTCTATCTTCGCTTCCGGGTGTCAAGACATTATCCCAAGGAATCCCGTGTCTTAAGCAGATTTTTTTAAGCTTTATTTCGTCAAGCTTGGATGCTAAAGAATCCGAAAATTAGTCTATCCCGAGCGCGCCAGGAATCTCGTCGGGAGCTCGTTCGTCTATCTCGGACTCTTCGCTAGATGAAGTACTTTCGGACGGGTCTGATTCCGTGGCCTCGTACTCAGATCCAGTATCTTCACCTCCAGGATTAGTGGGAGGAATTTCTGGGTCGTATAGCTCAGGAATCTCGGATTCCGCTTCTGCTGCGGATCTTGAAGAAGAGTGATCATTCGACATTGCTGCTAGGACGAGAAAATATGAACAATAAGATTAACACTACCCGTCCCCCGTGTGTGCAAGTGCTGGTGTGTGTGCTTGTGTGTGTGCATTAAAAATAAAGCGTGAAAGCAATCAAGATCATCAAAACATTAGTCGTCATATGCAGTCAAATTATGTGGTCATTTAGTCCAGAAAGTCCAACGTCAAGGCTCTAGCCTAACTGTTCAGAGTTTTATGGCGACAAGGCGTTGATTAAAGTCTGAAATTTCTTCGGATCGCCCCCTTTCGGATCGCAAGGCACGGGGATCGCCCCCCTTTCGGATCGCAAGGCACGGGGATCGCCCCCTTTCGGATCGCAACGCAGAGGGATCGCTCCCCACCGAATCGCAGGGCAAAGGGATCGCTCCTTCACGAATCGTTGCAACCCCCACGATACGCGCCTTTGCTGCCACCACGATCTTTCGTCTCGCCACTCGCCTTCATCTTCTCCTCTCCTTGCCCACGATCCGAACTGGCTTCCTCTCTTCTTCTTCCTCCTTCGTTTTCCATCTCTTCTTCTCACCCTCGAACTCCGAGCTCTACGCCCGTCAGCCATGGCGTCTCGATGGATTCCCCAAAAATCGCAAATTTCCACAAATTATTCGAAAAAGTTCGTGAAACAGCAGCGTTTACGAGTAAGGATGTTTTCCGTGGAATTACCTTTCTAAAAAATTGGGAAAGTGATCGGATATTTGAAGGTTCGAAATACTGGGGTTCGTTCCTCGAAGGAGCAGGCGAAACGATACGGCAAAAAGAAAGAAGAAGGAAAGTGAAGAGGGGAGGGTCGGCTTATATAGGCAAAGAGGGCGACCGTTTGTCTTCCTTTCTTTGTCCTATTCGATCCACGAAAAACCGGCGGGCCGCGAACCAAAAGCCCACCACGACTCGAGGAGGAGCCCGTTTCGTTCCGAGGCCCAAGTGCACACCCAAGAGCGGAACGAATATCTCCCTAACGAACCGCGACTCGAGCCTGCGATACGAATCGATAAATTCAGGAATGAAGACTGAAAAATCTCGGAAAGAGAATTGATCACTGATTCGCGACTCGCTATGAAAAGACGATTCTATAGTTTCGAAGCATGTTCCATCATCGATAAAACATACTTCGAGGGGGCAAAATGTTGGCTAGCTTTTTGACCAAGCCACCCAGGATCATTCATAAGAAGAAAGCATGAAACCATGATCTCTCAGGATATGAAAGAATGGATCGCACCATCGTCTCGCCCACCGTCGGATCGCACTCTATCGACTCGCCCACGGAGGATCGCGTCTCGATGGATCGCCCACGGAGGATCGCGTCTCGACGGATCGCCCCCATCTCATCAGTGAACGACGCATCCAGGCAATCCGATCCAAACTTATATTGTTGCCCAGAGCGAACCGATCCGATACCCTGGTGCATGGCGAACCCTCTGACCCGTTCAAGCGCGAGCTAGTCTTCAGCGATCCGAATCGTACGGATCTGGCGACACGTGTCCCTAACCGTCACTTGGACCAATTCTCCCCATCTGCACGATCCGATTTTCAAGCAGATCGCGACACCTGTCCACAACGGCTAATTTGACTATTTCTTCAATGGAGGCGATGCGATCCGATGTTCTCGGGATCTGTGCCACGAGTTATCACGACCCGCCTGACAAAATCAGCTATAAATAACCTAGAGCTTGGCATTTTTTGGGATCTTTTTGGCAATATTGAGTACTGAATCCGCCATTGTTGTCAAACTACTGAAATATTGAGAGAAATTCTTGATTGTATTAGCTTTCAAAGTATTATCAATAATATATAAAGTGGACGTAGGCTCGTTAACGCCGAACCACTATAAATTCTGTGTGTTATTTCCTTTTTTCTCATTCTTCAGTTGAAACTCTATAAGCTTCAGAACAATTTGGGTGTTCGGTCCAAATTTTGATCTAACACAAGTGTAACACCCCACCTCCGTTAAGGTCACTCACAAAGGGAATGCCTTAACTTTTGTGGAGCATTTTTAGTACAAGATGCAGAAAAATTACAAGATAGACAAATAAAGCAGCGGAAGATAAATAACCTTTATTGATTAAAAGAGCTTGTACAAAGATTGTTTTACAACACCAATACTTATTACAAGAAAGCATCTGTCTTGTTTAATATATAAGAAGCACAAACTGGCAATGATATTCTCCAATAAAGCATGAGCCAGCCATAGCAGTAGAAAATGGAGTTCAAAGCAATGCGCTAAAGAATCTTCAAGCTCGGAGAGAGTAACAACCCCAAAATGAGCTGAGCTTCCCCCCCCCCCCGACTACCTGGGGGGAACGGAAGAAAAGAGACGAAAGAAAACGGGGTCAGACATAAAGTCTGGTAAGTCCAGTGATTCTTAGTATTTAAACAAGGAAAAGGGGTCACGACATGAATAAACTAAAGATAAGACTAAACCATAGTAACAAGATAACATGGGATAAACATGGCAAGATAAACTGAATGCACTTCTACTCCCTCTCTGCTTCGCAACTACCCTGTTTATACTGATTTCTATATCTCTGCACTACCTAACTGGTGTCCAAACTAGTATTCTATGATCATAAGATAACGTGATCCCAATCGCCGTATTTGCAGTTGCCTTTAGGTGTACATCTATTATGGGGATTCCATTTATTACCTAGATCAATCTAGGGTTTACTATCGAGTGCTTCCTAGATTCAACCAGGGTTTTACGCTACCCAGGGCAACTGGGGTTTATGCTACCTATTGAACGCCTCTTGGATTTAGGGTTTACGCGACCTAGGTCCAACTAGGGATTATGCTACCTACTTGTATTAATTTTCCATGTGTCTGTGTCAGTCGGCCCTCTCTTGCGTGTAGATACTCTGTGTTGGCCCCACCATAAGGTGTATCAAGCCTTATGACCCGATTCAAGATGCACAGTGTATAACTACTGGTACCCAGTGCCTGCTTTTTCTCACTTCGGAGTTCGTGCACGCACGTAAACCGTCGGAACCTACACTGACGTACCCCTTGTCGTTATCTTTGATCGCTTATAATCAGGCCAGTAATCGCGCCCTACCCTGCCTAGTTTCAAGGTGCCATTATACATCTATGTGGGTTACTGTTGAAATGGGTCCCTGTTACTAAGGTTTCCTGCTGGTTAAGTTTGTGGACCTATATATACAAATATTACCCACCTACACGAGATGTACTTAACCCTCCCACCGATTCTAGCATGTTTTCTTAATGGTTAAGTTTGTAGGCCTGTATGTACTAATATTACCCACCTACACGAGATGTACGAAACCCTCCCATAGATTCAAGCATGTTTATTTAACGGTTAAGTTTGTGGGCCTATATGTACTAATATTACCCACCAACCCGACGTGTACTTAACCTTCCCACTCGTCAAGTCGTGTTGGTTAATTGCTTCTTATTAACTTAACCTTTCTCGCTTATCTTGTTGGATTGGTTAAGTGTGATTTATTAACTTAACCCTGTTCAGTCATCAGGTTATATTGGTTAATTATTCCCCATTTAACTTAACCCCATTAGCTCATCAAGTTATACTGGTCAAGTGTCATTAATCAATTCAAGTTAACTTAACCCATCCACTCGTCACGTCATGTTGGTTAAGTGTTTCCTTCTGGTGTTGACTTGACCCTACCTCAATTCATGTTATATTGGTTAAGTGTTGCCCTCTCGTGTTAACCTAACCCTTCCCATACATCATGTTATATAATTGGTTAAGTATTTTCCTGTTGTATTACTTAACCCCACCACATGTCATTATATATTTTGGTTAAGTGTGACTTTAGTTAACTTAACCCTATCATCTGCTTAATTAACATGTTACAACGGTTAAGTGTTCTAAATTTACTTAACCTCACCCACTTGTCTAATTAACATGTTGTAACGGTTATGTGTTCTAATTTTACTTAACCTCACCCACTTGCCTAGTTAACATGTTATTACGGTTAAGTGTTCTAAATTTACTTAACCTCACCATCTAGTCTGTTGAATTGGCTAAGTGTTTTCTTGATTACTTAACCCCACCCTTCTTGTCTTTGTTAACGTGTTATTACGGTTAAGTGTTTCCCTAATTACTTAACCTCACCATTTCTAGCTTGATTTATTCATGAGCCTTAATTAATTAATTAAAGCACCAACCACTCACATTAGACATATATTGTTGTGGTTACGGGATGTGCCGGTCGGTTCCGGGCAGGTTTACACCACAACTCAGTCTAACCTCGGGTCTTTCTGGGCTAGATGCACTAACCACCGTCATTAGACAGGTATTGTTGTGGTCACTGGATGTGCCGGTCGGTTCCGGGCAGTTTTACACCACAACTCAGTCTAACCTCGGGTTAGGCATATTCGTCTTTTACTAAATTTACATATTTACTATTTATGTAAATTTTCCGTAAATCAATTTAGCCAAGATCATATTCATCTGTCATGCAAATTAACATACTTATATTCTATGCCCAAAACTTGATTTACCAATCAATTTACCCAACTTGCAGTTTATACCAATTTAGATTTAATATTCCCCTTTTACAATTTATGCCCAATCTAGATTAATATTCCAATTTACGGTTCACGTCAAAACTAGATTTAATATTCTAGTTTACCATTTATGTCCAAAACTTGGTTTACACGCCAATTACACACTTTGCGGCCAATTGAATTTATCAACTTATGCCCAAGTCTAATATGCATGTAAATCATTAACTATTATAGCCAATTTAGATTATGCCAACATATTTATTATGCCAAACTAACTTAATTAAGCTACGTCCAATCCCCGCATCATAATCGTACGTATAACATGATTTCACAAGTTTTCTATGTACTCATGAAATGACACTAATCAAAAGGAATAGTGGATAAGCACAAGAATTGATATAAAAGATTAGGCATGCAAAAATGATGGCTCCAACAGGTTCGATGTACATAATAGTGAATAGGAATAAACTAGCCAAGTTACACACTAAATATGAGATCCACATAATCAAGGGAATAGGCTTAGGTGATTTGGTCCAACATAATGCCAGTTCAAGGTACAACATGACCGGTTAATTGCAACAATGGGAATAGTCATAAGCAACTAACTAGAATAGTCATAGGCAATTAACCACAATTGTCATGGGCGACAAATCACAATAATTTCTTAATTAATGTCATAGGAAATAGTCTCATGGTTATGGTTCATAGTCGTAGGCAATAATTTCATAGGCGATAGTTCATGGCCATAGTCTTAGACAAAGGTCTCATATTCATAGTCATAGTCATAGGCAATAGCTTCGTAGGCAACTGTTTCATAGTCATAGTCTTAGGCAAAAGTCTCACAGTCATAGTCATAAATCAGATCCAAAGGCATAGATAACTTTCGATTTGACATAAGCACGAATCAAAAATAATTAACTTGCAAATTGGTATAGTTCTATATTTTGATTCATTACATTCACGATTCCAATTACACGTTCAAATCTAAGGAATAACCGAACTTACAAAGAAGGAATTCTTGATTTCTGGAATCTGAATTCTAAAGTTGGTATGCTCGCCTTTGATGTAGATCGTTGTTCTTATAATTCAGATTTGATTCACTTTGTAGCTTTCTAGTTTTCTTTTTAATTGAAAGAGAATGGTGGCTGCCCTAGGTTGAGTATGGCGGTACGACGGCTCTTAAAATGAATTAGTGTGATTTTAGGGTTGAGTGTTAGGTTGTTTATATAGAGTCTCAAATTCAATTAGAGCCGTCGGATGATCCTAGAGTTAATCACAACCATTCAGTCAGGATAGGGTGACACCGTAGCCCTAATGACTCAGCAAGGAGTCAGAAAGGACTCAGCAATGAATCACAGTACAGATCAGAACACACCAGAAAGCTGTGCAGGTTTTCAGCTCGACCTGGGCACACTTGGCAGGTGCACCAGTGCAATTTTTGTACTGGCGCACTTCCCAAGTGCGCCAGTGCAATTTTCTAATTTTTTTCTTCTCTTCTTTTGGTTTTCTGCCTAACTTAGTTCATCCATATCTTCTTCATACGGTGTCCGATTTACGCAAACTCGGACTCTATCTCAAGCATAATTCCGAGACGAATGCAATGGCGTAACCCGTTTCCCATAATTCTCGCATTTGAAATAAATTTTTCTTTGATTATATCTTATGTCCCGCTTTAAAATTGCGGGGTGTTACAGCACCTATGCCCAGGGCCTTCGCACCACCCATAAGGCGACATTCGTACCGCTCGGGTTTATCGTGAACCGTGTTTTAAATGACATTGGTTCTTTAACCCAGTTAATGATAAAATTAATTTTCCTAAAAAATTTAATAATCATTAAGTAATGATTTTTTAGATAAAAACTGAATTAGAGTTTTAATGAATCTTTAATTAGATTGGAATGAGAATGGGATAGTTAAATTTATTAAATTTGGGAAATGATTGAGAATGGAGTACCACCAGTTTCACTCCATGCGATAGTTAAATCTTTAATTATATTTGAACGAGAAATGCTAATTAAATTTACCGATAACACCGTGGGTGTTAGATATGGAGTACTACCGGTTTTGCTCCATGGGATGAATAGGTTCGGCTTGGGAAATAAAACAAATGATTACTTCAATAAGGTTCGCTAATCCCGACTAGTTTGATAAACCTTAATTTGGTTTAAATTGTGAAAAGAATATTTGAATAAAATAATATTCTGAATTGGAATGAGGCATATGATGTGTTTTTATAGCACTTGATTATAAAATACGCGATTTATTCGAAAAGACCGGCTTTAACCCATTATAAGTAATAAATACGATGATAAGTCGATTGTGAAGATGGTGGTTGAATACCGGAGGTCTTCACATCGTTTGGATGATTACTGATGTCTTGATTGGGCTGTACACCCAAGACATGATAATAAATGGTGATTGTCCAGACGTACTTGGAGATCGACCGGATATGCGAGGACCTCTCTCCTGTATTGTACATATGGGGCGAGGAATAAGGTGCCACCGGTTTCGTTCAGACCCAGAACAGACTTGTAAATGGATGTATGTCTAACATTGGATTTTATTCTGTGTTAATTGATTTCTATTAAATATATATATGTTTGGTGGTAGAGAGTTTATTCTCTTGCTTAACACCCTTCTCTGAGACGTATGAGCTTAGAGGTTATATATAAATAGACATCAGTTGTATGGCGTGAATTGCCAGTGTGGCATGCTGAGTTGCAAATGATCAAGGCTTTTGTTGAAAAGCAGGGCCTTGTGGTCGATGATCAAAGAACAACTTTAAATATCATAGCTTTGTGTAGCGCTAATTCGCGAGCCTCCCACCTCAGTATGAACCAGAAATGGGAGAGGACTGCAAGGAGAACATGTGTTTCTTTCTAGCTAGGAGTGTTGTCATGGTATGGAACCCATATATTTTACTCATGTGGATGTTGCCTGTTATTTGATCGATAGCGAGGTACCTCAGATATATCGGTCATTACGGGGCCGATGGATGATATGGTCGATATACTGACCAGAATTACACCCCATAGGGTGGGGAAACGTATTTTTCAGGAATTACTTATTCTCAAACATAAGAGAGGACCGACCCTGAAGATCCAAGGGTCGATGTGTTCTGATCCTGAGGCTCGGGCTAGACAGTCTCAAATTCGGCAAGAATGATCCGTTGCCTTGGTTCATGATGGAAATCCAACTTCCAATACGCGACTTTTTGGTTTTAATTGTAGAGCTTAGTATGCTGACATAATATATGGTACCCATGCCGTCTATGATTGATACTTTTATATTTGAAGCTTTTTTGACACTATACACTTATAGTAATATCAAAATGATTTGTTTTAAACGTACCAAGCACGTTTGGCTATTATAAGGGAAAACTCTATCCTCCGGCTTGCGTTGCATTATGTGATGGGACCTGAGTCTTATAATAGCTTCATTTTTCGAATAGCATTGCGCTGTTTGTTTTATGCATTGGTATTCTTAGGAGAAAACCCGTTCCGTGTTATACGGCATGGTCCCTTGATTTACTTTATTTCTAAAGTAAAGATTTAATGACTATTTTAGTTCTCATAGCAGTCCCATGACTGACCTGGAGTTTATTGTTTTAACCTAAACTCTAGGTTCCCATATTTTCCACACGGGCAGCTAGTAGTTTTGGTTTTGCAGATTTCTATCATACAGGATCCTGGTTTACAGTTGGAGCTATATTCGGCAAGCTTTGTATCCGTGTATCACTTTCAGTTGTGTTATGTATTATTTTTTCACTTCTATGTAATGTAATTTAATCTCTAATATTTTTCTATTGTATATTATTCATTTATACTCTGATATCTTGTACTCTGATGTAAATTGTTGTAATAGTAATGAAATGTTCTTCTGTTTGCGTTCTGATTTGTCATGTTCTCAACTCAATCTGAGCTTTCCCTTACGGGGAGGTTTGGGTCGTTTCACTGGATATCGAAGTCATTAAATGTGAGGAACTCAAGCTAACATTGAAGTCTGATATTATGATCCTTTTGAGTGAGTAGACATTTCCAGGATCCATTTTTAGCATCGATAGTAAAGTGCTTTACCAAAAGATAAAGATACCATATCTTCAAACCAAAGACAATGGCTACAAGCTCTAGGTTATGGGTAGCATACCAAACCTCATTTGGATGTAACTACCTTGAAGCATAGGCAACTCCCCGATCCCTTTGCATCCTAACAGCACCAAGGCCACTATGACTGGCAGCGATATAAATAATAAGACCTGATTTCCATCTGGAACCATAAGAACGAGACCATGTGTGAGAAGTTCCTTCAATCTATAAATGGAAACCTCGCACTTACTAGACCAGATGAAGCCAATGCCTTCTTTTAAGGTTGGTCAAAGGAAGCACAATACGGGAAAATCCTTGATAAAGCGGCGGTAGTAACCCGTCGAACTTAGAAAGCTATGAATCTCATGAACATTCTGAGGACACTTCCAATTTTGAATGGCCACGATCTTAGAAGGGTTAATAGATATGCCATCAGAATATACGTCATGGCCTGGGAATTTAACTTGCCTCACCCTGAAATGACACTTAGAAAGTTTGGCTTTTAGTTGATGCTGACGAAGAGTGCTTAATACATTTCTCAAATGGCTAGCATTCTCAAACTTGTACTTAGAATATACTAGAATATCATCAATGAATACAAGCACAGATTTATGGAGGTATTCCTGGAAGACTCTATTCATAAGATCGATGAAGTAGACAATAGAGTTTGTTAAACCAAATGGCATAACGAGCCACGTAAGAAGCATATCGAGTGCAGAATGTGATGAGAGGAATGTTTTTCTCTGCAGCTTGAAGCTAATGAAAACCTATGGCTAGATATTGATGGGAAAACATCTTTACTCCAGTTAATTGACTGAACATGCCATACATCCAAGGAAATAGATAACAATTCTAATGATTAACTCATTAAGCTTGCGATAATCAACTCATAGTCTAAGAGTCCCATCAGACTTCCTTACGAATACCACCACGACAAGCCACAGTGATAACCTAGATCGAATAAAAATCTAGTTTCAAGATCATGAAGTTGTTTCTCAAGTTCCTCATTCTCTTTAGTCGACATCCTAGTCAGAGGCCGGCTCACTAGCTAAACACCAAGACCTAAATCGATGTGGAACTCAATAGTCCATTTAGGTGGCTAACCTGAAACTGTCTTAAACAACTCAATGAAGTCACACACTATAGGAATACGAGATACATTGCTCTTATCATCATGGTCTCGAGACTCAATAGAAAATAAGGATTCCTTTAAATCAGGATCAATATCCCGAAGAGCAAGAGATAACTGACCGGGTGAATCGAAATGTCGAAGATATAAGATCTGTTCAACACAAAGAATCATGGCCTTGTATCGAAAAATCTAATCCATACTAAGAATCATATCAAACCCCAAAAAAAAACACGTGCAGATTCACATGGAAAGAAAAGCCACATATATATAACTCGACATATTCACAAATTAGATTAAGCATTGCGGATCCCCCCATAGGACTCACAATCGGAAAAGATGTTAACATACATACAACGTCCAAGGATATGGAATCAATGAATTTCTTCGATACGAATGAATGTGACACACTCGTATTGAATAGAACTCAACAAGATTGATCTCTAAATAATAATGAGCCCTTGAGAATAGAAGGCATACCTCTAGGCTAAGACAAACCATTAGATGCACTTTCCATGTTAAGATTACCAGGATTAGTCCTCTTTGGCCTTCTAGGACAAGAAGAGTCCTCATGACCCTCACTCTTACAATAATGACACATATGAGGCTTTTCTCATGCTCTAGCAAAATGATCGGGTGATCCACAATTATAACAAGTCTTTGCTTGGACAGAAGGAGGTTCTCCATGAGATTGTTTACTAGACCCACTTGGTTTCTTATTCTTACTTTGGTGGAAAGGATTGGCCTTTGAAAAGGGGAAACGCTTCTTGGTCGGATTTCTGGAACAACAGTCCCATCATCACTATCTTTCTCCTTCTTCATTGGCTCGAGATGGAGAGCTAAATCCACTAGTTCTTCGTAGGTCAACTTAAGTTGTAACATATGGAGTTTCTTAAGATATTTCTAAAGTCCACTCATGAACTTAAGATTATTCTTATAAGAGGTGGAAATGTTCTCTAGGCCATACTTAGACAAGGCCTCAAAAGATACGACGTACTCGGGAACAGTCGATTTACTCGGCTTAAGGTCAAGGAAGAGACAAGCAAGAATCTCCTTCTCGGACCCTGGTACAAACTTAAGTTCAAACCTCTCTTTAATCTATTTCCACTCTAAGGTGGACTAATCAACCTCAACCACAAGTAAATCATACCAATAAAGGGCACGATATTGTAGCATGCTCGATGCTAGGAGAATGCGATTATGCTTAGAAATGTCCATCGGGAAGAAAATATGCTCATATGTCCGAAGCCAACACTGAATTTCTAGAACTGTCTCGGTTCCTTTAAATGGCTTCCTACCAAGATGTGTGAAATCACTACACATTCATGCAAATAAGAATATGCACGAAGGAGAAGATTGGGTAGGTGCAAGAGGATGAGTGCTCTTGATAAGCTCAAGAATCTAATATGTGAACATGTATATCACTTCTGGGTGGGGGTCAATAGGTGGCTTGGAACTCTCTTTGGGGCTTGGATTACCAGACGACCCAACACCCGAAGTGCATCCTCTACCTCGGCCAAACATGAGTTGAAATTGAAACAAGATAGGATTATTCACTTGGATGAGATATTATCAACAAAATTAAACACGAGAGTGAATACTGCGGAACTTAAATTTCACATTCCAAGACGTATTTCACTTAAACAATTCAATTGGATACCAGGCGGGTTAAGGATATGTTAAAGATTACTTCGGTCGGCGGTAATGTTTGTACTAGTGTTATACATCGATGTATCGAGAAATGCAAACTATTCTGTATTTGTATAACTTTGTGTTTTGAACATTGTTCTTATACCAAATTGTGACTCCCAACCCGCAGACCCATATTTACAAAGAGTATTAACTAGTAATATTGTATGTTAATACAGGGAATATGGCACGTTAGGAGTGACCACTCGTAATATTGTATCAAATAAGTTTAGGATATGTCGATCTTCTACTTTCTTCCCCTTATCATGTATCAACGTACTCAATCCTTATCTAATACAGTACTACGGTGGCTACAGGATCTATCCAGAACAAAATCCATATAACAATGTGCACAGGTTGCAAAATAGTAGACATAGATATACCTACATATGAATACATCATGGACAATACATCATACATCACATGGGATCAGATAAGTCATGACATAAAATAGATATATGTACATCATATACTCCATAAAAGAATATACATTGACATGTCGGATAAGAACTACACAAGACTACAACAAAAACTATGCGATCTAAAATGTAGAACATGGTATCCACAGATGAACTGATAATCATAAGCCAAAAGAATCTAACATACGACTCAGTCTGACCCGAGGAATAAATACACTAGTCAATCTAACTTGAATCAGATAATTAGTAATTGATAAGGTAAAATAACTCATTTACGGGGTTATTCCATTAGGCCATAAAGGAATGAAATAGGATATTCTTATACACATTCACATGGATGGAGTCTAAAGTCATGTTAATGTGATGGCACAAGGATTCTTTACCAAGGAATTTACTCAAGGAATAATACATGAGGTCACGAGAAGGTTAAATTAAAAAAATAAAACAACTGAAACATGGATATCAAAAGTATAACTCAAAGAAATTAATCATCATGTACACATACTGAAATCTCCAAATAATTTGGAGCAATACATGTATAATCATCATATTAAAATGGTGAAAACACAATAGACACGAAAATCTCGAAATTTTGGATCCAACCACCAAAGTGGCAAGCCGAAGCTAAGCTGCACGTGCTAGTACATTAGAATGGCTATAGGCCTTCCCAGTACTAATAATATGTAAACGGTACCTTATAAGACAACGAAATAGGTCAATATATACCGAGTGACAATGTAATCGCCGAATTGACCAGAAGGTCCAACGGATTGAACCGAAGGTCTAACACTGGTATTAACATCGGAATGTGTCACCGACTCACAGATAGTAACCCAAATAATGGTAATTGTGCATCTCATACCACACATTTTCATTACTAATTTGCTAACTGCTCATTAATTCCACACAAAACACCACAAAACACGGGAAAACACAAAACACACGGGATAACACCAAATATAATGGCTTCGATAGAAGAATCTGGAATTAATCGATTTCATATTCCATTATGTCTCATACCCATGAGGTTAACGAAATCGATTAATCTCCATTATGCCTTCTCGAAGGGTATAAGTATGTGTTATTTTTATATTGCAAATATACTACAGAAATACGAGTTGCAAAATTATTTTTGGAAAAGATTTGGAAATCATTGAGCTTATAAAACGCCTGTATATATAGGATTATTTATATAACTTTATGAAATCTTGTTATCAAAATAATTCTTTTCAAAACCCTTTTCTTTTCTCAAAACATGTCAAAAACAATTAGAAAATCAACATATGTGTTACTTGAAACACGAGAGAAACATCACTGGAAATGCATACCAAACAAATGAATCAACAATTAGAAATTCATGATATACAATGCTTCATTACTGCTAAAGTAAACCGCAAAATTACAACAAAAGTGCGCGAAGCAAACATTTAATTTTAAGTGCATGAAATGGCACTTGTATTGGAGCAACAAATTGTTCAAGAATGCAAAGGAAATAAGGCAAAAAGCTATAAAGCTTTACTACAATGCTCAGGAAACCAACCTGGGCGTTTTTTCCTAGGTGGGTTAACCCTAGCAACACGAAGTTTCCTAGGCCAAAATCACAATGAACTTGCTACTTTCAGGCCGATTTCTGGCACTTAAAACAACTCAGAAATTGATGAAATTTTGTGTGCTAATACTAGAGACAACTGAGAACATAAAAGAAGAAAAATCACAACATTTCATAAAGAAACGAAGAAATTATGAGGGTTCAAACATGGACTTATGCCACAATTCACTATTCCAGAAAACACATAGTAAACAATGAAAGAAACTTACAACTTCATGCAAAAATCCATATATTTACGTACTAAAACGAGTTAAAATAAGTGAGATACATCTCACCTTTGATTTTCCACAAAGATTGGTAGAAGAAAGCTCTGAAATTGACCAAAAGTTGGACTTTGTTGCTTCTTTCTATGCTCCAGTACAAACAGTCTACAGGGACATGCAACAATGAACAAAAATTAATTTTGCAACCTGAAACTAAATATATCAAATTGAGATGAAATACAAGCCTTAGTGTGGATTACCTATAATGGATTTAGTTTAGTATCGAAATTTTCTCTTAGATTTGCCATAGGAAGTTGAATAATTCAATTTAGCAGGTAGAGGCCATGCTAAAAATTACTGTATGGAGAAGATGGACTTTTCTTTCCCAGGAAAAATTAAAATACGTACATTTCTAGAAGTCTCCCTACACTTCTTTATGAAAAAGAGAAATTAGGCCTTAATTAAGTTATTAACCCTTAGATTAGGCATATATAAGGTAATTATAGCTTTATAGTTTTATTCACACAATTTTTTAATGTTTTTCTTTTACAAATTACTTATGTTAAAATCTAAAACTTGTAAAATTTACACAAGGTCACTACTAAAAATAGGAATATTGCATTCCAACATGTTTTTAACTATTTTTAACAAAAAAATCGCAATTTACCTATAATTTACATTTTTCACAAAAATGAGCACTTAACACTAATTTTTAACAAATTGTACATTGTTAAGGGTTTTAATTGTTTAAAACATTCTATCTTAACCCAATAAAGAACTTGAACATAAAATTTTATTAATAACACTTATATAAATATCTGAAAACAAATTTTTACAAGCTATAAATATTTATTTCACATAACTGTTTTAAATTCAAAGTTCTAAATAAAAATTTCCTTATAAAAATTTATTACAATTTCAAGATAAAGGTTCTACGAATTTCTCAAATTCATTTTTATTAATATCTTTACACTTATATTGTTTCAAAAAATATATTTCACCATAATTTATTTTTCTCCAAACCTCAAATACACAATATTGGGTATTCACCATAACTTATTGTTTAAATTTCACTCAAATACCCCCTATTCATACCCAAATTAATTCAAACACAAGGTTATGCTTGTTTTCCATAAGCTTAAAGTTATGTTCAACTATAGTTCCCACAAATCATATTTAAATCATATTTGATGATTGATATTCATTTTATTAAATTACCGCCTAATTAAATAATTAGCACTTGATTTAAAATTTATAACCTCATTATAAATTCATTATTAAAGTTTAAACAGGTAATCACATAAGACTTGGTTGTTACAATAACGGTCTC
Organism: Allium sativum; assembly: GCA_030737875.1. Taxonomy (NCBI): domain Eukaryota; kingdom Viridiplantae; phylum Streptophyta; class Magnoliopsida; order Asparagales; family Amaryllidaceae; genus Allium; species Allium sativum. The sequence goes on from CM060909.1 coordinate 1,022,661,892, forward strand.
TAGATTTTGAACACGCCCTTTAAGGCAAGAAATATGGAAAACATTATGGACCCCAACTAATCTTCTTGATAACTCTATCAGGTAAGCGAGCTTCTTGATTCTCTAACCTAAGGAAATGAATTAACAAACATTCATGCTAACTTCCCTTATTTTCTTGAACGAAATATACCTTTCAACGATGATATTTCGATGAAAAGTTAATATCTAACTACGAGCTCTAAGTCTTTTTGTTGATTTTTTATGTAGCTTTTCTACTTAGGCCGAGCTTCTTTCATTCTATCCTGGATCAGCTCAATCATTCCGATGGCATCTCTTACTGAATCTGAACCAAGGGTTATTCTATCCTCAGTCTCTATCCAGCAAATTGGTGATATATGCAACCTTCTGTATAATGCCAAAGAAGGTTCCATTCCCATACTAATATGATAATTTTTATTACAGGAAACTCCATAAGATATAAGTGATCTTCCCATAAACCACCAAAATCTAGCACTCAAGATATCAACAAGTTTTCAGAGATCTTGTTAACTCTCTCTCTCCATCTGTCTGTCTATTGGTAATATGCGATATTTGTTCTGAGCTTAATAACTAAAACTTCTTGGAAATTCTTCTAGAACTCGCAAGTGAATTAAGCATCTCTATTACGATCTATACTTGGTACTCCATGTAGTCTTACTATATTTCTCATGAATAACATAACCAATACTGGTGTCATCATAATTTACTTTACGAGAATGAAATAAGCATTCATGGTTAATCTATCCACCACGTCATGTGTACCATCGTTTCCCCAATTTGACTTTGCAGCTTGTCAATAAATTCCATGAAAATGAGCTACTTTTTCAAACTATAATATCTAAAGGTCGAAGTAACTCACTCGACTTTTAATGCTCGGCTTTTATTTGATGACAATTCAATAAAATTCTTGCATATAAGCTAACATCTTTCTTCATTCCATCACAAAAGGAATTCCTCTTAATATTCTAATATATATTTTTCCAAATAAATAATAAATTTCGACCGATGACACTGAATAAGAACTTCCATTCTTAAGTTTCCAATAACTAGAACAAACAATCATCGCTTCTTCCTTAACCATCATCTCTCACTACGCCATAGATTGCATACTGCAACACCGAAGAAGTGATGCAAAAAGTGTTGCTATTGACAAAAAATGATCAGTGGAAACACTTTCTTGGTGATGCATTTTGCCATGTTTCCTTAGAGTCAAAGGCAACATCTTTGCAGCCCTAAGGCAACATCTGTACTGGTATTGCCACAATACTAAATTTACAAAAATGCGGGACCCACTAAAATCTGTAGCCTGGGTTTACGGAATCGCCACTAAAATCTGTAGCTCGGGTTTACGGAATCTTGTTGTGGAGCCCACATGCATAAATCTATGGCAACAATTTTACCATCCAATGGCAACACTATATCATAGCTTTGGCAACATTTAACATCACATACTGCAGTATTATATGATAGCTATGGTAACATTACATAACATAACATCACACTGAAATTAACAAAAAACTTTTTTTTTTCAAATTAACCAGCAAACACAAGTAGTACTTAGTTAACTACAAAATAAGAAAACATAACCACTAAATTCAATTTTACAGACATTTTAGTTACAAACATAGCCAGTACTAAATTCATGTTTACATAAAACTAAAACAATTTCAAAATATAGCGCAAGCCTCCAGTGTGTTCAGTGCCACTACTGCATGGAGTGCCTCTAGTGCCTTCAGTAACAAGTTCTTGAACAACCCCATCACTGCCTCCTTCACCTGCATGCATCGGTTGCATTTCAGTACAAAATAAGAGGTATGCATGCCTCAATTGCATTTCAGCACAAACTATGGTCATAGTATAACTAAGTTTCCTTTCAGCACAAACTGAATTTTATAACTGAATTCCATTTGCATTCCAGTATAACATAGTACACTTATCTAAATAAGTATACAAGTGTATACTGATCTAAACATAACTGATTAAAACAATGTGTATACAAGTGTATATTGATCTAAACATAACTGAGTTTCATTTGCATGTGTGTTTCATTTACATAACTGAGTTACATAACATAGGCACAATGTGGATACAAGTGTATACTGATCTAAACAATGTGTATACAAGTGTATACAATGTGTATACATAGTATAACAGAGGCGCAGTGTGTATACAAGTGTATACTGAGTAAATAAGTAGACAGTTACAATGTGGATAAAATTATCAGTAATCAGCATAGGTTTAATGGGAAATGTGGCAAAAATTATCACTAATCTACAATGTGGAAAAACTTAAAATTATACCTGAAGAACTCTCTATGCATGATAATTCATGTTACTTGACTGCTCTACATTACCATAGCAACACACAAAAGAACTCCAAACATGATCCAAGACATAGTTAAAGCTATTGCAAAGACTTTTTCTCCTTTCTCATTCAATGCGCATTAGGGCCAACTCTTCCTTCATATCTGCCACAAATTCATCGGCTTTTGCCCTATTTTTCTTTTGCTTCAGCAGCTTTTCTTCAATTGTCTTCTTCCCAATGAGTAATTACGATATAGTCTTTTCTTTTTCCATTAATTTAACAGTAGTATCATCCAATTCGGCATTGCTGTTGATTTCATACACTTCGTCATGCCACATAAAATACCCGCAATTGCCATTCTGCACATATCTTAAATTATCGACTAAAACATCACTGAAAGATATGATAATCGACAAAGAAACCAAAAAATAATATAATTTAAACTTACCGGCCATATGGAGCAACCAAAAAACTTCTTCCATGCATTCGACCCTACCTTCATAGTCCTCATCCTCGCTGGGATTTTGTGGGGAAAGTTCTTTCTTACAGCCACCATTGATGAATTTTAAGTAGAAATTGATTGAGCGGTCATTGAATTCGAATTGAAGTGATATCACAAACTGCAAATCATTCAGTAGGCTTTCAGGCATGTATTTCATGCATTCAGTATTTGAGTGCATAACCAAAAAAAACATGCGTATATTTGTTAGCCAGTCTTATACATACACACACACTTAAGAAATCATTTGTATACTTATTAGACGGTCTTATGCGTACAGATCATGATAATACTTAAGAAATGATAACTATTATGTATATGTAAGCATCCTTATGAAACTATTTTCATAAATCACTGTTTATCTTATTAAAAAAACTAGCAGTATCATGTCTTAATCATCACAGGAAACAACAACCTGGGAAACCCAAGCAGTTGTTTAGAATATGCAACTCATATAAGGTCGATGGTCTAATTGTTCACAACAACACTTCACTAGGAACTAAAGTTCTGTGTTATTAAATTGATTAACAACCCAATAGCTGCTCAAAGAACATTTCAGTGAATCAACATACAACAGAACCACAAAAAAACACCACCAACCAAACAAAATTATACTCAGGGTGATAATATTTTCTGTTTATCGGAAGACTAATTAATAGCGATGATCAAAAACCAACAGAAACGTACATGAGAAACACAGGATAAAAAGCTAGCACCTTTCTTCTTGGATTGACTGTCGTTTGATGACGAGGAAGGGGAGAAGTGGGTACGTTTGGAGTCGAGGACTCGCTGGAAGAAGTGGAGGACGCAGAGAGGATTGGAGTGGAAGAAGTAGGTGAATGAAAATTAGGGATAAGAATTGTAAATTTGGGGGTAAGAACGAACAGATTTGAGAAATTGAGAAAGAGGAATCGAATGAGTAACGTAAGTTGATTTCGTATCGGTGGTGAAGCGTTTTAACGAATTAGTGAAGTGTCAACTTCAGATGTTGTTTTTAAAAGGTAAATTGACGGATAGATATGCATCTTTTTATAGATGCAAATTGATGACATGGAAAATTAAACTTATAAGTTTATAACTATAGATACCGCAACATGATTTAATATCTATAGTAACACATTGAAGAGAGCGTTGCAATACAAAAAAATCAGCATAGCTGTGGCAAAATTTTAGCTGGAAACACCTTGGATTTTCGTTGCAGTAGGAAATCTATGGCGTAATGTCTGGTCAAAATCAAAATTCTTTAAGTCACCAACCTTGGTTCCCTCTCTAAAACTTTTGATCCTCTTAGCTAATACTAGATTTTTACCTTGCTTTAGAGCAACCAATTTACTCAAAACAAGTTGGATTACTAAACATGACATCATGGAAGTACACTTCCTTGAACTAGCTGCTGATCTTAACTACACCATGTTTCATTGTTAGCAACAAATTGGTTAAGTAAAAATTTCTTTTAAGGGAGTTTAAACCCCTTGTATGATGCTCAATTCAAAAAATGATACTATGTGTAGTTATATTTGTCCTAAGTATCTGCTATCCCATCTTCCACTACAAGTCCCTTGCCACTCCTTTTGCAAAAAAAATTGCCTTGCACTTTCAGTTATTTCTATTCCTTCGCATTTTCAAATATGTTTTTCCCCTCCTTTTTCCTGAAATCATTATTAGTTTCCCCTAGGCCATTAGTAGGTGTAGTATGATTTTTTTTCTTCAGTCTACTCATTTTCCTTATGCTTTTGCATGATGAAGAAGAGGCAAATGTTAATAATAACCTAATCCCGTTTTAGACAGAACGATTTGGTGCTACTATTACATTATGGACTGAAGTTGTTTCTTGCAACTATTAATGGACTTCTCCTTAAGTAGTAACATTCTCCAAATTCATGCTCATTCCAATAGTAATATTTACGCTAATGTCCATATTCATGTTTTCTATGTCTACACGTAAACTTATGTTACCCTTAGGGGAGAAGGAGTGGGAATGAACTATATAACCTGTATATTATTATCTCCTTTTGTATCTATTTCCACGAGCATTGTAAAAGTCCTAAGCTCTAGTTTAGACCCCGTTGAGATTCAAGGCTAGCTTCATCGATTTTTGATTGATCGGCTTAGATGATACTTGCTATTTTATGAAAGTGTTGACATGGGAAATTGGTTATTTGCACATGCCAACGCCTGAGTGTAAGTTTAGTCGTAAACTTATAATCTGAATACCTAAAGACAGAGAAATGTAAATGGATGCACAACTTTAATAGTGGTTCGACTAACGCCTATGATATCATATATTTATCGATTTCAGAGTTTGTACCAATTTAGACAATTTGTGTATACAAAGTTGTACAATTGAATAACAAATTGCTTGTTAACTCATAACTTTTACCAAAATGCCTTTCTTTGTCTTCGTTGAGTCAAAGCATGTACTAATATCCTAGAAATAACTCCAATGTCCAAAACTCTGAAAATATGTCCAAAAGCATGTTAAAAGTCCAATTGAATGTCCAAAAATTATAGAGAAACATTGAAACATTTATGCAACGTTTAGAAGTCCAAGCTATGTCTAATAGTCATGGGGATGATGATGACAACCATTAATGGTGCTTGAGAGCTCCAAGAAGTCAAAATATACCAATCAAGAACCAACCCATTTGAATGCCAAGAAAAAGGGTATTTGTAGGTGAGTTTTCGGAGCATTATCCCAAAATTGTATCTCGAGAGGATGCAAAATTCGCATCCCATAAAGATAACCAAAAACCAAACCGAAATCAACGAATCGCATCCCGATGTTTTGAAAATTCGAATCCCTAAAATTGGTTGAGCAACGCATGCGTTTCAGGGCAAATCATGTGATCCGCACGGTAAAACTATACTACCAAAAATCTTGCCACTTTCCAATTTTTCGAATCCCGGACAAATCCATTAACTTCGTATCTCAGATCCCCCAACTCATGCCTAGGAAAATCGTATCCCACACCGCGTTGACCCAAGGATTTTTGCATTGCCGAATTTTGACTCTGCCCCTATGTAATTTTCGTATCTCGAATCCCCCGATACGAGCACAGGGATTTTGCATCCCAAACCATGTCGATCCATCTTTTCCAACCTACCGAATTCGACTCCCAATCCGTGCCAAACTCCTTTGCATCGCCTCCATTGGTCTTTCCAATTTTTTGCATCCAAAATTCTTGATGCAGAGACGATGGATCGGGAGAAAACTATGATGCGATCTAGGAAATTTTGTATCTTAGCATGATGCGAGAAGTTGGGATACAAAATTTGTTGTTGCCAAGCCAAAAACCCAGGCCTGATCGACCTTGGTTACGCACGTGAAAAGTGATGGTTTTCCAATGATGATCACCGATTTTCGATGTGCCAAATCTGGAGTCTTGTCAAAATCCTAATCTTGCCAGATCCGACATGCGAAAGTACTGTTCTATGTGTTCACCATGTCGATAACTTGTTTGACGTGGAAAATCAGTCGATTTACCAAATGCTAGATTTGAGTGCCATGAGTCACGCAAGCCATTTTTCGTGAACGTGCAATGTCCATCAGCTGTTTTTGAGTGCATGAAACCAGAATTTACAAAAATCCATATATTTTTCCACAACGAGTTTTGCCTGTGATCGCACTAAAACGCTAAAGGATTATGAGCTGATTTGACTAAGTCGATCACATATTTTTACCATGTCAGTTTTTCCAAGTTTATTAACGATGATTTCACGAATCGAAGCTACTTCCAACCTTTTTCAAACACGCCGCGAGTTCGACCAAATTACTTAGTTTTCTGATAATGTTCTCGAGACTTAAGCACGTCGCTAACCGTAATCTTGGTGTGCGACTGCTTTACCAAAAAATCGGTCAACAAAAAGCATATACCCAGTTTCTGAGCACCTTCTATGCATCAATTAAGGTTTGGTTCTTCTTATAAACATCAAAATCCTTATTTTTAGTAATTTTGTATCAATAGTTACTTCATGTTTCAACAAAATCCATAACATGCAATTGAGATAAGTTGATACTAAACATAATACTAAAATTTCATCTAACATGCATGAGTTTTCAAAAAACTTAACTCTAATTGTGATCAATTCCTAATGACAATCACCGTCTAGCATCCTGTAACAACCTGCCTTTTTGATCGCTTCAAGTCGGCAGTTAAACCAACTTAAACCGTTCAAAACGACAAATTGTTATTTAGCTTACAGGGTTTAATAGAATCACATCACAAAAATCACAAAATAAACAAACTACAATATCTCACAACGGAATATTTATATATAAATATCAGAGTTTAGAAAAATTATATACAGCGGAAAATTTAATTAATACATACATTTTTAGTTAAAAATAAAATGGAAAAATGAATCAAAGCGAGCACGTCTTCACGAATCCTTATCGTTGTCAGCTTCAAATCTAAGCTGTAATTACTCAGGCCTGACCCCGACCCGAGCAAAACAAAAACTCAGGTTAGGTTGTATTCAAGTAAATTAATTTTAATAAAAACTGAAATAAAATAGATAATGCTAACATGAATAAGAATTTATTAATTTCTAGTACGTTACATATCCGAGTAAAGTTGCCAAATAATTCAATGCATAAGTCAGTATGTACAAAACCGACTAAGGCCATAAGACATACTACTGCACCCAATATTATTATAAGAACTATATTTCAACTTACATTAAAATATAGATCTAACTTACATTATTCCAGAGAAGTAAAGATATGCAATATGTTGATTCACTTGCTCAACTAAATATGTCATATGCATATATTCTTTTTATATATAAGTTTGTACATAACGCATATACCTGGCACCAAAAAAAAAAAAAAAAGAACTTTGTTTCATAAATTTGAACTACACATATTACATTCCAGTAATGCATATTAAATAAGGCCAAAGTTCTTAAGTATTCAAACCCAACACTTAAAGAAAAGTGGTAGCTTCCACGTTTTAGCACATAAACTTTAACAAAATAATTCTATTCCCATGCATATATTATATACCTAACTTCCTGTTTGCAAGTTTCAAAGTTCCTAAACTTGTTTCTGAAAAATTTTCGTGACTTCCCACACAAAGAAAATGAACAAGGCAAATAAAATGAAACAACCTTCATCAACTAATGTGTGTGTGTGTATATATATATATATATTTTGAAAATTGGTAATCTTTATTTCATATACCAGCCTTATACATTGACAGTACAACTATAACCAGCCTCAAACATAACATCGACTCTCAAACCGTCAACACAACATTACAAAATGAAACAAAAACATCAAAAAAACCTCGCACCTATAAGCCAGTATCTATGAGTTCAATTCCCCACCTACTCATCATGTCTTCCTTCAATTGAGTCCATTTGGTCTTGCTGCCATTATTTCTGACCAAGTAAATCACATCCTTTTCTATCAAACCCAAACAGCTTTCCTTCGAAATGACAGTGTTATGAAAGATTCGAGAGTTTCTTTCTAACCAAATGTGATATATTGCAGCAGTAAGAGCTCCGCATGCAACATCCATGGCCTGATCCTTTTCTTTGAACCTGTTAATAATCTTTGCAGCCTCACTTTCAATACTCATTACATTTCCACCTGAGATGCCTAGCTTAGACACAAGAGAACCCCAAATATAACAAGAATACTCACATTCAAAAAAAAGATGCCGCGCAGATTCTTCAGCAACACCACATAAATAGCAACAATTTTCACTAATCATTCCAAAGCTCACCATTCTGTCCTTCGTATAAAGTCTGTTTATAGCTTCCAAGTAGGAGACAAACGATATCTTCCTTGCATTTTTTGAATGCCACAATACTTTATAAAATGACAGTCCAGAGTTTCTTCTTCTCACCCTCTCCCAAGCTTTACGAAACGTAAACTCCCCCCCTTCACACCATTCATAATAATCATCTTGCATCGAATTAGAAATCTTAACCTCATTTACAAGTTCCTGTACTTCACGAGTTGCTGGATGGCATATCCTATTAATCCAGCCATTCTCAATAATAGAAGACACCCGTTCATCTGCTCTGCTGAGAGTATAAAATCTGGAATACCCAAGAAGATCCACCAAACTCCTACAATTGATCCACGGTTCAAACCATAACAGCGTCGACTGTCCTGACGAAATAACTTTGTTAAATAATTGACTGCCAGACGATCTCAATCGTAGAATAGCCTTCCAAGTACTCGATGCATTGTTATCACAACTCATATTCCAAAAATGCTTACCACTACAATATTTCATACACATCCACTTACTCCATAATGAGGAAGATGAAAGAAATCTCCACATTAATTTAATGCATGCCGCTTTCTTGAGATCACTAAACAACTTCAACCCAATTCTTCCTTCTGCCTTCGGCAAACACAGATTCTCCCAGCTAACCTTATGATTTGAGCTCCCCCAAAAAAAATCCGCACACATCATATTCAATTTATCAAAAACATGCTCTGGAAGCTGGTACACAAACAACAAGTACAAAACAGAAGGTGTTACGACAAATTGTATCAACTCCGCCCTTCCTTCAAAACTAAGAAGTTTAGCACCCCATGATTGAATCTTATTCTGAATTCTATGAAGAAGAGATTGACAATCCTGATAATGTATATAATTTGATGAAATTGGAACACACAAGTATTTTACTGGCAACTGCTCTGTCTGAAACCCGAGAATTGATGAAATCACTTCTGTACTCCTTGCATGCGAACTGAAATATATTTTCGTTTTCATCACACTTACAGTTAAACCGCTGAAATGATTAAGTTTTCCAAACACAGACTTCAAAGAATTTGCGCAAACAGTTGAATTCCTCCCAAACACCATGAGATCATCAGCGTACAACAAATGCGAAACTACTGGTTCATTTGAATGCACAGGCCAAAATTTATTCAGCGCAATTTCCTCATTCATATAATACATAAAATACTCCATTGCGATTGAAAATAAATAGGGGGATAATGGATCTCCTTGACGTATACCCCTATTTGATGAAAAATATCCTTGCGGCACACCTTGTATCAATATTGAAAATGATGGTGTTGATATGCATTCGCACACTAAATTAATGAAATGAATCGGGAAACCCATTTTTAACATAATGTGGCATATAAACTCTCTCGAAATCATATCATACGCTTTATGCAAATCAACTTTAACACACCATTTGTTTATAACTGGTTTTCTGAAATCCCTCAACAAGTCATGTGCCAAAAGTATATTATCTCCAATATAACGGGATGGTATGAACGCACATTGGTTAGGAGATATTAAATAAGGCAGGAACCACTTAATTCTATTACATAAAACCTTGCTAAAGATTTTATAATACAAGTTACAGCAAGAAATGGGACGATAATGGAAGATTTCCGATGGCCTATCAATCTTTGGAATTAATGTAATAAATGTATGATTCATAACTTTAGGAAGTTTTTTAGTTTCAAATATATCCTGCACAGCTGCTAATAAATCCAATTTGATTTCTTCCCAATGAACTTTAAAGAATTTGGAATTGAAGCCGTCCGGACCCGGACTCGAGTCATCATGCACTGAATCTACAGCTTGTTTAACTTCCTCTAACGAAATACTTTCCAACAGTGAACATTGACCTTGTGAATTGACTGTAGAGACAGATTGAAAAGAAGGGAATTCTGATTTCACCTCGCCATTGAACAATGATTTATAATATACAACAACTTCATTAGCAACCTCCTCAACTTTAAAAATTAATTCACCATCTGCATTTATCAAAGCTTTAAGGTGATTGTTATACTTCCTCATTGTCATTTTTGAGTGAAAAAACCTTGTCCCCATCCTGCAACCAGACAACTTTTGCCTTTTGTTTGTAACTCCAAAATTGAATTTGCTTTTGAATCGTCCATGCTTTTTTTTCTTCTAACATTTCTTCATACAATGTTAAATTGTCTGGCTCCCGATCTGAAATGATTTCTTTCTCTTTGAACTCATTTTCTGCCTGCATAATCATAAAATTGTCTATTGGCCTCAGCTTGTTCCACTTTTTAAGCTCCAATTTACACATGTTAAGTTCCTTCATAAAGTTATAGCTCGGAAAAGCACCACTGTTCAATAACAAACCTCTATGAATACAGTCACTATATCCATCCTTTAGACACCAGTCATTCGAATACCTGAACGGAAATCCTTTCGTAACTGCTGTAGAAATGATATCCAAAATTAGTGGATTATGATTGCTCGATAACTGGGATACCGATAAAGCTTTGAGCTCATTAAATTTCTGAAGAAAGGATAAATTTACAAAAAAATTATCAATGCAATTCGCCATTCCTCTTCGCGTCCATGTAAAATTAAAACCTACTGCTTTAATTTAAATCAAACCAGATTACATTATGAAGTTATTAATAGCTCGTATATGATGAAAAGGAACCGGCAATCCACCTCTTTTTTCTAAACGAGACGTAGAATTATTAAAGTCGCCTATTAAAACCCACTCTCCATTCAACATTCCTGCCTCTTGAATAATATGCTGCCACAAATCTTGTCTCTCCTGAAACAAATTACTCGCATATATGATAGAAAGGTATATAATAAGACCTCCAATTTTTTTTGCTTCCACTGTTAAATGTTGCTTAGACTAAGAAACTATTTGAATAGACCAGACTTCTGTGTTCCACAAGAGCAAAATTCGACCAGTAAAACTTTCTCTATTCTTAGGAATATAATCCCAACTACTCGGAATTAAACTACTGAACCTTCTCAAATTAACCTTACTAAGCTTATTTTCAGTCAAACCAAACAAAGTTGGTCTGAATTTCGTCAAGAGAGATAATACATCACCCATCTTTTGTGATGAATTCATCCCCCTGACGTTCCACACCACAAATGTCATTTAATTGCAGAGTTGCTCCTTAATGGTCTTTTAGGAGGAGCAAAAAAGAGGACTTGTTTCTTACCTTTCACATGCGCAAGATAATTCTCATTTCTGGAAACCCCATCAGATACATCTTTATAAACTTCTTTCTCCGGCTCTTCTTCAGACATATCAGACTGAGCTTCACCTTCTACTTGATTCGAAGTACTCACTTCATCTTTAGATGCAGTCCATGCATGTTCCTTATCTAGATCATGTACAATTGAGCTATGACCAAACAGCTGACATTAATCACATCTCATAGGAACATATTCATAATCCACTATCACTTCCTTCGAAAAACCATTATGAAGCCTCAGGGGAATTTTATCAACCAGCTTAGACCCCATATCAATACTAATAAGAACCCTAGCGAATCTGGTAATTCATTTATTAGCAGTGTTTTCATCAGTGCGAATTGGATTTCCAATAAAACTAGCAATCATAAAGAGAGCTCTACTCGACCACAATTCCATGTCTACGTTACATAGCTTAACCCAGATCTGTACCTTATTTGCAGAAAACTTCTCAAATTCATACCCTGGAAACAACTTAAACATCATTAACAATCTACCATAATAAGAATATGTATTTGTTTTTAGCACCGATAGACAATCTGCTTCCTCTTCAAACTGAACTATGCAATGAAAACCAAGCGCTATATGTACTAAAAAATTACCTCCAGGCTTCCATATTTTCCCAATAAACTCCTTCAATTTGTTCACAGAAAGTTTGAAATCAACAGGATGAAGTGCGATGGTATTTCTCCATGACTCTCCTGAAGATTTGAAAGCTTCTTCTGTAATGAATACGAAATCCTCTGCTGGTTTAATAAAAAATAAAGAAGACAAATCATCTTCACTCCGACGTCAATTGATATCGACATCAGCTGGATCTGTATTAATCTCGCCCGATTCATTAATTTAATTTTGATTTTGTGTGGATTCAGAATTAGGATTAGGTTTTGGCGGGATCGCTTCCGCCATTAATGAAAAGGAAAGTGATAATAATCCAGGATCTTTATATATATATATATATATATATATTATATATATATAATTCAGGAAACATATATATAAAACTAACACTGCAATTCCTATATGCGTATAACTATTTCCAAAAAAAAACAAGCAAAAATGGGCAATGGCTAAATATTTCCTTGATTCAACAAAAGAAAAAGAAGCCGATTTTACAGTTACCATGGCCGGTGAACATGCCAAGTGAGCGACGGTAAAATAAATAAATATAGAAGACCTGTAACAATTAGACAAAAGGCGATGTACAACAAGGATCATGGTAAAATGGCAATGACCATAACAACATTATGACAGTATCAACTAAATTCTCATGGTTATGTCAAAAGTAACCAACCACAACACATCAAAAGTAATTCAAATATGCTAAATAAGCAAAAGATCCATTTCTTTTAATTTAACACAGTTTTAATGTTAATTACTTGAGGAAAAATTAACCATGAGATTAAAACTCACCTTGATTCGACGAAGGGAAAAGAAGCCGGTGACAATGCTGCGAGGACGGATGAAGGCGGAGATTGTCGACGAGGACGGTAGAGATAATTCGTTTGATTTGGAAAAAATTGCTTTTCAGTTGGTTATTAATTAGAGAGGAAGAAACAGTTCTAATGGCAGCATGCCACTGATTCGAGCAGGGAGAAATTTAGGAAGCCTTAAAGAAAATAGGTGATTTAATTTTTCGGTGGAGGCCGCCATTAAAATGAAAAGAAGGAGCCTTGATTTCGTTTGGGGAAATATTCTTTAGGCTGACAATAAAACTAAATGGAAAGGAGGAAATTCTGGGGAATGAACAACAAGTAAGGAAATAAATAAAGGGAAGGGAACGGTACATGCGCTTGAATTTTGAATGCGTTCGTAAATATCGATCAAAAGAACCGATCAATATGCTTTACCAATTCACAAGCCAATAAATTTTCATACTTTATTTTTTTTTACACCCTTTTATATGCATTTATGCCAAATGTATGGCAAGAGGGGAAGTGTTTATGCATGCATGCAATTGAAATGAAATGTTCCCTTTTGTTTTAAATATATATGTTACGAGAATGATTTTCATGTAGGAAAGGGCAATAAAGACCCAACATAGATAACGTTATTTATTTATTTATATAATTGAATGCTCACACGTTAACGAAGGAGGGAGATTAGTGGGGTTGGAGAAGGCAAAGCACAGGTTAGTACAAATGTGTGTGGCTTCATACATTACACTAAAAAAATTCAATTAAATTTATGACATATTATTATTATAAATGTTAACATAAATTTCATTAACTGCAATAGTTAAAAATTACATTATTTACCTTTGACACTCAATGTCTTACAATTCTTCCTATATAAAATTAAATTGGAAACATTCATAAATTTATTTTCAATTATCACATTAATGCTTATATCGAACCTTAAAAATAAAATCAAGGATTCAGCTGCTAATTTTTTTCAACAATAGTTCAAAGTTAGCTAGTCCAAATGTATAAACATAAACAATTTAATAATTTCCATTATTATCAATCACAATTTAACAGATTATAATTTATTGTTTATCACAAATAAAATTTTAAATCGTTCATTAATAACATCATAAATCTTATTTAAAATCCATTCCAAATTCAAACACTAAATTAAATTTAAATTTTTAAATGGTCGTAAATTGTGATTGAAAGGGTGTAAAAAAAAAATTAAATGGTCGTAAAATTTAAATGAAAAGTTTTAGCGTAAATGCATATGAAAGGGTGTAAAAAAAATAAAGTCTGAAAATTTATTGCCTTGTGAATAGGTAAAGCATATTGACCGGTTCTTTTGATTGAGATTTACGAACACATTCAAAATTCAAGCGCATGTACCGTTCTCTTCCGTTTATTTATTTCCTTACCTATTATTCATTCCTCAGAATTTCCTCTTTCCCCTTTACTTCTATTGTCAGCCTAAAGAATATTTTCCTAAACGAAATCAATGCTCCTTCTTTTCATTTTAATGGCGGCCTCTAGTAAAAAATTAAATCACCCATTTTCTTTAAGGCTTCACAAATTTCTACCCACCCAAATCAGTAGCCTACTGCCATTAGATCTGTTTCTTCCTCTCTAATTAATAGCCAACTGAATAGCAATTTTCCAAATCAAACGAATTCTCTCCACCGTCCTCGTCAACTATCTTCGCCTTCGCCGTCCTCGCAGTGTTGTCACCAGCTTCTTTTGCTTCGTCGAATCAAGGTGAGTTTTAATCTCACGGTTAATTTTTCCTTAAATAATTAACATCAATACCGTGCTAATTAAAAAAATGGATCTTTTGCTTGTCTAGAATATTTGAATTACCTTTGACGTATTGTGGTCGGTTACTTTTGACATAACCATGGGAATTTGGTTGATACTGTCATAATGTTGTTATAGCCATTGCCATTTTACCATGATCCATGTTGTACATCACCTTTTGTCTAATTGTTACAGGTCTTCTATATTTATTTATTTATTTTACCGTCGCTCACTTGGCATGTACACCAGCCATGGTACCTATAAAATCGGCTTCTTTTTCCTTTGTTGAATCAAGGAAATATTTAACCACTGCCTATTTTTGCTTCTTTTTTTTTGAAATAGTTATATGCATATAGGAGTTGTAGTGTTAGTTTTATATATATGTTTCCTGAATCATATATATACACATACACACATTAGTTAATGAAGGTTGTTTCATTTTATTTGTGTGGGAAGTCAGGAAAAAATTTCAGAAATAAGTTTAGGAACTTTGAAACTTGCAAACAGGAAGTTGGGTATATAATATATGCATGGGGATAGAATTCTTTTGTTAAAGTTTATGTGCTAAAACGTGGAAGCTACCACTTGTCTTTGAGTGTTGGGTTTGAATACTTAAGAACTTTGGCCTTGTTTAATATTCATTACTGGAATGTAATATGTGTAGTTCAAATCTATGAAACAAAGTTCATTTCTTTTTTCTGGTGCCAGGTACATGCGTTATGTACATACTTATGTATATAGATATATATAAAGAATATATGCATATGACATATTTAGTTGAGTGAGGGAACCAACGTACTGCATATCTTTACTTCTCTGGAATAATGTAAGTTAGATCTATATTTTAATGTAAGTTGAAATACAGTTATTATAATAATATTAGATACAGTAATATGTCTTATGGCCTTAGTCAGTTTTGTACATACTGACTTATGCATTGAATTATTTGGCAAATTTACTCGGATATGTAGCATACTAAAAATTTAATAAATTCTCATTTATGTTAGGATTACCTATTTTATTACCTGACCTGAGTTTTTGTTTGCTCGGGTCGGGGTAAGACCTGAGTAATTACAGCTTAGATTTGAATCTGACAACGATAAGGATTCGTGAAAATTCGTGAAGACGCGCTCGCTTTGATTTGTTCTTCCATTTTATTTTTAATTGAAAATGTATGTATTAATTAAATTTTCCGCTGTTTTTTTTTTTTTTTTTTTTGTAAACTTTGATATTTATGTATAAAATTTCCGTTGTGAGATATTGTAGTTTGTTTATTATGTGATTTTTGTGATGTGATTCTATTAAACCCTGTAAGCTAAACAACAATCTGTCATTTTTAGCGGTTTAATTTGGTTTACCGACTTGAAGCGATCGAAAGGGCATGTTGTTACAATTGGTATTAGAGATTTGGTTTATACAAAGCTTAGCTTATGGAGCTTAATAAGAAATGAGCTTTAAATTTTACAACGACTAAGTTAAATGCTTTGAAATTTGAACTAAAGTGAATTATTTAAAGAAATTTCATAGTTGTATCGTTTACCCCCTTAGCTTTGAGAATAGATAGTTCCTTCGTTCAATTTTGATTCATTCACCTTGCTTTTAGTAATTGTTGTTTGACCTTCTCACCCTTGTTTTATTCATGTTTGAGCTTTTATTAATACAGAACTCATGTCCTTGTACCCTTTCGTTTACCGTGCATTGTAAAAAGTCTAAAAAAAGTCTGATTAATGACATAGTTTTGTATTTGAAACAAATATTTAACATTGAATTATGACAACAATTGACAATTGAAGTTTTGAAGTATTGTTTTTCTACTATGTTAATGAAAGTATTGAAAATGAGGTGAATGGGATAATTAAAATGGATAGAAATAGATTTCTTAATTGTTTTGAAATATATTGAATCCAACTTATATGAAATGTGTTAGAAATATTTGATCAAGAATTATTTTGAGAAGGTTGTTTGTACAAATTTATATATATGAATTATAAGCTTATTTCAGAAGCTTTTGAAAGAGTTTATCTTTTGTGAATAATGTTTAATTTGAGTAATGATTATTGAAATCATATTATGAAATCAAAGCTGAATTATCATTGGAATTTAGCATAAATTGATTCAAATTGGATTATCTCGTGAAGTTAGTATTTTGCTTTCCAAAAATATAAAATTAATTTATTTACTTCATTTAAACTACTTTGAATATAAATTTAGCTATCTTATCCAACTATTCTATAGCAAGCCAATTTAGTTTATCTAAACTATTTTATACTAAAAAATGTTTATTCTATTCAAACCTATTTAAACTACTTTATATAAAAAAAACTTGTTTACTCTATTCGAACCTATTTTATATCAAGTTTATTATCTTACTTAAACTATTTTAAATTTAAATTAACTATTTTAGAGATAAGAGGGTATATTTACAATCCGAGCAATTTAAGTCCGAAATGATTGAATGAAAAGATTTAGTTGAATAATAATATTCGTAACATGCAATCTAAATTGAATTTGAAGTTTTAATGGTGAATTGATTTGTAAATCTGAAATTGAAATGATGTCGAAATATCTGAATCGATTAAGAAATCAAACTGGATTTGGTATTGAAATGTAATTTCGAGAATCTTCGATTTTTGGATACTTGATACGAAAGTTATTGAAACTTATATATATATGAAAATTTAATATAAGAATACACTGAATTCCAAATTACTGATTTTGAAGGTAATTGATATGAAATGATATCTTGTATATAATGGATTTTGTACAAGAATGACATGTTGAAATATGATTTAAGAAATCTTATATAAATGAAATTTTATATATGTTCTATGTACGCGAAGTGAAATGAATATTATATATAGTATTATATGATTTCGAAACAAAGATACAGGAAGTACCATCCATTGAAAATCGAGGTCCTACTCGCTAGGAACTCTTATTGATATTTCTTTGATTGTGGTTGTCTGGACATAATACTCATGAATGTTTCCTTTGAACTCGGCTGCATAGAGAAATTCGCAGGGCCGCGAAGGCCTATGGCGACGGATGCTTCCTGGGGGAACCAGACGTAACCATTGTGTCTGCTGCGATCTATGGTCGTTTTACGATGGCGAAATCCGCAAGGCTGCAAAAGCCTACGGGTACGGATGCTTCATTGGGGATCCAGACATAACCATTGTGTATCTACGGTCCACATGGCGTAATTCGTAGGGTAGTGATTACCTAAGGTTTAGGGGTGATAGAGATGTAACCACTAGTGTTACCAGATGTAAACTGCGATCCATGCGATTGTTTTGAGGTGTTATGGCGAAATACATAAGGCAGTGATTGCCTAGCCACCTATGACACGACACTTTGTCTTCTCGACCCGTTGATAGAGCGACCTTAGGGGTTGCGTTTCATGATGATCTCAGATTATTCTATTTTATTTCTGTTGATTCATCCCATTTATTGTTCATGACAAAATTCGCATGTAAGAGATTTTCTACGGGTACAGATGCTTCCTGGGGACCCAAACGTAATCATTGTGTATCTGCGATTCATGAATAAATTTAATCGGTTGGTTATTGGATGATACTTCTTTTATCTATTTTAATGTTTTTTTTAAGTATTTTCACTGGATGTTGAAACGAGTTTACTTAGCCCTTCGAGATTTCTAGTTTTGCGCTTGATCAAAACATTAACAGATTCTTGAAGAACGATGATAAACTTATGGAAATATCGAGTTATCAAAAACTATTTTTGATATAAGGTAATTTTTATATATAAAAGAATTTTTCTTTAATTTTTTTTCTTATAAACTTTAAAATTGTAGATACTTGAATTAGATACATGTATAACTACAAAAACAAGCAAAAATGGGCAATGGTTAAATATTTCCTTGATTCAACAAAGGAAAAAGAAGCCGATTTTCCAGGTACCATAGCCGGTGAACATGCCAAGTGAGCGACGGTAAAATAAATAAATAAATAAATAAATAAATAAATATAGAAAACCTGTAACAATTAGACAAAAGGTGATGTACAACATGGATCATGGTAAAATGGCAATGGCCATAACAACATTATGACAGTATCAACCAAATTCCCATGGTTATGTCAAAAGTAACCGACCATAATACGTCAAAGGTAATTCAAATATGCTAAACAAGCAAAAGATCCATTTTTTTTTAATTAGCGCAGTAATGATATTAATTACTTGAGGCAAAATTAACTGTGAGATTAAAACTCACCTTGATTCGACAAAGGAAAAAGAAGCCGGTGACAACGCTGCGAGGACAGACGAAGGCGGAAATTGTTGGCGAGGACGGTGGAGAGAATTCGTTTGATTTGGAAAAAAATGCTTTTCAGTTGGCTATTAATTAGAGAGGAAGAAACCGATCTAATGGCAGCAGGCCACTGATTTGAGCGGGTAGAAATTTATGAAGCCTTAAAGAAAATGGATGATTTAATTTTTCGGTGGAGACCGCCATTAAAATGAAAAGAATGAGCCTTGATTTCGTTTGGGGAAATATTCTTTAGACTGACAATAGAAGTAAAGGGGATGGAGGAAATTCTGAGGAATGAACAATAGGTAAGGAAATAAAAAAAGCGAAGGGAACGATACATGCGCTTGAATTTTGAATGTGTTCGTAAATCTCAATCAAAAGAACCGGTCAATATGCTTTACCTATTCACAAGGCAATAAATTTTCAGACTTTTTTTTTACAACCTTTCATATGCATTTACACCAAATGCATGCATTATGGCAAATGTATGGCAAGAGGGACAATGCTTATGCATGCATGCAATTGAAATGAAAGGTTTCCTTTTGTTTTAAATATATATATTACGAGAATGGTTTTCATGGAGTGAAGAGCCATAAAGACGCAACGTAGATAACGTTATTTTTGTTTTATTTATATAATTCAATGCTTACACGTTAATGAAGGAGAGAGATTAGTGGTGTTGGAGAAGGCAAAACATAGGTTAGTACAAACATGTATTGCTTCAGACGTTACAATAAAACTTTTCATTTAAATTTATAACATATTATTATTATAAATGTTAACATAAATTTCATTAACTGCGATAGTTAAAACACACATTATTTACCTTTGACACTCATTGTCTTACAATTCTTCCTATATAAAATTAAATTGGAAACATTCATAAATTTATTTTCAGTTATCGCATTAATGCCTATACTGAACCTTAAAAATAAAATCAAGGATTCAACTACTATTTTTTTTAAGCAAGAGTTCAATATTAGCTAGTCCGAATGTATAAATATAAACAATTTAATAATTTTCATTATTATCAATCACAATTTAACAAATTATAAATTGTTGTTTATCACAAATAAAATTTTAAATCGTTCATTAATAACATCATAAATCTTATTTAAAAAGCATTCCAAATTCAAACGTTAAATTAAATTTAAAATTTTAAATGGACGTAAATTTAAGGGATGTTACACATCCACCTAGTGATTTTTACAACTTTGATTTGCACATGAAAACATACAATTTGAGGACTCCAATGAGAGGAATTCAGATTACTAATACTTGAGGATACGGATAGTGTTATATTCGTATTTGCATCCGAAATCATTTTCGGATATTCGTATCCATGGATACGGACAGATATCAGATATATAATTATCTGATCCGTCAACGACCGTTAAACCAAGAAATATAAATGAAATTTTTTAGTTTAACATAAATGATTTTCGATTCTGTTGATCGCAAAATTGTTAAAAATAAACAAATATAATGAAATTAAATAAGTAACTAATATACATTTAATGACATATAATATAAACCTTAGAATTAATAAAACAATAAATAAATCTCATTCATTTGACTAAAATACATATACTTTTGAGTATGATATTAAAAGAAGTTCGGACGGATAACTTTCGGATGCGAATATATACATATCCGTATGTGAATCCGTTTTTTAGAATATAGGATATTTATCCTCTCTTCGGATACGGATGTGGATGGATTTCAAATTTTTCTTATATCCGTTGACAGTCCTATGTATATCCCAAATAGAATGTAGACCCGATAAAAAAAAAAGGTAGAAAAATAATTTGCTTATGTTGGCTCCGTTGCTCTCCACTGCACTGTCTATAAAAGTAGAGATTCCTATACGCCTAAAATAAAATTCTTACTACAATGCAAGATATCCACACAAACATGAATAGTTCATCAAATTCTCCTCAAAGAAATGACAACTACGAGCTCGATGTATTCGCGGCAACACGTTACTTCTCTTTCGAAGAGAATTCAAAACTGCCATCTATCGCAAAAGCAGATAATTACTCAGATGAAGAAGTAGAAAGTGTTGAAAGAGAAGCACCCGAGAACAACTACGATATTAAAACGAAAGCCATGCCCAAGCAACCGCGCTCACCTCTTGCTACCCTCTCATGTTTCCTGAACTCTTTCTTCCAACAACACTGCATAAGTTCAAAGAAGAAAACGATCAAGCCATCAGAATCAAACAAAGGTAACAAAGATGATCATAATGGTGCTGTGACCAAAAGAAAAAATGAGCCCAAGTCTTGCAACATTATGTCACCGCCTATATGTAGTACTGGTTCTGTAGCACTATCTATAATCCAGTCCAAAAAGAAGTGCTACGAAGATGATTGCTGGAAGATCATTGATGAAAAGAAAAGCGCTGAGCGCACGAATTATGTTGATCCTGGGCTCGAATTTAAGGGGGAAACTGCTGTTAGGAAGGGATGTTTAGTTGGTCACGAGGGCTGGGAAAGCGATTTGAGCTGTGATCTGTTTGAGCTTAACATTAATAGTGATAGTGATGACGATGATGAGAATGGTCATGTGATTTATAGTAATGAATTGCCTGTTTATGACAGCACGAAAATGGAAGTGGTTAAAACTTAAAAGCGAGAGCTTCGCACTGATAACTTGATGTTAGTTTGTTTACTTCAATCTTGTTACCTTCATGGTTGCTAGTTGGTGTAACTTTGTTTGCTTTTAGGCTATCTTTTGGTTCCTTGGTATATGAAAAATGTAATAGACAAACACACCATTATTCATGCAGCAAGGCACTTCGAAATGATGCCAAATGTTACAGGTTCAAATCATACTTTGCGAGATGGTATCCAAATTCTAATCCGCTTTCATGAGAAAGAAGTTGAGAAATCTTATATTTGATTACTTAGACCTTGAAACATATGGTGATTGTATGTAACAGTTGAGGCCACCTCACCTCCACACCTCTTCGATTACTAAATGGATGGGTTTCTATGTGGTGGACCTTGATTTAATGTGATATAATCAGAAGTGGAGTACTATACTACTATGCAGTCCACAGCATTTTTTTTCAAGAAAAAGACATCCCAACACCCTACACAAAGAAGTTTCACACTAATTAGAAATTTGATCCGATAAATGCATTTTACATGGTAGGAATCCTTTGCCCATTGTTGTACACAGAACATGGAATTGAGTTTTCTGCAGTTGGACGAAGAGAAATCTGTATATTCTACATGTTTTTAGAAACTGGATATTGAATTTAGAAAACTAGTTATCTTGTTTTGTCCTTTTATCTTCCTATACATTCTGTGAACAAATTCAAAATCCAACGGGTAAACCACTTTTATAATCACAGATGAGATATTAAAAAAAATGAGGAGAAATAGCATGGATGACAGACTTAAAATAATGAATAGTGGTGCTTAAATTTTTAACCAACATACGAAGTGCGATTAGAACTGAATGTTAACAAATGAAATTTGCTAACAACCTGATTAAGAAACCTAAAATCAAGAGTTTTGAGTTAATAATGTAAGAAATGTAAGCTATACTGGTTGGATCTTGATGAATATCTACACCCACCGTGGTAATTAGATAGCTTTGCCATAAATATTTGACTACAAAAGATCGGCTACCATAACAATATTGCATGTAGAAAATAGAAGTTTAACCCTTGTACGTACACTTGCATGTTAAACTGTATTAGTGTATTTGCATCTATTGAAATTAGGTTTGAAGGGCTCAGGTTAAGGTGCTGGAACTTGGGATTCCTTGTAACCATCGACGGTATTTTATGGGCTCTCACTATAGGGTCCGTTCGCAGCCGAAATGTGTCACGCTTGGCATGATATTCGCGTCCGACGCGTCCAATGCGTCGGACGCCAGCAATAATCTCCCTGCTCAAGAAGAGCACTGGAGAGACGTTGGAATTCAAGCCGTTGGTCGGACGCCAACGGCTTGAATTCCAATATCTCCCTTCTTTGCCTAAAAAACAACCCCAAAACCTTACTTTCTTCATCTACTTCTTCTTCTTCTTCGACATAAATAATGTCTTCTTCCAACTCATCTTCCGATTAAGACGATATTATTGATCTCTTTGGAATATCATTGTGTTTGAATGCCAGTAGAAATCATATAACTCAGATTAATACTTCAGAGTTTACTCGGTTAGTTTGGATCAACAATATTTTAAAATGGTCACCAACAACGTTGTCAAATTAATTTTCAAATGAAAAGACTTTATTTTTACTCATTATGTGAAAAACTGGAGCATCATGGTCTCTCTTCCACGCGAGATATTTGTGTCCTCGAAA
Source organism: Allium sativum (assembly GCA_030737875.1). Lineage (NCBI taxonomy): Eukaryota > Viridiplantae > Streptophyta > Magnoliopsida > Asparagales > Amaryllidaceae > Allium > Allium sativum. The sequence continues at coordinate 1,022,685,465 of CM060909.1, forward strand.
TGGTTGGAATTTTCATTTACACAATAGTTATTGGGCATTCAAATAGACAACTTAGCAAAAGGTTTCAACGGTCACGTAGCACAATTTCCGTTTGTTTTCATGCAGTTCTTAATGTTTTTCAGTTACTAGCTGCTGATATAATAAAGCTGGGGATCAACAATTTCAAACCGTTCCACAACACATTAGAACTTCAAACCGATATTATCCTTATTTCAAAAACTGTATTGGTGCTATATATGGTACACACTTATCTGCACATTTACCGGCTGATCAAATTATCCCTTATATCGGAAGAAAGAGATTTGCAACTCAAAATATATTAGCGGTTTTTTATTTCGATTTACAGTTTACGTATGTTGTGACTGGTTGGGAAGGGACTGCACATGATAGTAGAATTTTTAATGATGTTACAAATGATAGAAACTCTAACTTCTCTAAACCTCCAGCTAGACAGTATTATTTGGTTGACTCCGGTTATGCACTACAGACTGGATACTTACCACCATATCGGAATATCAGGTATCATATTCCGCATTTCCGTGAAACCGTGGATCAACCAAAATCAGCCAATGAAGTGTTTAATTTCTTGTATTCGAGTTTACAGATGGCCGTAGAAAGAACTTTTGGCATCTGGAATTTTTTTTTTTTACCATTCTGAACCGTATGCCTACGTATCGATTTAAAACTCAAGTCAAAGTTGTCGTATCTACAATGGCCTTACACAACTTCATACGCAAATATAATAGCGGTGACCCAGATTTTATGGCTTTTGATGATGATCCGGAAAAAATTTCCGATTAGTACTTGGAGGAATATTACGCTATGAGAAATACGACGAATAGAGGCACTGAAAGGGTATATCGAAATGGGTACCAGGAAATGTCATTACTTCAGGATAACATTAGAGATGAGTTGGTTGCTACTGGGCTACACTAATTTTATTTGTATTTGTAACTATACTTGTATTTGTATCTGTAGTTATAACTGTATTTGTATTTATAGCTGTATTTGTATCTGTAAGAAGGTTTAAGCATGCCAAATCTTATCTATTTATATTTCATTTTAAAAATACCACGCTCAAATACCCCGTTCACAGCAAAAAACACATTCCCCGTTCGCTACCGTACCCCGCTCAAATACCCCGTTTCCGTTCGTCAAGAACGCACCCTAAGGATTACTGTGTATGGCGATCAAATCTAGCAAAGGCCATCATCAGTAAAGAAAGTGGCTGACGCTAGGTGCCGCTAAACCTTGATACATACCCGTGAACCTGAAAGCATTCGAAAATTTCAGAATCCGACGAAAAAGGATTTTTTTTTTTTTTTAAATCCTACCACTTTTAGTTGCCGCCTCCACTAGTTATTGCTTTCCTTCAGTTTTTCCTACATCTCCAAACTTTCAAATATAATACCTTAAAGCTCTATTTCTGAAAATAAATCGATTGTGGATTTGAATATTCTAATTGGTATCAATAAAATTTACATCAAGTTCTTTTGTGGTATCAGAAAGGCAACAAAGCTTCACATCAATCGTTCGATCAAATCGAGAGAGGAAGTTCTTTTAGATACATCAGAGTACTTTCATCATTCGGTCTTCCTTCCATCTGAGTTGATAACTCATCATCTGAGAGTTAGCCAAATTTAGATCTATGCCTGGCCATATCTTCAAATAGGCTGCATTAGATCCAAATTCTCTTGGCCATAGCAGATTGTATCGGAGTAATCAAAATGGTGTCGCCAAGAAAAGTCTAGAAAACAACACAAGATAATTGTCTCACCGGTGCCATTCATCAGAAACTTCATCATTATCTGAGAAGCATCGGGTTGCAAAATATTACATGTATCGCGTTTCTTGCTTTCCGCATTTTGAAGGTGATAACTCCTCAATCAAAATTTTGGTCGCAAATTCATCTCTTGTTGTTCAAGATTCTTCATCATGGGTGATGCCACACCAGCAATTGGTTAAGCAGGTTCTCAAAATCAATCCTTATCCCTAAATCAACTAGCAACCCTTGTTTCTACAGCAGATCAACTAGTTAAAACAGTGATAAACCCACAAAGTCAACTTATCACTGTTAAACTAGAAGAAAACAACTATTTATCGTGGAAATTTCAAATAGAATCTGCCTTTGAAGGATATGGACTTAAGGGACATCTTTATGGTACCCTACAAATACCACCAAAATACATCACAAATCAAGAAAACAGATTAATCATCAATGAAGAGTATACCAAGTATCACAGACAAGACAGACTGGTCAGTGCTTGGCTATTATCATCAATAAGCAATAACCTACTGTCTTAGGTGGTAGGGTGCAATTTTGGCAATGAAATTTGGCTTGATGTTGAGGAAAATTTCAATTAACAGTCATCTCACTACACAAAACAGCAAATTTGACACGCCAGGATATGGAGATTTGATACGGCTTTAAGTCGTATCAAATTTGATACAGTTCTTAACCATGTCAAATTTCTTTTGCTATAGCTCAACCGATCTGAACATCCTCCAACATTTAAGATCTAACCATACATCTATAAACCTCCGGATCACTTCATTTCATACGACTTTGAGCCATATCAAATCAGCATCGTATTTTTGCTTCTCCAGTTCCCCCTTTCGTTTATTTTCCTATTCTCGAATTCATTTCCTAAAATCTTAAACCTAATTTTGCTTTTTCCTTCTCATCAATAAGTTGCGATTCTCGTCAACAATTCGTGGAGCTGCTCATCGAAACCCTAACTATGGTTGGTCCTAGTCGTATGCTAACATAGATCCCAATTCTTAAACGAGGAGCGATAATTTAAAATTCGTAGAACCCTAGATCTGCGGCTTCCCAATTCGTACTGTCGTGAGAGGTACTACTGCAGTACTGGTTAAAGCATTTTTCACTGCTTCTGATTCGTCATCTATTTATTAATTTCTTGTTTCACCTGTTACAGATGATTACACTACTTAGTCATGCTGCTGTGAGAGTTCAGCCTCCGTTTAATGTCTGTGGCTCTTAGTACGTAACACGAAAATCAAATTAGTTTCATTCTGTTATTGAGTAGAGTTAGATTGATTTGTTGAGTTTCTTTCTTTGCACTGAGTTTATAATTGGTTATAGTTAGTTGTTGAATTGATCAAAATTTACTTAAAATTTGATCACTTTGATTGATAGAGAGATTTGCTTAATGTTTGTTGGATAAGGAAAAAGAAATTGAGGGGAATGGTAGAAGAAGGGGTCTTTTCCAGTGAACCGAAATTCGTCCGTTGATCCAACACTTAAAGAAACCTATTTAGCCAAATTTTATGTAGGCATGTTTTTTAAACACATTTGTGTAAGTTAAAATTTATCACTTAGATTTTTAAATGACGAAAAATGAAAAAAATTATAGATTTTTTGGTTGTATATTATTATGCTTGGACAACAATAACCATAGCAATAGCGAATTCATTGTTTTTCTATATGTCCTCATTTTAAGTTAGAAAATGTTGTTGTTATTTGTTTAGCTAGAATCCAACACAATAGAATGTCTTAATGTGGATATAAAACCGTTTGTTTGAATTGATAGACTATTTTTACAGTAATAATGATAGAACTGGGTAATAATTGCTTTAATAATCCATAGATATATTTTTACAGTAATCAACTAGAAGAATTTTGATGGCGGTGGCTACCGTTTCAACGGATCTTTTTTCACAGTGTTTTTTTTAAGGTGCTCCTTCTATATGAAAATTTGAATTTTAATTGTTGGATAAGATTGTCACCACTCTTGCGCTTATTTAACCTCAACAGTGGTCATTGAATGCTTATCAATGGAAAGATGCTATTTTCGGATTCTCATCTTAAAAATCAAAATTAATGCAAAGATGGTAAAATTAAAGGTCTGTAGCTTTTCCTTTAAGCTTATTTTGATTTTACTCTACTGTTTTAGATGCTTTGAATTTAGTTTACTGTTTAAGATACTTTGAATTTAGTTTGGAGATTGCTCGAGGAGAACGGAATCAAAGTTGCTGCATGTCGAGAGAGGAAGGTGAGCATAAACCTTGATGTGGTTCTCATGAAATGAATGTCAACTTTTGGCCCAGTAACATGTCTTCTCTGGCACGGTTGTATGTTCATGTTTTATTGATAGTTCGTTTATTTTGCCGCGTATATGTACTTAATTAGATATTAGAACTTTTTGAAGCATCTTAACATCTGGTTCTAGTAATTTCGTGGCAATAAAATGCATTTGAAAAAGAAAAGAAAATTTGAGATTTTGTAGGAATATAACACAAAGTTCTTAATCTGTTTATTTTATTTCTTTCAATCTAAATTTGTATTGAATGATAGGAGATATCAAAGAAAATGACAAGCGAAAAAACATTGTATAATTAAGTAGGAGAAAGAATTGTGGATGTAGAGAACCCCAGTCATAGGAGTGTTTGGCAACATTTTTTTTCCAATATACCTCTCCTGGTAATACCTTGAGACATATGGTAGCCAATAATATTTGTCTCAATATAATCATTTCTTGTAAGAAAAGAAAACATGAGCTAATTATTAGGGTAGTAGCTTAATGGGTGTATCTTCTTTGCTAATTAATGCAAGCTATATCAACTGGGATGGATAAATAATTAATCAAAGGCATTGTTTTTTAAGGTGGAGTAAAATGTTAAAGGCATGCTTGTTATCATTTTTAGTTTTTGAAGCCAATTTCCAGTTTTCATTTTTTTTTAGTGTTTTTAATATTTTGGAAAATGTTTTTGGTTCTAAAATTTTGATAAATAGTTTTTAAACTAAAATAAAAAATGCTTTTCCGAAACAAAAATGAAAATTTTAAGTTTGGTTAGAATTTAATCAGTTAATATAGAAGTTAGATGAAATAATGAGACTAAAAAAATGTCATAATACTGGAAAATCATAAGTTGGCAAAGATCACGAAATGATAAAGATGATGGGTGTGTTATCCATACCAAAATGAGGCTAACCCATGTTGTGCGACAAAATAATCATATCTCAACTCAAAATAAATACAAAATTATTACAAATTAATCATATCAGATGCTAAGTGGCATAACAGAGAAGTTAAAAAAAGCCTTAATGTATACAGAGCATGAGAAAGCTCAAGCGAAATCTACTTTCAAAGTAAACCAAATGTGCAAAGGTTAGAAAGAAATCAATGCATTTCTTTAGACTTCAACATCTTGTTCTTTACTATCTAAACAAGAAAATGTACATAATCATGATAATATAAAAAATATGTGAATCCATATCTTTTAGCCATTTAGAGTCGGATTCATAATGCAATAGATTTGGTCATATGATCAATGTAAATTGGCAAGCTGGAATCGCAATATAAATGTATTACCTAAACTCTCACTAGCTCTGAATTTTTACCAAATCCGCTAGCAATAAAAAAATGTATATCAGTATACATGTATTTCAATAATTTGGACCCTCTCTTATTTATTTTTCACTTGTACTTCTAGAACCTGCTACGTAAATTTTCTCTTAGTCTGAATGTAGCATGGTTATAGTTTATATAAAGTTGATAGTGGATTTGTATAACTACCCTTTCATGTTATGTTTTAGGAAGTTTAATGCTGTCAAGTAAAGCTTTTCTTTTCCCCACATTAAATTATTTTAAGGGTAAGCCTTTTATGTTTATCATTTTAACCGGTTAACCTGAATTAAGTCAGCTGAAGTACAACAAGTGAGTTATAATATGATTTATAAGTGGGAACTGCTAATTTTACGTAAATATATAAGTGGGAACTGACATCTAATTGGCAAAGACCAGCGATCAGCTTCTTGAGAACATAGAAGGGAATGCAAATAAGTAATAGTGATGTTCGTTCACATGAGAACAATGGTTGTGTATTTATGTATATTCTAGAAAAAAATGTTTCAAGGCACTACTATTACTTATTTGAACTTTAGACTCTTTACATAGTATTTTAAGTATGCATACAGAACAATTTGCTCAACAATGGATAAGCATATATCTATTTATGAATGGGACATATTATATCTCTATTATTTTTGGGTGGAACATATTATATCTCTACCTAAATTTGGAAAGCCGGTTGGCTTAGGTAAGGAATAATTATCAGTTAAAATTCTTGGTATAATTTATTGCTTTGTCTTCGGATAAATAATGTGCATTTACTCCCTTTTAATCTATATCCAACAACAAATTTGTATACAATATAATTGCCTATTTAATGAAAGAGTTCTTGCTCTTGCTGTAATGCAGGTGCTCCTACTGTATGTCATTACCACAATTTGTTACTTTAGTTTGGTATGTTCTGACTGCAACGATGCTAACTTTTGTATTCAAAATTTTAGTGTTGGTTGGCATTTCATGCTTCTGACTCAAGATGATGGCGTGAAATCATTCGTTTCCAGCATTATTTCTCAGTTATCAGGCAACCACTTCAATTCCAATTTGCAGCATTTATGTGCAAAATATTTCACCTTCCTGTGTATGTTATTGTAAAAATCACTGCAGTCTTCTTGTTCAAATCACACTCAACCTAATTGTGGCATTTGATGATTAATTGTATTCAGAACATCCTTGGATTAAAGATGGGAGTGCATTTGACAAACCTATAGATAGTACAGTTCCTTCAAGAATGAAGCAATTTAAAGCAATGAATAAACTCAAAAAAGGACTTTAAAGGTACACATCTATATTTTTCTTTTTGAACTTGGCCATAGAGAAATGAAATATTTGGTTATATTATTGGATGTCCTACGATCCCTGTCATTGGCTCTTCATTTTGTACGAAGGCATCAAACATATATGTTTATTATTGAATATTTCTAGGTTATTGCGGATAGTTTGTCCGAAGAAGAAATAAAATGTTTACCAATATGGACTTAGACAATAGTGGCATTATCACATATGAAGTGCTCAAAACTGGTTTGGCTCAGCTTGGTTTTAAGCTTTCTGAGACTGAAATGAAGCATGGATGTTGTAAGATCATCAAAATGTAAATTGTATTATATATGAGCAAAGCAATTTTGTTTAGACTGTCTATATGTATTGGTCAAGAATCATGTGCAATATATATTGTATGAATTTGCAGTCTACCATACTCCCTACTTTGCTATAATGAATTTGCTGTAATGAAGCAGCTAATTATATATTTTTTATTTTATTTTTAAATTTGATACGGCCATTAAGCATATCAAATTGAGAATTTGATATGGTTAATGGCCATATCAAATCGACAAAGACGCCAAAATTTGATACGGCCCAGAGCACTGCTAAATTGAATTAGGTAGGTCATGGACACTGCCTAATTGGCATTTCTGGTGTGGTGTCTATCAATATCATGCACTATAGAAGATAACTACACAATTCAAGAAAAGAAAACAGTGGCATGAGAGAGTTTCTGGCTAAAGTCAAAACAATCTATGATCAACTCGAGGCTGCAGGTCACAAGGTTCAAGAATCAAAACAAGTCTTAACTATCATGAATGGACTCAACAGTGGATATGAAGCAATGGAAGCAATAATATCCTCGCAAAAAATAACACCACCAATGGAAGAAGTTCGTTCCATGCTTCTGGCACATGAAGCCAAATTAGAAAGAAAGAAGCCCCAAGAAACTGATATGAACATCAATTTTGCAAGTAGCAGTAAAAACAAAGACTCAAGAATTAACTTTCAAACTCAAAGTGGCAGGTCTAGAGGAAGAGGCATAAATAACAACAATGACAATCAACCAAAGTGCCAAATATGTGAAAGAATTGGTCATACTGCATTTAAATGTTATTTCAGATTCATTAAAAACTGCACTCCAAGTCAGCCAGTGAACAATCAAGGAAATGGAAACCCAAATGCTAATGTAGCTTGTGTGCAACAAGACCAAAGTACACAAAGTGACAACAAATCCACTGGACTGACAGAGATAGTAAGAATGGAACATATTAACGATGACAGTTGGTATCCAGATTCAGGGGCAACAAATCATCTAACTAACACTACACCAAATCAGTGTATTTACAACACTTTATATTTGTCAACTTCTAACACTTCTAAATGTTATAATCTAACAACACTAAAAAATGTTAGGACACATAAAAAAGTGTCAGCAAAAATAGATATTCTTTTGTATGAACGTACAATATATTATTATAAATCTATGGCACAAATAAGTGTTACAATAATGGATGCACGTGCAAAAAGTCGATCAAATCTGGGAGAATTTCATAATTTTTGCTTCTTTTTCATTTCTTACGCTTCCTCGCTCTCGGGTCGCATAAAATTTAATTTTATTAGTAGGGTTTGAGCGACGCTCATGCAATATCCATGACTGATGGCTGATGCTTCTTCTCCAGGTGAGATCAACCACGACTTATTTTCCATTCGTCTTTTTCCTCTTCCTCTACTAAAATTCGTTCCTCCTTTTCGTTCCCCAATCACAGTGCCCTTCTCTTCTTTTAATGCCAACATTACGTCTTCCATTCTCTCTTGGACAGTCAATTACCTAAATCCGACTACGAATTCGACTGTTGTACCGGATTTTTGTCATCTAAAATGGATTTTGAAAGGTATGTATTTGTTTCCCTAATTTGTTAGAAATGATTCCCTTCTCAACACCGACTGCCGCCGACTTTAGGGTTGCATTGTCGTCCAAAATTACTTATCTAGATGCCATCAATGGAATTTGGAAAAAAACAACAACCAGGAGATTTATTTGTAATCGGCCTTGATTTTCCAACTGCTAATCACCAAAGCAATAATCATAACTTAGGTCATCGCATTAAATTATATACTGCCTTTGTCGTTCTTTATGCAGGCTTAATCGGATTGGGGGGGGGGGGGGGGGGGGGGTTAACGTTTTTGTCAAGTGGCGGTCCAACATCGCAACATGAAATTGTTTTGCTGTAAGTGGCTACTGCAACCCTATTGTCCTTGATATGTTTCAATCCTCAGTTCATATGTTATACTGTTTACATATTAGATATAAGATCAGAATGGCCTTCTGATAGTTTTGTTTTTTGTTATCCACCATCAGTTTGATTTAGCATGCTTAATTGGTTATCTTATTTTCATACAACACACCATAAAGATGTAGAAAAAATAAATCAACAGTGTCGACTTATAATTATTTATTGTTTTCATATATGTTACGTTTATTATACTTTGATACGATACTCTTAAATCATTTGCTCTTATAATTATTTAATATTTTCATATATTGCTTTTTATAATTTGAAGTTGGTATTATGGTATTTTGAAGTTGGAAGCATGTAACAAATATTTGAGCATTATGCGAATGTGACATTGTTGAATTTGAAATACGGAAGTGTACCAAATCTTATATTGAATTGATATGTTGAATTATATATGTGGTTGGAAATGGTAAAGACATGTTGTACTCATTTATAAGTGTTAGCAATTTATGTATGCCAACATTTATAAGTGTTAGTTGGATTATAATACTAACATTTATAAGTGTTATTATATCTTATGGTTTCATAATTTATAAGTGTTAGCAATGGAAATGTTTGTAACACTTATAAGTGTTATCATATATTATAGTTGCAACATTAATAAGTGTTAACAGTGAATATGTTTGTAACACTTATAAGTGTTACAATATCTTATGGTTCCAACAACTATAAGTGTTAGCAATTATTCAATTTGTAACACTTATAGGTGTTACAAATATGACTGGATAATTCCTCACATGCCATTGGTAACACTTAAAAGTGTTACAGAAATTATTTGTAACACTTATATTCGTTGGGAATCCCCTATCATGGTGTAGTGTAACATCTTAGACAACTTAAACTTGTGATGGAAGGAGGAACGAGGTAATCAATCTGTGTGCATGGGAAATGGTAACCCTATCAACATTACTCATATTGGGGGTGGTTATATTATTAGAAATAAGCATCTTATTTTAAGTAAGTTATTAAGAGTTCCTGATATCAAAATAAATCTTCTAAGTGTGTCTCAATTTGCATATTGTAACGCCCCACATCCGTTAAGGTCCATCACAAAGGGAATGCCTTAACTTCAATGGAGCATTATGGGTACTGGAACAGAAATATTACAAGACATACATATATAAAACAGCGGAAAGTAAAGTAGAAGCACTTCAAATTATTTATTAAGTAGAATTGTTTACAATAAAAGCCCATCAACTTCCAATACCAAATTACATAGCTAAAATATCTGTCTTGCTCAAAAACAAAGAAGCATAAAAATAAACTGTAGTATTCCCCAATAAAGCAAAGAAAGCCATAGCCAAGAGGAATCCAAGCCTTACATGAAAGAGCCTTGGGGCTTGGTAAGATCCGAACTAAGCTGTATTCCCACCCTGTGAACCTGGGGGGGGGGAACGGAAGAAAAAGAGGCGAAACAAAACGGGTCAGTCATAAAGACTGAGTAAGTCCTAGTGACTTTCAGCATAAAAATAGGTAAAGATAACATGGCATGAATAAACTGAAAGTAAACATAAGCATGATGGCAAGGTAAGCAGCAGGCACAATAAATCAAGTATAACATCCCATAATTCCTATCAAGTATTACATCGCATGGTTTCTATCAAGAATAACATCGCAAGGTTTCTTAGGCTTCACCATTAAAATGATATCTAATTACTCTGCACCACCTAATTAGTGTCCTAACTAGTCATTTATATCAAATGCTAATATTGCAACGCGATCCCAATCCCCGCAGTTGTGGTAGCCTTTAGGTATACATCTAGTATGAGGATTCCACCTCAATCAGACCAATTGCTATGAAGATGTTAGATGTACCCTTACTACCCTATCGATCGGCTCCATATCTGTACGCCTGTGTCGCGTGTGTCATACGGCCCTATTCGATTGTAGATACCTATGCTGGTCCCACCATGGGGTGTATCAAGTCCCATAGTGGCGGCCCGACACACAATTCCTAGAATGCATAGGGTATACTACTGATGCCCCAGTGCCCTGACTTGTCTGCTCCGGAGTGTGTGCACGCCCGCACTCCGTTAGAACCCACACTGTGCATCAACCGCCTTCGCTTTGACCGCTTACAATCAGCCCAGTAATCGTGCCCCACCCTGCCTAGTTCAGGGTATCATTGATACCTAATTGGGTTACTGCTGAAATGGGTCCCCGTTACTAGGGTTTCCTATTGGTTAAGACTGTGGGCCTATATATACAGATATTACCCACCTACCCGTGATGTACTTAACCCTCCCACTGATTCAAGCATGTTCATTAACGGTTAAGTTTGTGGGCCTATATTTACTGATATTACCCACCAACCCTGATATGTACTTAACCCTTCCACTGATTCAATCATATTTATTTTATGGTTAAGTGTTTGTTTATTCATGTTAATTTAACCCGCCCATTCCTCATATCATATTGGTTAAGTGTTTTTAATTGTTAACTTAACCCCACGTGTTCCTCAGGTTGTTGTGGTTAAGTGTCATTAATAAATTCCAGTTAACTTAACCCTCCTACTTATCATGTTACTCTGGTTAAGTGTTGCCTCCTGGTGTTAACTCAACCTCACCATCTGTTTAACTAACCTGTTACAGCGGTTAAGTGTTTCCTGTTAACCTAACCCCAGTCACCCATCTTGTTATACTGGTTAAGCGGCCTTAACCCTAGTTATTCATGTTATATTGGTTAAGTGTTTCTAACTTACTTAACCTCAATCACTTGTCTAACTAACATGTTTCTATGGTTAAGTGTTCTAATTAACTTAACCTCAATCACTAGTCCAGTTAATCATATTATAATGGTTAAACATTTGCTTAACCTTACCCACTCCCCTAGTCAACATATTAAATTGGTTAAGTGTCTAGATTAACCTAACCCTACCCACCAATTTAGTTAACATGTTGAATTTGGTTAAGTATTAATTTAATTGACTTAACCCTCTCAATCCTGACTTAGCCTTAATTTATTAATTAAAGCACCAACCACTCACATTAGACAGGTATTGTTGTGGCTGCCTGTATGCCGGTTGGTTCCGGGCAGTCTTACGCCACAACTCAGTCTAACCTCGGGTCTTTATTGGGCTCAATTGCCTTAACCTCTCACATTAGATAGGTATTGTTGTGACAACTGGACAGCCGGGCGGATCCGGGCAGGTTTACGTCACAACTCAATCCAACCTCGGGTTAAGCATAATCGTGTTTTTCTAATTTACATTTTATTTATGTAAATTATTCAAATTCAAATTACTGCCAAATTTATTCTCAATAAATCTCATTAATTTAGGTATATAATTAACGTCATTTATGCCATCAATCACTTATGTGATTAATGACTAATTTATGGCAGTCTTCCTAAAATTACCATTTTTAACCCAATGTTACCCCGTCTAACATTAAGCTAACCAACTTAGCCTAATTTACGTTCGCATGGTTTTTGGTATACATATTAGGCTAAAAGCTTAGCCTAATTAATGTACACAAATTGGCATAAATTAGCATAAACATGACATGGTATAATTTTGGCATTGATGACATAATAAATATGAACATAACAAATTGGCATAAATTAGCATAAACATGACATGGTATAATTTTGGCATTGATGACATAATAAATATGAACATAACAAATTGGCATAAATTAGCATAAACATGGCATAGGTGTAATTAGGCATTTATGACATAGTCAACATGAATATAATAGGGGTGAACTTGCAAAATAGCCATCATGAACATTATAGGGGTGAACTTGCAAAATGACCAACATGAATACTATAATGTCAGAGGTGTAAACTTGCAACTTAGCATAATTCATGGGTTTCAACTTGCATAAAAAGGGGAAATCCAAATAAGTGTCTCATGAATTAGACATAACTAGCATATGACGAGACATGTATAATTTTTATCACATGAACTAGATCTAAAATCATGACATAAGGCATGTATTAAAGTGGATCGTGACATGGATCCAATTTATGACTAGCAATATTTGTGCGAACATATGAACATATGTGTAAACTTAATCAAGTAGGCATAGAGGTTTTTAGCACATAATTATATATACATGATATCTCAAGTACATACAAATCATGTTAAACATATAGATCTAGCATTTGGTCACATAAGTGGTATTGTTTTACAACCTAATACTTGCATAACATAATAAAATACAACTTGTCATAACAGGCTATACATATGAATAGGCTCATTCATAATTCCCAATTCATCATGATAAATCAAATCACAGGCATAAACTAATATTATAAAATTTCACATGTAACATAACCAACATCGTTCTATTTTCATTTCAATACAAGGCATGACATAAATCTTAATTCGCGTCCCACAAATATAACTAAACTTACATCAATTTCACTTTATTTCATCGCCATATTATAATTAAGTATTTAGATCTGAAAATAACTAGAACTTACATAGCACGGCTAATGAATTAAGAATTGGTTTTGTTGTAGAAATGTTGCGGCGTTGCTGATTTATTGTTTGAATCATTGTTGAAGCTTTGTTCTTTGATATGAGTTGAATAGATTAGCTTTGAATTGATTTGTTATTCGTCTCTTCAAGTGGAGACTCTCCTTAGTTTTCTCCCGACAGCATGGCAGCTCCATTTCTTATTTTTATGTGAATTTTAGTCTAGAGACCTAGGGTGTATATATAGAATTGCAAGTTAATTTGAGCCGTCGATGAAGCCAGGGTTAATCTAAGCCATCCGTTCTAAAGAGAAGCCAATTATGTTCACAATTTAAGGGCTGTAAATTACTTCTATTTCAAATTATGTCATAATTACTTTCTTAATGTACATTATCAACATTTATTATTATTTGTCAATCCATCAAATATAAATACGTACACATTAGATACATCTCCCCTTTACACATTTATTTGTATGCACATTAGATACATCTCCCCTTTACACATTTATTTGTATGCACATTAGATACATCTCCCCTTTACACATTTATTATTTAATTAGCAACTTTAGTGTTAACAGAAATACGGGGTGTTACATTCTCCCCTCCTTAAAGGATTTCGTCCCTGAAATCTTCAAGTCTAGGAGAATGCATATCCTACCATCCAATCGTCCATCTACTCAGCCATCAAACACAGGCATCCATTGTCCTTAAAGGCTTCTAATGCTTTTACGTTTATATGCATAGTGTGTGTACATGTTCGTATCAAATGCAAAATTAGGTGGTTTACTGATTCAGTTGACCTCCTTAATGCAAACCATGATAGTGCCATGCATCCAATATGTATGCAAAATGATTCCTAATGATACATATTAATTTTACATGCGTGCCCAACCGTTCATCGAAATGCAGCATCCATATGATAACACATTCAAATTCATCCATAAACAAGTATAAACACTCATGCATATGCAATATGAAAGGTGACTGAGCCGATCTAGTGCCTAATGTGTAAATGCATCCACGAGCAACCACTAGCAACCACTTGCATCCATTTGCAACCATCAATCATAACATGTCTCAAACACATGTTTACACCCAATTGTTTCTATCTAAAGATATAGTCGAAAGACAGAAGCAAGTAAAAACTTTGTGCCCATTAGGCAATGTCAAAACTAGAAATCTACGCCACATATATCCTGAATAGGAGAAGAACCCCCTAAGCATCAGCCCCGAAGGCCGAAATCAACATCAGACTGACACCCAAAGAATTACTCAACCCAACCAATATATATGTTTCTAGGAAACTAAGCATGACGGACTCCTTTTAGGTCACAGGAAATCCCTTCCTAAAACTAACCCATGTCCTATAAAACCCAAAAGGTTTAGTCAACCTAACGAACACCCTCAAGACCCAACATGTGTTACTAACAGATGAGTCATACTCCCTATGGGGTTTGCAACAGAAATTGGATTGAGAATAGGACCGAGAGGATATACACAAAAGATAGCATGTGAGTAAGCTCTACAGGAAAAGAGGGATCAAGGATATACTCTTAAAAAGAGATATGATGCGCGAATCTTGTCTTCAATCTTCTAAGTATCATTTCCTTGAGCTTAACTCCATTATGCTTTGACCGTCTTTAACTTCACAATTTCGTAGCTTCTTAATTATTGTTTCCAAAATATGAGTTAGAACCCATTTCACTGTTGCCCCTCGTTCCACTTTCACTTATTCTCCTTCTAGTATACTTGGCTCAAACATAACTGCGTACTCATGGTTTCATGCAAGCTCTCCAAAATTCACTAGTGAATCTTGGATCTCGTTCACTTACTAGAAGGTATTCCACATAGATGGATTATCTCTTGAAAATAAACATATGTCAACCATGTTGCCAAATGTACTTACTAAGGTGATTCTTTACAACTCATGCATAAGCGAAATGAACCATCCACCTTAGTGGCGAACGCTACTCGAGCGGATCAATAAATGTATCTAGAGATTCTAGGTAATTAATCATGGTAGAACCTTAAGGGTTACACGAGACTCCGAGGGCATTACTAAGGCAAGTCAAGAGTCTAACTACCCTCTTTTTTCATACTCAAGAATGGTACCATTTCTGGATAACCACTCCATTCCTACAATCAACCCATAGCCTAAAAACATAAGCATTACTTCTAAACCCAACACTTAGCATAGACATCGTCAAATCCAAACAAGTCATCAATAAATGAGCCGATTCCCCAACAGGATTTGAGACAAAAATGGGATCCTCTACTACGCTAGTACTAAGGTGAAGAGACTCAACTATCGAAGCATAATTAAAAGGATGCGATGTACAAAAACAAAGTTCTAGTGGGATGATAGAAAAGAAAAGCTAAACCTTTAACAGAAACGTTACCACCTCTCTTAGGTACGCTAGTAGTGAGAGCATACAATCGCCCTCTCGACGATCTTGTCTTTTTCCCTTGTCCTTGTCCTATAATACTTAACTACACGTCCCTTCTTACCATACTAAAGATACTCTCTCTTGTCATGGGTTTTACTTATTCCTTTCACTTTGGCCTCTCTCCTTTCACCTTTTTCCTCCTTCTTGGATGTTCTTACTATCCTTGTACAGCTTGTTGACAAGTTTTCTCGGAAGCTACCTCCATCGCACGACAATTCTACAAAGCTTGAAATAAGATTAGACGCAGATGGAACTACTGCGGCTACAGATGGAGGTTGGGCACTTCTTTGCCCTCCGACATGAGTCGTACGCCTACAAAACTATGGTGAAAAGAGGGGAAAGAAAAGATTCAAAGAGAGAATCAAAAGATAGTGCATGTGGCTTTGGGGAATATGCCTTTCGTAAAACAAAACTTTTCTTTAGAAAAATGCTTCTTTGTAAACATTTTGAAAATAATTTCAGAAGGTTTTTAAAAGCTTTTGCCCAGTCTGGTAACCTTCTGCTCTGATACCAAATGTAACGCCCCACATCCGTTAAGATCACTCACAAAGGGAATGCCTTAACTTCAATGGAGCATTATGGGCACTGGAACAGAAATATTACAAGACAGACATATATAAAACAGCGGAAAGTAAAGTAGAAGTACTTCAAATCATTTATTAAGTAGAATTGTTTACAATAAAAGCCCATCAACTTCCAATACCCAAATACATAGCTAAAATATATGTCTTGCTCAAAAACAAAGAAGCATAAAAATAAACTGTAGTATTCCCCAATAAAGCAAAGCAAGCCATAGCCAAGAGGAATCCAAGCCTTACATGAAAGAGCCTTGGGGCTTGGTAAGATCCGAACTAAGCTGTATTCCCACCCTGTGAACCTGGGGGGGGGGGGGAACGGAAGAAAAAGAGGCGAAACAAAACGGGTCAGTCATAAAGACTGAGTAAGTCCTAGTGACTTTCAGCATAAAATAGGTAAAGATAACACGACATGAATAAACTGAAAGTAAACATAAGCATGATGGCAAGGTAAGCTACGGGCAAAATAATTCAAGTATAACATTCCATAATTCCTATCAAGTATTACATCGCATGGTTTCTATCAAGAATAACATCGCAAGGTTTCTTAGGCTTCACCATTAAAATGATATCTAATTGCTCTACACCACCTAACTAGTGTCCTAACTAGTCATTTATATCAAATGCTAATATTGCAACGCGATCCCATTCCCCGCAGTTGTGGTAGCCTTTAGGTATACATCTAGTATGAGGATTCCACCTCAATCAGACCAATTGCTATGAAGATGTTAGATGTACCCTTACTACCCTATCGATCGGCTCCCTATCTTTACGCCTGTGTCGCGTGTGTCATACGGCCCTATTCGATTGTAGATACCTATGCTGGTCCCACCATAGGGTGTATCAAGTCCTATAGTGGCGGCCCAACACACAATTCCTAGAATGCATAGGGTATACTGCTGATGCCCCAGTGCCCTGACTTGTCTGCTCCGGAGTGTGTGCACGCCCGCACTCCGTTAGAACCCACACTGTGCACCAACCGTCATCGCTTTGACCGCTTACAATCAGCCCAGTAATCGTGCCCCACCCTGCCTAGTTCAGGGTATCATTGATACCTAATTGGGTTACTGCTGAAATGGGTCCCCGTTACTAGGGTTTCCTATTGGTTAAGTCTGTGGGCCTATATATACATATATTACCCACCTACCCGTGATGTACTTAACCCTTCCAATGATTCAAGCATGTTCATTAACGGTTAAGTTTGTGGGCCTATATTTACTGATATTACCCACCAACCCTGATATGTACTTAACCCTTCCACTGATTCAATCATATTTATTTTATGGTTAAGTGTTTGTTTATTCATGTTAATTTAACCCGCCCATTCCTCATATCATATTGGTTAAGTGTTTTTAATTGTTAACTTAACCCCACGTGTTCCTCAGGTTGTTGTGGTTAAGTGTCATTAATAAATTCCAGTTAACTTAACCCTCCTACTTACCATGTTACTCTGGTTAAGTGTTGCCTCCTGGTGTTAACTCAACCTCACCATCTGTTTAACTAACCTGTTACAGCGGTTAAGTGTTTCCTGTTAACCTAACCCCAGTCACCCATCTTGTTATACTGATTAAGCGGCCTTAACCCTAGTTATTCATGTTATATTGGTTAAGTGTTTCTAACTTACTTAACCTCAATCACTTGTCTAACTAACATGTTTCTATGGTTAAGTGTTCTATTTAACTTAACCTCAATCACTAGTCCAGTTAATCATGTTATAATGGTTAAATATTTGCTTAACCTTACCCACTCCCCTAGTCAACATATTAAATTGGTTAAGTGTCCAGATTAACCTAACCCTACCCACCAATTTAGTTAACATGTTGAATTTGGTTAAGTATTAATTTAATTGACTTAACCCTCTCAATCCTGACTTAGCCTTAATTTATTAATTAAAGCATCAACCACTCACATTAGACAGGTATTGTTGTGGCTGCCTGTATGCCGGTTGGTTCCGGACAGTCTTACGCCACAACTCAGTCTAACCTCGGGTCTTTATTGGGCTCAATTGCCTTAACCTCTCACATTGGATAGGTATTGTTGTGACAACTGGACAACCAGGCGGATCCGGGCAGGTTTACGTCACAACTCAATCCAACCCCGGGTTAAGCATAATCGTGTTTTTCTAATTTACATTTTATTTATGTAAATTATTCAAATTCAAATTACTGCCAAATTTATTCTCAATAAATCTCATTAATTTAGGTATATAATTAACGCCATTAATGCCATCAATCACTTATGTGATTAATGACTAATTTATGGCAGTCTTCCTAAAATTACCATTTTTAACCCAATGTTACCCCGTCTAACATTAGGCTAACCAACTTAGCCTAATTTACGTTCGCATGGTTTTTGGTATACATATTAGGCTAAAAGCTTAGCCTAATTTATGTACACAAATTGCCATAAATTAGCATAAACATGACATGGTATAATTTTGGCATTGATGACATAATAAATATGAACATAACAAATTGGCATAAATTAGCATAAATATGACATGGTATAATTTTGGCATTGATGACATAATAAATATGAACATGACAAATTGGCATAAATTATCATAAACATGGCATATGTGTAATTAGGCATTTATGACATAGTCAACATGAATATAATAGGGGTGAACTTACAAAATAGCCATCATGAACATTATAGGGGTGAACTTGCAAAATGACCAACATGAATACTATAATGTCAGAGGTGTAAACTTGCAACTTAGCATAATTCATGGGTTTCAACTTGGATAAAAAGGGGAAATCCAAATAAGTGTCTCATGAATTAGACATAACTAGCATATAACGAGACATGTATAATTTTTATCACATGAACTAGATCTAAAATCATGACATAAGGCATGTATTAAAGTGGATCGTGACATGGATCCAATTTATGACTAGCAATATTTGTGCGAACATATGAACATATGTGTAAACTTAATCAAGTAGGCATAGAGGTTTTTAGCACATAATTATATATACATGAGATCTCAAGTACATACAAATCATGTTAAACATATAGATCTCGCATTTGGTCACATAAGTGGTATGGTTTTACAACCTAATACTTGCATAACATAATAAACTACAACTTGTCATAACAGGCTATACATATGAATAGGCTCATTCATAATTCCCATTTCATCATGATAAATCAAATCACAGGCATAAATTAATATTATTAAATTTCACATATAACATAACCAACATCGTTCTATTTTCATTTCAATACAAGGCATGACATAAATCTTAATTCGCATCCCACAAATATAACTAAACTTACATCAATTTCACTTTATTTCATCGCCATATTATAATTAAGTATTTAGATCTGAAAATAACTAGAACTTACATAGCACGGCTAATGAATTAAGAATTGGTTTTGTTGTAGAAATGTTGCGGCGTTGCTGATTTATTGTTTGAACCATTGTTGAAGCTTTGTTCTTTGATATGAGTTGAATAGATTAGTTTTGAATTGATTTGTTGTTCGTCTCTTCAAGTGGAGGCTCTCCTTAGTTTTCTCCCGACAGCATTGCGGCTCCAGTTCTTATTTTTATGTGAATTTTAGTCTAGAGACCTAGGGTGTATATATAGAATTGCAAGTTAATTTGAGCCGTCGATGAAGCCAGAGTTAATCAAAGCCATCCATTCTAAAGAGAAGCCAATTATATTCATAATTTAAGGGCTGTAAATTACTTCTATTTCAAATTATGTCATAATTACTTTCTTAATGTACATTATCAACATTTATTATTATTTGTCAATCCATCAAATATAAATACGTACACATTAGATACATCTCCCCTTTACACATTTATTTGTATGCACATTAGATACATCTCCCCTTTACACATTTATTTGTATGCACATTAGATACATCTCCCCTTTACACATTTATTATTTAATTAGTAACTTTAGTGTTAACAGAAATACGGGGTGTTACACATATGATAACCAAGTATATTTTGAATTTTATCCAAAATATTGGTTGGTTAGGGACATACTTACTACGAATATTTTATTGCAGGGCAATGAGGTAAAGGGACTGTACAAGTTCAGTTAAAACGACTGCAATAATATAAAGAAAAACTTACTACGTAATCACAGTGAAAGCAGAACGAAAAACAAAACTACGTTTTTAATCTACGACATAATAAACTGGGTCATCCTAGAACTAGTATTGTAAAACAAGTTCTTTTAGAAAACAATATTAAATATGATAATATTTTTCCCCTCATATAGGTACAAATTGCCAAATGGGTAAAAGTCATAAATTACCTTTCAGCGATTCAGATTACTAAACATACAGAACCCATAAATTTGATAGCTACTGATTAATAACGTCCTACACCAATTAGTTCATATTATGGACATAAGTATTATATTCATTTGTAGATGCATTTAGTAGATTCACATGGATATATTTTATGAAAACCAAATCTAAAACTCATGATATTGTAGTACATTTATAACTCAGGCTGAAAAGCAGGCACTCACAAGCCAAAATTATTCTGTCTAATGTTGGTACAGAGTATAAGTACTTAAAGGATTAATTTCTGTTGACGTCAAAAGTTGGTCTGATGACGATCAACCCCCAACGTGTGTTAATCAAACACGATAATATTCACAAAATGCGAGAAAAAGGATAAATAAACATAGAGGACACAATATTTTATAGTGGTTTGGCTTAAACCAAGCCTGCATCCACTTTATAATCTTTATTTATACTGTCGATTACAGGTTACAGTTGATTTTCAATGGAAGAAAGTAGAGAAAGAAGAGATTTTTACACAAAATCCTTGTGTTGTCCTTAGAATGTATGACATGCTATTTTGGGATGTCGAATAGAATATTTCCAGTAGCGGATCAAGATGTCTCTCCGTTTCTGAAAACGACTGTATTTATAGGCGAGAAGGTGAGCCGAGTTTGTATAAAGCGTGGCACATATCTTTTTCAGGCTTGGATACGTGTAACTCGATCCAGCAAAGTAGTTGTAGGCGGCGGCACCTGGTCTACTGCTTATGAATAGTTCTTGGAAATCGTGTCCCACGTGGAGCTTGAAACTTGGCATATAAAAAGTTGTGCTTGGTTTAAAGCTACTAACCAATTCTGTAGCCTTGGGAGTAAAACTCCGTCTTGTAGTAGATAATTTTGATTTAATATTCTTGATCTGATTCTAGGCTTGACCAGCTTCTTCAGGAACATCCCGACCGATCGACTGATGACCCGATCGATCAGCTTGGTTTCAACTTTGGAAAAATGCCAACTTTAAGGGAGACAACCTTTACTTATTGTGAAACCGATTCGAGTCGAATCATGATCGATCAACCTATGATGAAAGTCGATCCTAGAAATGTAGAACCCGACCAGTATCTTGTTAATGATCTTCGATCTACAGTTGTGACGGCTTTTGCCAAAAAGCCGGTCAATAATTTCTGAAAAGACGAATAGTTCATCGGACAACATGTCCATATACCTCTGAGAAAAATGGTCTTGTTGAAAATAAGCATGGACATGTAGTAGAAACTGGTTTAAAATTATTAGCTCAAGCTCAAATGCCATTGAAATTTTTGCCTGAATCCTTCAGTATTGTTGTTTATCTGATAAACAGATTATCAACAAAGGTACTGATTAGAATCAGTCCATTTGAAAGGCTAATGAATGTTAAACCAAACTATAGTTACTTAAGAACATTTGGTTGTCTGTGCTACCCATATTTGAGATCACATAGTAGACATAAATTTGAATTTAGATCTAAACCATGTACCTTTATAGGGTATGCTCAAAATCAGAAAGGTTTTAAATGTTTAGATCAAAATGAGATAATATTCATAAGTAGATATGTTGTATTCAATGAAAAAAAATCTTTCCATATCAATCTGAGAATATTAAAAC
Organism: Allium sativum; assembly: GCA_030737875.1. Classification (NCBI taxonomy): domain Eukaryota; kingdom Viridiplantae; phylum Streptophyta; class Magnoliopsida; order Asparagales; family Amaryllidaceae; genus Allium; species Allium sativum. The sequence goes on from CM060909.1 coordinate 1,022,707,741, forward strand.
TACAAATAATATTTATGATACTAGAGTCTTAATACCTCCATTACCTGTATTTCATATTTGTTAAGTGCATGTGAAACTGTGAGAGCCTATGAAAGGTTAGCATCACTCAATAATGATACAGTTCAGTCACCCATTCTTCACAGTCATTAACGTGAAATGAAAAATCAAGAACAAAGTGTTAGTGATCAACAAAGTAGAAGATATGAATACAAATTAAAGCTCAAGTGCCGATCAACCTTGCACTCAACCTCAAATTACATCAGCAAACCCAATGATCACAAGAGCCAAAATTGGTATTTCAAACCCAAACTATACACCGCTGTCACATTAATTGATGAGCCAACTAGCTATGATCAAGTTAAAGCTGATTACAACTGGAGGACAGCAGTGGAACACTGAATACCAATCCCTCATACAAAATTAAACATGGGAATTAGTTAATCCACCAAAGGATAAAAATATCATTGGGTGCAAATGGACATACGGAGTTAAAAGGAAGCCAGATGGATCCATAGACAGATATAAAGCAAGATTAATTGCAAAAGGATTCATACAACAATAAGATTTGATTACAAAGAAACTTTCTCACCAGTAATTAAGCCATCAACTATTAGAGTTGAGCTCATAATTTCAGTAAGCAAAAGATGGCAACTCAGACAACTAGATGTCAATAATGCCTTATTAAATGGCATACTGGAAGAAGAGGTGTGGAGAAAACTCAAGGATACAATCAGAAATCTGAATATGTGTGCAAGCTTAATAAAGGCATTTATGGCTTAAAATAGGCACCCAGAGTCTAGTTTGATAAACTAAGAAATACACTACATGCAATGAATTTCATATTCGCCATATTAGATAACTCCTTATTCATCAAAATTAGCATGTATTCTACTATATACCTTCTAATATATGTTGATGATCTTGTTATTACCAAAAATAATACTGAGGAAATCGAACAATTGTGACGCAATTAGAAAAACAATTCTCAGTAAGAGACCTGGGGCAACTAAACTACTTCCTGGGAATAGAAGTGAACACAAGATCATCAATAAAGATGATCCTATCTCAAAGAAAATATGTAGCAGAATTACTTGAATAAACACAGAAGAGTGATGCAAATGGACAACCAGCACTAATGATTAGTAATCAGCACTACTCTAAACACAGGGGAGAACCCATATACAGTGCAAAACAATATAGAAGTGTAGTTGGTACATTATAGTACGCAACTATCACTAGACTTGATATTATGTTCAGTGTTAACAAAGTCTATCAATTCATGCAGGATCCTCTGAATACTCACTGGAAGGCAGTGAACAGGATGCTAAGATATTTGAAAGCTACTATAAACTATGGACTCACAATCAAAGCTAACAACAATTTCAATATCACTAGATTCACAGATGCTGACTGGGTATCTAACCCGGATGACAAGATATCAACTATTGGATATTGCATATACATTGGTGATAATATTGTGTCATGGTGCACTAAGAAATAGTCAACAATATCAAGATCAAGTACAAAGGCAGAATACAGAAGCATTGCAAATGCAACTGCCAAAATAATGTTGTTAAGATCACTACTATCTGAACTAAACATTCCAACAAGCAAATCAATGTTGTGGTGTGATAATCAAAGTGTTGTATACATGTCATCATCTAGTACTTCACTCAAGAACAAAGAAGATTGAAATAAATAACTACTTTATTACAGAGCAAGTTCAAAAAGGAAACCTTGAAGTTAGACATGTACCTGCTACTTACCAACGTGCCGAAACTCTGACTAAGGAATTGTCACACCTAAACTTTGCAAAGTTTCGAGAAGGTCTGAAAGTTACAAAGATGAGTGATGAAAGTACCCAAGCAAAGACCAAAGTCAAAAGCGTAGCACTCAACATCTCGAAGAACAACAGAAAGAAACAGGACTCAAAGTTAAATCCCTCAGGTCTCATCAAATCAGTGATCAATTCAAAGAATTTCAGCCGAGGAAGACAAATGTAAGTTGAAACAAAGAAAAGAAGCTGCCATAGCAACTGATTTGTGTATTCAAGAGGATAAAATCAGAAAATCGCCACACCCGTCTACATTGAAGACAAACCCTAATATTGATTTGTGGAGGCAAAATAAAATTCACAACAAAGTCAACTTCTAGGGTTAAAGTATTCACAAAACATCGAGTGATGTTTATTTCAAAGACCAATGCCCATTTACCACATGATTATGTACAAAAAATAACTATGGGCCTATTGCTGAAAACCCAAGTCGAATTACTTTACAATTATAAACACTCTATTTGTATACTGTATTATTATCAATTCAATACAATAAAAAAAATTCTCCACAATATTACATTCTTCTTCTGTTCATTACTATTGAATCAATAAAACTTTGCTTCAAATTCTTTTGAGTAGTTGATTTGAGGATTATATTATAAACCTTATGTAGAAAATTAGTTAATTATGGATTTTTAAAATGATTATTATTGTTTATTAAATGATGATTATAGTATGTTAGTTGATTTGGGATGTTAATTAGTGGTTTAATTGTGTAGTTGTAATTAAAAATTAGGATTGATTTAAAATTTTAAAATTAGCATTAATTATTAGTTGTTATGCTTACTGATAAGTTTAAGAGAATGTTTGCCATAAAGCAAAACAATGTTTGTTATAATTTATGCAAAATTTGGTGTATAATTAATGTCTGATATGTTGTTAGATTGGTACAGTTAAGCATAAGTTATATTTATAATTAATAAGTGCATTTTAATTATAAGTTTTAACAGATAATGTAAAATTTATTTATTTTAATATGTTATTATTAGTCCTAACTTATAATTTTGGTTTACTAAATCGATAAATTAAATTTTTAATAGTTAAATGAATTTTATAAACATTTTAAAGTTTCTAATTTGGTAAACAAAAATGTTAAGAAGTATTTATACTAAAGTCGGTTTATAAAAGTTAAGAAATGAATGTAACAACAACAATTATTCTACTGAAATCCATTTTCCAAAAAAAATTATAAAATGAGTATGGCAAAGAACTTATATATTACTAATATAATTTTTTGAAAAAATTAAGAAATAAATATAATAAGAACAAATATTTTACTCAAATCAATTTTTCAAAAAGTTAAGAAATGAATGTACAAAAACAAATATTCTACTCAAATTGATATTTTAAAAAGTTAAAGAAATGAATATGCAACAACAAATATTCTACTAAAATTGACATTATAACAAAATTTGAATAAATATAATGTTGATTCGAAAATAAGCATTAAGTATTATTTTAACAAATACAACAACCATAAATTAAAGTCTTTATTCGCAAAAGGTCTCAATTTATTAAAGAAAATATAACCAGAAAAAATATTTTTTGGATGCAAATTTATGCGTAGAAGTGAAATAAAGTGAAGTGATATTGAAATCAGATATAAGTGTGATACTTAAGTCCTTAATTCCAAAAGGTTTTACGCTATTTTAGAAAATATGATAGCAACTGCAGTATAATTCTTTAATGCAAAGTTATACATAGAATAAAAGTAAACTGAAATGTTGTTGAAATTAGAAAAAAAATGTTACTTTTGAATCCTTTATCCCAAAAGGCTTTAGAAATACAACAATTATATGTCTATTGGGTGCAAAGTCATGCGTGGAAGAGAAGTAAAGTTCTATCGAAATTGGGCATGAAAAATTTAAGAGAAGTAAAGTAAAGATAGAACTAAAATTTAACATGAAAAATTAGATTTTTATATTAATATAGATAAGTTATAATAAATAGAATATTCCAAAATAAGATTTTGGTTTTAGATAGATTTTGAAATGGAACTTGTTTGAATTTATAAATGATGTTTTATAAATGTAGTGAATTAATTATCGTGAGATAATTTGGAATTTTAAATTCAAGTATGAATTTAAAAATAGAATTGGAAATCATTTTGAAAAGGGAACGACGGTTTTTATTCCAGAATTAGGAATATAAAAGGAATTGAGTTTCAAAACAGATTTTGAAATGAAACTAGTTTTAATATATAAAACAAGGAAGTTGGATTTATAAGCGATGGTTATAAATCTAGTAAAATAAATTATCATTAGATAATTTAGACGTTCAAATTCAAGTATGAATTTAAAAAGTGAATTAGGAAACGGTTTGAAACAGAACGATAAATTTTATTCCGGAATACGGAATATAAATCGAAGTGAGAAAAATCCAAGGGATTTATAATTAGAATCTGATTATATCGAATTTTGTAAATAAATTTATTTAAAAAGGGAATTGAAATTTAATATAGCAAATTGAGTATAAATATATTTGTAACCGAGTAAATGAAAAATCGACGATTATAAATAATCGAAATATTAAGTTAAATTGGGAAACTGGTTTAAAATATATTAAAACATATTCAAATGGAGTTGAAATTAATTATAAATGAAATTTAAACGTTTATATATATAAATATAATTAAAACAAACTCGCCTCAGCATGGCAGTTCATAAATCGGAATTCTTTGAAACAAAAATCATTAGGACCGATTTGATAATAGTTTTCTAAGGGAAGAGAAAAATCTGAATTTCGTCGTACAGATTTTGAGTTATGTCAAAATAAAATTTCCAGAAAAATAGTGTCATAACCATTATAAAACCATAATGGTTTATTTAAATAAATAAAAGGATTTTAATAAATAAAATATGAATTTCCATTAGAAAAATCTAGACTTGAGATATAAAACAAATATGAACTCAAGTGGAGTAAGTGAACTGGTTTTTGAAACACAAAAATCATATTTTTAATTATTGAATAGAATTAACTAATATGAAGAATAATTAGTTAATCGAGTTTTGAATCGAAATTGGGCGTTGGATAGGTAAATGGGGTTTAAAAATTTATATTCGAAATCGAATATGAAACTCGAGTTGAAATGGAATTAGACTGAGTGCATAAGTAAATTAAAATATATTTGAACGTGATATGTTCAAATAAAAAGTGGAATGAGAAAAATAACTAATTAAAGAATAAATTAGCAATCTGAGTAAAAAACAATTGGGTTAAGTTGGAATAAATTGGGAATGGACGTATATGGGTTGACATGTAACAACCCGGAAATTTACAACTAATTTAAAAAAATTATTTTTAAGGAAATTTTGTGATAAAATGCGTCAGAATTTAATATTTTCATTTTTTAAATTAAATTATTGAATTTAAATGATTTTTATATAAATTTTATGATGTTATTTATGAATGATTTCAAATTTATCTCTTATAAACAATTTTTTGTAATTAAATAAATAGTGATTTATAACAATTGAAATTAGTATCAAATTTTATGTATGTTTGTAATGATTATCTTCAAACAATTGATAATAAAGAAAATAGTAGACTTGTAAGTGATAGCAATTTTTATTTTAATTTGAGTGAAATTAGCAATAATGATTGATTAGATTATTAGCGTATTGCATTAGGTTTGAGATTTCTATAGTTTAATTCAAGGGAAGAGTATCAATTAGCTTTTGTAAGGTTTTTTTTTCCCTTCTTAAAAGAATGAAGGAATTTGAATTGAAAAGCAATACATACCAAAAAAAATAAATGTACATGTTTTTTTCGTATTTTACACTGCTTATTTCAAATAAAAGAAAATCACACGTTCCTTGTAATTGAACGAAGTCAACATGCTTTGTTTACATTTAATTTATGAAAATCAATTAGAAAATCTTCCAAAGAAAGACATTTTCAGCAAATTAGGTATGAAATTCTACTATAATAAATTGTGTAATTAGGAATACATAAATGTGGATAGAAACGGAAATAAACGCATAATAATTGTGTAATTGAAAAGAGCGGAATTTGAATAAGTTAGCAATAAAAGGGTTAAATTTAATAATTTGGTTGATTAAGAAAAAGAAATAAATTAGGAAAGAGTTAACTTAGTTAATTAAAATTTGTAAGTGCATAATTCACTTTTAAGAAATAAAGTAATAAGAAGATTTAGTAAACATGTCGTTGGAAATGGATGGGTCGATTGAGCCTATTAATTGATAGGGCCAAATAATTAATAGGAAATGAAGAATTGTAATTGTAAATTAAAGATAAATAAATGAGAATTGATTCTTAAAATGTTACAATTGATTAATGCAAATAATGTGTGTAATTTAAAGGTAGATTTGAATTTGAAATTTTTAATGAATAAGGACAAATGGATTTATGGGAATGAATGTAAATGAATTAACTACTAATTGCAAATCAGTGATTTATTATTAAATGTCGTAATATATGCTCATTAGTTATTGTAGATAAATGTGCCATTATATGTAACATACAACACATGGATAAACGGTTTTTTGTTGAATAAAAGAATTAATTAATTAATTAAGATTATAAATATTTATATAAAGGGCCATTTGTAACCTAACCCTAATTCTAAATGATATAGCCACCACTTCTGAAACCAATGGCTGTTGTCTTCCGATCTTCCCCTCTCTTTTTCTCTTAAATAATTCAATGATTTTTTAAAATAATAAATACAAAATCAAAGTACTCTTTGAGGTCTTTCATATCAACGGTGAAGATTGCCTGATTGGTGGTGGATGAGGAAAAATCGTGCCTCAAAGGACATGACTTGGTGGCGGTTTCCAGGGTGAGAGGGGCTGTTGAACTCGCCAGGGATGGTGGTAGAGGTCGGCGACATGGGAGGCTTCATCGTGAGGGGGTTCGATCTTGGAACGGCGGCTTGGTGGTGGTGCGATTTGGAACGGCGGCCTGGGAGGCTTCATTTTTATTTCTTATGTTGAAATAGAAATTGTAACAAATAAAAATATCATTTTTATTTGTTATGTTGAAATAGAAATTGTAACAAACAAAAGTATCATTTTTATTTGTTTTGATGAAAATAGAATTGTAAATAAACAAAAATATCATTTTTATTTGTTATGTTGAATTAGAATTGTCAACAACATAAAATATCATTTTATTGGTTATGTTGAATTAGAATTGTCGACAACACAAAAGTATCATTTTTATTTGTTATGTTGAATTAGAATTGTCGACAACATAAAAGTATCATTTTTATTTGTTATATTAAATTAGAATTGTCAACAACAAAAAAGTATCATTTCTATTTGTTGTGTTGAATTAGAATTGTCGACAACACAGAAGTATCGTTTTTATTTGTTATGTTGAATTAGAATTGTCAATAACAAAAAAATATCATTTTATTGGTTATGTTGAATTAGAATTGTCGACAACACAAAAGTATCATTTTTATTTGTTATGTTGAATTAGAATCGTCGTCAACACAAAAATATCATTTTTATTTGTCTTGTTGAATTAGAATTGTCGACAACACAAAACTATCATTTTTATTTGTCTTGTTGAATTAGAATTGTCGACAACACAAAACTATCATTTTTATTTGTCTTGTTGAATTAGAATTGTAAACAAATAAAAATATCATCTTTATTTGTTATGTTGAAATTAGAATTGTAAACGAACAAGAATATCATTTTCAATTGTCATGTTAAAGATAGATTTGCATACAAATAAAAGATAATCATTTTCAATTGTCATGTTAAAAATAAATTTGCATACATATAAAGGAATATCATTTTCATTTGTTATGGTTAAATTAGAATTGTATACAAATAAAAGTAGTTATTTTTATTTGTCAAGTTAATCATGGAATTTATAAATAAGTAAAAGTAGTCATTTTTATTTGTCATTGTAAATATTGAAATTGTATACAAATAAAAATATTCATTTTTATTTGTCATGTTAAATATTGAAATTTTATACAAATGGAAATATCTTTTTTATTTGTCATGTTTAAAATAGAATTGTTGTCAAATAAAAATTTCCTTTTCATTTGTCACTAGAAAACATTGGACATGTTATGCAAGTAAAACTTTCTTTTGTTTGTCATTAGAAAATATAAACATGTCATGCAAATAATACGTCAAATAAAAATTTCCTTTTTATTTGTCACTAGAAAACATTGGACATGTTATGCAAGTAAAACTTTCTTTTGTTTGTCATTTGAAAATATAAACATGTTATGCAAATAATACTTCTTTTATATTGTCATTTAAACATTGAAAACATGTCATGCAAATAAATTACCTTTTTATTTTGACATTAGTACATTGGAAACATGTCATGTAAATAAATCATCTTTTTATTTGACATTAGAAGCATGCAGAAAAGTTATGCGAGTATTTATCTTTTTATTTAACATGTAGAAAAGTTATGCTAGTAAATTATCTTTTTATTTGATATTAGAAACATGTAGAAAAGTTATGTGAGTAAATTATCTTTTTATTTGACATTAGTAACATGTAGAAAAGTTATGCGAGTAAATTATCTTTTTATTTAACATGAGAAACATGTAGAAAAGTAATGCGAGTAAATTATCTTTTTATTTGACATTAGAAACATGTAAAAAAGTTATGCGAGTCAATTATCTTTTATTTGACATTAGAAACATGTAGAAAAGTTATGCGAGTAAATTATCTTTTTATTTGACACTTGAAACATATAGGTAAGTTATGCGAGTAAATTCTTCTTTTATTTGATGTTAGAAACATGTAGAAATGTTATACAAATAAAACTTCTTTTTATTTGTCATTAGAGACATGTAGAAATGTTATACTTGTAAAACTTCTTTTATTTGTTATTAGAAAACATTGGAAATGTATGCAAACATAATCTTTTTTATTTGTTATTTATAGGAATTTGTATGCAAATAAAATATCTCTTTTTATTTGTCATTAGAAACATTTAAATTGTTATGAAAAATAAAACATTCTTTTATTTGACATGTTAGTGGAATCATCGAATGATTTATATATATGTATATATATATATATATATATATATTAAAATTAAACGAATCGCGCACGGTAGTTCGCGCTTCGGAATCGTAACTTTAAATGATTAGGTCGAAAGATCCGACCGTCGAATTTTCCCAAAACTGAAACCGTTGGGAAGATCTTTCCAACGATGTTAATTTTATTAAAATCCAACAGTTAGATTTCGAGAAATATGTAAATCAAATTTGGATAAAAACAGCGCCAAGACCGCCAATTGACCTGAAGCATTGCCAAATTAAATTGGACTATTTTTATATAAATAAAAATAGCGATAAATCGTTATAAAATAATATTAACGATATGTGATGATTTAAATTATATATATTCAAGGATTATTTGAAAAGAACGATTTAGATCTCATTTCAAATAATTATACGACGATTTAAATAGATGACATTAAAGACGGTGACTGATGACCGACGATCTTCACATCGAATGGACGACTACTGATGCCCTTCATTGGGTAGCTCTCAACAATGGGTTACAGTGGTAGTTTTCCAGATGTACTTATTGATTATCCGTATATGCGAGAACCTCTCTTCCATACCGGACATACGGGACGAGGAATAAGGTGTCTCCGGTTTCGTTCAGACCCAGAACAGACTTGTAAATGGATGTGTGTCTGACATTGAATTTCATTCTATGTGAATTGATTTCGATTTAATATATATATATCTGTTTAGTAGCGGAGAATTTATTCTCTTGCTTAACACCCTTTTCTGAGACGTACGAGCTTAGAGGTTATATATTGATAGTTATCAATCGCGTGGTGTGGATTGTCAATGTGGCATGCCAAGGTGCAAATGATCAAGGCTTTTATTGAAAAATTAGAGTCTTGTGGTTGATGATCAAAGCACAGCCTGTTTAGACATAGCTTTGTGTATAGCGTTACTTCACGAGCCTCACACCCCTGTAAGAGTCAAAAACGGGATAAGGGAACGCAGGGTGTGCACACGTTTCTTTCTAGCTAGAAGTGGTGTCATGGTATGGAGCCCAGACATTTTTACTTATATGGATGATAGATTTCGAGGCCTCGATATATTGGTCGCTACTTGCCAAGTGATAGGTTCAATGGGACCGGGAAACGTGTGTTCAGGCATAACTAATCCACTAAACTATTTGTGGACCAGCCTTGCAGGATCCAAGGGTTCGCCAGCGTCCGAGCACTGAGACATTTGCTAGAGTGTCTCGAACCGGTAAGGAGACCATCCCTAGCCTTGACTCATGTGGAAAACCCAATTTCCAATACGACATTACGGATTTGATTGTAAACCCATATATGGCGACATAGTAGGATGGGGTATTATGACGTCTAGGATAGATACATTTACTTTGAAAGTATTTTAAAACTGATTAGACACTAATAATAATATTAAATATTGTTTTATATGTATCAAGCATGTTTTATCATTATAAGGTAAAACTCTATCCTCCGCTTTGCGTTGCATTGTGTGATGGGACTTAAGTCTTATAATGGTTTCATTTTTCTAAAAAGCATTGCATTATTTTAAAAAAAAATTACTTATTTTATGCACTGGCAATCCAATGGAGTAAACTCGTTCCGCGTCAGCGGCGTGGTCCTGTGATTAGCCTTATTATTAGATAAGTTAAGTAAGATTTCTCATACCAGTCCTATGACTGACTCGTAGTTTGTTTCACTTGCAAAGTCGGGTGCCCTTATTTTCCACACGGGAAGTCGAGTGGCTTGTTTTGCAGATATTTATTTATTGAGCAGGATTCTGGATCGAAGCTTAAAGCTGTGTCCAGGGCATTGATAGTCTTCCGCTGTGTTAGCTTAATTCTTCCGCTGCATTGTATTAAATTTATTGTAAATTATCTTTCGCTGTATTATATTCGATGTACTCTGATATTCTGTACTCTGATGTAACATTATTATAATGTTTATAAAAGTCTTCTGTTATTTTCTCTGATGTGTTGTATGCCCAAAGTGAGCATATGCGAGATTCGAACGGTCTTGGTCGATTTAGCGATCGATTAGGTCTGGGCGAAATCCGTGTCATTACAGCTGGTATCAGAACTTTGGTTAACTCAAATCTTTGGGGTACAACTCGTTAGAACTTAACAAAAGACTCATCAGAGGTAGGATTAGAAATATCCTATAAAAGAATACTCATTAGAGATAGGATCAGTAGTATCCTAGAATGAGAAAACTCGTTAGAGATGGGGTTAGAAATGCCCTAGAATGAGTGGAGAGTGACAAGTTATAATTAACGTATTTATGATTATATATATAATCCGATTTTAGAAAATATGATTTTTGAATATATAAAAGTTATATATATTTAAGCTAATCAACTAATTGATTGATGATTGTGTTGTATGATTATTAGTTCAACTAATAAAATTATTGAAACCAATAAAAGAATGAAAATTGAGTTGGTTAGTTAAACAACTTTCAGCCCCATTCCTTTTTTAGGACGAAAAGATTTTAAGTGGGGGAGATTATAACAACCCAGAAATTTAGAACTAATTTAAAATTTTTATTTTTAAGGAAATTTTGTTAGAAAATGCATCAGAATTTAAAATTTTCATTTTTTAAATTAAATTATTGAATTTAAAATGATTTTTATATAAATTTTATGATGTTATTTATGAACGATTTCAAATTTATTTCTAATAAACAATTATTTGTAATTAAATAAGTAGTGATTTATAACAATTGAAATTAGTATCAAATTGTATGTATATTTGTAATGATTAACTTCAAACAATTGATAGTAAAGAAAATAGTAGATTTGTAAGTGATAGCAATTTTTATTTTAATTTGAGTGAAATTAGCAATAATGATTGATTAGATTATTAGCATATTGCATTAGGTTTGAGATTTCTATAGTTTAATTCGAGGGAAGAGTATCAATTAGCTTTTGTAAGTTTTCCCCTTCTTAAAAGAACGAAGGAATTTGAATTGAAAAGCAATACATAGAAACAAAAAAATAAATAAATGTACATGTTTTCTTCGTATTTTACATTGCTTATTTCAAATAAAAGAAAATCATACATTCCTTGTAATTGAACGAAGTCAACATGCTTTGTTTACATTTAATTTATGAAAATCAATTAGAAAATCTTCCAAAGAAAGACATCTTCATCAAATTAGGTATGAAATTCTGCTATAATAAATTGTGTAATTAGGAATACATAAATGTGGATAGAAACAGAAATAAACGCATAATAATTGTGTAATTGAAAAGAGCGGAATCTAAATAAGTTAGGAATAAAAGGGTTAAATTTAATAATTTGGTTGATTAATAAAAAGAAATAAATTAGGAAAGAATTAACTTAGTTAATTTGGTTAAATAAACTTTGTAAGTGCATAATTCACTTTTAAGAAATAAAGTTATAAGAAGACTTAATAAACAGGTCGTTGGAAATGGATGGGTCGATTGAGCCTATTAATTGATAGGGCCAAATAATTAATAGGAAACGAAGAATTGAAATTGTAAATTAAAGATAAATAAATGAGAATTGAATTCTTAAAATGTTACAATAGATTAATGCAAATAATGTGTGTAATTAAAAGGTAGATTTGAATTTGAAATTTTTAATGAATAAGGATAAATGGATTTATGGGAATGAATGTAAATGAATTAATTACTAATTGCAAATCAGTGACTTATTATTAAATGCCATAATATATGCTCATTACTTATTGTAGATAAATGTGCCATTATATGTAACATACAATACATGGATAAACGGTTATTTGTTGAATAAAAGAATGAATTAATTAATTAAGATTATAAATATTTATATAAAGGGCCATTTGTAACCTAACCCTAATTCTAAATGATATAGCCACCACTTCTAAAACCAATGGATTTGTCTTCCGATCTTCCCTTCTCTTTTTCTCTAAAATTATTCAATGATTTTTCAAAATTATAAATACCAAATCTAAGTACTCTTCGAGATCTTTCATATCAACGGTGAAGATCACCTAATTGGTGGTGGATGAGGAGAAATTATGCCTCAAAGGACACGACTTGGTGGCAGTTTCCAGGGTGAGAGGGGCTGTCAAACTCGCCAGGGATGGTGGTAAAGGTCGGAGACGTGGGAGGCTTCATCGTGAGGGGGTTAGATCTTGGAACGGCGGCCTGGTGGTGGTGCGATTTGGAGAGAGAGTGCTTGAGTGTATGGGTTTGTTCAAGGAGCAGTTAAACGAAGAAGGTAACTATCAGGAAATGATTAAGAGAGGATTAAGAAATTAATTAAGTAATTTGAAAGGCAATTATTATTATACTCACACAAGAAACAATTACAATGAGTATAGTTCTAGCTCTATACAATCACTGAAACACTCAAATATGCAGTATTGAGAAAAAAATCATATACAAATTTACAATTGAAGTTCCAAAAAAACTCAATACTACAATTAATAAAAACAATTATCAAGAGTACCCTCAACCATCTCGATAGCAACAACATCAGACCGTAAGTATACCTCAGCTACATCGAACAACATCACTTGAAAAACTTCTAGCATGACTTGCATATCATAACTTCCCAAACATCTTGCATACCATGACTACACTGATTGTATATAACATGTTTACCTAGCATTAATCATTTCAGAACAAAATACTCCTCCTGAAACTACCGAACCGCCAGTAAAACAATCAATACTGAGGATTTTTACTAGTGCGTCTCTTATTAGATTTTGAAATGCTACCAGAAAGTGAAACATCCTCCATATTGTATTCAATTCCTCCATCTAAGTCATCAAAATTCACAGTGGCTTTCTTCTTCTTACCTCGACCTTTGCTACACGCAGAAGTGTTAGCTACTGGCGGCTCCTCATCATCACCATCAGCCCAGAATTTACCAGAAAGTCTATATGAAGATGCCAAACCACTCTGAGATGGACGAGGATGCAAAATCACATGAGCAGGAAGTCTTAAATGAGAATAGGAGAGGCAGAGTTCACATCAGGAAACGTTAAACCTGAACCAGAAACTAGCCTTGACTTTGCGAAGCTAGAAGACTGAATAGACACAGTAGAACTTCTCAACTTACCCTCTGAAACAGACGATGGTGCTTTAGAACTAAACGATGAAGAGCAGGACATTGTTAAAGAGGATCTTGAACTGGATGACAAGTTGACGGAGCTATTCAATCCAGCAGATGAAGAAGATGTAGGTGCAATAGTAGAGCCAAGACCCGAAAATCCAGCAAATGAGTTGCCTGAATTTATATTATCTTCATCAAACAAATTTCCAAAAAGAGGAGCTTCTTCAATATCCACATTTACTGCCTTATCCACATTAACAGATTTTCCATCACCTTGATCAGCACGAACGTTTAAACAAGCTCCATTATCACCAATATTAACCATTCCATCTTTTGCCAGCGCTTCAAATTGATTAACATTTAAATTGCCTGTATCAACACTCTCCACATTCACATTATTATTATTTGCAGTTTTCCTCCTCCAATATTGCTTCTTCTTGTTATTTACAGTGAACCATCTATTCTGATCTACATCCTCATCAAAAACTTGCTTTTGTCTACCAGCTTGAACATGTTCATCCACATGTATTCCTTCCATACCAGACCTATTCTGACTAATATTTTCCATACGATCCTTAGAACTAAAATCGCAATAAGAAGTGTCATGACCAAAAACTTTACATCTCGTGCAAATTAATGGTCTCCAATCATATCTAATCTAAACTGATGGACAATTCTCCCCTAATTCTGGTATATCACTTGAAACTGGTAAATCATAATCTGGGGACAATTCAACCAATGCTTTGGCATAACGAAACCTAGTCATTCTCTAAGTACTATTATAAAAACAGATTAATCTACCTACATGATTAACAAGCCAATTAGTAGCTAATAATGTCCAAAGAATCATCTGAATTCTGTACAGATGTATCCACACTGGAACTTTCTTTATTAGAGATTGAGAACAACCAGTACAAGGATCCCAATGTGTTATGATAAACATTCTTCCTCGGATAAAAATAGGATCAGAATAAAGTATTTTCTCTCTATCTAAATCGCAAGTAAATTTGAAATAGAAATGGAATCCATTTGATTTTATATCTACGTCACCACTTAATTTCCAGAATTTCTTCAAATAATTTGCAACAGAACGAAAAGAAAGAGTACCATTAAGAAAAAACCCACCAAATAGCTATTCCAGTATTTAAGGCCTTCCTCCTTCACTAAATCAGGAATTGAATTACGTAGACCATTTCTTGTAATTTTGAAGTGACGAGGTTGGTAGGCGCCGGCATTCCTAGGCAAAGCTTTGAAGAGGGAAGCATAGTCTGATTTCACAAGCGAGGGAAACGACGATTTCAACGAATGAATACATTGATCCAGATTGGAAGGATCCAAAGGAAAATTCGTTGATCCAAGAATTGCTTCAACGTGATTATCAGAGGGGGGGTTTGCACTAGAAGGATGTGGATCAGGGGGCTTAGAAGGTGAGGGACGCGAAGGAAGAGGGGGAAAAGAAGAATCAAAGGCTAAAGAAGAGGATAAAGAAGAAGAATTCGCAGCTGCCATTGGCAAGGGTTTCTTGTTCAGCAATTGAGTTTTAATTTGCTGGCTTTAATAATTATTAATTAAGTAATTATTAATTTAATTATTTTAGTTAATATAACCAATGTTTAAAATAACATATCTTTCTCAGACGATATCAGAAAATTGCAAACTCAGTCACGTTGGAATCGTAGCTTCGAACTCTACACCATGGAGCAGATCAAAACTGAAACAGAGGCCATATGGATTTTTGATAAAATTAAACATATGTTTAATTTTGTTAAAAATAATCATTTTTTCGATTTCTGAAACCGATCAAGGTGAGATTTCTTTTTAATAATTAAAACTAATTAATATTTATCGTGTTTAGAAATTTTACATATACGCTATAAAATTCAGTTTGTTGTTGTATGCAATTTGATTTGGATTGATTGATGCTGTTGCGGTGATCTGTTGATTTAACAGAATATAATGTAAAATAGAAATTGTAACAAACAAAAATATCATTTTTATTTGTTATGTTGAAATAGAAATTGTAAGAAACAAAAATATCATTTTTATTTGTTATGTTGAAATAGAAATTGTAACAAATAAAAATATCATTTTTGTTTGTTATGTTGAAATAGAAATTGTAACAAACAAAAGTATCATTTTTATTTGTTATGTTGAAATTAGAATTGTAAATAAACAAAAATATCATTTTTATTTGTTATGATAGAAATAGATTTGTATACAAATAAAGATATCATTTTTATGTGCCTGTTAATGTAGGAATTGTAAACAACATAAAAATATAATTTTTATTTGTTATGTTGAATTAGAATTGTCAACAACACAAAAGTATCATTTTATTGGTTATGTTGAATTAGAATTGTCGACAACACAAAAGTATCATTTTTATTTGTTATGTTGAATTAGAATTGTCAACAACACAAAAGTATCATTTCTATTTGTTATGTTGAATTAGAATTGTCAACAACACAAAAGTATCATTTTTATTTGTTATGTTGAATTAGAATTGTCAACAACATAAAAATATCATTTTATTGGTTATGTTGAATTAGAATTGTCGACAACACAAAAGTATCATTTTTATTTGTTATGTTGAATTGGAATTGTTGGCAATACAAAAATAACATTTTTATTTGTCTTGTCGAATTAGAATTGTCAACAACACAAAAATAACATTTTTATTTGTCTTGTTGAATTAGAATTGTCGACAACACAAAAATATCATTTTTATTTGTCTTGTTGAATTAGAATTGTAAACAAATAAAAATATCATTTTTATTTGTTATGTTGAAATTAGAACTGTAAACGAACAAGAATATCATTTTCAATTGTCATATTAAAAATAGATTTGCATACAAATAAAAGAATATCATTTTCAATTGTCATGTTAAAAATAGATATGCATACAAATAAAAGAATATCATTTTCAATTGTCATGTTAAAAATAGATTTGCATACAAATAAAAGAATATCATTTTCATTTGTTATGGTTTAATTAGAACTGTATACAAATAAAAGTAGTCATTTTTATTTGTCATTGTAAATATTGAAATTGTATACAAATAAAAATATTCATTTTTATTTGTCATGTCAAATATTGAAATTTTATACAAATGAAAATATCTTTTTTATTTTTCATGTTTAAAATAGAATTGCTGTCAAATAAAAATTTCCTTTTCATTTATCACTAGAAAACATTGGACATGTTATGCAAGTAAAACTTACTTTTATTTGTCATTAGAAAATATAAACATGTTATGCAAATAATACTTTTTTATATTGTCATTTAAACATTGAAAACATGTCATGTAAATAAATTATCTTTTTATATTGGCGTTAGAACATTGGAAACATGTCATGTAAATATATTATCTTTTTATTTGACATTAGAAACATGTAGAAAAGTCATGCGAGTAAATTATCTTTTTATTTGACATTAGAAACATGTAGAAAAGTTATGCAAGTAAATTATCTTTTTATTTGACATTAGAAACATGTAGAAAAGTTATGCGAGTAAATTATCTTTTTATTTGACATTAGAAACATGTACAAAAGTTATGTGAGTAAAATATCTTTTTATTTGACATTAGAAACATGTAGAAAAGTTATGCGAGTAAATTATCTTTTTATTTGAGATTAGAAACATGTAGAAAAGTTATGCAAGTAAATTATTCTTCTATTTGACGTTGGAAACATGTAGAAATGTTATACAAATAAAACTTCTTTTTATTTGTCATAAGAGACATGTAGAAAATGTTATACAAATAAAACTTCTTTTATTTGTTATTAGAAAACATTGGAAATGTATGAAAACAAAATCATAAAATATCTCTTTTTATTTGTCATTAGAAACATTTAAATTGTTATGCAAAATAAAACATTCTTTTTTTTTTGGCATGTTAAGCATGTTAGTGGAATCGTCGAATGATTAATATATATATATATATATATATATATATATATATATATATATATATTAAAATTAAACGAATTGTGCACGGTAGTTCGTATTTCGGAATCATAACTTTAAACGATTATGTCAAAAGTTCCAACCGTCGAATTTTCCCAAAACTGAAACTGTTAGGTTTGCTTTGGGAAGATATTTCCAATGATATTAATTTTGTTAAAATACAACGGTTAGATTTCGAGAAATGTGCAAATCAAATTTGGATTAAAAAACAGCGCCAAAGCCGCCTATTGACCTGAAGCGTCGTTAAATTAAATTGGATTACTTTTGTATAAATAAAAATAGCGATAAATCGTTATAAAATAATATTAATGATATGAAATGATTTAAATTATATATTCGAGGATTATTTGAAAAGGCCGAGTTAAATCTCATTTCAAATAATTATACGACGATTTAAATCGAAGATATTGAAGACGGTGATTGAAGACCGGTGATTTTCACATCGAATGGACGACTACTGATGCCCGGCATTGGGTAGCTCCCAATAAAGGGTTACAGTGGTAGTTGTCCAGACGAACTTGTTGATTGCCTGGATATGCGAGAACCTCTCTTCCGTATTGGACATACGGGACGAGGAATAAGGTGTCTCCGGTTTCGTTCAGACCCAGAACGGACTTGTAAATGGATGTGTGTCTGACATTGAATTTCATTATGTGTGAATTGATTTCTATTTAATATATATCTATTTAGTGGCGAAGAATATTCTATTGCTTAGCACCCTTCTCTGAGACGTATGAGCTTAGAGGTTATATATTGATAATTATCAATCGCACGGTGTTGATTGTCGATGTGGCATACCAAGGTGCAAATGATCAAGGCTTTTGTTGAAAAACAGAGCCTTGTGGTTGATGATCAAAGCATAGCCTGTTTAGGCATAGCTTTGTGTATAGCGTTAGTTCGCGAGCCTCACACCTTGGTAAGAGTCAGAAACGGGATAAGGGAACACAGGGAGTGTACATGTTTCTTTCTAGCTAAAAGTGGTGTCATGGTATGGAGCCCAGACATTTGTAGTTATGTGGATGATAGAATTCGAGGCCTCGATATATTGGACGCTACTGGCCAAGTGATAGGTCCAATAGGACCGGAAAACGTGTGTTCAGGCATAACTAATCCATTAAAATATTTGTGGACCGGGCTTGCAGGATCCAAGGGTTCGTCAGCGTCCGAGCCCTGAGACATTTGCTAGAGTGTCTCAAATCGGTAAGGAGACCATCCCTAGCATTGATCATGAGGGAAACCCAATTTCCAATGCGACATTACGGATTTGATTGTAAACCTATATATGGTGACATAGTAGGATGGGGTACTATGCCGTCTAGGAATGATACATTTACTTTGAAAGTATTTTAAAATTGATTAGACCCTACTAATAATATTAAATATTGTTTTATACGTATCAAGCATGTTTGATCATTATAAGTTAAAACTTTATCCTCTGGTTTGCGTTGCATTGTGTGATGGGACTTGAGTCTTATAATGATTTCATTTTTTCTAAAAAGTATTGCATTGTTTTAAAAGATTTACTTATTTTATGCACTGGCAATCCAATGGAGTAAACCCGTTTCGTGTTAGCGGCGTGGTCCTGTGACTAGCCTTATTATTAGATACGTTAAGTAAGATTTCCCATACCAGTCCCATGATTGACTCGTAGTTTGTTTCACTTGCAAACTCGGGTGCCCTTATTTTCCAAATGGGCAGTCTAGTGGCTTGTTTTGCTAATATTTATTTATTGAGCAGGATTCTGGATCGAAGCTTAAAGCTGTGCCCAGAGCATTGATAGTCTTCCTCTGTGTTAGTTTAATTCTTCCGCTGTATTGTATTAAATTTATTGTAAATTACCTTCCGATGTATAATATTCGATGTACTTTGATATTCTGTACTCTGGTGTAACATTATTATAATGTTTATAAAAGTCTTCTGTTATTTGTTCTGATGTGTTGTATGCCCAAAGTTAGCATATGATGGATTTGAACGGTCTTGATCGATTTAGCGATCAATTAGGTCTGGGCGAAATCCGTGTCGTTACAAGACAAGTTGGGATGAAGTGTATGACGGTTATAGTTCGTGTGCTCGACAAAAAGGTACATGTTTAAATTCCATATGAGTTTCTATGCGCCGAATCAGTAATCCACTTGGCTTTTTGATTTTCCTTTTTAATGGAAAGGGCCTAGAGAGGCGAGTTGAGGTTTGAGCGTTTGACTGGTACAAAGGAGGTGCTGGCGAAATTTTCCGGAAATTTAAGGAGTTAGAATATTTTAAAGATTTTGATATTAGAAGTCAATATAACAATATATATAGAATTGATAAAGAAATGAACTTAAAATAGAATATTATAAACAAAAAGGAAATCGATAATTTGGTAATAGAAAAAGAAATGTATATATATTTTAAAAATGAATAATTGGCTTCATATGATATTGGTTATTCGGGAATAATGGTCTTGTCTAATTTGAAGTTAAGGATGTTTTCCGTCAAGGTATGAGAGGTAATTATACCCCATATTGATTGATTTCATTATTAATCGATAAATAGGATGATTCATTCTCGAATATAAATGTTTAAAGAGTTTAGTTGAATGCAGTATTTTGGGTTGTTGTAGCGATGTTTTACACAACATTCGTTTTAACCCGATAAGTGGAGTTTTGAAAAAATAGTAATAAATATTTCCTAAGTTTAAAAATGAATGGTCGTGAAAGCGATAAGCAAGTGGAATGTTCTCCAATTATAAATAGAAGATATTTTCTAAGTATTGAAAACAAAACAACGCGATGTATGGAAATGTTTTTTTCAAATAGCGTAAGAGGCCAACACGATTATTGAAAATATTTGGTTAATAAATATTGATAAGGAAATGGAGAAGTGATTTAATTAATAAAATATTAATTAAGGGCCCAGTGATTGTTTGATCCTTTGGGTGATTGTTTGTTTTTCTTCGATAGTTAAATGATCGACTATCGAAGTATTTGCCCATATTGTTGTCAATATGGAGAGACCAGTTGGATTATTATCCGAGAACCACTCCGTATTGGTAGCAGCATTGCGAATCAGATTATATGAAGATAATCAAAGACGGAGTAAAGTGCAAGGGCTTTTTCTATTAATCATAGGTAGAAATGACCTAAGATGGATTAATGAAAATTGTGCCTTCGGTTTCGTTCAATCCCGGAACGAACGTGTATGAACGAGTGTCTGACGGAGTATTTCCAATGATTGCATATGTTGGTCTGTATAAATATATATGGTGGTGGAGAATTTATTCTCTTAGCATAATATCCAGAGTATATTTGTGCAAAAAAAAATTAACGGATCTTACAATGTGGCATTTAAAGTAATTATGTTGTAAATGAATGGTAAGTAATCGTAGCCTTAGGCCTCAACAACCAGGAAATGATAAAAATCAGGCCGGCAGTGTGGCTACGTGGGTAGCTCCCAATTAGGGTGTATTATCACCTATCTAAAGAAATTTATTTCATTTTTTAATTCTATTCGATGTTGTTCCATCCAGGAAAATGGTTGCTGATGCCAACCATTGGTGATATACATTCGATACACTCAAGCGAAAAGATTGGTTGGTCATGTGTGGCTGGGTTACAAGACGTTCTTGTTGAACCAAGTGTATTCCT
The DNA here is from genome assembly GCA_030737875.1 of Allium sativum. Classification (NCBI taxonomy): domain Eukaryota; kingdom Viridiplantae; phylum Streptophyta; class Magnoliopsida; order Asparagales; family Amaryllidaceae; genus Allium; species Allium sativum. The sequence continues at coordinate 1,022,729,218 of CM060909.1, forward strand.
CTCTAGAGATACACTATCAGAAGGTGGTTCCATACCTTGTCATAGTTGGAAATTCATTGCGCAATAAATGCTTGCGGTTTTGATATAAAATATGTGGAGCGTGAGATGAAAACGTTCCACTAGATTGTCATTTATTTGATTTAGACATTATTATAATATCAAAAGAGTTTTGATATAAAGATTATCATTTCTTTCAAAAGGATACTGAAGGTTAAATCAAGTGTTCTTGATTCTCATAAGGGGAAAACCCGTTCCATGTTATACGGCGTGGTCTTATGAGATATCGTTTATTTTCTCAAACTATTTTAAATTGTTTACTCATACTAGTCCCATGACTGACCCAGTGTTTATTTTGTTTTGTTTTACCTAAACTCTTGGTTGCCCAAATTTGTATGGGTAGTCAAGTAGTTTAGGATTTTACAGATTTATCTAAAGGAGCTTGGAGCAGGAGGCTTCAGCATTATATAGCGATTATTTATTTCCATTGTGCTGTAAGTGTTGTACTCTGATAATTGTATGTTATACAGTTAAAATTTTGTATTTCAAAAAGTTATGATATGTTATATTTTGTTCTGTTGCGATGTGAGATTATATGTTGTTATTTCTGTTCTACTTCTACCTTTTCCTTCTTTATTCAATAATGATTCATATTTCTGTGCAATTTGGGTTGGATGTGTAGTGTATTTAGTCAACTCAGATAGTATGGAAATTCGGTCCACTACATGAATAGAACATAACAAGTTGATTAGTAATTATAGGATGTCTTAAGGAAGAAATTAAGAAGTAAAATTGAGAAATGGTTGACATTGAAAGGTTATACAAAAGTGTATAAGGATTGAGAAAAAGGAAATTTTGAAAAGATGTTTCCAGAGTGGTTATTGTATTAATGAAGAGAGGTTAAAGGTAATTTTAAAATGAAACCTGTGTATTTTGTATGGAAACGATAGAGAGATATAGTGTAACAACCCAGAAAATCGGAACCAATTTAAAATTTTTATTTTGGCAATTTTAATGAATTTTGAATATTTAAAATGATTTATTTTAAATAATAACGATTAGAAATTTATTTTGAATAGAATTAGAATGTATAAATTTATTTAAATCGAAGTTAGAATATAAATATTTATTTTAATTATAAAAGGAATTGGAAATGGCGCGATAGTTTGAAAATTCGATTTCAAATATTAAATGAATGTACAAGATTCAAAATAAACCAGATTTTGGTAAAACCAGAAATATTTGAATCTATTTGAAAATATCTTTCCAACGAATCTTAAAATCCAGATTTCATAGTTGGAATAAAAAGTTATGTCCAGCTGAAAATTCAGAATAGTCGCTATGGAATTTATAAAATATATAGCCCTTAAAAATAGAGATTTTGCAAACGACCTCCATTTTCGACGAGACCACTTTTGTTAGATTTGGAATGTCAAATTATTGCTAAATTCCAATTTTCATAATTTTTGGAATCGATATGTGAACGTGGCGGATTTAAACGTGTTTGGTCAATTCAGTTTGAATTTAATCGACTAAAAATTTACTGTTTTTCAAACGCTCTCCAAATTCGATGAAATTAGTTTCGTTAGGACCGTATCGTCAAAACATAGCTAGATTTATTTTTCGGAGATTTTTAGAGTCAGTATGTGGCCCCGGTTAATTAAAATGTGCATTTAAATTTATAATATAATTACTTATATTTTAAAATTAATGAAAACTGATCGTAACAGTCGAATTGGTTTACGGGACATATCCTATTGTGTTTGGAATGTGGGTACTTAGCTAGGGATGACGGTCGTTGAGTCTCGTTTGGAGGTCGAATAAAAAGTCAACTTTTTTTGGGAAATTATTAAATATAATAAAATTTTATATATAATCCCCTCCCCTTTTACTCTATCCCCGTTCATTTTAGGAAAAAAAGGAATGCTCGATCGTGCCCTAGTTTGGACGCCGCCACCTCCGTCGACGCCCCTACCCACCGCAGCGTCGATCGCCAGACCTCCCCCTCCCCTCAGCCGCTGACTCCGCTACCCTCCTATCATTGCTCGCTACGCTCTCCTCCAATTTGAAGACCTCCAACCCGATAGCCCCGACCCCGCCACTAGCGACCTCCCCTCGCCATCATGCCTTCTCCCCCGGCCTACAGATCTTCAGCACCCCCACCTCCAACAAAACTTCAATTTTTAAATAGGAAACGTGCGTTTTATTGATTTTGTTTAATTTTATTTTATAAAAATCTGATTTATAAATAATAGAAAGTTTGAATTTTTAAAATAAAAAGAATAGATTTTTCAAAATAGAAAGTTTGAATTTTTAAAATAAAAAGAATAGATTTTTCAAAGAAGAAAGTTTGAATTTTTAAAATAAAAAGATTAGATTTTTCAAAATAGAAAGTTTGAATTTTTAAAATAGAAAAGAATAGATTTTTCAAAATAGAAAGTTTGAATTTTTAAAATGAAAAGAATAGACTTTTCATAATAGAAAGTTTGTATTTTTTAAATAGAAATTTTAGATTTTTATTATATGAAAGATTATATTTTTTATATTATGAAAAGATCATATTTTTATATATGAAAAGGTCATATTTTTATATATGAAAAGATTATATTTTTATATATGAAAAGATTAGGTTTTTATATTTGAAAAGATAAGATAATTTATATAATGAAGTAGCGAATATAAAAATAAAATATTTATAATGAAGTAGCGAATATAAAATTTTGATTTTTATAATGAAGTAGCGATATAAAAATATAAATGTCGTTGATTTAAAATATGATTTTTAATGTATAAACATCATAATAAAAATGTGATTTTTACTACGAACAGCGTGAAAAAGGATTGCGTTGACATTAAGGGAAAATCTGAACTGTTCGGAAATTCACAAAATAAAACTGGAGGAGTGGATCCTAAAGGTGAGAACTTCTAACTTTATTTTATTTTCTAGTTAAATATATATACTAGAATGCAGATGATGCTTAGTAGCACCCGACATCTTTGTTCGAAACCATGTTTGTTTGGTTGATTGGCTTAGTTTTTTGGATTTGGTTTGGGAAATGAATTGAATTGATAGAATTTGGTTTGTACATGGCGCGATCCATTATTAGGCGAGGGATAAGGCTAGACCTTATTCCCGTTCTAGTAGCGCGCCTTATGCTGCCGAAATTTTCTAGAAATATTAGAATAATGAAAATATAACTTTTATTGTATAAATGAACTGTGTAAAATATTCATGAGTTGAAATAAATATTTTATAGTTAAAAATATAATTTTTAACGTGTATATGAATAAAATAAATATTCATTTACAAATCGGACGATTTGTTTATGTACACACATTTGACTGATATTGATTGGGATGATATATTTTACACATCGCCCAACTGCACAAATAATAATCAGTATTTGTTGTATGAAAACCCCACATGGGTATTGGGATGATATTGGACATACACTAATCCCAATATTTAGTTGTATATCAATCGATGTGTTGACAAACTATTGTAAGCGTTAATTATTTATATTTAACGCTTATGCAATTGTGTAATGCACTCTGGATGATGACTGACTGTGTTTGATTATTGTTGTGTACATGTGTGTATGAAATCCATGTAAATAAAATTATATGGTAATTGGCTGTGTCCGATTCCAATTCGGAAAGAATGAATATTTTAAATTAACGAATGTTTTATATTGACGAATATAGAATATTTTAAAATAACTAATATTTTAAAATAATATTCAGTAATGGAGCAAAATATGATTTTGATGTCCGATTGGGCATGGACACGAAAATATTGAAATATATGAAGCCGTGTTGATTAGATTAACGCCATTTTGGAGTGAACGATATTTATATCGATTTTATTCTTTTTTATAATGAATATCGAAAAGGGAGCGATTTCAAAACCTAATGTTTTGAAAATATTATCATTTATATATCAATGATATGGAATATTCAATTTTGATTTAAAATTGAATATGAAGTTGAAATCGTTCTAAAAACGAATTTAAAACGATTTATTAAATGGGTTTTAAATGAAAATCGACGAAATATATATAATATATATATTATATATATTTAATGGCCCAAATAGAACGCGCCGCGGCAGTTCACGAATTTCGACCATTGACTTCGAATGGACATTAGGGGAGATCCGACCGTCGGATTCTCCTAAAACTGGAACCGTTGAGTTCGTATCGAAAAGAGCTTTCCAACGAATACAAGAGATTTGAAATCTAACGGTTGCATTTGGAATTATGTTCAAATCAAATTTGGAAAACGTCGTTGTAAGTGCAGTTCGATGACCGTTTATGGAAATCGACTATACGTGCCTTGATAAAATTATTAAAAATATCAATAATTTGCATAAAATCATAATAAATGATTTGGATAGAATTGGGATGAAAAAATCCATATTTGGAAAGATAAAAACATATTTTTATCGAAATGAAATAGTTATGAACTAGAATTATAAATCCAATATATTTAAATAAATAAATTGTATTTGAAATGGTTTTAAAAATAACCAGAATTTCCAATATATGAATTAGAATGGATTTGAATCGAAATTAACATCGGAATATTTCGATATTGGATTCCGTGATTATATGGATATTGTGGAGGAATTTGGAAGATATATATATATATCGTTATTCCCAATATGATATTTGTTGATTTCAGAATTTGATATTGAATATAAGCCGATATAATTTCTATTCAGAGCCTTGTATTTAATATCGAATTGAATTTTGGGTTTGTCGTGAATAGTGTCTTCATTAACACTGTTCTTGAGCCCAGCTGAGAAAAGAATAAATCTTCTAATTAAGATTTAGTGAAGTTTTCCAATTAATTAATATTTAATTGGAATAGAATAAACGAATTGGATTTTGGGTTTGTCATGAAGGTGTCTTAAATAATACTGTTCTTAAACCACGAGTGAAAAGAATAAATCTTTTAATTAAGATTATTAGTGTTTCAAGTTAATTAACATTTAACTAGAATAAAATGGAATGTGAATCGGGTTTAATGTGAACCATGTTTTTAACGGCATTCGTTCTTTAACCCGATTTACAGTGAAATATGATTTGGAATTTATAAATCTTTTTATTTAGATTTAATGGAAAATTTCAAAAGTAAAGTTTTCCAATTTAATATATTAAATTGGAATTGAATGGAATTCGATTTGGTAATAATCGAAATGAGCTTCTATGGAGGAAGACTGTTAATATATATGGAATTTAAAAGGCTTTATCGTTATTCCATTTATATTATCAGTCGGATATGGAAATTGATATCGATTATATATATTGATCTGTTTTCTGTGAAGATTCCATGATTAATGGAAAGTGATTTTGGGTTTATCGTGAATTTTGTTTTAAATGACATTAGTTCTTTAACCTGGTTAAAGATAGGATTACATGTCTATCATTGTATTTCGAACTGTATGGTTGATCTCTGCTAAATATACTTCTGTTTGGTGGCGGACACTACAACAAAACAGGGCTTTAATAGCGTTTGAAAAACGCTATTATATCCTAACATAGCGTTTCAGAGAATGCCATGTAACGACATGCTATGTTAGGCCTTCTACTTTAAATAGCGGAATTAAAAACGCTATGAAAAATGAATTTTGCATAGCGTTTTTGTTTGCTATCAAACAAAAACACTATACAATATATTATTTGATACATGCTTTTTATAGCGTTTATATGTTTGATCCTATAGCGTTTTCTATGATATTTGTTCCTATAGCGTTTTTGTTCAATAGCATTTTCGAAACGCTATCTTATGTATTATTAATTTATAAATTTTATTTATCGTCATTTCAGCTTTTTTCCATGTATAAACACATTAAAGATAACACTGCTTATATGGATATAAGTATAACATTTTTTTACAAATAACGAATACATAAATTACTACATAATAATTCATGTATATCATTCAAACAACTTTTCGTATATCCATACTTGATATTTCATGCACATCATTCAAATAAATTCTCACATATTCAAACTAAATACAAATGGTTTTATCAACTGTTCTGTATCCTCATTTAATATACTATATATAATGTCACATATTTTCATCAACAAGTTACTTACAGAACAGACAAACGAGTGATTTAAACTTGTTTGGCTTCTGATATCTTCTCCTTAACTACAACAATAGCGGTCCTGCTAACGTTAAATAAAACTGTCAAGATGTTAGTAAATTTTATGTCCTATATTTGACATAGTAAAAGAAACAAAAGGAAAAAAGAAAAAGTGCAGCTATGACAAAAAATATAATGCACTTAGCGATCCAAACAAGCCCGAGTGATTCCAAAAGTGCAGCTATGACAAAATCACCAAATTTTTCTTCCTATATGACCAATGAATTTGGATTTTCCATGGAGTGACCCAGTTCGAATTAAGTACAGCAAATTCCGAACTTCCGAAACTGAATTTGGTAAATACGCGACTTTGATACCACTGGAACCACTATTGATCCCATCTCCTAACCAGTCACTTGTCCCATCCAAAACCCCATTCATTAAGCCAAGCGTTAACCTTTCGTTTATGAAAATCCGAAGCCAAATGATAGATCGCGATAAGGGACATTCCATCCTCAAAGAAAGCACTACCCCTGCTTCTTGTTCTATGTTTGATGAGATCCTCAAATAAAGCAACTTCTTGTTCTATGCATGCACAAGTTTTTCGAAGTTGGGTATTGCCTAACTTTTTTTTTTAAAACACAACTTGCATTCGCATACCATAATTAGCAAATGATAGAGAAGAAGACTTACTTAGTCAATAATGTGCACACTTATCTGCCTCCATTATTTCTTTGTTCTCTGATCAAACATAAAGTTCAACCTGCAAAAATAATTCATATTAGATTGAAATATTTGAAACTCTAAAAAAAATCAAACATCACTGAGAATTCAGAAAGATTGATGGGTGGTATGCTATGATTGGTATTTCGGATTCAGGTAAAATAAAAAGCTATAAGGCAGAAGGAATGTGTATCTAAAATTTAAAAGCAATAAGGCACTAGGAATGTCGTTTAATTCTAGTAAAAATCAGGAGAATTTAATTTTTGAAATTTCAAGACAGTAAAAACCCATTTACAGACATTTTGGAATTTCTCTCAACACACCTGACGAAAAATGCTGAAACCATTTAAAACAAACTAGACTCTGAACAAATATTTCACTAGGTGATGGCTTTTCCAAACTCTATACTAATAGAGAGATATTGATTGTTTGGGGTTATGGGATCATTTTTTTTAAGCGTAGTATGGTTTATGTTGCTTACTAAAATTGCATATAACTCCAAGCTTGACTAAACATTGAGAATCCTATCCCTAAAAATGCTAAAGGTGATTTCCTGTAACTCTATGATTGACAGTTTAGGCCAAAACATTATGGCTTTAGAGATAATTTTTTTTGAAGGTGAGATGAACACGATTTTGTAACAAAACATAGAGCAGGTGGTTGGAAAGCAAGAAGGGAACTTTTAGTACATGCACTTCTGTCTTATTTGATTTTACAGTAAAGAATTTCAATTTAACGAAAAGAACAACCAATTTATAATCCCAAACAACAGTTGAAACAAGAAAATCAAATACCATTTTGCAACCATGATAATCAAAACAAATATTATTTCCATAAAATTATAAATGAAGTTTGAAATGCTTCACTGTTATTAGTGCTTTATGCATCCAAGGTGTTCTAGCCACTGTGACATCCTATATCCATGCACCTACCATCCAACAAGTTCGCTTCAGCATTATATTTCTGCATTAAATTTGATATGTGCCTGAGAAGCCTTATGATAAATCAATGAAACAGGCAAAATTTCAAAAAGAGTAGACCAGCACATCAAACTTTCTTAGCAGCTTCATGTAATTTGCTAAGTAGATAATTGTGGTTTGTTGCATCTGTAAGCTGAAGATCCAATATAACAAGTATAAAGAACAAACTCTGATACACCCCTATGTGAAAACATCTACTACATACCTATATTTACTGGCACGTAATACAGTAAGGTTTTTGCACATCATGAAGTTTACAGTGACAGCAACAAATATGTGCATATGCAAAGAGAAATTCAGCTTGATGAATCTTCATAAACGGGGAGCAGACTCTAAATACTAAAGTTATAGAAAATCCACTTTTTATTTTGATAGGCGAACTCAAAGCACTTAAATCTAGGAACGGATCAAAAGAAAGCATGCAGCAGCTGCGTGAAGGAATATATAGTGAAGTTGACTACTTTATAAGCAATTGTTTCAAAATCCACACGACAAGGACTTAATCACTCAATATAGGCCAGAAAATCCGAGAACTTATCTAACCTATTAAACAAAGCTGTTCTTGAAAACGTTGGGAGAATGAAAATCGATTGGTTAAATCAAGGTGATAGGACTTATAATTTTCTTTATAGCAAAATGTCCATTCAAAAATATAAACAGGTGGATATAATTTTTTGGTTGTAGATGGTAATTTTAAGTCAGCATCACAATCTATTGCAAATTAAGCAATCCCCTTTTTTTCATCCTCATTTAACATGCCTAATGTGTAATCAGTTTTCAGATATCGTTTGTAAGAAAATCTAACAGAAAATGCTAGAAAAGAGTTCCAAAGACTAGTTCTAATGGAGGAAGCCAAAGCTGCCATGTTTCAACTAGAAAATTCAGTACCTTAGGGGCAGATAGTCAAAAAAAAAAAACTGGGAAGATGGGTGGTATGCAATGATTGGTATTTCGGATTCGAGTAAAATTATAAGCAATAAGGCATTAGGAATGTGTATTTAAAATTAAAATTCTTTCCTGACTGTGATGGACGGTGGCTGCATGTAGCAGCTGCTTGTTATGCTGCATTTGACAACACAACCTGTGCTGCTGTAGACAGCGATGGCATCATGAGGGACAGAGCTTTGTGTCGAAACAACATGCACGATTGAATTATAGGCACTGGAAGGAAAAGCCTGCTTCTAAGCAGGGATTCCCACAGCAAGCAGCTCAGAAGAAGGAACCAGATTATCGGAAGCGACAGCAGCAACTTCAACGCGAGGCGCAGCAGCACAAACGCTGGCAAGGATGGGCTGTTATATTGAAATGAAATGAAACACAACAGCAACACAAACGCAGCAGCACAAATGCCATAGCAGCTTCCACTGAAATGAAATGGAATGGTACATGTATGACACAAAAAAAAAGAGTAATTGAAAAAAAAATACTGAATGTGCTTTGCAAATCGAAAGTTATCTCATTGCTGTCTACGATGAACTTCAGACCATCTTCCACCACACCAGTCACTTTTCTTTAATCAATATAAAGATAAAATGGAAAATCCATGAGGATAGGCCGCATAAACATTCATTATATCTTGAAGGGATTCAAAGAATGCATTCAACTGGGGATATTAGCTGAAACACTGTAGCCCCATTTTAATTTGGTGAAGTAATATAAATAGCACTTGATAGCAACATATATGTAAACTTTGAATATAGTAAAAATAAATATTGTTTGAATCCTAATACTTCGGATACACTGAAACAAAGTAACAAATTCACTGTACCATAAATTTCATGGAGTATCTGAATACTTCTGACATTGTAGTAGTGATATTATAAAGATAAAATAAAATATTGCAAACCTGCTAGCATACTGAACAAAACCACATCGCTTTCCTGCTGGTATTTTATATCAACCAATGCTCCATAAGTGCTGAAAAGCCAGCGCAATTCTTCCTCGGGAATTCTCTCATCCAAGCCACCAACAAAAATCTGAAATCAAAAGTTGAGTATGTGAGAATAGCTAACCGCGATTTATTACTTGATATAAAAAAGTACAGACTGTAGTATTATAAGGACCGAGGTCCTTCATACTCTGGTAAGAAGCTGCATATTGAAAAAGCAATCAGATGGACACTCATTTTAAGCATTCGAGAATTCTCAAAATTTGTTAACTGTAGATACTAGATATTGTATTATTTCAATGTTAGACGTGCAGAGAGAGAAGGAGAGAGAGAGAGAGATATGTGTGCGTGGTCTAGAAGACTAGATATACACAAGCAAGCAAAATTGTTTAAAATACAAGTGAATGAACAAATACAGAATTTGTGCACTTGTTCCCATGGGAAAACGACTATCAAAAATTGTAGAACTTAATTCAAATTAGATCTCAAATTTCTTGTTAAAACTGACGAATCAAGAAAACCACTCAATTATTTTTTAAGCATCAAATACAGGGAGCAAAAATAAATTATCTTTTAAACCTGTTTCCTTGGAAGAATGACCACTACATGATTAGAGAATTATGTTCAAATAATACTATTCATTAGGGATTCATCAATACAAGCATACTACATTAATAAAATTTTAATAGCTTAAGAGATGGATCGAGTATATAACATATATCATCATCAGCATACATGGGATTACTTCTATGTTCGGATAATGCAAATTGTTCCTTCTGTTCCCTTAAAAGATGATATCTTGGTCATAATTGACAGAATTTCTAACGTCTTCCTAATCACAATGTTATGATTTCTAAAGTTAATGTGCAAATAAGATTTGTCTCGACCAAGATATCGCTAACGGATATTAAGAATGATAACTATACACAAGACGTAAGAATGAGCAGATAGAATTAACTGCCTCAAAATAAATAAAATATGTGAACAAAAGTTAGAAAAAGTATGAAAAAACTGAGAGTAAAAAAGTTATTATAACACAGGTTTTGATAGTAAAAGAAGTGTTAGCTTGTGTTGCCTATATTTGTTAGAAATTAAACAGTGAGTATAACACAGGTTTTGACAGTTCATCATTTACACCGTAGGTTTTGATAGTTCTTCACAAAATGGAGAGAAACCTTGCTTAATTACTATTATTACCCTACATAAGCCAAACTACGCATTTCAAAATGAATGTGTGAACAACCAAGTGAGTATATAAACAAAAGCTGCTAAGTTGTTTAACCCTGAGGCAGTTAATTAAACGGAATTCCTAAATTAAACGGTTGTTATTCGCTGCTGAATTTTCCATTGTATAAAATGAACATATATTTTTTATCCGTACCAATTAAAATATTAAAATCGACTTAAGTTTCATTTTATCATTCTTATCTGCAAAAAAATATAGCTGCAAAACTCATAAAGTAACCTCTAAGGTAAAAGTTAAATGGTAAATGAAATTTACTTAAATCTAAATTACAAGCTAAAAATTAAGATAAAGTTGTCAGAATAAAAATATAGCTGCAAAACTCATAAAGTAACCCTAGTTGAACATAAAAATATAACAGAATTGTATTTCCTCCTTTATCTGCTGCAAAACCACAATGCAGAGGCGGCCAAATGAAACCTGTTAACTCATTTCTTACTTATTATAATTCTAAGTTAACTGAGCAAGTAGAAAAAACATGCACCTGATGAATGTCCCCACATGAAGTGAGAAAGAAAAAGAAGGGCTTTAGTTCTAATGTCTAAAATACACCATGTATCATATTAATTTTTTGAAAATAAAAAGGGTTAAGTCAGCACGTAAAATCAATGCTTATTTAAACATACGATATGATTTTCTTGCAGCAGAGGTTGCAGTCCCAGTTAGTTGACTGGTGTAGTTGGAGATTGCTACTGCTATGCAAACTTCATCCGGGCAATCTCCTACATTCACGTATAAATAATGCAAAAAAAAACTTTAGTTAACTTGTAAACTGGTTCTTACGAAGTTCAGGTTTACGCATGGGTAAATGAAGTAAAAGTTAATGAACTGAGTTTGGTTATTGTAACTGAAAACTCTGGGGGCATTGATGAAGTGAAGAGGAGAAGACTGTCAGTATCTGAATTTAACTCAAAAAACAAGTTGGAAGTTTGTTTTTTTAACTACAAGTTTATGGTGTAATGTTAGACAACTAATCTTTATATCATAGGGTAACTTAGCTAGAAAACTAGAAACTGCTTACAAGGATAATTATAGGATAAATACTTTGGCAAAAGCACAAAGGGTGATTCCTCTAAAACAACACTAATGTTAAAGTGGCCAAAGCCATATATTTCTAGAATAAGACTCATTTCAGTAGCATAGAATGTGGCAAACACAATCAAAATCCCACTGAATAAAAAACCTTGCACCAACATTATAGTACTGCAGAAAAATACTGAATAAAAAGCTTGATCTAACCATCGTTACATAACATTAATATCGTATGAGCAGGCACTAAAAGCATGCACAATATTTCCCCAAATCCATATAAAGAGACAGAAAAAATAAATTAACCATAAGTAGATGAAATACTAATCTGAAGGGAACATACTACAATGTGATACATTTCACGAAGAAGCTCTTAACAATAACAGACCTGAGCTGAGAATAAGAACCCTTAACACAATAGAGATGAGGCATTACAAAGCCACTCCATAAATGAGAAGTGAAGAAATTGGCAACACTTAAGGATTCAGAAGCTAGGCAGTGACTGCTTGATAGTCCTTTAAAGCTCCAAAGTAACCACAAATCAGAAGAGTCCTAATTTCGGGGCAATCACTGAAGCAACCAAAAGCAATACTGAAGCTTAGCATACAGATATGGGAGATAGGCTCCTGACAAAAGCGAGAAAGAGCAGACTTTAATTCTGAAACAGGGACCACTATAGAGAGTATGTGTATGTTTTCACTGAAGATACATGATTCCAGTTATCATTCCAACTAGATGAGATGCTCCATTCTTAAAACAATGACATGGATACAACAAACCATAACAGATACAACTTAAAATAGGTGGTATTGATGAAGTGAAGAGGAGAAGACCATCTTCTATAATTATTTTTTGCGTGCATTTGTTTATAAATCTCTGCAGCCGCACTTGCAGTTGCTTTACATTCAAGTCACATATCAATAAACAGCACGGAGCTTCCAACTTGCTTACATTTGTTAACAGAGAATCATTCTAGCCTTTTCAGAAAAATTGTCCTACTTGCTAGATCACTGTTCACTACTCAGTTATTAACCTTATCAGTTGTGGAATGGTTGTCCAATTCTTTGATATGAAACAAAAATAACCAAGAACTAGAGTACTTATAATTCAGCATTATAGTTTGAAATTTGATGTACGTACTTTCTAGATTTATTGTATTTCTCGTTTCTTGCACATGCCAAATTAATTATATTTTACCAAAACGAAAATAAAAACACATGTTATTAACACTCCCCACAAAAAAAACAAATCGCATGAATAAGTGAAACTGAACCAATAAACTAATAAATTGCGAATTCGAACTAAACCAAAAAAACAAATCGTGAATTCAAACTAAACCAAAAAAACAAATTGCAAATTCAAAATCGCAAATTTTTGATTCAACGAATCAATAAATTGGTGAAAAATATACAAGAAAGACAGTAGTACCTTTCATGGTCGTTCAAATTAGGGAGCTCAAGGACTGGCTGCTGATGACGAGAGGATTTGATGATTGCAGGTTTGGGATTATGCGATCCAATGTTAAGATTAGGGGTTTTAAAATCTTGTCTCTTGTGGAGGCGATAAAGAGGAAAATAATAAAAAAGGGTGTTCTCTGAAGGAAGGGGCAAAAGCACGGATTTCTATTTCTCGCGCTAAATTATTTTAGCTCCCGCCTTCTGTATAGCGTTCGTACGCAAGATTTCCTTTCTCAAATAGCGTTGGGTATCATCTGATCTGGAGAATTTGAAGAGAATTAGGTAAAACGCTATTAACTATTGCTATCAAAGCCTCATTTTCTTGTAGTGGGAGAATTTATTCTCTTGCTTAACACCCTTCTCTAAGACGTACGAGCTTAGAGGTTATATATCGACAGAAATCAATAGTACGGTGTTGATTGTCGATGTGACATGTTTGTGTTTCCAAAGTTAAATAATCATTAACATTGATTTTTGGGAAGATTAAAACTAAGTGGAGTTTTAATGAATCTTTAATTATACTGAAAAGAGAATGTGATAATTTAAACTATCAAATTCGGGAAATGATCGAGAATGGAGTAGCACAAGTTTTGCTCCAAGCGATAGTTAAATATTTAATTAGATTTGAACGTGAAATGGTAATCAAATTCACCGATAACATTGTGGTGTTAGATATGTAGTATGACCAGTTTTGCTCAACGTACTGAATAGGTTGGAATTGGGAAATTAAACAAATGATTACTTCGGTAAGGTGCGCTAATCCTGACTTGTTTGGACAGACCTTAATTTGGTTTGAATTGATTTCCAAAGAAAGATTAAAGAATAAATTTAGAGAATTTATCTTTGATAAAATTAATGGGAACTTTCCCAAAGGATATGAATACTTAAATAAAAGAATATTCAGAATTGGAATGAGGCGTATGTTGTGTTTTTATAGCACTTGTTTATTATATATGCAAATTATTCAGAAAGGCCGGATTTATACCCATTCTGAATAACTGATTCGATGATAAGTCGACGATGAAGATGGTGGTTGAAGATCTAAGGTCTTCACATCGTTTGGATGATTACTGATGTCTTGATTGGGCTGTACACACAAGACAAGTTAATAAGTGGTGATCGTCCGGACGTACTTGGAGATCGACCGGATATGCAAGGATCTCTCTCCTGTATTGGACACGGGACGAGGAATAAGGTTCCTCCGGTTTCGTTCAGACCCAGAACGAACTAGTAAATAGATGTGTGTCTGACATTGGATTTTATTCTGTGTTGATTGATCTCTATTAAATATATATCTGTTTGGAGGTGGAGAATTTGTTCTCCTACTTAACGCCCTTCTTTGAGCATACGAGCTCAGAGGTTATATATCGATAGAGATCAGTCGCATGGCGTGAATTGCCTATGTGGCGTCCTGAGATGCAAATGATCAAGGCTTCTACTGAAAAGCAGATTCTTGTGGTTGATGATCAAAGCACAGCTTTAATATAGCATAGCTTTGTGTAGCGTTAATTCGCGAGCCTCACACCTCGGTATGAACTAGAAACGGGAGAGGACAACAGGGAGGGCGGTGCGTTTCCTTCTAGCTCGGAGTGGTGTCAGAGTTTTGCAAGCCCAGGCATTTTACTTATGTGGATGATGAATAGTGAGGCGCCTCGGATATATTAGTCTCTACGGAGCCGATGGATGTTGAGTCATCTGGCTCATAGATGCCCCATAGGGCGGGGAAACACATATTCAGGGATTATGAATCCACCATACACTTAGTGTGGACCGGCCCTGCCTGTTACCTAGGGCACCCAGAGTGTGTAGCCCTGAGACATTGGCTAGAGTGTCTCGAAGTGGTAGGGATGGCCCCTTGCCTTAGTTCATGACGAAAATCCAATTTCCAATACGTGACATTTCGGTTTTGATTGTAGATCCCAGTATGGGTGACATAGTAGCATGGGATACTATGCCATCTATGATTGATACATTTATGTTTGAAGTTGTTTTATACACTATGCATTTATAATAGTATCAAATGATTTGTTTTAAGCGTACCAAGCATGTTTGTCTATTATAAGGTAAAACTCTATCCTCTGGCTTGCGTTGCATTACGTGATGGGACTGGAGTCTTATAATAGCTCCATTTTTCCAAAAAGCGTTGCGGTATTTATTCTATGCACTGGTATTCTTGGGAGGAAACCCATTCTGTGTTATACGGCGTGGTCCCTTAATTTACCTTATAAAGTAAAGTTTTAAATAACTGTTTTAGTTCTCACATCAGTCACATGACTGACCTGGATTTTATTATTTTAACCTAAACTATGGGTGCCCCTATTTTCCACACGAGCAGCTAGTAGTTTTGGTTTTGCAAATATTGTATTCACAGGATCCTAGTTTGCAGCTCGAACTATACTCGGAAAGCTCTGTATCCGTGTATTCCTTTCTGTTGTGTTTTGTATTATTTTCCGCTGCATTGTAATTTGTAAATCTCTTATATTTATCAAATGTATATTATTTGTTCATACTCTGTATATTCTTGTACTCTGATGTAAATTGTTGTGATAAGCAATGAAATATTCTTCTGTTTGTGTTCTGATTTATCGTGTTCTCAGACAATCCGTTCTTTCTTTTCTCTTTGGAGACCGGTGAAGTTCGGGTCGTCGTAATTTGGTATCAGAGCTTTGGATTTACAGAGCTCGAGAACAAGGCATATTAGAACCAAACGAAAGAATTCATCAGAGATTGGATTAGTAATATCCAATGAGAATGACTTGTTAGAGATAGGATCAGTAGTATCCTAGAACGAGTGCGAATAGTTTTGTTTCAAAATAAAAATGAAACAAACATTGTTTTGAAAATTTAAACCATATTCAACGTATTTGAATATTTGTTTATATTGAATTTAGGCAATCTAGTATATGAAGATTTTGCATATACGCCTTGCAAACGTGTATACGAAGCCTGAAATATACTGGATAGATATAGAATCACACTCGGGTCTCCCGAAGATGGTTCTGATGATGGCATGTCATCATCAGCACTTGTGTTCGAGTTTCGAAAGTGAGATGTCTATATATTTCCAATTGACTGGTATGAGAATCAAAACTAGCTAGAATTTATTTGTTGTGATTTGGCACTAAAAATGTGATTTTTGACTATGTATAAAAGTTATGTGTTTGAAAAGCTAATCAACTAATTATTTGATGATTGTGTTGTGTAATTATTCATTTAAACCAACATGTGGAAGAAAGACTAATATTTTGCCAAAACAAGTCAAATATTGAACTGAACTGAAAATTGATTGAAATTGCATGCATACACATGTATACATATTGAACAGGTCATAGTAAGAAGGTTAGAGAAGAGGAATAAAATCATATACCCGACAAATAGGTACATGTTTACTAATTTATTTGGTTAATTAGGATGATTTTATGAGCCGCTTGGCTTTTTCTTTTTGGATGATAAGGGCCCTGCGTGGCTAGTTATGGTTTTAAATGTCTCCCCGTACAAAGGAGGTTATGACCAAAATTTTCAAAAATTTAGGGTGTTAGCCAAATTTTTGAAGAATTGGAAAATTCTTAGAAACTGAAAAGTTGAATAATGAAAGCCAAAGTGAAAGTTGAGTTGGTTAGTTAAACAATTTTCAGCTCCGTTCCTTCTTGAGGACGAAAAGATTTAAGTGGGGGATATTTTAACAACACGCAAAATCGGAACCAATTTAAAATTTTTATTTTGGCAATTTTAATGAATTTTGAATATTTAAAATTATTTATGTAATGTCCCGCGTTTTGATTGAGTTTTGTAGTACAATTTATTACGGATTATTTCAGTATCGATCTAGATATAATTAAATTCTAGAATAATAAACTAAGGAGAATTCCAAGTATGCATATACATATAATAGTTTAAAATATTTTAACCATTATATATATATATATATATATATATATATATATATATGTGTGTGTGTGTGTGTGTGTGTGTGTGTGTGTGTGTGTGTGTGTGTGTGTGTACAACAAGTAAATGATGGTCTGTTATATTAATCGACATTTTTATATTTTGTTTTAAACTCTTATAAAAATATAGATAACATTTGACATTGAATATTCTGGAAAATTTGAATAATAAATCCTAGTAATATATTATCTTGTTATGTTCATAAACACGGTTTTAACATTTTCTATTGATTTCAAACTCATTTTTATTGCATGTAATTATAGAATTGAATAGAATAACAAATATGAACATAATAAATAAATTATAAATATGTGTTTACTTTATATATAGGTATATGATAGATATGACATAAATATAGAATTCAATACAATAAATAAACAGGAATGTTTAAAATTCAATTACTTCACCTTGAAGTATATAAAAGGGTATAGCATTAAACTGATTTGAACGCAATGAGATTTAACATTGAATGAAGATATCAATTGTGCACATTGACTTGATATTTCAAAATCTACTGAAAGAACACGGTTTGATTTGCCTTGTAAGCTAAGATTGCACATGCTCTTTTGATGGCCATATACACCAGCATGATAGAATCAAATGAAAAGACCAGCACCATCTCATTTTACTCAATCACAGTTAATAGAGCCTGGTTTTCCCTAAAATGCAGATTTGCACATGGGTGTGTATAAATATATTACTCTTAAGTAGGCTGCATTTCATTGCTTTTGAGACAAGTAGGAGCAGCTTAGATTATAGCTACATATTTCTAATCAAAATGCACGGCTAAGGCAAGATTTTTCACATGGATACATTATTTAGTTGCTGTACAAATAAGACTTCATGTATTGTTATTTCACATTGATATATATGACCAAACATAGCTGCATCAACATAGCTTTAGTCTTCAAACTGCACACATCATACACAACTATGAAATATAGTTTCATTTCATTTCAATCACCTAGCGCAGCCACAACACCCCATGTGCCTATAGGTTTCCTTCCACATGCACAACTTAAATGCCATATTGTTTTATTTTATTTTAGCACCTATAAATACATGGACGGACCATACTACCAGCATTCATAAATACAATCATTTCATAAATCCATGTATTTGAGTTCGAAGAAAAATGGCAGACAAAACTGAACCAAAAACCTGGACTGAGTGCATTAGAACAGAGGAAGCTATTTAGGTGAGTAAAACACCCTTCTATTCTCTGTTGTTTATGCAACTTGCTATCCTAGTTTAATACTGCATATATGTAATATACATAGGTACTTATGTTGACAATGATTAAGTTAAAAAGGATGACATTCTGTGAATAATATTAAATCTGGAAATTTGAGAGCAAAGACAGTATGTATGTGAGTAAAACCAAATTAATACTCTATTTAAATCTGGCCCTTGGATGTTTTGATATATATTAAGTTATATACGTGTATGTGCTAGTTTATGGTGTATTTTATCTCATTTGCACAAAAATCTAAAACTGGAAACCAAAATGAAAATGATGGAAACTGGGAATTTTGCATAAGAACAGGGGACAAGTTTGATAGTAAACTTCCTCTGTGGAGTTATGTATATATGTTGTGGAGCCATCCTCATCTCTAGTAAGCTTTAACTATCATCTCATATATACAGGGTTTCTAAACAGTAAAATAAAATAAAGTTATCTTGCAGTTATAAAACATGAAGAAGGGAAAATCAAACTTACGGATTTCATTTGGATTTTTGGCAAAGAAGTAAGAACTGATATACTTGGTTAGGGTAAAATATTTAGAACCGATACTAAACTTTGTTGGCATAAATGTAGTAACTAATATTACTGAATTTAAAAAAAAAAACATAAGAACTAGTGGGACTAGGCGAAATTGATGTCGGACATCGGTAGGAGTATCGAGTGTAACATTCTTCGCAGTGCAGGTCGGGGTGCATGTCAACTTTGCAATGGTGAAGTTTGAGGTAAATCAAGCAAGGGTGGCGGCGTAACGAGAGAGGATGATGGTCGGGGTTTTGTTTATTTGTTTATGGTTTTTGGTTGAAGCATCTTAATTGAAGGGGTGAATGGGATCGGTGAGCAAGGAGTAGTGTGTGGCGATGGTGGAGGTAGCATAACGGTAGGAGGCTCGGGTATGCAGGTGCACAAGTGTACCCTGCACAGTTTGGCGTTCATCATAGAAAAAGAAAATTATATAAAAAAGAAGAAAAGTATGGTAACATCAGAAAGAAAGGAAAGGGAACAAGGGTGGTGACAAGCAATAGTAAATAAAGAAGATAAGGATAAAAAGGATATAGGAAGTGTTTTCTTGCCTTGCTAAATTCCATTGATATCTATTAGAATCAGTTGACAATTGAACTGAAAGTGGTGTCCAATACCTTAACATATTCTTCTTATGTTTAGACAGTCCTGAGCATGTAAATTTAATAATATTAATAATAATAATTTAATTAATATTGTTTTGCTCCGTAATACAATCATATATTTTTAGGCGGGCAAAAATTTAAGCTACACTGATCTTACTACTGTGTGCCGTGTGTTTATGGTGCACGCAAGACACAGTTGGATGTATAAAGGAAACCGTAGGAAAAAAAAACAGACAAACAACAAACGTGTACAGTGTAGACTAAGTTATGTTTATGCAAGAATGCCTTAAGTTTGGCACAGCCACATTTTTATCAGGCAAAGAGGAGAGGTATGTCTGGTGTATGGGTTCACTATTCACAAGCATGTGGACACAGTTGGCCTTTTGCGTGGAGAAACAATGGAGCATCATGGTACATGAGATTTCCTGAGTCTTCAGTTGAGTGTGATATTGGGTTTAATCGAGTAAAAAAAAAAAAATTTAACACAAGACACCAAACGAGAACAAGATGGGAAAGATAGCTAAAGGACATGAGGGTAGCCGTTACAGAATGCATGCAAGGATCACGGTGAAGTGGTTTCATGCGAATAGTAGAAGAAGGAACAAGTATGGGTAATAAGTAGTAGTAGGAAATAGAAAGAATGGAAGTGACAGAAAGAAATAGGAAAGGGCATGAGCTATTGGCCATGTTCGGCCAAGAAGGAATGGGCGTGAACAAGAAGAAATGGCACGTTTTTTTTGGTTGCTTAGTATGTTCAATCGAAGAAAGAAAAAAAGAGTTGTTGCATCATCTCTAGTGTATGATGCTGGACTTTGGGCTTGGCCCATGAGGAAAAATAAAAAGTGTTCTTTTTAAGATATAAATTTAATAATAAAAATATATATGTAAATATATCTCTAAAAGAAAATAAATCCATCTAAAATGAAAGGGAAGCAGCGCTAGTATCGTATGATGGAATCCGAAGGGGACAGATGGCAGATGTACGACAGTAATAAACAGGATTGTACGTTGTTAGAACTAAATTAGTTAATTTATAAAAATAAATAAAGTTAAATTTACATTCTTTTCTAGTTAATTAAAATTAGAATTAAATCTAGATAATTGGTTCAAGTCGTATTGTTTGAACTGAAATCAACAATATGTTGTGATGACTGATCAATAATAATATTGTATTATAATATTTTGAAATGGAATGTTATTTAATCGACCTAGGTTGATAAATATATTTTAAATCAAGAAATGATTTAAAAATTGAATTAATGGCAAGTAATTTAAATATTGAAATTCAAGGAAAAGCGAATTTATATAGTATTGATCCTGCACAAATAGTTATTAGTGAAATCTGGTTGTTGTGATTAAAGGAGTCCAGAAGTAAAGGATATTCGAAATCCAAAGTAAATAACATTGGAAGCAAATTTTCTGCAAAGGGGAATGATTGTGAGGGATATTGACAAGAGAAGTAGGTTGACCAATAATGATGTGATTCTCAAGTTCAGAAAATAAACGGAATGGTGATGAATTGGAAGGAGATGTTGTTTTGGAAATCGATTAAGTTAAAGTGAAGAAAGTATCTTCTACTTTCCGTTTTAAATATAATATTTAAATAAAGTATATATATATATATATGGCATTATTTAGAAGTATAATGATATGTATACTATTAAGTTGTATATATTGAAGTATGGGTTATAACAACACTGTTATATAAATGAGATAAATGGGTTCTTAAATAAATAAAATCTTAGATAGATATGTTTTGCAAATGATTATTTTCCAAGATCAACTCATTTTTGAATGACTATTAGATGAATTTGAATGATTGAATTAGGATAAACAATATCTGTTATGATAGTTAATTCTGTTTATTTGATTGATTGTAATGTTGTGGATTGACCCAATAAACTGGTTAGTTTAAATATAATATTTACACATCTGATTTAGATAAAATCCAACAACTGTAGAAATCTTGAATTTTGTAGATAAGTCCTGATTAAAGAATACTGGAATTTATTGAATATGATAACCTGATCATTTAAGTATCACTTGTCCCTAAAAGATATTAATGTTCATCGATTCAAAGAGACCGGGATTGGTTTTCTAAAATGAAATCCAAATACCACTTCGTATCGACCTAGGCGTTGATTAATCTAAAATCAAGATGAAGACCATTGAAGATGGAGTTTATGCTAGGACTGTTCTATTTATGGAATAGTGCCTTCGATTTGTCCAGTCGCAGAAAACTTGTGTGGACGAATGTCTGACAGAGTATGCCTAACAGATCGCGTAAGTTGATATCTTCAAAACTATGTTTGGTGGCGGAGAAATTCGTTTCTCTAGCTTTATACCTGTGGTTTTGGGGAAATCAATTTGTGATTTGATGGGTTTGACGATGTGGCATTCAAAGTGAATGAAGGCACGATATATCTTACGGTAAGTTCTGACCTCAAGCCTCACAAACGAAAAAATGACAAAAATCGGGCAGGCAGCATGGCTATGTGGGTAGCTCCTATTAGGGTGTATTGTCACCATATAGAGAATATTCATTTTGTTACTTCTTTCGATTCTGTATCTCCCGGGAACGGTTATGTTGGTACCAACCGTAAGGTGACAATATATTCGATACACTCAAGAGAAATGAGTGGTCAGTCATGTGTGGGCCGGGTTGCAAGACGTTCTTGTTGAACCCAGTGTATTCCTCTCTAGAGGTATCCTATCGGCAGGTGGTTCCATACCTTGTCATTGTTGGAAATCCATTATCCAATAAGCGCTCGCGGTTTTGATTGTATACTGTATATGTAGAGCGTGAGATGCAAGCGATCAGCTAGATTACTATTTATTTGTGGATTGATAGACATTATTATAATATCAGAATAGTATTGTTTACAAAGATTGCTTTGGGTTATCGTAAGGTTAAAACCATCCGTGTTTATGTGTGGATCGGTCTTACGATTATCTTTTCTTTCAAAACGTTTTGAAAGTTAAACCATATGCTTAGGATTCTCACAAAGGAAAAACTCATTCCATTTTTTACGGCGTAGTCTTATAAGTTATCCTTTATAATTCAAGTTGTTTTAAAATCGTTTACTCAGACCAGTCCCATGACTGACCCAGAGTTTATTTTTCTATGTTTTTCCTAAACTCTTGGGTGCTCAAATTTGTACGAGTAAACAAGTAGTTCAGGATTTTACAGATTTTCTGGAGGAGCTTGGAGTAGGAGGCTTCAACGATAGATATTTAAAGTTTAATTTCCGCTGTGTTGTGTGTATGATATACTCTGATAATGTATGTGAGTTCAAGCCAATT
This sequence comes from Allium sativum, assembly GCA_030737875.1. Lineage (NCBI taxonomy): Eukaryota > Viridiplantae > Streptophyta > Magnoliopsida > Asparagales > Amaryllidaceae > Allium > Allium sativum. Next base: position 1,022,752,250 of record CM060909.1, read on the forward strand.
TGTATTTCAAAAGTTATGTTATATATCTATTATATTTTATTCGTTCCGCTGTGAGATTCGTATTTACCTTGATTCTGTGTTATGGTCTTATTTTCTTCTATTCTAACTTTTTCTATCTTATCTATTCTCACCCCCAAATTTCTTTCTTCGACGTCTGGGTTTTAGCATTCTTTGGGTTGAACTTGTGATGTTTTAGTCGACTCAAAGGGTACCAAAATTCGGGTCGTTGCATTTGGTATCAGAGCTTATGGTTGAGTAGTAACCTTGGCTTTGTGGCATAACTCAATAGAGATGGGATTAGCAATATCTTAGATTGAGTTTGAGTGTATATATGAACGCGTATTTGTTAACTGATAAAAAAAAAATTGTTTTATATTGTGTTGATTGGTTTGTCGAGTGATTTATGAATTCTGGTCGATACAGCAACGCAACTGTATCGATAGGTGTTTCTAAACTCTTGAACAAAGTAATTCGAAATAGTATTGTTTTAAAAGCAAGGTAAATGAAATAATTTTATCCAAAATTATATTTTGATATAAAATGATAATTTTCTGAAATTATTATATATGCCAATGATTGTTAATATTATATGATTGTAAATTAAAATGGTTATATATAACCCAATTGAGATGTATAAGAATAGAATATACAAATAAGTCAAACTGGGAAATTGTTTGAGGCAAACATATAATTTGGGAAAAATCCAAAGGTTTTGAATTTGGAATACAAATCAAGAGTTTGAATTCGAGAGCTTGAAAATATAACTAGAATAAGTTAAATGGATTAAAAGTTTGACTGAGATTAAATTGAGTAGATTTATATTGGATTTAGAATGATGACAAGTGAAATCGAGGTAGGAAAAGAAGTTATAAATGATTTTATAACTTGGTAATGAACTTAGACGGAAATATTCAACGATTTTGGATAATCAAAATTTCCAAATTTTGATTTAAAAACCTGACTTGGTTTATACTATAATATAAGATTTTTGAATTATTTTCCAAATGTTATCAAGGATATTTTCTAAAATGGAAAATGAGGTAATATGGGATTGAAAAAAAAAAGAAAAAAAGAAAATAAAATTTATATCCTAACTGGAGATTGGCTGAGATAAATGGTTTTCTGATGCTGATCTAATGTTGATTTCGGTCTTCAGGGTTGATGCTTAGAAGTTTAGTTTTTTATCTATTTACGGTCAGAGACTGAAGAATGTGTTTGTTTCGTATGTTTTGATCACTGTGAAATGTTTGATAGATATTTATGCAGTTTGGATGCTTGGTTATCAGGATTCATAAGAGATGACCCATGTTTGTGATTGTTATTCGTATATTACTTTGAATATAACTTGAATCTACTCGCTACTCTTTAATTTCGGGGATGAAATTCTTTTAAGGGGGGAAGATTGTAATGTCCCGGGTTTTGATTGAGTTTTGTAGTACAATTTATTACGGGTTATTTCAGTATTGATCTAGATATAATTAAATTCTGGAATAATAAACTAAGGAGAATTCCAAGTATGCATATACATATAATAGTTTAAAATATTTTAACCATTATATATATATATATATATATATATGTGTGTGTGTGTGTGTGTGTGTGTGTGTGTGTATATGTATACAACAAGTGTTGGAAATGTTTTACAAACATTATGTGAATTATTAAAAATGATTGAATAAGTGTATGAATGGCTCCTATGTTTGAGTAGTCCCACATCATGGGATTATAGGGAAGAGGCAATGATTTATACTTGTTTCTAAGAAGTCATGTTGGGGCCTTGGGCTCCTAATACATGCATTGTTGTGAGGAGGGAGACCATGCATCATGACCACCACACACGCGCGCGCGACCGACCGACTCGACTCGACCCGACCCGGCCCGGTTCGGTTCGGTTCGGTTCGGGCTTGGGCTTTGTGGTGTAGGCACTTATATTTTTGGACCATAAAACTTAGTTGTTTTCGAACCGTTTTTTTATGGAAAAAATTATTTTGCGCACCGATATTTATTCTGCAACGGAAAAATTTTTGCAACGGTAAAATAATTAATCCCCCCCGAAATTTTAGCAGATCCGATATTTTCTCCCAAAACCTAATTCTCGTTCTATATATACTATTTTATCTGAGACGAGAAAAACACCGAATTTTATATTCTCTTCTTCTCAGCCGCCATTAAAACTTCTGAGAAATTTCGAGCAGTCTTTTTCCCGAAAGTGCAAATCTGCACTGATTTGTTTGTGCAAGCAAATCAGTTACTATTTTAGAGGCTGTTTTATCCTAGAGGCGGCGGCGAAGGAACGAATTGGTTTGCACCTCTGAACAAATCGCCGAATCGTCTTCAAGAAAGCGACCTAGTCCGCGACTCAGCCATTGTTTTCCAACAATTTGAAGACGAACTGAAACAATGGCCTCGAACTCAACCATGGACGATTCTGCTCCTCCCTCTGCTTTTCACGGCCCTCTGGTGACTGCTGCTCCTTTCAAGTTCGAAGGTTTGCATTTCAAGCGCTGGCGTCAGAAGATGGAGTTCTTCCTCACGATCAGGAAGGTGGTGGCTGCTCTGACTGCTGAAAAACCGCAGCTACCAGAAAAGCCTGACGAGACTGATGCAGCAAAGATGGCATCATGGACTGAACAGTCAAAGCAACTGCAGACCTGGACCGAACAGGATTACTTATGCAAGAATTTTATACTGAATGGACTGAGCGATGATCTGTATGATTATTATAACTCAGATGAAAAGACAGCAAAAGAGATCTGGGAAGCACTGAAGAAGAAATATGATACAGAGGAGGCAGGGGCAAAGAAATATGCTGTGAGCCGCTATTTAAAATACCAGATGACTGATGATAGATCGGTAGAGATGCAGTCTCATGAGCTGCAGAAAATAGCTCATGAGATCATCTCCGAAGGTATGGTCTTGGACGAACAATTTCAAATTGCTGTTATCATTGACAAATTACCCCCAGGCTGGAAAGATTTTAAGAATGTCTTGCGACATAAGACTAAGGAATTTTCCTTAGAAAGCTTGATTACACGCCTCCGTATTGAGGAGGAGGCACGCAAGCAGGACCAGAAAGAAGAGGTGCTGATTGTGAATAACAACAGTACTAAGAAGACCACTCCCGCTGTTCTGAAACCAAATCAGAAATCTTTTAAGAATCAGAACAGGCGCAACAAACAGAATGGGAATCCGCAAGGAAACCCAAAAGGACAGCAGAAACCAGCCCAAAAGAATGACTCTGGACAGTTGTTTCTTTGTTACAACTGTGGAAAACCAGGGCATATGGCACGAAAGTGCCGGAACAGGCCAAGCTCTACACCGCAGGCTAACCTGACTGAGGAGCCTCTTACGGCTATGGTTACTGAGATTCACCTTGTTGGTGGATCAGAGGGTTGGTGGGTAGACACTGGTGCTTCTCGCCATGTCTGCTATGATCGTGGTATGTTCTCTACATACACGGCTGCTGAAAATCAGAAAGTGCTGTTGGGAGACTCTCACACCACTACAGGTGCGGGGATTGGAAACGTGGAACTTAAGTTCACCTTTGGAAAAACTATAATTCTGAAAGATGTTATGCACACTCCAGAGATAAGAAAGAATCTGGTCTCTGGCTTCCTCCTTAATAAGGCTGGTTTCACTCAAGTTATTGGGGCTGATTTGTACACTCTTACTTATAAGGGAACTTTTGTGGGAAAGGGTTATGCTTGTGAGGGTATGTTTAAACTGAATGTTGAATCTAATAAAGTGACTACTTCTGCTTACATGTTGTGTGATTTTAATATCTGGCATTCTAGATTATGTCATGTTAATAATCGAATTATTCGCAATATGAGCACCCTAGATATGATACCTAAAATGACAGAATCTGAATCTGATAAATGTGAATTCTGTACACAAGCTAAAATCACAAAGAAACCTCACAAATCTGTTGATAGATTTTCTGAACCATTAGACTTGATTCATTCTGACATATGTGAACTTGATGGCACTTTAACTAGACAGGGACATCGTTATTTTATCACTTTTATTGATGACTGCTCTGATTTCACATATGTATATCTTATGAAAAATAAAAGTGATGCTTTTGACATGTTTGAAACATTCAAAACTGAGATTGAGAATCAAGCAAATAGAAAAATTAAGAGACTTCGTAGTGATAGAGGAACAGAATATGAATCTAATTCTATTCTGGATTTCTATAAACAACATGGTATAGTACATGAGAGAACTGCACCCTACTCACCTGAAATGAACGGTAAAGCAGAAAGGAAAAATAGGACCTTTACCGAGCTAGTAGTTGCCATATTATTAAATTCTGGTGCAGCAAAACATTGGTGGGGGGATATTTTAGTGACTGTATGCTACGTTCTGAATAGAATCCCTAAATCTAAGAATAAAATTTCAACTTATGAAATCTTAAAGAATCATAAACCCAATGTCTCATACTTTAGAACTTGGGGTTGTTTAGCATATGTTCGCATTCCAGACCCTAAGAGAATAAAATTGGCAAGTAGAGCATATGAATGTGCATTTATAGGCTATGCTATTAATAGCAAAGCATATAGATTTTATGACCTTAATGCACATAATATAATTGAATCAAATGATGCCGACTTTTATGAAACTAAATTTCCTTTCAAATTAAGGAATAGTGGGGGCACTTCAAATATGCCTATTAGAACAGAACTTAATGAAAATTCTGAAGCTGAACCTAGAAGAAGTAAAAGAGCAAGAACCATAAAAGACTTTGGTTCAGATTTTTGTGCTTTTACTATTGAGGAGGATCCTATAAACCTCCAAGAAGCCTTATCTTCTTTAGATGCCGATTTCTGGCACGAGGCTATAAACGATGAGATGGATTCTTTAGAATCCAATAAGACTTGGCACTTGGTAGACTTACCCCCTGGTTGTAAGTCTATAGGCTGTAAATGGGTACTTAAAAAGAAATTAAAACCTGATGGCACTATAGATAAATATAAAGCACGACTAGTAGCTAAAGGTTTTAAACAAAAGGAAAATATAGACTTCTTTGACACTTTTTCACCTGTAACTAGAATAACATCCATTCGGGTATTAATCTCACTTGCTTCCATTCATAATTTACTTATACACCAAATGGATGTTAAAACTGCTTTTTTGAACGGTGAATTAGACGAAGAAATTTATATGGACCAGCCTGAAGGATTTGTAGTACATGGTCAAGAACATAAAGTATGTAAATTGGATAAATCATTATATGGTTTAAAACAAGCACCTAAACAATGACATGAAAAATTTGATAACTTAATCATTTCAAATGGTTTTAAAGTTAATGAAAGTGACAAATGCATTTATTACAAATCTGAGAATGACATTTGCACTATTATATGCCTTTATGTAGATGACCTACTCATTTTTGGGTCAAATATTCATGCCATAAACTCAGTCAAATCCTTATTAAGTGTCAATTTTGATATGAAAGATCTAGGTGAAGCGAGTGTAATCCTTGGTATTAAGATTACTAGGTCAGAAAAGGGAATTTCTTTGGACCAATCTCATTACATTGAGAAGATACTAAAGAAATATAATTACTTTGACTGTAAACCTGCAAGTACGCCATATGATCACAGTGTAAAGTTATTTAAGAACACTGGTGAAGGTGTAAGACAGTCTGATTATGCGAGCATCATTGGCAGCCTTCGGTATGCCACTGATTGTACTAGACCCGGCATTGCCTATGTCGTGGGATTATTGTGCAGGTTTACCAGTAGACCTAGTATAGAGCACTGGCAAGCTATTGAAAGGGTAATGAGATACCTTAAACGAACCATGAACCTTGGATTACATTATGAAAGGTTTCCAGCTGTACTTGAAGGATATTCTGATGCAGACTGGAATACCTTATCTGATGATTCTAAAGCGACCAGTGGCTACATATTTAGCATCGCTGGAGGAGCTGTTTCTTGGAAATCCAAGAAACAGACTATTTTGGCTCAGTCTACTATGGAGTCTGAGATGATAGCACTAGCTACAGCTAGTGAAGAGGCAGAATATTTGAGAAATCTGCTAGCTGAGATTCCCTTATGGGAAAAACTGATACCAGGAGTGTTGATACACTGCGATAGTACCGCGGCTATTGCAAAAGTTCAGAACCGTTACTATAACGGTAAGAGACGACAAATACGTCGTAAGCACAACACTGTTAGAGAACTACTTTCCACAGGTACCGTTAGAGTGGATTACGTACGTAGTGAGGAAAATTTGGCAGATCCTTTGACGAAAGGACTGTCCAGAGAGAAAGTCCATAACTCTTCTAAAAGAATGGGACTATTGCCCTTAGATTGTTGAGTCACGCACAATGGTAACCCGACCTAAATGACTGGAGATCCCAAGAACTAGGTTCAATGGGTAATAACAAGTTGTGTAGTGATATGAGTTGAACATGCTATTTAATAAACCAAGAAGCATATATTCCTGAAGTGATTAGAGGATGAGTTAATAGAAACTCTTAATGAGATCTATACTCTATTTGGAGTGGAGTACCTACCTTCAGGAGTGCTCTTGATAGACTCACCTTTGTGAATGTGGAAATGTGGCCGTTTCCTATGGAGTTTGGGCAAAACTTCTAGAGCATTCACTAAACTGGGATAGACGTGCAGGGCCATAAAAGCACGGGCTTATCTGATTGCACTATAGAAAAGGTTGTGTGTGGTTTGATGTCAGGAATAGAGTTCAAGACTACGTGTCACTCTAGTAAAAACTGAATCTTACTCACTATGCAAAGGTTCAAGTCCTTGGACACCTTTGTTTATGCACAATCTTATGTTTTTAAGAAACTGCTCGAAAATATTTTTAAAAATTCAAGTGGGGGATTGTTGGAAATGTTTTACAAACATTATGTGAATTATTAAAAATGATTGAATAAGTGTATGAATGGCTCCTATGTTTGAGTAGTCCCACATCATGGGATTATAGGGAAGAGACAAGGATTTATACTTGTTTCTAAGAAGTCATGTTGGGGCCTTGGGCTCCTAATACATGCATTGTTGTGAGGAGGGAGACCATGCATCATGACCACCACACACGCGCGCGCGACTGACCGACTCGACTCGACCCGACCCGGCCCGGTTCGGTTCGGGCTCGGGCTTGGGCTTGGGCTTTGTGGTGTAGGCACTTATATTTTTGGACCATAAAACTTAGTTGTTTTCAAACCGTTTTTTTATGGAAAAAATTATTTTGCGCACCGATATTTATTCTGCAACGGAAAAATTTTTGCAACGGTAAAATAATTAATCCCCCCCGAAATTTTAGCAGATCCGATATTTTCTCTCAAAACCTAATTCTCGTTCTATATATACTATTTTATCTGAGACGAGAAAAACACCGAATTTTATATTCTCTTCTTCTCAGCCGCCATTAAAACTTCTGAGAAATTTCGAGCAGTCTTTTTCCCGAAAGTGCAAATCTGCACTGATTTGTTTGTGCAAGCAAATCAGTTACTATTTTAGAGGCTGTTTTATCCTAGAGGCGGCGGCGAAGGAACGAATTGGTTTGCACCTCTGACCAAATCGCCGAATCGTCTTCAAGAAAGCGACCTAGTCCGCGACTCAGCCATTGTTTTCCAACAACAAGTAAATGATGTTCTGTTATATTAATCGATATTTTTATATTTTGTTTTAAACTCTTATAAAAATATAGATAACATTTGACATTGAATATTTTGGAAAATTTGAATAATAAATCCTAGTAATATATTATCTTGTTATGTTCATAAACATGGTTTTAACATTTTCTATTGATTTCAAACTCATTTTTATTGCATGTAATTATAGAATTGAATAGAATAACAAATATAAACATAATAAATAAATATGTGTTTACTTTATATATAGGTATATGATAGATATGACATAAATATAGAATTCAATACAATAAATAAACAGGAATGTTTAAAATTCAATTACTTCACCTTGAAGTATATAAAAGGGGATAGCATTAAACTGATTTGAACGCAATGAGATTTAACATTGAATGAAGATATCAATTGTGCACATTGACTTGATATTTCAAAATCTACTGAAAGAACACGGTTTGATTTGCCTTGTAAGCTAAGATTGCACATGCTCTTTTGATGGCCGTATACACCAGCATGATAGAATCAAATGAAAAGACCAGCACCATCTCATTTTACTCAATCACAGTTAATAGAGCCTGGTTTTCCCTAAAATGCAGATTTGCACATGGGTGTGTATAAATATATTACTCTTAAGTAGGCTGCATTTCATTGCTTTTGAGACAAGTAGGAGCAGCTTAGATTATAGCTACATATTTCTAATCAAAATGCACGGCTAAGGCAAGATTTTTCACATGGATACATTATTTAGTTGCTGTACAAATAAGACTTCATGTATTGTTATTTCACATTGATATATATGACCAAACATAGCTGCATCAACATAGATTTAGTCTTCAAACTGCACACATCATACACAACTATGAAATATAGTTTCATTTCATTTCAATCACCTAGCGCAGCCACAACACCCTATGTGCCTATAGGTTTCCTTCCACATGCACAACTTAAATGCCATGTTATTTTATTTTATTTTATTTTAGCACCTATAAATACATGGACGGACCATACTACCAGCATTCATAAATACAAGCATTTCATAAATCCATGTATTTGAGTTCGAAGAAAAATGGCAGACAAAACTGAACCTAAAACCTGGACTGAGTGCATTAGAACAGAGGAAGCTATTTAGGTGAGTAAAACACCCTTCTATTCTCTGTTGTTTATGCAACTTGCTATCCTAGTTTAATACTGCATATATGTAATATACATAGGTACTTATGTTGACAATGATTAAGTTAAAAAGGATGACATTCTGTGAATAATATTAAATCTGGAAATTTGAGAGCAAAGACAGTATGTATGTGAGTAAAACCAAATTAATACTCTATTTGAATCTGGCCCTTGGATGTTTTGATATATATTAAGTTATATACGTGTATGTGCTAGTTTATGGTGTATTTTATCTCATTTGCACAAAAATCTAAAACTGGAAACCAAAATGAAAATGATGGAAACTGGGAATTTTGCATAAGAACAGGGGACAAGTTTGATAGTAAACTTCCTCTGTGGAGTTATGTATATATGTTGTGGAGCCATCCTCATCTCTAGTAAGCTTTAACTTTCATCTCATATATACAGGGTTTCTAAACAGTAAAATAAAATAAAGTTATCTTGCAGTTATAAAACATGAAGAAGGGAAAATCAAACTTACGGATTTCATTTGGATTTTTGGCAAAGAAGCAAGAACTGATATACTTGGTTAGGGTAAAATATTTAGAACCGATACTAAACTTTGTTGGCATAAATGTAGTAACTAATATTACTGAATTTAAAAAAAACATAAGAACAAGTGGGACTAGGCGAAATTGATGTCGGACATCGGTAGGAGTATCGAGTGTAACATTCTTCGCAGTGCAGGTCGGGGTGCATGTCAACTTTGCAATGGTGAAGTTTGAGGTAAATCAAGCAAGGGTGGCGGCGTAACGAGAGAGGATGATGGTCAGGGGTTTTGTTTGTGGTTTTTGGTTGAAGCATCTTAATCGAAGGGGTGAATGGGATCGGTGAGCAAGTAGTAGTGTGTGGCGATGGTGGAGGCAGCATAACGGTAGGAGGCTCGGGTATGCAGGTGCACAAGTGTACCCTGCACAGTTTGGCGTTCATCATAGAAAAAGAAAATTATATAAAAAGAAGAAAAGTATGGTAATAGCAGAAAGAAAGGAAAGGGAACAAGGGTGGCGACAAGCAATAGTAAATAAAGAAGATAAGGATAAGAAGGATATAGGAAGTGTTTTCTTGCCTTGCTAAATACCATTGATATCTATTAGAATCAGTTGATAGTTGAACTGAAAGTGGTGTCCAATACCTTAACATATTCTTCTTATGTTTAGACAGTCCCGAGCATGTAAATTTAATAATATTAATAATAATAATTTAATTAATATTGTTTTGCTCTGTAATACAATCATATATTTTTAGGCGAGCAAAAATTTAAGCTACACTGATCTTACTACTGTGTGCCGTGTGTTTATGGTGCACGCAAGACACAGTTGGATGTATAAAGGAAACCGTTGGAAAAAAAACAGACAAACAACAAACGTGTACAGTGTAGACTAAGTTATGTTTATGCAAGAATGCCTTAAGTTTGGCACAGCCACATTTTTATCAGGCAAAGAGGAGAGGTCTGTCTGGTGTATGGGTTCACTATTCACAAGCATGTGGATACAGCAAGCTTTTTGCGTGGAGAAACATTGGAGCATCATGGTACATGAGATTTCCTGAGTCTTCAGTTGAGTGTGATACTGGGTTTAATCGAGTAAAAAAAAAAAAATTAACACAAGACACCAAACGAGAACAAGATGGGAAAGACAGCCAAAGGGCATGAGGGTAGCCGTAACAGAATGCATGCAAGGATCACGGTGAAGTGGTTTCATGCGAATAGTAGAAGAAGGAACAAGTATGGGTAATAAGTAGTAGTAGGAAATAGAAAGAATGGAAGTGACATAAAGAAATAGGAAAGGGCGTGAGCTGTTGGCCATGTTCGGCCAAGAAGGAATGGGCGTGAACAAGAAGAAATGGCACGTTTTTTTTTTTTGGTTGCCTGGTATGTTCAATTGAAGAAAAAAAAAGAGTTGTTGCATCATCTCTAGTGTATGACGCTGGACTTTGGGCTTGGCCCATGATGGAAAAATAAAAAGTGTTCTTTTTAAGATATAAATTTAATAATAAAAATATATGTGTAAATATATCTCTAAAAGAAAATAAATCCATCTAAAATGAAAGGGAAGCAGCGCTAGTATCGTATGATGGAATCCGAAGGGGACAGATGGCAGATGTACGACAATAATAAACAGGATTGTACGTTGTTAGAACTAAATAAGTTAATTTATAAAAATAAATAAAGTTAAATTTATATTCTTTTCTAGTAAATTAAAATTAGAATTAAATCTAGATAATTGGTTCAAGTCGTATTGTTTGAACTGAAATCAACAATATGTTGTGATGACTGATCAATAATAATATTGTATTATAATATTTTGAAATGGAATGTTATTTAATCGACCTAGGTCGATAAATATATTTTAAATCAAGAAATGATTTAAAAATTGAATTAATGGCAAGTAATTTAAATATTAAAATTCAAGGAAAAGCGAATTTATATAGTATTGATCCTGCACAAATACTTATTAGTGAAATATGGTTGTTGTGATTAAAGGAGTCCAGAAGGAAAGGATATTCGAAATCCAAAGTAAATAACATTGGAAGCAAATGTTTTGCAAAGGGGAATGATTGTAAGGGATATTGACAAGAGAAGTAGGTTGACCAATAATGATGTGATTCTCAAGTTCAGAAAATAAACGGAATGGTGATGAATTGGAAGGAGATGTTGTTTTGGAAATCGATTAAGTTAAAGTGAGGAAAGTATCTTCTACTTTCCGTTTTAAATATAATATTTAAATAAATTATATATATATGGCATTATTTAGAACTATAATGATATGTATATTGTTAAGTTGTATATATTGAAGTATGGGTTATAACAACACTTTTATATAAATTAGATAAATGGGTTCCTAAATAAATAAAATCTTAGATAGATATGTTTTGCAAATGATTATTTTCCAAGATCAACTCATTTTTGAATGACTATTAGATGAATTTGAATGATTGAATTATGATAAACGATATCTGCTATGATAGTTAATTCTGTTTATTTGATTGATTGTAATGTTGTGGATTGACCCAATAAACTGGTTAGTTTAAATATAATATTTACACATATGATTTAGATAAAATCCAACTACTGTAGAAATCTTGAATTTTGTAGATAAGTCCTGATTAAAGAATACTGGAATTTATTGAATATGATAACCTAATCATTTAAGTATCACTTGTCCCTAAAAGATATTAACGTTCATCGATACAAAGAGACCGGGATTGGTTTTCTAAAATGAAATCCAAATACCACTTTGTATCGACCTAGGCGTTGATTAATCTAAAATCAAGATGAAGACCATTGAAGATGGAGTTTATGCAAGGAATGTTCTATTTATGGAATGGTGCTTTCGGTTTGTCCAGTCCTAGGAAAACTTGTATGGACGAATGTCTAACAGAGTATGCCTAACAGATCGCGTAAGTTGATATCTTCAAAACTATGTTTGGTGGCAGAGAAATTCGTTTCTCTAGCTTTATACCTGTGGTTTTGGGGAAATCAATTTGTGATTTGATGGGTTTGACGATGTGGCATTCAAAGTGAATGAAGGCACGATATATCTTACGGTAAGTTCTGACCTCAAGCCTCACAAACGGAAAAATGACAAAAATCGGGCAGGCAGCATGGCTATGTGGGTAGCTCCTATTAGGGTGTATTGTCACCATATAGAGAATATTCATTTTGTTACTTCTTTCGATTCTGTATCTCCCGGGAACGGTTATGTTGGTACCAACCGTAAGGTGACAATATATTCGATACACTCAAGAGAAATGAGTGGTCAGTCATGTGTGGGCCGGGTTGCAAGACGTTCTTGTTGAACCCAGTGTATTCCTCTCTAGAGGTATCCTATCGGCAGGTGGTTCCATACCTTGTCATTGTTGGAAATCCATTATCCAATAAGCGCTCGCGGTTTTGATTGTATACTGTATATGTAGAGCGTGAGATGCAAGCGATCAGCTAGATTACTATTTATTTGTGGATTGATAGACACTATTATAATATCAGAATAGTATTGTTTACAAAGATTGCTTTGGGTTATCGTAAGGTTAAAACCATCCGTGTTTATGTGTGGATCGGTCTTACGATTATCTTTTCTTTCAAAACGTTTTGAAAGTTAAACCATATGCTTAGGATTCTCACAAAGGAAAAACTCATTCCTTTTTTTACGGCGTAGTCTTATAAGTTATCCTTTATAATTCAAGTTGTTTTAAAATCGTTTACTCAGACCAGTCCCATGACTGACCCAGAGTTTATTTTTCTATGTTTTTCCTAAACTCTTGGGTGCTCAAATTTGTACGAGTAAACAAGTAGTTCAGGATTTTACAGATTTTCTGGAGGAGCTTGGAGTAGGAGGCTTCAACGATAGATATTTAAAGTTTAATTTCCGCTGTGTAGTGTGTATGATATACTCTGATAATGTATGTGAGTTCAAGCCAATTTGTATTTCAAAAGTTATGTTATATATCTATTATATTTTATTCGTTCCGCTGTGAGATTCGTATTTACCTTGATTCTGTGTTATGGTCTTCTTTTCTTCTATTCTAACTTTTTCTATCTTATCTATTCTCACCCCCTAATTTCTTTCTTCGACGTCTGGGTTTTAGCATTCTTTGGGTTGAACTTGTGATGTTTTAGTCGACTCAAAGGGTACCAAAATTCGGGTCGTTGCATTTGGTATCAGAGCTTATGGTTGAGTAGTAACCTTGGCTTTGTGGCATAACTCAATAGAGATGGGATTAGCAATATCTTAGATTGAGTTTGAGTGTATATATGAACGCGTATTTGTTAACTGATAAAAAAAAAATTGTTTTATATTGTGTTGATTGGTTTGTCGAGTGATTTATGAATTCTGGTCGATACAGCAACGCAACTGTATCGATAGGTGTTTCTAAACTCTTGAACAAAATAATTCGAAATAGTATTGTTTTAAAAGCAAGGTAAATGAAATAATTTTATCCAAAATTATATTTTGATATAAAATGATAATTTTCTGAAATTATTATATATGCCAATGATTGTTAATATTATATGATTGTAAATTAAAATGGTTATATATAACCCAATTGAGATGTATAAGAATAGAATATACAAATAAGTCAAACTGGGAAATTGTTTGAGGCAAACATATAATTTGGGAAAAATCCAAAGGTTTTGAATTTGGAATACAAATCAAGAGTTTGAATTCGAGAGCTTGAAAATATAACTAGAATAAGTTAAATGGATTAAAAGTTTGACTGAGATTAAATTGAGTAGATTTATATTGGATTTAGAATGATGACAAGTGAAATCGAGGTAGGAAAAGAAGTTATAAATGATTTTATAACTTGGTAATGAACTTAGACGGAAATATTCAACGATTTTGGATAATCAAAATTTCCAAATTTTGATTTAAAAACCTGACTTGGTTTATACTATAATATAAGATTTTTGAATTATTTTCCAAATGTTATCAAGGATATTTTCTAAAATGGAAAATGAGGTAATATGGGATTGAAAGAAAAAAAAAAAAAAAAATTATATCCTAACTGGAGATTGGCTGAGATAAATGGTTTTCTGATGCTGATCTAATGTTGATTTCGGTCTTCAGGGTTGATGCTTAGAAGTTTAGTTTTTTATCTATTTACGGTCAGAGACTGAAGAATGTGTTTGTTTCGTATGTTTTGATCACTGTGAAATGTTTGATAGATATTTATGCAGTTTGGATGCTTGGTTATCAGGATTGATAAGAGATGACCCATGTTTGTGATTGTTATTCGTATATTACTTTGAATATAACTTGAATCTACTCGCTACTCTTTAATTTCGGGGATGAAATTCTTTTAAGGGGGGAAGATTGTAATGTCCCGGGTTTTGATTGAGTTTTGTAGTACAATTTATTACGGGTTATTTCAGTATTGATCTAGATATAATTAAATTCTGGAATAATAAACTAAGGAGAATTCCAAGTATGCATATACATATAATAGTTTAAAATATTTTAACCATTATATATATATATATATATATATATATATTTGTGTGTGTGTGTGTGTATATGTATACAACAAGTGTTGGAAATGTTTTACAAACATTATGTGAATTATTAAAAATGATTGAATAAGTGTATGAATGGCTCCTATGTTTGAGTAGTCCCACATCATGGGATTATAGGGAAGAGGCAATGATTTATACTTGTTTCTAAGAAGTCATGTTGGGGCCTTGGGCTCCTAATACATGCATTGTTGTGAGGAGGGAGACCATGCATCATGACCACCACACACGCGCGCGCGACCGACCGACTCGACTCGACCCGACCCGGCCCGGTTCGGTTCGGGCTCGGGCTCGGGCTTGGGCTTGGGCTTGGGCTTTGTGGTGTAGGCACTTATATTTTTGGACCATAAAACTTAGTTGTTTTCAAACCGTTTTTTTATGGAAAAAATTATTTTGCGCACCGATATTTATTCTGCAACGGAAAATTTTTTGCAACGGTAAAATAATTAATCCCCCCCGAAATTTTAGCAGATCCGATATTTTCTCCCAAAACCTAATTCTCGTTCTATATATACTATTTTATCTGAGACGAGAAAAACACCGAATTTTATATTCTCTTCTTCTCAGCCGCCATTAAAACTTCTGAGAAATTTCGAGCAGTCTTTTCCCCGAAAGTGCAAATCTGCACTGATTTGTTTGTGCAAGCAAATCAGTTACTATTTTAGAGGCTGTTTTATCCTAGAGGCGGCGGCGAAGGAACGAATTGGTTTGCACCTCTGAACAAATCGCTGAATCGTCTTCAAGAAAGCGACCTAGTCCGCGACTCAGCCATTGTTTTCCAACAATTTGAAGACGAACTGAAACAATGGCCTCGAACTCAACCATGGACGATTCTGCTCCTCCCTCTGCTTTTCACGGCCCTCTGGTGACTGCTGCTCCTTTCAAGTTCGAAGGTTTGCATTTCAAGCGCTGGCGTCAGAAGATGGAGTTCTTCCTCACGATCAGGAAGGTGGTGGCTGCTCTGACTGCTGAAAAACCGCAGCTACCAGAAAAGCCTGACGAGACTGATGCAGCAAAGATGGCATCATGGACTGAACAGTCAAAGCAACTGCAGACCTGGACCGAACAGGATTACTTATGCAAGAATTTTATACTGAATGGACTGAGCGATGATCTGTATGATTATTATAACTCAGATGAAAAGACAGCAAAAGAGATCTGGGAAGCACTGAAGAAGAAATATGATACAGAGGAGGCAGGGGCAAAGAAATATGCTGTGAGCCGCTATTTAAAATACCAGATGACTGATGATAGATCGGTAGAGATGCAGTCTCATGAGCTGCAGAAAATAGCTCATGAGATCATCTCCGAAGGTATGGTCTTGGACGAACAATTTCAAATTGCTGTTATCATTGACAAATTACCCCCAGGCTGGAAAGATTTTAAGAATGTCTTGCGACATAAGACTAAGGAATTTTCCTTAGAAAGCTTGATTACACGCCTCCGTATTGAGGAGGAGGCACGCAAGCAGGACCAGAAAGAAGAGGTGCTGATTGTGAATAACAACAGTACTAAGAAGACCACTCCCGCTGTTCTGAAACCAAATCAGAAATCTTTTAAGAATCAGAACAGGCGCAACAAACAGAATGGGAATCCGCAAGGAAACCCAAAAGGACAGCAGAAACCAGCCCAAAAGAATGACTCTGGACAGTTGTTTCTTTGTTACAACTGTGGAAAACCAGGGCATATGGCACGAAAGTGCCGGAACAGGCCAAGCTCTACACCGCAGGCTAACCTGACTGAGGAGCCTCTTACGGCTATGGCACGAAAGGGAACTTTTGTGACTACTTCTGCTTACATGTTGTGTGATTTTAATATCTGGCATTCTAGATTATGTCATGTTAATAATCGAATTATTCGCAATATGAGCACCCTAGATATGATACCTAAAATGACAGAATCTGAATCTGATAAATGTGAATTCTGTACACAAGCTAAAATCACAAAGAAACCTCACAAATCTGTTGATAGATTTTCTGAACCATTAGACTTGATTCATTCTGACATATGTGAACTTGATGGCACTTTAACTAGACAGGGACATCGTTATTTTATCACTTTTATTGATGACTGCTCTGATTTCACATATGTATATCTTATGAAAAATAAAAGTGATGCTTTTGACATGTTTGAAACATTCAAAACTGAGATTGAGAATCAAGCAAATAGAAAAATTAAGAGACTTCGTAGTGATAGAGGAACAGAATATGAATCTAATTCTATTCTGGATTTCTATAAACAACATGGTATAGTACATGAGAGAACTGCACCCTACTCACCTGAAATGAACGGTAAAGCAGAAAGGAAAAATAGGACCTTTACCGAGCTAGTAGTTGCCATATTATTAAATTCTGGTGCAGCAAAACATTGGTGGGGGGATATTTTAGTGACTGTATGCTACGTTCTGAATAGAATCCCTAAATCTAAGAATAAAATTTCACCTTATGAAATCTTAAAGAATCATAAACCCAATGTCTCATACTTTAGAACTTGGGGTTGTTTAGCATATGTTCGCATTCCAGACCCTAAGAGAATAAAATTGGCAAGTAGAGCATATGAATGTGCATTTATAGGCTATGCTATTAATAGCAAAGCATATAGATTTTATGACCTTAATGCACATAATATAATTGAATCAAATGATGCCGACTTTTATGAAACTAAATTTCCTTTCAAATTAAGGAATAGTGGGGGCACTTCAAATATGCCTATTAGAACAGAACTTAATGAAAATTCTGAAGCTGAACCTAGAAGAAGTAAAAGAGCAAGAACCATAAAAGACTTTGGTTCAGATTTTTGTGCTTTTACTATTGAGGAGGATCCTATAAACCTCCAAGAAGCCTTATCTTCTTTAGATGCCGATTTCTGGCACGAGGCTATAAACGATGAGATGGATTCTTTAGAATCCAATAAGACTTGGCACTTGGTAGACTTACCCCCTGGTTGTAAGTCTATAGGCTGTAAATGGGTACTTAAAAAGAAATTAAAACCTGATGGCACTATAGATAAATATAAAGCACGACTAGTAGCTAAAGGTTTTAAACAAAAGGAAAATATAGACTTCTTTGACACTTTTTCACCTGTAACTAGAATAACATCCATTCGGGTATTAATCTCACTTGCTTCCATTCATAATTTACTTATACACCAAATGGATGTTAAAACTGCTTTTTTGAACGGTGAATTAGACGAAGAAATTTATATGGACCAGCCTGAAGGATTTGTAGTACATGGTCAAGAACATAAAGTATGTAAATTGGATAAATCATTATATGGTTTAAAACAAGCACCTAAACAATGGCATGAAAAATTTGATAACTTAATCATTTCAAATGGTTTTAAAGTTAATGAAAGTGACAAATGCATTTATTACAAATCTGAGAATGACATTTGCACTATTATATGCCTTTATGTAGATGACCTACTCATTTTTGGGTCAAATATTCATGCCATAAACTCAGTCAAATCCTTATTAAGTGTCAATTTTGATATGAAAGATCTAGGTGAAGCGAGTGTAATCCTTGGTATTAAGATTACTAGGTCAGAAAAGGGAATTTCTTTGGACCAATCTCATTACATTGAGAAGATACTAAAGAAATATAATTACTTTGACTGTAAACCTGCAAGTACGCCATATGATCACAGTGTAAAGTTATTTAAGAACACTGGTGAAGGTGTAAGACAGTCTGATTATGCGAGCATCATTGGCAGCCTTCGGTATGCCACTGATTGTACTAGACCCGACATTGCCTATGTCGTGGGATTATTGTGCAGGTTTACCAGTAGACCTAGTATAGAGCACTGGCAAGCTATTGAAAGGGTAATGAGATACCTTAAACGAACCATGAACCTTGGATTACATTATGAAAGGTTTCCAGCTGTACTTGAAGGATATTCTGATGCAGACTGGAATACCTTATCTGATGATTCTAAAGCGACCAGTGGCTACATATTTAGCATCGCTGGAGGAGCTGTTTCTTGGAAATCCAAGAAACAGACTATTTTGGCTCAGTCTACTATGGAGTCTGAGATGATAGCACTAGCTACAGCTAGTGAAGAGGCAGAATATTTGAGAAATCTGCTAGCTGAGATTCCCTTATGGGAAAAACTGATACCAGCAGTGTTGATACACTGCGATAGTACCGCGGCTATTGCAAAAGTTCAGAACCGTTACTATAACGGTAAGAGACGACAAATACGTCGTAAGCACAACACTGTTAGAGAACTACTTTCCACAGGTACCGTTAGAGTGGATTACGTACGTAGTGAGGAAAATTTGGCAGATCCTTTGACGAAAGGACTGTCCAGAGAGAAAGTCCATAACTCTTCTAAAAGAATGGGACTATTGCCCTTAGATTGTTGAGTCACGCACAATGGTAACCCGACCTAAATGACTGGAGATCCCAAGAACTAGGTTCAATGGGTAATAACAAGTTGTGTAGTGATATGAGTTGAACATGCTATTTAATAAACCAAGAAGCATATATTCCTGAAGTGATTAGAGGATGAGTTAATAGAAACTCTTAATGAGATCTATACTCTATTTGGAGTGGAGTACCTACCTTCAGGAGTGCTCTTGATAGACTCACCTTTGTGAATGTGGAAATGTGGCCGTTTCCTATGGAGTTTGGGCAAAACTTCTAGAGCATTCACTAAACTGGGATAGACGTGCAGGGCCATAAAAGCACGGGCTTATCTGATTGCACTATAGAAAAGGTTGTGTGTGGTTTGATGTCAGGAATAGAGTTCAAGACTACGTGTCACTCTAGTAAAAACTGAATCTTACTCACTATGCAAAGGTTCAAGTCCTTGGACACCTTTGTTTATGCACAATCTTATGTTTTTAAGAAACTGCTCGAAAATATTTTTAAAAATTCAAGTGGGGGATTGTTGGAAATGTTTTACAAACATTATGTGAATTATTAAAAATGATTGAATAAGTGTATGAATGGCTCCTATGTTTGAGTAGTCCCACATCATGGGATTATAGGGAAGAGACAAGGATTTATACTTGTTTCTAAGAAGTCATGTTGGGGCCTTGGGCTCCTAATACATGCATTGTTGTGAGGAGGGAGACCATGCATCATGACCACCACACACGCGCGCGCGACTGACCGACTCGACTCGACCCGACCCGGCCCGGTTCGGTTCGGGCTCGGGCTTGGGCTTTGTGGTGTAGGCACTTATATTTTTGGACCATAAAACTTAGTTGTTTTCAAACCGTTTTTTTATGGAAAAAATTATTTTGCGCACCGATATTTATTCTGCAACGGAAAAATTTTTGCAACGGTAAAATAATTAATCCCCCCCGAAATTTTAGCAGATCCGATATTTTCTCCCAAAACCTAATTCTCGTTCTATATATACTATTTTATCTGAGACGAGAAAAACACCGAATTTTATATTCTCTTCTTCTCAGCCGCCATTAAAAATTCTGAGAAATTTCGAGCAGTCTTTTTCCCGAAAGTGCAAATCTGCACTGATTTGTTTGTGCAAGCAAATCAGTTACTATTTTAGAGGCTGTTTTATCCTAGAGGCGGCGGCGAAGGAACGAATTGGTTTGCACCTCTGACCAAATCGCCGAATCGTCTTCAAGAAAGCGACCTAGTCCGCGACTCAGCCATTGTTTTCCAACAACAAGTAAATGATGTTCTGTTATATTAATCGATATTTTTATATTTTGTTTTAAACTCTTATAAAAATATAGATAACATTTGACATTGAATATTTTGGAAAATTTGAATAATAAATCCTAGTAATATATTATCTTGTTATGTTCATAAACATGGTTTTAACATTTTCTATTGATTTCAAATTCATTTTTATTGCATGTAATTATAGAATTGAATAGAACAACAAATATGAACATAATAAATAAATATGTGTTTACTTTACATATAGGTATATGATAGATATGACATAAATATAGAATTCCATACAATAAATAAACAAGAATATTTAAAATTCAATTACTTCACCTTGAAGTATATAAAAGGGGATAGCATTAAACTGATTTGAACGCAATGAGATTTAACATTGAATGAAGATATCAATTGTGTACATTGACTTGATATTTCAAAATCTACTGAAAGAACACGGTTTGATTTGCCTTGTAAGCTAAGATTGCACATGCTCTTTTGATGGCCGTATACACCAACATGGTAGAATCAAATGAAAAGACCAGCACCCATCTCATTTTACTCGGTCATAGTTAATAGAGCCTGGTTTTCCCTAAAATGCAGATTTGCACATGGGTGTGTATAAATATATTACTCTTAAGTAGGCTGCATTTCATTGCTTTTGAGACAAGTAGGAGCAGCTTAGATTATAGCTACATATTTCCAATCAAAATGCACCTCTAAGGAAAGATTTTTCAAATCGCTACATTATTTAGTTGCTGTACGAATAAGACTTCATGTATTGTTATTTCACATTGATATATATATATATATATATATATATATATATATATATATATATATATATATACATATATATATATATATACATATATATATATATATACATATGTATATATCAATATATGTATATATATATATGTATGTATATATATATATATGTATATATATATATATATATATATATATGACCAAACATATCTGCATCAACATAGCTTTAGTCTTCAAACTGCACACATCATACATAGCTATGAAATATAGTTTCATTTCAATCACCTAGCGCAGCCACAACACCCCATGTGCCTATAGGTTTCCTTCCACATGCACAACTTAAATGCCATATTGTTTTATTTTATTTTAGCACCTATAAATACATGGACGGACCATACTACCAGCATTCATAAATACAATCATTTCATAAATCCATGTATTTGAGTTCGAAGAAAAATGGCAGACAAAACTGAACCAAAAACCTGGACTGAGTGCATTAGAACAGAGGAAGCTATTTAGGTGAGTAAAACACCCTTCTATTCTCTGTTGTTTATGCAACTTGCTATCCTAGTTTAATACTGCATATATGTAATATACATAGGTACTTATGTTGACAATGATTAAGTTAAAAAGGATGACATTCTGTGAATAATATTAAATCTGGAAATTTGAGAGCAAAGACAGTATGTATGTGAGTAAAACCAAATTAATACTCTATTTAAATCTGGCCCTTGGATGTTTTGATATATATTAAGTTATATACGTGTATGTGCTAGTTTATGGTGTATTTTATCTCATTTGCACAAAAATCTAAAACTGGAAACCAAAATGAAAATGATGGAAACTGGGAATTTTGCATAAGAACAGGGGACAAGTTTGATAGTAAACTTCCTCTGTGGAGTTATGTATATATGTTGTGGAGCCATCCTCATCTCTAGTAAGCTTTAACTATCATCTCATATATACAGGGTTTCTAAACAGTAAAATAAAATAAAGTTATCTTGCAGTTATAAAACATGAAGAAGGGAAAATCAAACTTACGGATTTCATTTGGATTTTTGGCAAAGAAGTAAGAACTGATATACTTGGTTAGGGTAAAATATTTAGAACCGATACTAAACTTTGTTGGCATAAATGTAGTAACTAATATTACTGAATTTAAAAAAAAAAACATAAGAACTAGTGGGACTAGGCGAAATTGATGTCGGACATCGGTAGGAGTATCGAGTGTAACATTCTTCGCAGTGCAGGTCGGGGTGCATGTCAACTTTGCAATGGTGAAGTTTGAGGTAAATCAAGCAAGGGTGGCGGCGTAACGAGAGAGGATGATGGTCGGGGTTTTGTTTATTTGTTTATGGTTTTTGGTTGAAGCATCTTAATTGAAGGGGTGAATGGGATCGGTGAGCAAGGAGTAGTGTGTGGCGATGGTGGAGGTAGCATAACGGTAGGAGGCTCGGGTATGCAGGTGCACAAGTGTACCCTGCACAGTTTGGCGTTCATCATAGAAAAAGAAAATTATATAAAAAAGAAGAAAAGTATGGTAACATCAGAAAGAAAGGAAAGGGAACAAGGGTGGTGACAAGCAATAGTAAATAAAGAAGATAAGGATAAAAAGGATATAGGAAGTGTTTTCTTGCCTTGCTAAATTCCATTGATATCTATTAGAATCAGTTGACAATTGAACTGAAAGTGGTGTCCAATACCTTAACATATTCTTCTTATGTTTAGACAGTCCTGAGCATGTAAATTTAATAATATTAATAATAATAATTTAATTAATATTGTTTTGCTCCGTAATACAATCATATATTTTTAGGCGGGCAAAAATTTAAGCTACACTGATCTTACTACTGTGTGCCGTGTGTTTATGGTGCACGCAAGACACAGTTGGATGTATAAAGGAAACCGTAGGAAAAAAAAACAGACAAACAACAAACGTGTACAGTGTAGACTAAGTTATGTTTATGCAAGAATGCCTTAAGTTTGGCACAGCCACATTTTTATCAGGCAAAGAGGAGAGGTATGTCTGGTGTATGGGTTCACTATTCACAAGCATGTGGACACAGTTGGCCTTTTGCGTGGAGAAACAATGGAGCATCATGGTACATGAGATTTCCTGAGTCTTCAGTTGAGTGTGATATTGGGTTTAATCGAGTAAAAAAAAAAAAATTTAACACAAGACACCAAACGAGAACAAGATGGGAAAGATAGCTAAAGGACATGAGGGTAGCCGTTACAGAATGCATGCAAGGATCACGGTGAAGTGGTTTCATGCGAATAGTAGAAGAAGGAACAAGTATGGGTAATAAGTAGTAGTAGGAAATAGAAAGAATGGAAGTGACAGAAAGAAATAGGAAAGGGCATGAGCTATTGGCCATGTTCGGCCAAGAAGGAATGGGCGTGAACAAGAAGAAATGGCACGTTTTTTTTGGTTGCTTAGTATGTTCAATCGAAGAAAGAAAAAAAGAGTTGTTGCATCATCTCTAGTGTATGATGCTGGACTTTGGGCTTGGCCCATGAGGAAAAATAAAAAGTGTTCTTTTTAAGATATAAATTTAATAATAAAAATATATATGTAAATATATCTCTAAAAGAAAATAAATCCATCTAAAATGAAAGGGAAGCAGCGCTAGTATCGTATGATGGAATCCGAAGGGGACAGATGGCAGATGTACGACAGTAATAAACAGGATTGTACGTTGTTAGAACTAAATTAGTTAATTTATAAAAATAAATAAAGTTAAATTTACATTCTTTTCTAGTTAATTAAAATTAGAATTAAATCTAGATAATTGGTTCAAGTCGTATTGTTTGAACTGAAATCAACAATATGTTGTGATGACTGATCAATAATAATATTGTATTATAATATTTTGAAATGGAATGTTATTTAATCGACCTAGGTTGATAAATATATTTTAAATCAAGAAATGATTTAAAAATTGAATTAATGGCAAGTAATTTAAATATTGAAATTCAAGGAAAAGCGAATTTATATAGTATTGATCCTGCACAAATAGTTATTAGTGAAATCTGGTTGTTGTGATTAAAGGAGTCCAGAAGTAAAGGATATTCGAAATCCAAAGTAAATAACATTGGAAGCAAATTTTCTGCAAAGGGGAATGATTGTGAGGGATATTGACAAGAGAAGTAGGTTGACCAATAATGATGTGATTCTCAAGTTCAGAAAATAAACGGAATGGTGATGAATTGGAAGGAGATGTTGTTTTGGAAATCGATTAAGTTAAAGTGAAGAAAGTATCTTCTACTTTCCGTTTTAAATATAATATTTAAATAAAGTATATATATATATATATGGCATTATTTAGAAGTATAATGATATGTATACTATTAAGTTGTATATATTGAAGTATGGGTTATAACAACACTGTTATATAAATGAGATAAATGGGTTCTTAAATAAATAAAATCTTAGATAGATATGTTTTGCAAATGATTATTTTCCAAGATCAACTCATTTTTGAATGACTATTAGATGAATTTGAATGATTGAATTAGGATAAACAATATCTGTTATGATAGTTAATTCTGTTTATTTGATTGATTGTAATGTTGTGGATTGACCCAATAAACTGGTTAGTTTAAATATAATATTTACACATCTGATTTAGATAAAATCCAACAACTGTAGAAATCTTGAATTTTGTAGATAAGTCCTGATTAAAGAATACTGGAATTTATTGAATATGATAACCTGATCATTTAAGTATCACTTGTCCCTAAAAGATATTAATGTTCATCGATTCAAAGAGACCGGGATTGGTTTTCTAAAATGAAATCCAAATACCACTTCGTATCGACCTAGGCGTTGATTAATCTAAAATCAAGATGAAGACCATTGAAGATGGAGTTTATGCTAGGACTGTTCTATTTATGGAATAGTGCCTTCGATTTGTCCAGTCGCAGAAAACTTGTGTGGACGAATGTCTGACAGAGTATGCCTAACAGATCGCGTAAGTTGATATCTTCAAAACTATGTTTGGTGGCGGAGAAATTCGTTTCTCTAGCTTTATACCTGTGGTTTTGGGGAAATCAATTTGTGATTTGATGGGTTTGACGATGTGGCATTCAAAGTGAATGAAGGCACGATATATCTTACGGTAAGTTCTGACCTCAAGCCTCACAAACGGAAAAATGACAAAAATCGGGCAGGCAGCATGGCTATGTGGGTAGCTCCTATTAGGGTGTATTGTCACCATATAGAGAATATTCATTTTGTTACTTCTTTCGATTCTGTATCTCCCGGGAACGGTTATGTTGGTACCAACCGTAAGGTGACAATATATTCGATACACTCAAGAGAAATGAGTGGTCAGTCATGTGTGGGCCGGGTTGCAAGACGTTCTTGTTGAACCCAGTGTATTCCTCTCTAGAGGTATCCTATCGGCAGGTGGTTCCATACCTTGTCATTGTTGGAAATCCATTATCCAATAAGCGCTCGCGGTTTTGATTGTATACTGTATATGTAGAGCGTGAGATGCAAGCGATCAGCTAGATTACTATTTATTTGTGGATTGATAGACATTATTATAATATCAGAATAGTATTGTTTACAAAGATTGCTTTGGGTTATCGTAAGGTTAAAACCATCCGTGTTTATGTGTGGATCGGTCTTACGATTATCTTTTCTTTCAAAACGTTTTGAAAGTTAAACCATATGCTTAGGATTCTCACAAAGGAAAAACTCATTCCATTTTTTACGGCGTAGTCTTATAAGTTATCCTTTATAATTCAAGTTGTTTTAAAATCGTTTACTCAGACCAGTCCCATGACTGACCCAGAGTTTATTTTTCTATGTTTTTCCTAAACTCTTGGGTGCTCAAATTTGTACGAGTAAACAAGTAGTTCAGGATTTTACAGATTTTCTGGAGGAGCTTGGAGTAGGAGGCTTCAACGATAGATATTTAAAGTTTAATTTCCGCTGTGTTGTGTGTATGATATACTCTGATAATGTATGTGA
The DNA here is from genome assembly GCA_030737875.1 of Allium sativum. Classification (NCBI taxonomy): domain Eukaryota; kingdom Viridiplantae; phylum Streptophyta; class Magnoliopsida; order Asparagales; family Amaryllidaceae; genus Allium; species Allium sativum. The sequence continues at coordinate 1,022,778,436 of CM060909.1, forward strand.
GTTCAAGCCAATTTGTATTTCAAAAGTTATGTTATATATCTATTATATTTTATTCGTTCCGCTGTGAGATTCGTATTTACCTTGATTCTGTGTTATGGTCTTATTTTCTTCTATTCTAACTTTTTCTATCTTATCTATTCTCACCCCCAAATTTCTTTCTTCGACGTCTGGGTTTTAGCATTCTTTGGGTTGAACTTGTGATGTTTTAGTCGACTCAAAGGGTACCAAAATTCGGGTCGTTGCATTTGGTATCAGAGCTTATGGTTGAGTAGTAACCTTGGCTTTGTGGCATAACTCAATAGAGATGGGATTAGCAATATCTTAGATTGAGTTTGAGTGTATATATGAACGCGTATTTGTTAACTGATAAAAAAAAAATTGTTTTATATTGTGTTGATTGGTTTGTCGAGTGATTTATGAATTCTGGTCGATACAGCAACGCAACTGTATCGATAGGTGTTTCTAAACTCTTGAACAAAGTAATTCGAAATAGTATTGTTTTAAAAGCAAGGTAAATGAAATAATTTTATCCAAAATTATATTTTGATATAAAATGATAATTTTCTGAAATTATTATATATGCCAATGATTGTTAATATTATATGATTGTAAATTAAAATGGTTATATATAACCCAATTGAGATGTATAAGAATAGAATATACAAATAAGTCAAACTGGGAAATTGTTTGAGGCAAACATATAATTTGGGAAAAATCCAAAGGTTTTGAATTTGGAATACAAATCAAGAGTTTGAATTCGAGAGCTTGAAAATATAACTAGAATAAGTTAAATGGATTAAAAGTTTGACTGAGATTAAATTGAGTAGATTTATATTGGATTTAGAATGATGACAAGTGAAATCGAGGTAGGAAAAGAAGTTATAAATGATTTTATAACTTGGTAATGAACTTAGACGGAAATATTCAACGATTTTGGATAATCAAAATTTCCAAATTTTGATTTAAAAACCTGACTTGGTTTATACTATAATATAAGATTTTTGAATTATTTTCCAAATGTTATCAAGGATATTTTCTAAAATGGAAAATGAGGTAATATGGGATTGAAAAAAAAAAGAAAAAAAGAAAATAAAATTTATATCCTAACTGGAGATTGGCTGAGATAAATGGTTTTCTGATGCTGATCTAATGTTGATTTCGGTCTTCAGGGTTGATGCTTAGAAGTTTAGTTTTTTATCTATTTACGGTCAGAGACTGAAGAATGTGTTTGTTTCGTATGTTTTGATCACTGTGAAATGTTTGATAGATATTTATGCAGTTTGGATGCTTGGTTATCAGGATTCATAAGAGATGACCCATGTTTGTGATTGTTATTCGTATATTACTTTGAATATAACTTGAATCTACTCGCTACTCTTTAATTTCGGGGATGAAATTCTTTTAAGGGGGGAAGATTGTAATGTCCCGGGTTTTGATTGAGTTTTGTAGTACAATTTATTACGGGTTATTTCAGTATTGATCTAGATATAATTAAATTCTGGAATAATAAACTAAGGAGAATTCCAAGTATGCATATACATATAATAGTTTAAAATATTTTAACCATTATATATATATATATATATATGTGTGTGTGTGTGTGTGTGTGTGTGTGTGTGTGTATATGTATACAACAAGTGTTGGAAATGTTTTACAAACATTATGTGAATTATTAAAAATGATTGAATAAGTGTATGAATGGCTCCTATGTTTGAGTAGTCCCACATCATGGGATTATAGGGAAGAGGCAATGATTTATACTTGTTTCTAAGAAGTCATGTTGGGGCCTTGGGCTCCTAATACATGCATTGTTGTGAGGAGGGAGACCATGCATCATGACCACCACACACGCGCGCGCGACCGACCGACTCGACTCGACCCGACCCGGCCCGGTTCGGTTCGGTTCGGTTCGGGCTTGGGCTTGGGCTTTGTGGTGTAGGCACTTATATTTTTGGACCATAAAACTTAGTTGTTTTCGAACCGTTTTTTTATGGAAAAAATTATTTTGCGCACCGATATTTATTCTGCAACGGAAAAATTTTTGCAACGGTAAAATAATTAATCCCCCCCGAAATTTTAGCAGATCCGATATTTTCTCCCAAAACCTAATTCTCGTTCTATATATACTATTTTATCTGAGACGAGAAAAACACCGAATTTTATATTCTCTTCTTCTCAGCCGCCATTAAAACTTCTGAGAAATTTCGAGCAGTCTTTTTCCCGAAAGTGCAAATCTGCACTGATTTGTTTGTGCAAGCAAATCAGTTACTATTTTAGAGGCTGTTTTATCCTAGAGGCGGCGGCGAAGGAACGAATTGGTTTGCACCTCTGAACAAATCGCCGAATCGTCTTCAAGAAAGCGACCTAGTCCGCGACTCAGCCATTGTTTTCCAACAATTTGAAGACGAACTGAAACAATGGCCTCGAACTCAACCATGGACGATTCTGCTCCTCCCTCTGCTTTTCACGGCCCTCTGGTGACTGCTGCTCCTTTCAAGTTCGAAGGTTTGCATTTCAAGCGCTGGCGTCAGAAGATGGAGTTCTTCCTCACGATCAGGAAGGTGGTGGCTGCTCTGACTGCTGAAAAACCGCAGCTACCAGAAAAGCCTGACGAGACTGATGCAGCAAAGATGGCATCATGGACTGAACAGTCAAAGCAACTGCAGACCTGGACCGAACAGGATTACTTATGCAAGAATTTTATACTGAATGGACTGAGCGATGATCTGTATGATTATTATAACTCAGATGAAAAGACAGCAAAAGAGATCTGGGAAGCACTGAAGAAGAAATATGATACAGAGGAGGCAGGGGCAAAGAAATATGCTGTGAGCCGCTATTTAAAATACCAGATGACTGATGATAGATCGGTAGAGATGCAGTCTCATGAGCTGTAGAAAATAGCTCATGAGATCATCTCCGAAGGTATGGTCTTGGACGAACAATTTCAAATTGCTGTTATCATTGACAAATTACCCCCAGGCTGGAAAGATTTTAAGAATGTCTTGCGACATAAGACTAAGGAATTTTCCTTAGAAAGCTTGATTACACGCCTCCGTATTGAGGAGGAGGCACGCAAGCAGGACCAGAAAGAAGAGGTGCTGATTGTGAATAACAACAGTACTAAGAAGACCACTCCCGCTGTTCTGAAACCAAATCAGAAATCTTTTAAGAATCAGAACAGGCGCAACAAACAGAATGGGAATCCGCAAGGAAACCCAAAAGGACAGCAGAAACCAGCCCAAAAGAATGACTCTGGACAGTTGTTTCTTTGTTACAACTGTGGAAAACCAGGGCATATGGCACGAAAGTGCCGGAACAGGCCAAGCTCTACACCGCAGGCTAACCTGACTGAGGAGCCTCTTACGGCTATGGTTACTGAGATTCACCTTGTTGGTGGATCAGAGGGTTGGTGGGTAGACACTGGTGCTTCTCGCCATGTCTGCTATGATCGTGGTATGTTCTCTACATACACGGCTGCTGAAAATCAGAAAGTGCTGTTGGGAGACTCTCACACCACTACAGGTGCGGGGATTGGAAACGTGGAACTTAAGTTCACCTTTGGAAAAACTATAATTCTGAAAGATGTTATGCACACTCCAGAGATAAGAAAGAATCTGGTCTCTGGCTTCCTCCTTAATAAGGCTGGTTTCACTCAAGTTATTGGGGCTGATTTGTACACTCTTACTTATAAGGGAACTTTTGTGGGAAAGGGTTATGCTTGTGAGGGTATGTTTAAACTGAATGTTGAATCTAATAAAGTGACTACTTCTGCTTACATGTTGTGTGATTTTAATATCTGGCATTCTAGATTATGTCATGTTAATAATCGAATTATTCGCAATATGAGCACCCTAGATATGATACCTAAAATGACAGAATCTGAATCTGATAAATGTGAATTCTGTACACAAGCTAAAATCACAAAGAAACCTCACAAATCTGTTGATAGATTTTCTGAACCATTAGACTTGATTCATTCTGACATATGTGAACTTGATGGCACTTTAACTAGACAGGGACATCGTTATTTTATCACTTTTATTGATGACTGCTCTGATTTCACATATGTATATCTTATGAAAAATAAAAGTGATGCTTTTGACATGTTTGAAACATTCAAAACTGAGATTGAGAATCAAGCAAATAGAAAAATTAAGAGACTTCATAGTGATAGAGGAACAGAATATGAATCTAATTCTATTCTGGATTTCTATAAACAACATGGTATAGTACATGAGAGAACTGCACCCTACTCACCTGAAATGAACGGTAAAGCAGAAAGGAAAAATAGGACCTTTACCGAGCTAGTAGTTGCCATATTATTAAATTCTGGTGCAGCAAAACATTGGTGGGGGGATATTTTAGTGACTGTATGCTACGTTCTGAATAGAATCCCTAAATCTAAGAATAAAATTTCAACTTATGAAATCTTAAAGAATCATAAACCCAATGTCTCATACTTTAGAACTTGGGGTTGTTTAGCATATGTTCGCATTCCAGACCCTAAGAGAATAAAATTGGCAAGTAGAGCATATGAATGTGCATTTATAGGCTATGCTATTAATAGCAAAGCATATAGATTTTATGACCTTAATGCACATAATATAATTGAATCAAATGATGCCGACTTTTATGAAACTAAATTTCCTTTCAAATTAAGGAATAGTGGGGGCACTTCAAATATGCCTATTAGAACAGAACTTAATGAAAATTCTGAAGCTGAACCTAGAAGAAGTAAAAGAGCAAGAACCATAAAAGACTTTGGTTCAGATTTTTGTGCTTTTACTATTGAGGAGGATCCTATAAACCTCCAAGAAGCCTTATCTTCTTTAGATGCCGATTTCTGGCACGAGGCTATAAACGATGAGATGGATTCTTTAGAATCCAATAAGACTTGGCACTTGGTAGACTTACCCCCTGGTTGTAAGTCTATAGGCTGTAAATGGGTACTTAAAAAGAAATTAAAACCTGATGGCACTATAGATAAATATAAAGCACGACTAGTAGCTAAAGGTTTTAAACAAAAGGAAAATATAGACTTCTTTGACACTTTTTCACCTGTAACTAGAATAACATCCATTCGGGTATTAATCTCACTTGCTTCCATTCATAATTTACTTATACACCAAATGGATGTTAAAACTGCTTTTTTGAACGGTGAATTAGACGAAGAAATTTATATGGACCAGCCTGAAGGATTTGTAGTACATGGTCAAGAACATAAAGTATGTAAATTGGATAAATCATTATATGGTTTAAAACAAGCACCTAAACAATGACATGAAAAATTTGATAACTTAATCATTTCAAATGGTTTTAAAGTTAATGAAAGTGACAAATGCATTTATTACAAATCTGAGAATGACATTTGCACTATTATATGCCTTTATGTAGATGACCTACTCATTTTTGGGTCAAATATTCATGCCATAAACTCAGTCAAATCCTTATTAAGTGTCAATTTTGATATGAAAGATCTAGGTGAAGCGAGTGTAATCCTTGGTATTAAGATTACTAGGTCAGAAAAGGGAATTTCTTTGGACCAATCTCATTACATTGAGAAGATACTAAAGAAATATAATTACTTTGACTGTAAACCTGCAAGTACGCCATATGATCACAGTGTAAAGTTATTTAAGAACACTGGTGAAGGTGTAAGACAGTCTGATTATGCGAGCATCATTGGCAGCCTTCGGTATGCCACTGATTGTACTAGACCCGGCATTGCCTATGTCGTGGGATTATTGTGCAGGTTTACCAGTAGACCTAGTATAGAGCACTGGCAAGCTATTGAAAGGGTAATGAGATACCTTAAACGAACCATGAACCTTGGATTACATTATGAAAGGTTTCCAGCTGTACTTGAAGGATATTCTGATGCAGACTGGAATACCTTATCTGATGATTCTAAAGCGACCAGTGGCTACATATTTAGCATCGCTGGAGGAGCTGTTTCTTGGAAATCCAAGAAACAGACTATTTTGGCTCAGTCTACTATGGAGTCTGAGATGATAGCACTAGCTACAGCTAGTGAAGAGGCAGAATATTTGAGAAATCTGCTAGCTGAGATTCCCTTATGGGAAAAACTGATACCAGGAGTGTTGATACACTGCGATAGTACCGCGGCTATTGCAAAAGTTCAGAACCGTTACTATAACGGTAAGAGACGACAAATACGTCGTAAGCACAGCACTGTTAGAGAACTACTTTCCACAGGTACCGTTAGAGTGGATTACGTACGTAGTGAGGAAAATTTGGCAGATCCTTTGACGAAAGGACTGTCCAGAGAGAAAGTCCATAACTCTTCTAAAAGAATGGGACTATTGCCCTTAGATTGTTGAGTCACGCACAATGGTAACCCGACCTAAATGACTGGAGATCCCAAGAACTAGGTTCAATGGGTAATAACAAGTTGTGTAGTGATATGAGTTGAACATGCTATTTAATAAACCAAGAAGCATATATTCCTGAAGTGATTAGAGGATGAGTTAATAGAAACTCTTAATGAGATCTATACTCTATTTGGAGTGGAGTACCTACCTTCAGGAGTGCTCTTGATAGACTCACCTTTGTGAATGTGGAAATGTGGCCGTTTCCTATGGAGTTTGGGCAAAACTTCTAGAGCATTCACTAAACTGGGATAGACGTGCAGGGCCATAAAAGCACGGGCTTATCTGATTGCACTATAGAAAAGGTTGTGTGTGGTTTGATGTCAGGAATAGAGTTCAAGACTACGTGTCACTCTAGTAAAAACTGAATCTTACTCACTATGCAAAGGTTCAAGTCCTTGGACACCTTTGTTTATGCACAATCTTATGTTTTTAAGAAACTGCTCGAAAATATTTTTAAAAATTCAAGTGGGGGATTGTTGGAAATGTTTTACAAACATTATGTGAATTATTAAAAATGATTGAATAAGTGTATGAATGGCTCCTATGTTTGAGTAGTCCCACATCATGGGATTATAGGGAAGAGACAAGGATTTATACTTGTTTCTAAGAAGTCATGTTGGGGCCTTGGGCTCCTAATACATGCATTGTTGTGAGGAGGGAGACCATGCATCATGACCACCACACACGCGCGCGCGACTGACCGACTCGACTCGACCCGACCCGGCCCGGTTCGGTTCGGGCTCGGGCTTGGGCTTGGGCTTTGTGGTGTAGGCACTTATATTTTTGGACCATAAAACTTAGTTGTTTTCAAACCGTTTTTTTATGGAAAAAATTATTTTGCGCACCGATATTTATTCTGCAACGGAAAAATTTTTGCAACGGTAAAATAATTAATCCCCCCCGAAATTTTAGCAGATCCGATATTTTCTCTCAAAACCTAATTCTCGTTCTATATATACTATTTTATCTGAGACGAGAAAAACACCGAATTTTATATTCTCTTCTTCTCAGCCGCCATTAAAACTTCTGAGAAATTTCGAGCAGTCTTTTTCCCGAAAGTGCAAATCTGCACTGATTTGTTTGTGCAAGCAAATCAGTTACTATTTTAGAGGCTGTTTTATCCTAGAGGCGGCGGCGAAGGAACGAATTGGTTTGCACCTCTGACCAAATCGCCGAATCGTCTTCAAGAAAGCGACCTAGTCCGCGACTCAGCCATTGTTTTCCAACAACAAGTAAATGATGTTCTGTTATATTAATCGATATTTTTATATTTTGTTTTAAACTCTTATAAAAATATAGATAACATTTGACATTGAATATTTTGGAAAATTTGAATAATAAATCCTAGTAATATATTATCTTGTTATGTTCATAAACATGGTTTTAACATTTTCTATTGATTTCAAACTCATTTTTATTGCATGTAATTATAGAATTGAATAGAATAACAAATATAAACATAATAAATAAATATGTGTTTACTTTATATATAGGTATATGATAGATATGACATAAATATAGAATTCAATACAATAAATAAACAGGAATGTTTAAAATTCAATTACTTCACCTTGAAGTATATAAAAGGGGATAGCATTAAACTGATTTGAACGCAATGAGATTTAACATTGAATGAAGATATCAATTGTGCACATTGACTTGATATTTCAAAATCTACTGAAAGAACACGGTTTGATTTGCCTTGTAAGCTAAGATTGCACATGCTCTTTTGATGGCCGTATACACCAGCATGATAGAATCAAATGAAAAGACCAGCACCATCTCATTTTACTCAATCACAGTTAATAGAGCCTGGTTTTCCCTAAAATGCAGATTTGCACATGGGTGTGTATAAATATATTACTCTTAAGTAGGCTGCATTTCATTGCTTTTGAGACAAGTAGGAGCAGCTTAGATTATAGCTACATATTTCTAATCAAAATGCACGGCTAAGGCAAGATTTTTCACATGGATACATTATTTAGTTGCTGTACAAATAAGACTTCATGTATTGTTATTTCACATTGATATATATGACCAAACATAGCTGCATCAACATAGATTTAGTCTTCAAACTGCACACATCATACACAACTATGAAATATAGTTTCATTTCATTTCAATCACCTAGCGCAGCCACAACACCCTATGTGCCTATAGGTTTCCTTCCACATGCACAACTTAAATGCCATGTTATTTTATTTTATTTTATTTTAGCACCTATAAATACATGGACGGACCATACTACCAGCATTCATAAATACAAGCATTTCATAAATCCATGTATTTGAGTTCGAAGAAAAATGGCAGACAAAACTGAACCTAAAACCTGGACTGAGTGCATTAGAACAGAGGAAGCTATTTAGGTGAGTAAAACACCCTTCTATTCTCTGTTGTTTATGCAACTTGCTATCCTAGTTTAATACTGCATATATGTAATATACATAGGTACTTATGTTGACAATGATTAAGTTAAAAAGGATGACATTCTGTGAATAATATTAAATCTGGAAATTTGAGAGCAAAGACAGTATGTATGTGAGTAAAACCAAATTAATACTCTATTTGAATCTGGCCCTTGGATGTTTTGATATATATTAAGTTATATACGTGTATGTGCTAGTTTATGGTGTATTTTATCTCATTTGCACAAAAATCTAAAACTGGAAACCAAAATGAAAATGATGGAAACTGGGAATTTTGCATAAGAACAGGGGACAAGTTTGATAGTAAACTTCCTCTGTGGAGTTATGTATATATGTTGTGGAGCCATCCTCATCTCTAGTAAGCTTTAACTTTCATCTCATATATACAGGGTTTCTAAACAGTAAAATAAAATAAAGTTATCTTGCAGTTATAAAACATGAAGAAGGGAAAATCAAACTTACGGATTTCATTTGGATTTTTGGCAAAGAAGCAAGAACTGATATACTTGGTTAGGGTAAAATATTTAGAACCGATACTAAACTTTGTTGGCATAAATGTAGTAACTAATATTACTGAATTTAAAAAAAACATAAGAACAAGTGGGACTAGGCGAAATTGATGTCGGACATCGGTAGGAGTATCGAGTGTAACATTCTTCGCAGTGCAGGTCGGGGTGCATGTCAACTTTGCAATGGTGAAGTTTGAGGTAAATCAAGCAAGGGTGGCGGCGTAACGAGAGAGGATGATGGTCAGGGGTTTTGTTTATTTGTTTGTGGTTTTTGGTTGAAGCATCTTAATCGAAGGGGTGAATGGGATCGGTGAGCAAGTAGTAGTGTGTGGCGATGGTGGAGGCAGCATAACGGTAGGAGGCTCGGGTATGCAGGTGCACAAGTGTACCCTGCACAGTTTGGCGTTCATCATAGAAAAAGAAAATTATATAAAAAGAAGAAAAGTATGGTAATAGCAGAAAGAAAGGAAAGGGAACAAGGGTGGCGACAAGCAATAGTAAATAAAGAAGATAAGGATAAGAAGGATATAGGAAGTGTTTTCTTGCCTTGCTAAATACCATTGATATCTATTAGAATCAGTTGATAGTTGAACTGAAAGTGGTGTCCAATACCTTAACATATTCTTCTTATGTTTAGACAGTCCCGAGCATGTAAATTTAATAATATTAATAATAATAATTTAATTAATATTGTTTTGCTCTGTAATACAATCATATATTTTTAGGCGAGCAAAAATTTAAGCTACACTGATCTTACTACTGTGTGCCGTGTGTTTATGGTGCACGCAAGACACAGTTGGATGTATAAAGGAAACCGTTGGAAAAAAAACAGACAAACAACAAACGTGTACAGTGTAGACTAAGTTATGTTTATGCAAGAATGCCTTAAGTTTGGCACAGCCACATTTTTATCAGGCAAAGAGGAGAGGTCTGTCTGGTGTATGGGTTCACTATTCACAAGCATGTGGATACAGCAAGCTTTTTGCGTGGAGAAACATTGGAGCATCATGGTACATGAGATTTCCTGAGTCTTCAGTTGAGTGTGATACTGGGTTTAATCGAGTAAAAAAAAAAAAATTAACACAAGACACCAAACGAGAACAAGATGGGAAAGACAGCCAAAGGGCATGAGGGTAGCCGTAACAGAATGCATGCAAGGATCACGGTGAAGTGGTTTCATGCGAATAGTAGAAGAAGGAACAAGTATGGGTAATAAGTAGTAGTAGGAAATAGAAAGAATGGAAGTGACATAAAGAAATAGGAAAGGGCGTGAGCTGTTGGCCATGTTCGGCCAAGAAGGAATGGGCGTGAACAAGAAGAAATGGCACGTTTTTTTTTTTTGGTTGCCTGGTATGTTCAATTGAAGAAAAAAAAAGAGTTGTTGCATCATCTCTAGTGTATGACGCTGGACTTTGGGCTTGGCCCATGATGGAAAAATAAAAAGTGTTCTTTTTAAGATATAAATTTAATAATAAAAATATATGTGTAAATATATCTCTAAAAGAAAATAAATCCATCTAAAATGAAAGGGAAGCAGCGCTAGTATCGTATGATGGAATCCGAAGGGGACAGATGGCAGATGTACGACAATAATAAACAGGATTGTACGTTGTTAGAACTAAATAAGTTAATTTATAAAAATAAATAAAGTTAAATTTATATTCTTTTCTAGTAAATTAAAATTAGAATTAAATCTAGATAATTGGTTCAAGTCGTATTGTTTGAACTGAAATCAACAATATGTTGTGATGACTGATCAATAATAATATTGTATTATAATATTTTGAAATGGAATGTTATTTAATCGACCTAGGTCGATAAATATATTTTAAATCAAGAAATGATTTAAAAATTGAATTAATGGCAAGTAATTTAAATATTAAAATTCAAGGAAAAGCGAATTTATATAGTATTGATCCTGCACAAATACTTATTAGTGAAATATGGTTGTTGTGATTAAAGGAGTCCAGAAGGAAAGGATATTCGAAATCCAAAGTAAATAACATTGGAAGCAAATGTTTTGCAAAGGGGAATGATTGTAAGGGATATTGACAAGAGAAGTAGGTTGACCAATAATGATGTGATTCTCAAGTTCAGAAAATAAACGGAATGGTGATGAATTGGAAGGAGATGTTGTTTTGGAAATCGATTAAGTTAAAGTGAGGAAAGTATCTTCTACTTTCCGTTTTAAATATAATATTTAAATAAATTATATATATATGGCATTATTTAGAACTATAATGATATGTATATTGTTAAGTTGTATATATTGAAGTATGGGTTATAACAACACTTTTATATAAATTAGATAAATGGGTTCCTAAATAAATAAAATCTTAGATAGATATGTTTTGCAAATGATTATTTTCCAAGATCAACTCATTTTTGAATGACTATTAGATGAATTTGAATGATTGAATTATGATAAACGATATCTGCTATGATAGTTAATTCTGTTTATTTGATTGATTGTAATGTTGTGGATTGACCCAATAAACTGGTTAGTTTAAATATAATATTTACACATATGATTTAGATAAAATCCAACTACTGTAGAAATCTTGAATTTTGTAGATAAGTCCTGATTAAAGAATACTGGAATTTATTGAATATGATAACCTAATCATTTAAGTATCACTTGTCCCTAAAAGATATTAACGTTCATCGATACAAAGAGACCGGGATTGGTTTTCTAAAATGAAATCCAAATACCACTTTGTATCGACCTAGGCGTTGATTAATCTAAAATCAAGATGAAGACCATTGAAGATGGAGTTTATGCAAGGAATGTTCTATTTATGGAATGGTGCTTTCGGTTTGTCCAGTCCTAGGAAAACTTGTATGGACGAATGTCTAACAGAGTATGCCTAACAGATCGCGTAAGTTGATCTCTTCAAAACTATGTTTGGTGGCGGAGAAATTCGTTTCTCTTAGCTTTATACCCGTGGTTTTAGGGAAATCAATTTGTGATTTGACGGGTTTGACGATGTGGCATTCAAAGTGAATGAAGGCACGATATATCTTACGGTAAGTTCTGACCTCAAGCCTCACAAACGAAAAAAGGACAAAAATCGGGCAGGAAGCATGGCTATGTGGGTCGCTCCAATTAGGGTACATAGTCACCATCTAGAGAATATTCATTTTGTTACTTCTTTCGCTTCTGTATCTCCTGGGAATGGTTATGTTGGTACCAACCGTAAGGTGATAATATATTCAATACACTCAAGAGAAATGAGTGGTCGGCCATGTATGGGCCGGGTTGCAAGACGTTCTTGTTGAACCCAGTGTATTCCTCTCTAGAGGTACCCTATCGGCAGGTGGTTCCATAACTTGTCATTGTTGGAAATCCATTATCCAATAAGTGCTCGCGGTTTTGATTGTATACTATATATGTAGAGCGTGAGATGTAAGCGTTCTGCTAGATTACTATTTATTTGTGGATTGATAGACACTATTATAATATTGGAATAATATTGTTTACAAAGATTTCTTTGGGTTATCGTAAGGTTAAAACTATCTGTGTTTATGTGTGGATCGGTCTTACAATTATCTTTTCTTTCGAAAAGTTCTGAAAGTTAAACCACATGCTTAGGATTCTCATAAAGGAAAAACTCATTTCGTTTTTACGGCGTAGTCTTATAAGATATCCTTTATAATTCAAGTTGTTTTAAAATCGTTTACTCATACCAGTCCCATGACTGACTCAGAGTTTATTTTTCTATGTTTTACCTAAACTCTTGGGTGCTCAAATTTGTACGAGCAGACAAGTAGTTCAGGATTTTACAGATTTTCTGGAGGAGCTTGGAGTAGTAGGCTTCAACGATAGATATTTAAAGTTTAATTTCTGCTGTGTTGTGTATATGATATACTCTGATAATGTATGTGAGTTTAAGCCAATTTGTATTTCAAAAGTTATGTTATATATCTATTATATTTTATTCGTTCCGCTGTGAGATTCGTAATTACCTTGATTCTGTGTTGTGATCTTCTTTTTTTCTAGTCTAACTTTTCTATCTTATCTATTCTCACCCTCTAATTTCTTTCTTCGACGTCTGGGTTTTAGCATTCTTTGGGTTGAACTTGTGATGTTTTAGTCGACTCAAAGGGTACCAAAATTCGAGTCGTCGCAATTTATTTTAAACAATAATGACTACAAATTTATTTTGAATAGAATTAGAACGTATAAATTTATTTAAATCAAAGTTAGAATATAAATATTTATTTTGATTATAAAAGGAATTGGAAATGGCGCGGTAGTTTGAAAATTCGATTTCAAATTTCAAATGAATGTACAGGATTCAAAATAAACCTGTTTTTGGTAAAACCAGAAATATTTGAATCTGTTTGAAAGTACGTTTCCAACGAATCTGAAAAATCCAGATTTCATAGAGGGAACAAAAATTTATGTCCAGTTGAAAATTCAGAATAGTCGCTATGGAATTTATAAAATGTATAACCCTTAAAAATAGAGATTTTGCAAACGGTCTCCTTTTTCAACAAGACCACTTTTGTTGGATCCGGAATGTCAAATTATTGCTAGATTCCAATTTTCATAATTTTTGGAATCAATATGTGAGCGTAGCAGATTTAAACGTGTTTGGTCAATTCAGTTTGAATTTAATTGATTGAAAATTTACCGTTTCTCAAATGGTCTCCAAATTCGACGAAATTAGTTTTGTTCAGACCGTATCATCAAAACATAGCAAGGTTTTTTTTTGGGGATTTTTGGAGTCAGTATGTGGCCCCAGTAAATTAAAATATGCGTTTGAATTTAAAATATAATGATTTATATTTTAAATTTAATGAAAATTGATCGTAACAGTCGAATTGGTTTACGAGACATATCCCATTGTGTTCGGAATGGGGGTAATTAGCTAAGGACGATAGTTATTGGGCCTCATTTGGAGGTCGAGAAAAAAGGCAACTTTTTTTTGGAAATTATTAAATATAATAAAATTTTATATATAAGCCCCTCCCCTTTTACTCTCTCCCCTAACCCCGTTCATTTCAAAAAAAAAAAAGGAATGCTCGATCGGGCCCTAGCCTGGATGCCGCCACCTCCGTCGACACCCCACCCACCGCCGCATCGATCGCTAGACCTCCCCCTCCCTCAACCGTTGACGCCGCTACCCTCCTATCCCCGCTCGCTACACTCTCCTCCGATTTGAAGACCGCCAGACCTGATAGCCCCAAACCCGCCACCAGCGACCTTCTCTCACCACCGTACCTTCCCCTCCTGGCCTGCAAATCTTTAGCGCACCCATCTCCAACAAAGCTTTGATTTTTAAATAGGAAAGGTGAGTTTTACTGATTTTGTTTAATTTTATTTTATAAAAATTTAATTTATAAATAATAGAAAGTTTGAGCTTTTAAAATAAAAAGAATAGATTTTTCAAAGTAGAAAGTTTGAATTTTCAAAATAAAAGGAACAGATTTTTCAAAGTAGAAAGTTTGAATTTTTAAAATAAAAAGAATAGATTTTTCACAATAGAAAGTTTGAATTTTTAAAATAGAAAAGAATAGATTTATCAAAATCGAAAGTTTGAATTTTTAAAATAGAAAAGGATAGATTTTTCAAAATAGAAAGTTTGAATTTTTAAAATAAAAAAAAATATTTTTCATAATAGAAAGTTTGGATTTTTAAAATAAAAAGAATAGATTTTTGTTATAGGAAAGATTATATTTTTATATCATGAAAAGATTATATTTTTATATATGAAAAGATCATATTTTTATATATGAAAATATTTCATTTTTATATATGAAATATTAGGTTTTTATATTTGAAAAGATAATTTATATAATGAAGTAGAGAATATAAAAATAAAATTTATATAATGAAGTAGCGAATATAAAAATATAATTTTTATAATGAAGTAGCGAATATAAAAATTTGATTTTTATAATGAAGTAACAAATATAAAAATTTGATTTTTATAATGAAGTAGCGATATAAAAATATAAATATCATTGATTAAAAATATGATTTTTAATATATAAACATCATACTAAAAATGTGATTTTTACTGTGAATAGCGTGAAAAAGGATTGCGTTGACATTACGGGAAAATCCGAACTGTTCGAAAATTCAAAAATAAAACTGGAGGAGTGGATCCCAAAGGTGAGAACTTCTCACTTTATTTTATTTTCTAGTTAAATATATATACTAGGATGCAGACGTGCTTAGTAGCACCCGACACCTTTGTTTGAAACCATGTTTGTTTAGTTGATTGGTTTAGTTGTTTGGATTTGGTTTGGGAAATGAATTGAATTGATAGAATTTGGTTTGTACATGGTGCGAGCCATTATTAGGCGAGGGAAAAGGCTAGACCTTATTCCGGTTCTAGTATCGCGCCGTTATGCTGCCGAAATTTTCTAAAAATATTAGAACAATAAAATATCACTTTTATTGTATAAATGAACTTTGTAATATATTCATGAGTTGAAATAAATATTTTATAGTTAAAAAATATAATTTTTAACATGCATATGAATAAAATAAATATTCATTTACAAATCGGGCAATTTTTTTATGTACACACATTTGACTGATATTGATTGGGACGATATATTTTACACATCGCCTAACTGCACAAATAATAATCAGTGTTTGTTGTATGAAAACCGCACACGGGTATTGGGATAATATTGGACATGCACTAATCCAAATATTTAGTTGTATGTCAATCGATGGGTTGACAGACTATTGTAAGCATTAATTATTTATATTTTATGCTTATGCAGTTGTGTAATGCACTTTGGATGATGGTTGACTGTGTTTGATTATTGTTGTGTACATGTGTGTATAAAATCCATATAAATAAAATTATATGGTAATTGGCTGTGTCTGATTCCAATTCGAAAAGAACGAATGTTTTAAATTGATGAATATATAATATTTTAAAATAATATTCAGTAATGGATCAAAATATGATTTTGATGTCCGATTTGGGAAGGACACGAAAATAATGAAATATATGAAGCTGTGTTGATTAGATTAACGCCAATTTGACGTGAACGATATTTATATCGATTTTATTCTTTTTTATAATGAATATAAAAAAAGAAGCGATTTCAAAATCTAATGTTTTGAAAATATTATCATTTATATATCAATGATATGGAATATTCAATTTTGATTTAAAATTGAGTATGAAGTTGAAACCGTTTTGAAAACGAATTTAAAACGATTTATAAAATACGTTTTAAATGGAAATCGACGAAATATATATATTATATATATTTAATGGCCTGAATAGAACGCACCGCGCCGCGGCAGTTCGCGAATTTCGATCATTGACTTCGAATGGACATTACAGGAAATACGACTGTCAGATTCTCCTAAAACCGAAACTGTTGGGTTCGTATCGAAAAGAGTGTTCCAACGAATACAAGAGATTTGAAATCTAACAGTTAGATTTGGAATTATGTCCAAATCAAATTTGGAAAACGTCGCTGCAAGTGCAGTTCGATGACCGTTTATGGAAATCGACTGTACGGGCCTTGATAAATTTTTTAAAAATATCAATAATTTGCATAAAATCATAATAAATGATTTTGAAAGAATTGGGATGAAAAATTCCATATTTGGAAAGGTAAAAATATATTTTTATTGAAATGAACTAGTTATGAACTAGAATTATAAATCCAATATGTTTAAATAAATAAATTGGATTTGAAATGGTTTTAAAAATAACCAGAATTTCCAATATATGAATTGGAATGGATTTGAAACGAAATTAGCATCGGAATATTTCGATATTGGATTCCGTGATCATACGGATATTGTGGAGGAATTTGGAAGATATATATATCGTTATTCCCAATACGATATTTGTTGATTTCAGAATTTGATATTGAATATAAGCTGATATAATTTCTATTTAGAGCCTTGTATTTAATATCGAATTGGATTTTGGGTTTGTCCTGAATAGTGTCTTCATTAACACTATTCTTGAGCCCCGTTGAGAAAAGAATAAATCTTCTAATTAAGATTTAGTGAAAATTTCTAATTAATTAATACTTAATTGGAATAGAATAAAAGAATTGGATTTTGGGTTTGTCGTGAATGGTGTCTTAAATAACACTGTTCTTAAACCCCAAGTGAAAAGAATAAATCTTTTAATTAAGATTATTAGAGTTTCCAGTTAATTAACATTTCGCTGGAATAAGATGGAATGTGAATCGGGTTTATTGTGAACCGTATTTTTAACGACATTCATTCTTTAACCCGATTTACAGTGAAATGTGATTTGGAATTTATAAATCTTTTTATTTAGATTTAATGGAAATTTTCCAAAGTAAAGTTTTCCAATTTAATATAATAAATTGGAATTGAATGGAATTCGATTTGGTAATAATCGAAATGAGCTTTTGTGGAGGAAGACTGTTAATATATATGGAATTTAAAAGGTTTTGTCGTTATTCCATTTATATTATTAGTCGGATATGGAAATAGATATCGATTATATATATATTGATCTGTTTTCCATGAAGATTCCATGATTAGTGGAAAGTGATTTTGGGTTTATCGTGAACTATGTTTTAAATGACATTAGTTCTTTAACCCAGTTAAAGACTGGATTACATGTCTAACATTGTATTTTGAACTGTATGGTTGATCTCTGCTAAATATACATCTGTTTGGTGGTGGAGAATCTATTTTCTTGCTTAACACCCTTCTCTAAGACGTACAAGCTTAGAGGTTATATATCGGCAGAAATCAATAGTACGGTGTAGATTGTCGATGCGACATGTTTGTGTTTCCAAAGTTAAGTAATCATTAACATTGATTTTTGGGAAGATTAAAACTAAGTGGATTTTAATGAATCTTTAATTAGTTTGAAAAGAGAACGTGATAATTTAAATTATCAAATTCGGGAAATGATCGAGAATGGAGTAGCACTAGTTTTACTCCAAGCGATAGTTAAATCTTTAATTAGATTTGAACGTGAAATGGTAATTAAATTTACCGATAACACTGTGGTGTTAGATATGGAGTATGAACATTTTTGCTCCATGGGATGAATAGGTTGGGATTGGGAAATTAAACAAATGATTACTTCGGTAAGGTGCGCTAATTCTGACTAGTTTGGATAAGCCTTAAATTGGTTTGAATTGATATCCAAAGGAAGATTAAAGAATAAATTTAAAGAATTTATCTTTGATAAAATTAATGGGAACCTTTCCCAAAGGATATGAATATTTAAATGAAAGAATATTCAGAATTGGAATGAGGCGTATGTTGTGTTTTTATAGCACTTGTTTATTATATAAGCGAGTTATTCGGAAAGGCCGAGATTATACCCATTCTGAATAACTGATTCGATGATAAGTCGACGATGAAGACGGTGGTTGAAGACCGGAGGTATTCGCATCGTTTGGATGATTACTGATGCCTTGATTGGGTTGTACACCCACGACAAGTTAATAAGTGGTGATCGTCCAGACGTACTTGGAGATAGACAGGATATGCGAGGACCTCTCTCCTGTATTAGACACGGGACGAGGAATAAGGTGCCTCCGGTTTCGTTCAGACCCAGAACGAACTAGTAAATGGATGTGTGTCTGACATTGGATTTTATTCTGTGTTGATTGATCTCTATTAAATATATATCTGTTTGGCGGTGGAGAATTTATTCTCTTGCATAATGCCCTTCTCTGATACGTACAAGTTCAGGGGTTATATATCGATAGACATCGGTCGCACGGCGTGAATTGCCTATGTGGCATGCTGAGACGGAAATGATCAAGGCTTCTACTGAAAAGCAAAGGCTTGTGGTTGATGATCAAAGCATGACTTTGATATAGTATAGCTATGTGTAGCATTAATTCGCGAGCCTCACACCCCGATATGAACTAGAAACGGGAGAGGACAGCAGGGAGAGCAATGCGTTTCCTTCTAGCTAGGACTGGTGTTGGGATTTTGCAAGCCCAGACGTTTTACTTATATGGATGATGGATAGCCAAGCGCCTCGGATATATCGGTCTCTACGGGGCCGATGGATGTTGAGTCATCTAGCTCATAGACGCCCCATAGGGCGGGGAAACGCATGTTC
Source organism: Allium sativum (assembly GCA_030737875.1). Taxonomy (NCBI): domain Eukaryota; kingdom Viridiplantae; phylum Streptophyta; class Magnoliopsida; order Asparagales; family Amaryllidaceae; genus Allium; species Allium sativum. The sequence continues at coordinate 1,022,797,824 of CM060909.1, forward strand.
AGGGATTATGAATGCACCATGCACTTAGTGTGGATCGGCCCTGCATGTTACCTAAGGAACCTAGAGTGTGTATCTCTGAGACATTGGCTAGAGTGTCTCGAAGCGGTAGGACGGACCCTTGCCTTGGTTCATGACGGAAATCCAATTTCTAATATGTGACATTTCGATTTTGATTGTAGAGCCTAGTATGGGAGACATAGTAGCATGGGATACTATGTCGTCTGTGATTGATACATTTATATTTGAAGTTGTTTTATATACTATGCACTTATAATAGTATCAAATGATTTGTTTTAAGCGTACCAAGCATGTTTGGCTATTATAAGGTAAAACTCTATCCTCTGGCTTGCGTTGCATTGTGTGATGGGACCTGGGTCTTATAATAGCTTCATTTTTCCAAAAATAATTGCGCTGTTTATTCTATGCACCGGTATTCTTGGGAGGAACCTGTTCCGTGTTATACGGCGTGGTCCCTTTATTTACCTTATTTGTAAAATTTTAAATAACTGTTTTAGTTCTCACACCGGTCACATGACCGACCTGGAGTTTATTGTCTTAACCTAAACTCTGGGTGCCCCTATTTTACACACGGGCAACTAGTGGTTTTGGTTTTGCAGATATTATATTCACAGGATCCTGATTTGCAGCTGGAACTATACTCGGAAAGCTCTGTATCCGTGTATTCCTTACAGTTGTGTTTTGTGTTATTTTCCGCTACATTGTAATTTGTAAATCTCTAATATTTATCAAATGTATATTATTTTTTCATACTTTATATATTCTTGTACTCTGATGTAAATTGTTGTAATAAGCAATGAAATGTTTTTCTGTTTGTGTTCTGATTTGTCATGTTCTCAGACAATCTTTTCTTTCTCTTCTCTCGGAGACCGGGGAAGTTCGAGTCGTCACATATAGATTCTACTTAAATACAATTTAATAAAGGGTATAATTTAAGTAGAAAATATTTTACAATTTTCTTGAGAAATTGGCCCTCATTAATATCGGTAATATAATGGTAAAGGATTAAATTTTCAACAAAAGGCTTGAAATTTAGATAATTGAACTTAGGAGCAAATGAAGAGAAAATTTGGGGTTTTTGTTAGAACATTATGACATAGTTTGCAATGAATGGAAATCCTTTTTCGGCACTTCTTGAGTAAATAGAAGGTTTAACATGTTGCCTTACTTTAGGTAAAGAAAGCACTAGGCCTAAGAATACTGAGTTACTTCACACTGAAGTAAGGGTCATCAAATTTATATCTATCTAGATATTCAGAATAATTAGCTTATGGGTATCAATATATTATCAGTGGGCTATTGGGAACGACCCCTAGAATAAGAGGGTAGTGATATGAGTTTGCAGAGAGTGGTAGTTGAAAAGGAAGAGTGACCAATGAAAAGGAAGGGCGCCATGGTTGTTAGGATTTAGTGATAAGGTACTTTTTATGTCAAAGGGGCATGGTCCTAGGCCTTTTAGTGCTAATGGATAACCGCATTTAGTCATCGTATCTTTAACCGAGTAGTGATTGCAGTACTGTATGCTTTCTTTTAATTAGGATTTTCATTCCTAAGTGGTATTCTATTTTATTATTGAAAAATAGAATTATTTAGTGTGACATTCTCTTTCTACGTGTTTGTGATGACTAGTAGGAAAGAATAAAGACATAGGACGTTGTAAACGAAATAAAAATTAAGGCAAAATGATGAATAACCAAAAGAAGGGCAAACAAAATTTACATAATGCAACAAAGACGAAAATTTCAATAAATGCGAACAACAAGAGAAAATAAATTCTGCCAAAATAAGTTTAGGGAATTAGAATAGAAATTCTTCTTATGTAAACAGTGCTTGGAAAAGAAATAGGGATTTTTGTAGAGTAGTGATTAAAGATTCTAAGTATGGGGAAAAGGTGCATAAAAGTGAAGTGGAAACATATAATTTTCCATTTTCAACCTTTTACTAATATAAGAAATCGAGTTTAGAAAATTAGTTTTTTCTAAAATTTGAAAATTTAAAGTTATTTGGTAGGTTTAGATGCAAAAATTAGATAAACTGGGCTCTTATTCAATTAGGGTGTAGAATAAATTAGATGAAAAGATATTTTGATTTTAAAATTTTGCATTCATGTAGATATTGCAAGTAAATTTAGGATGTGTGCATCATATTTTTAAGAGGAATTTTAAGGTAAAAGCATTCATATATGAGGTATCGCCTAAAAATTCATTGCATTATGGATTTTTATGATATATTTCACTCTGTATAAGAACAAGGATGGTAGAAAATTTTGGATGTACACATGTTGGATGTGAATTATGCAAGGGATTACATAATTTTACCTTTATTAAATTTCAAGGAAGAAATTTCTTAAGAGTAGAAGAATGTATCACCCCACACTTTATTAATTAAAAATTTATAAAATTGTCAGAATTTGGCATAGCACTTGCACCATTGGGTCTATTGCAATTTTCTAGTTAATTTACATATTTGGTTTATGAGAAACGGACTTAAAACAAAGGTATGGTAATTAGATGAGACGACCAGAAATTCCCCGTGAAGGAAAGCACGGATAAAATTGAGGACAAGACAAATCAGAACGCAAACAGAAGAACATTTCATTGTTATTACAACAATTCCATCAGATACAAGAATATACAGAGTATAAATGAATAAATTACATTCGACAAATATCAGAGATTACAATAAATTACATAGCAGCGGAAAAATATACAAAACGCAACTGAAAGTGATACACGGATACAGAGCTTTCCGAGCATCGTTCCAGCTGTAAATCAGGATCCTGTGAATATAAATCTGCAAAACCAAAACTACTAGCTGACCATGTGGAAAATAGGGGCACCCAGAGTTTAGGTTAAAAACAATAAACTCCAGGTCAGTCATGTGACTGGTGTGAGAACTAAAACAATCATTTAAAACTTTACTTTAAAGGATAGTAATTCAAGGGACCACACCGTATAACACGGAACGGGTTTCCTCCCAAGAATACTAGTGCATATAACAAAACAACACAATGCTTTTTGGAAAAATGAAGCTATTATAAGACCCAGGTCCCATCACACAATGCAACGCAAGCCGAAGGATAGGGTTTTCCCTTATAATAGCCAAATAATGCTTGATACGTCAAAACAAATCATTTGATACTATTATAAGTGCATAGTGTCAAAACAATTTTCAATCATAAATATCAATCATAGGCGGCATGGGTACCATCTATCATGTCGCCGTACTAGTTCTACAATTAAAACCGCAATATCACGTATTGGAAATTGGATTCCGTCATGAGCCGAGGCAAGGGGCAAGCTCCTCTCCGCGTTCAAGACACTCTAGCAAATGTCTCAGGACCCCACTTTGATCCTTGGAATCGGCTGGGCCGGTCCTCTCTTACTTTTGAGGATTAGTTATTCCTGAACACACGTTTCCCGGTCCTTACAGACCTATATCTGAGGCGCCTCGCATTCCAACAACCACACAGGTGAAAAGTACATAAATGTGAGGGCTGGTAGGTCACTGACACCACCCTAGCTAGAAAGAAACGTCGTGCTCTCCCAGCGGTCCGTCTCCCGTTTTTGACTCATACCGAGGTGTGAGGCTCGCGAATTCACGTTATACACAAAGCTATGCCACACAGGCCGTGCTTTGATCATCACCCACAAGACTTTGCTTTTCAACAGAAGCCCTGATCAATTGCCACTTACACGTGCCACACCGACAATTCACTCCATGCGACTGATGTCCATCGATATACAACCTCTGAGGTCGTACGTCTCAGAGAAGGGCGTTAAGCAAGAGAATAAATTCTCCACCGCCAAACAGATGTATATTTAATAGAGATCAATCAACACAGAATAAAATCCAATGTCAGACACACAATCCATTTACAAGTTCGTCCTGGGTCTGAACGAAACCGGAGGCACTTTCCTTGCATATCCATCGATCTCCAAGTACGTCTGGACAATCACCAACTGTTTCCCTCATCTTGGGTGTACAACCCAATCGAGATCATCAGTAATCACCCAAACGATGTGAAGACTTCCGGTCTTCAACCACCGTCTTCATCTTCGACATCTCGTCGAATCGGTTATTCAGAATGGGTATAAACCCGGCCTTTCTGAATAACCCACGTATATAGTAAACAAATGTTACACAAACACTACGAACGCCTCATTCCAATTCAGAATATTCTTTTATTCACAAAATCACATTCTTAGGGAAAGGTTCCCATTAATTTTATCCAAGATAAGTTCTTCTAAATTTATTCTATAATCTTCCTTTGGATATCATTTCAAACTAGTCGGGATTAGCGAGCCACACCGAAGTAATTATTTATTTTATTTCCCAATCCCAACCTATATATCCCATGGAGAAAAACTGGTGATACTCCATATCTAACACCACGGTGTTATTGGTAAAATTAATTACCATTTCACGTTCAAATCTAATTAAAGATTCAACTATCGTTTTGGAGCAAAACTGGTGATACTCCACTCTCGATCACTTTTCAGATTTAATAATTTAAATGATCAATTCACATTTTAATCTAATTAAAGATTCATTAAAACTCCACTTAGTTTTAATCTTCTCAAAAATCAACATCTTGTCTTTAACTGGGTTAAAGAACCAATGTCGTCTAAAACACGATTCACGATAAACCCAAATCATATTTGATATTAAATACAAGGCTCTGAATAGAAAATATAACGGCTTATATTCAATATCAAATTCTGAAACCAACAAATATCATGTTGGAAATAACGATATGAAATATATCTTTCAAATTCCCATAACAATATCTGTATAGTCACGAAATCCAACATCGAGATATTCCGAAGATAATTTCGATTCAACTCTAGTCCAATTCACGTATTGGAAATATTGATTATTTTTAAAATCACTTTCAAATTCAATTTATTTATTTCAAAAATAAATTGATTTTAATTCTAGTTCAAAACTAGTTCATTTCGATAAAAATCTATTTTTATCTCTTCAAATGTGGAATTCTTCAGCCCAATTTTTCCCAAATCATTTCTTATGATTTTACACAAATTATAGATATTTTTAATAATTTTATCAAGGCTCGTACAGTTGATTTCCATCAACGGCCATCGAACTGCACTTACAGCGACCTTTTTCAAATTTGATTTGGACATAGTTCCAAATCCAACCGTTGGATTTCAAATTTCTAATATTCATTGGAAAGCTCTTTTCGATACGAACCCAACGGTTCCGGTTTTAGGAGAATCCGACGGTCGGATCTCCCGCAACGTCAATTCGAAGTCAATGGTCGAAATTCACGAACTGCCGCGGCGCGGCGCGTTCTATTCAGGCCATTATATATAATATATATATATATTTCATCGATTTCCTTTTTGAAATGTATTTTATAAATCGTTTTAAATTCGTTTTCAAAAACAATTTCAACATCATCTTCAATTTCAAATTGATTTGATTTCAATTCAATTCGAATTCATTTCAAATTGATTTCAATTCAATTACAGTTCGTTTTTCAAAATGATTTCAATTCGTTTTTAATTCAATTTCAATTTAATTCAATTTGAATTCATTTCTATTCAATTCGAATTCAAATACACTTTCTATTCAATTCGAATTCAAATTCACTTTCTATTCAATTCGAATTCAAATTCACTTTCTATTCAATTCGAATCGAATTCATTTTCTATTCGATTCGAATTCATTTCAGATTGATTCAATAAAATTTCAATTTGAATTTTAATCTAATTTAATTTGAATTTCATTTCAAAATATTGAATTTTGAAATCACTTTTCAATATTCATTATAAAACGAATAAAATCGATATAAATATCGTTCACGTCAAAATAGTGCATCTCTAATCCACACGGCTTTATATTTTTCAAAAACTTCTTTATCCTATTCAACAAATGAATATTTATTCTGTTCAACACGTGAATCTATATTTCTTTCAGCACACGACTATTTTTGTTATGTAAAATATTTTATAAAATCAGGGTATCTATCGTTTGATTTTCAATCGGACTCCACCGTAAAGTAGTGTCTAATTTTAAATATGATAAAGATGTAAATTTTATTATTTAAAATATTTTACTCAACACATAAATAGTTTCAACACATGAACATCGTCAACACATGACTATTTTTATATTCAACACATGAATTTTCTTTTATAATATTCATTATTTTCCCGATTGGAATGAGGCCCAATCAATCACCATATAATGTTAATTATATGGATTTTCATACATCACACGTATATAATAGCATTGAAAAATAATCAACCATCAACCAAAGTACACTACACTGTATAAGCATCAAATATAGATATCTAACGCTTATAACAGCCTGTCAATCAATCGATCGAAATATTTAATCAATCAGGATGAGTGAACTTCAAATTTCATCCCAACACCCGTGCGGGGTTTCAAACAATCAAACACAGATTTTAGTTGTGCAGTTGGGCGATGTGTAAAATTTATCGACCCAATCAATATCAGTCATATCAGTGTATATAAACAAATCAGCAGATTTGTTTATAAATATTTATTTATTCACTTTCACGTTAAAAATTATATTTTTAACGATAATATATTTTATTTTAACACATGAATTTCTATTCATTTCATTTATCAAATAAAATGATATTTTTATTTTTATAATTTATTTTTAGGAAATTTCGGCGGCATAACGGCACGATACTAGAAACGGGACGAGGCATAGCCTTATCTCCAGTCTAGTGAAGGCCCACGCCATTCACACATCAATCAAATCAATTTTATTTCACCAAACAATTCAATTCGAACCAAATAAACTAACCAACTACACAACCAACAATTTAACAAACAAGCCATCCATGGTCTGTGGATGACGGGTGTCGGGTGCTACTAAACACCGTCTGCATTCTAGTATATATATATAACTAGAAAAAGAAATTGAAGAGTGAGAAATTCTCACCAATAGCTATCCAACTTCACGACACTTCATTTAAAGAAATCTTCGTCGTTCTCGCCTTTTTGTCTCTTTCGTTGCCCGTATTCACTACATATGTAAAAATCGAATTTTTACTTTGCTATCCAGTATATAAAAATCGAATTTTTACTTCGCTATTCAATATATAAAAATCGAATTTTACTATGCTATTCAATATATAAAAATCGAATTTTTACTATGCTATTCAATATATAAAAATCGAATTTTTACTATGCTATTCAATATATAAAAATCTCGCCTTTTCAATTTCAAAAATCTAATCTTTTCTATTTAAAAATCTAATCTTTTCTATTTAAAAATCTAATCTTTTCTATTGCTAACTATATGGTAAAAATCATATTTTGATAACAGTGTTCGTATCGATAAAGATTATATTTTTAATCTCTTACATTAATAAAAAACATATTTTTATGCTCTACACTATATAAAAATTATATTTTTATTCTTCACGTCTAATAAAAATCATATTTTTATTATCTTCCTTATATAAAAATTATATCTTTATTCTTCACGTCTAATAAAAATCATATTTTTATACTTTCTATAAAATAAAAATTATATTTTTATTTCGCTAATTTTTTTTTATTATAAAGGCCTAACCCTTTTATTTTAAAATATAATCAGTTTTGTATAACCAAATAAAAATCAGTTTTAACATAACAGAGAAAATCAGTTTTAACTTAAATGAATAAATAAAGTTATAAAAGCTCACCTTTGAAATCGTTGGTGAATGGGGGGATCGTATTAGAGGAGGAGGAGGCCAAGGCGGAGGACTTGGAGGCTGAAGAGGGCGCAGGAGGAGGTGCGTCGGGTCTGCAGTTGCCGGAGGGTTTTCGCGAGAAGGGGGTGCGCGATTTCTGAAACGAGGGGGTTCGAACTGTAGAGGAGAGGAGGAGAAGCAGGCGCGGGGAGAAGGGAATGGAGGGCGGTGGCCCTAGGCGGCAGCGAACACCGGGGGGGGGGGGGAGCGGCTGCGCGATTTCCTCTTCTTTTTTTTTTTTTTTTTTTTTTTTTTGATTCTAAGAAAATAAAGGGGGGGGGCAGAGAGGTAATAGGGGGAGGAAAGAGAATTTTTATATTATTTAATTTATTTTTAAATTCAAAAAGCAACTTTCTATCTTGAATTCAAAATCAAACCCGCCAACTGTCGTCCCTAGCGTTTTACCCCCATTCCGAACACAATTGGATATGTATCGTAAGCTGATTCGATCGTTTCGATCAGTTTCCGTTAAAATCAACATATAACTCTATATATAGAATTTGAACGCGCATTTCAATTTACCGGGGTCACATACTAACTAGAAAAATTCCAGAAAAATATTTTTTAGCTTCGTATTGACGATACGGTCCTAACAAAACTAGTTTCGTCGATTTCTGAGACCGTTAGAAAAATGGCCATTTTCCAGTCGATTAAAATCAACTGAAACTGGTCAAACGCGTTTTCCTTTGCCACACTCACATATTGATTCAGAAAATTATGAAATTTGGAATCTAGCAATAAATTGACATCACGGACCCAACAAAAGTGGTTTCGTCGAAATCCGAGGTCGTTTGCAAAATTCCTATTTTTAAGGGCCTGAATTCCATAGAGACTATTCAGAATTTTCAACTGGACATATCTTTTGATTCCCGCTATGAAATTTCAATTTTTCGGATTCTTTGGAAAGATATCATCAATTAGATCCCAATGTTTTTGGTTTCACTAAAATCCGGATTGTTTTGCACCCGGTATATTCAATTGAAGTTTGAAATCAAATTATCGAACTACCGCGCCATTTTCAATTCTATTTATAATTATATATAAATATTTATATTCTAACGACGACGCGTATAAATATATACATTCTAAATATATTCAAAATGAATTTCTTGTCGATTTTATTTAAAATAATTCATTTAAATATTCAAAATTCGCTAAAATTGCCAAAATAAATTTTTTAAACTAGATTAGAATTTCCGGGTTATTACATTAGAAGATCAAAATAACAAAAAAATATGGGCTAGGTCGATTCAACCCACAGCCAGGATAACCCACGCATGGTTGGGTTGATTAGTCTTGTTATTTGAGTGTAGATCGTGCCCAAGAGCGTAATTCTGAGTCAGTGTTCCTTTTACATGTTATATTGCTGATTTGGCTTGTTCTAATTGGTTTATTTTCAAATATTTGTCAACATTGCGTGTTCTTGTTAGCTAAATAACGTGGCTAGCCTAGATTTAATTTAGGAATCCAATGGTCTAAGATCCCCAGCCAAACATATATATAGACTTTGAGGCCTATCTAGTTCCTTACAACACAATTTTTACCCTTCGGGTTCTCTTTTTTTAAGAGACCTAATCTAAATTTTTATAAGGGAGAAGGTTTATAAAATTAAATATTGATACAATCCTATTTTTGAGGTGGGATCTACAGCAAGCAAGGAATAAAACTTAGGGCGACGGATGAGTGGATTTAAATTATATCTTTTTAGTAATGGTGTATATTATCGTTTGATTCATGGAAATTTAGTGTAAATTGGAATTATTGGTAGTGGTGTATTCCATGTTATACTTAGGAATATTTTAATTAGGTTTATTTACAGTAGTTTAACTCTTATTGTAATTTAATTTGACATAGTATAAGTAGGATTATTTATAGTAAATCTATAATTAAACTATAAATTTGTGAAGTTGTATTTATATGTAGAAATTAATTCGTTAGAATTAATCTTGGGCAAACATAATCAATTTTGAGACAAGAGAATTAAATAAGGGTTACTGGGACAGCCATGGGACTCGAACCCCTAACCTCTAAGAAAGCAAAACGAAGCATTAACCACTATGCTAAAGAATCTTTGTGTTTGCTTTCTGAGAAGGATGTTATAGGTATAAGCCCAACTGTGTTCAAATTTATAGTAATTATGTCAAATTTGATAAATAAATTATGAACATGAATTAAAAACATACCTATTAAATAGAAAGTAAGGAATAGCCTAGATTGTTTGGTTAAGAAATATGGATATATTTCCATTGTTTGTTTGCAAGTAAAAAAACAAACATAACTGCAAGAATAAATGAAAAAAAGGAAATCGATTAGTGTAAAATATGACTTATCCATTATCCAATAGTTCAGAGATAATTAAATGAAATGTTTTGCAATTATGGATTTATACAATTGTTTTATACTAGATTATGGAAATAAATTTTTGAACGTTTTCAGTAACGAATCAATTAGGAATTAGTTTAACTTCATGGAAGATAAACTTACAAAGGCGATAAGTTTTGTGACACCCCACGTCCGTTAATGTCACTCATTAAGAGAATGCATTAAGTTTTGTGAAGCGTTATAGCTAAAAGGACACAGAACATTACAAGACAGATATTAAAGATAGCAGCGGAATTTAAAATTTTATTTAAAACATAATTCATAACATCATGGTCCAAAATATCACAAGTCTGGAACTACATAAAAACCATTACAATAATATAAAGCTTCTGTCTTGTACCATCAGAGTACAGAAATACATAAAACAAAAGGCATAATTCCCCAAAAGAGACAAAGCCATAGTAGTAAAGACATGAACTTGAGCAATACTTCAAAAGAAACTCCTAGCAAGATGATAACCGAGTCCTGATTAAGCCTGAGTGTTCCCACCCTGATAACCTGGGGGGAACGGAAGAGAGAAGAGGAAACAAAAAGGGTCAGACATAAAGTCTGGCAAGTCTAGTTACTTTTATCAGGTAAATAAGTCAAAGTATCATGACAGGCATATAAAGTGGATAAGAAAGATAACACCATAAAAGGTAGGTATGACAAGGTAAACATGATAGAGTGTGTATGCTTGCCAAATGATTACTCTGCACTGATACCAGTATAACCAGAATGAGATGATCCCAACAACTATAAGAAGGTAGACTTAGGCGTACTTCTGGTGAGAGGTGTTAACCTATACAATCCACAGGCAACCCAACCTAACAGGCTCCTAAACTTTTTACCAGAGTCTAGACGTACCCTAACTACTACCATAATCGATCGGCTCCCTATTCCGTAGATACCTTGTGTCGGCCCCACAGTAGGAGGCATCACTTCCTAAAGTGGCAACCCTTCATGACGTGCACAACCATATCTACTGGTGTCATGGTCGTCTTATCCCCTTCTTCCCGGCCTATGCACGCACATGTCCCCTGTCGGTTTGCGCCGTCCACACCGTCCTCCAAGTTTAGATCTCTTATAATCAACCCAGTAAGCCTGCTCCACTCCGACCTAGGGCAGAGCACTCGTTTGATACTATTATACGGGTTACTTACTGAAACGGGTCCCCCACACAAAATGATACAAGCTCTCCCGCTTGTCATGTATCCCCACTAGGGTTTCCACAGGTTATATATATCTGTTAGTGTCTTTAATTACATAACCCTATCATTTCTACAAGTTATGCTTACCTAACAGTGTCTTTAATTACATAACCCCCTTAGGTTAAGTTTGTGGGCCTATATATAAATATTACCCACCCCCTCAGATTTACTTAACATACCCATTGTTCAACCAATTTACTTAACCCTTATTCAAGTTCATGTTCATACAATCCCTATGGATTCAAATAGGCTATGTATTCCAATTCATTGCCATGTCCATTTATGGTTATAATGTGTTGGACCCCTCGCATTAAGCCTACCACTTGTGGATGCTGGATATGTCGTCGGTTCCGGGCAGACTTCTTCCACAAGTCAGGAGTAACCTCATGTCTCAGCACGCCTCGTATTTGTTCACCTAGACCCCTCATATCAGATTCACCACTTGTGATCGCTGGATTTGTCGGGCGGTTTCGGGCAGACTTCCACCACAAGTGTAATCTAACCTCGTGTCTAGGTGCAGTTACAGTTTCTAATTACTGTAGTCCTAGGCATTTCATTATTAGCCAATTTTTACCTATGTCGTTATAGGTTTCATGCCCCTTTTTCCCAAATATGTTCATAATGAATTATATGTCCAAAATGCATAAATATTATTCAAGTTATGCCAAATTTCCCCTTTACAAGTTATGCCCAATTTCAATGTTTTCCCCTCATTCCCAAACTAACTTATCTGCATATTTTTAGCGGCATGCCTAGGCTCGAAAGTAGCCTAGCTATATAAAACAAAAGGGAAAGGGTGAAGGGAAGATGACAGAAATGATTGTTCCAACAAAATTGACATAAACATATAATAGCATAATGTTAAGATGGACATATAAGAACAGATCTGGTGAAGTTATGATAATAAAACTGGTTTTAACATAGTAGGGATGTCATAATAGGCATGATTAGGTCTAAACAAGGAGTTAGATGTCCAACCAATGAAAAATCCAAATTAACCACAACATGATAGGTACAAGATGATCTAAATAGTGAATTAGATCTAAAATCAAAAGTAGATCTGACATGATAAAGGTTAAGATCTAAGTCATACTTAATTTAGAATATCATGGATTTACAAATTACAATAGATCTAGTATGAGTCAGTCATAGGGATAGATCCAGATTACAGTCATATCATGTTTTACTTTTAGTTATTTAAAAATTACAATAGATCTAGTATGATTCAGTCATAGGGATAGATCCAGATTACAGTCATATCATGTTTTACTTTTAGTTATTTAAATCTAAAGGTAACTTAAAATCATAGTGTTTGGATCTAGAAAGATAGAAGAAGACTAGTAGAGATTGAATCCCAGATCTACACTTGAATCTCTAAACTTGATTTGCAAAAGAAGAAAAGGATTTGATTCAGTCCAGGCACTGACAACATTTATGCCTCCATTGATTTCAGTGTGAGAAAACTGGAGAAATGAGGCCATATATATAGCTGCCAGCCCTCAGAACTGACCAGCCACGTCAGCCCTAGGGGGGTCGCCCCCCTTATGGGGTCGACCCATGGGTCGACACCCCCTTGAGCGGTCGACCCAAGGGTCGATATCCCCCTTAAGGGGTCAACTACCCTAGGCGGAATTTTTACCGCTCATCCGGATTTTTGCGATTTTGATTTTTGAACTGAGATTTTGAACTTCTAGACCATAAATATATATATATATACACTCTCTTACACGTATACAAACTTCAAACCTTCATAACTTCTTCATACGGTGTTCGTTTTATGCAAACTAAATGACTATCTTGACGAAATTTCCAAGACGGACGCAATCGCGTAGTCCATTTCCCTTAATTCTGAATATTAAATTAATTATTCTTTAATTTGTCCTATTTAGTGTTGTTAAAATTATAGGGTGTTACATTCTCCCTACTCAAAGTATTTCGTCCCCGAAATCAACAAGTTAAGAAGAATGTATATCCTACCATTCATCACCCATCTACTCATCCACCAATCACAGGCATCCATTGTCCTTAAAGACTTCTAATGCTTATATGAACATATGCAAAAGTGTGTGTATATGTCCTAATACTAATGCAAAGATTAGGCGGTCTACTGACTCAGTCAACCTCCTTAATGCAATGTATGTTAGTGCCATGAATCCAACATGTATGCAACAATCCTATTATAACATGTAAGTACTATATATGTGCGTAATCATCAGTCCAAATGCAACATCCATATGATGATACATCCATTTCCATCCATTAAAAGAAGAAAAATGCACACACGTCCATATGCAGTATGAGAGTGATTGAACCGATCTAGTGCCTAATGTATGTGTATATGCATCCACGAGCAACCACTAGCAAACACTTGCATCCATCAAGCATAACATGTCTCAAACACATGTTTACATTCATGGAATTCCTACCTAAAGGACGAAGATCTGATTGATAGGACATACTTAAATGATAGAAACAAGCATAAATAAAAGCTTTGGAAAAGGAGTTAAGAACATACACTTGAAAAGAAAAGGGTACTAAGCACGAATCTTTTCTTCGGTCTCCCAAGTCGCATCTTCTGGGTTATCTCCCCATCGAACTTTTACTAACTTGACTTCTCTATTGCATAGCTTCTAAACTTCTGGTCCAAGAATACGGGAAGGAACTCATTTGTCTGTCGCCTCTCGTTCCACCTCTACCCCTTCTAATACACTCGGCTCATCTACTTCCGCGGTATCATTCAAGCACTTCTGCAAATGAGAAACGTGGAAAACATCATGAACGCCGGATGATCTCTCTGGTAGCTTTATCTATAGACCATATGGCCAATCCTTTCTGTAATAGGAAATGGTCCTACAAATCTTGATGTCAAATTCCCTACAGATCCGAAGCGAACCACATTCCTCAATGGTGACACTTTAATGAAAACAATATCTGTAACAAACCCGTTTTTCCGATAAAACTTTTAGGTGTGCCAATTAAAATAGAAGTATTAATTTTGAATTAGAACAATTTTTAATTGAATAAATGGATTAAATTTGATAAAGCTGTTTATGGCATTAAATAATTTTATTTTATATATGTTTAAAATTTATGGTAATGTAATCCATTTATACTGAATGTTGGATTATCAAATAAATCACCAAGCGTTGCATTAAATGAAGCTATTTGTGATCAAACAAATTATTGAACACGAATAATTTTATATAAGTAAAATAGTGAAATAATAGGTATTTTTTATTTTGTTAAACGTGGAATTAGCAAATAGATTAGCTGAGATTGAACATAATAAATTTGCTAATTTATGGTATAACCGATAAGAGTTGTAAATCATTGGATGCATAACGATTAACAGAGAATAATTTGAATAATAACACAAAGCCTAAACTATTTAAATTAAGTCACACCATTGATTCTTTTTCCTTCTTCTTGAAGCCAACTCCCTCTATTACTCACAGAAAAACCCCATAAACTGAGGATCGACATTCCAGAAATTAGAAAACTAACCCCTTTTCCTTTTTATATTCGTTTTCCAACCCTGAATCGAAAAAAAGCAGAAAAGGAAAAAAAAGGAACGGTAGGTGACGAGCCGAAGGTGCTACGAACTGGAAATCAATGCCTCTCCATTCTCTACATGCGATTATTGAGGAACTGATCGCAAAGGATGGGATCGCATGCAATTGGATAAGACACTCGAACCCCCCCCCCCCAAACGTCGGCAGGTGGATTGATGTAAGCAGGTGGAGGTGCGATCTCGGTGGGAAGGAGATCAAATTATGGTAAGCTTGACGACGGGTGCTGCTATAGGAATTTGTGCATGATTGGGAGGCAACCGAAGAAGACAGTTGTGGAAGATGGAAGCATAGATAGGAAGTGATAATTAAGGTTATAAACTATGACTGTGTTCTATGGCTGGAATTGTGATTATGGCTGCAAATAGAAGGTTCGGAAGGAGTGTAGATTAAGGAATTCAGTCGTTATGCAGGTGAGTTTGACCCATACTCACATCTATGTCTTCCTCTATAATAGTTACATATGTTTGCTTATCATTATTTGATTGGATTGAATTGATATTGTTGTTGTTTAATTGTTTATGAATTAGAACTGACTGATGAATTTTATGTTGGTTTGATGTTCATATATAGAGGGGAAGTTATTATTTTTATTTTTGAATTATATTTATATAATTTGCTTGTTTTGATGATTGATTTATTGTGTAATCTTAAATAAATTGGGAAGCCTGTGTATATGCTTCTTTGTAGACAATAACAAGGACATGACACTTTAGATTATGAATTATAAATTGTAATATATAACAAAATTTCAAATATCGTATTGTATTCCAAATTATAACTATATATAAATTTACGTTAAATCACATGTGTACATATATGTATACTTATTTAAGTAAATATTGAAGTTTAAATTACATTATTGATCATTGTATATGTATGAAATTTATTTGATTACATGTATCCTCCAAGTTTATACTTTTAATTAAACACTTTATTCTAGGATCATTCTATTTGGTTGTTTGACTATTTAAAATATTTTACCATTACTCAGAATAAGTCAACTGAGAAGTTTTCGTCTTTATCATATTATGAAATAGTTTTTGACAATATTTTACATGTTATCGATTTATTTATTTGTATCATATATTTTATTGTTTTTACAATTTTGTAATGAAAGTTCATGTTTTCCATGCACTTAAATTACTTTATGAGAATTATTGTTCCGTCTTGCTCATTTATAAATCATGTTGGAATTTTATATATTTCTTGAATGGTTCTTGAATTTCTCGTCAATTGTATAATTGCTGGCTTTTTTTAATCCTGCATGACTTCTTATATCGTGAATGATTCACTGTTGATTTAATTTGATTGATGATTTGAATATGATATAGCGATGACATCTTTTATGTGATTTTATAATATTTATATTCTATGTAATGAGAAATTTGAATAAACAGTTTAGTGAAGCCGTCTGGTATGGGACTTTCGGTGTCACTACCCTGGTTATTCATTAGACTTATTAAGAATATTGAAGGGGAAGTGTATTATACAAACTCGGTTAATTTCCTATTTCATCTATCGAAGCTATTGAGTTGATGTTGTGATTCATGAGATTTTTGTGATTGAAGATTTTTGAATTTTCCAGTACAGAATTGACGAGCGATTAGTAAACCAAGCAGTGAGAACATGCGGTACGAGACGCACTGTTACCACTGTTTAGGTTACTAATTGTGAGTTGATGATGTATATAAATCATTGTCTATACTAAGAAGTCTTGAGCGATTACCTCCTTACCAGTACTAGATAGTCCTGAGCGACCATCGAGGTAGTCCTGAGTGACTATCGTATATTAGACCTGAGAGTCTAACTTATGGAAATCAGAGTATCTTCCATTATATGCATCAAAATTGTTTAGTACTGGTATATGATATTTTCTTTGCACGTGCAGCATTGCTGATTCTCGCCAATGTTGATATGTGTGCGGCATTGCTGAGTCTCGCCAATGTTGATATAGATTCATATAATCTTTTATGATTTTCTTATATTTCAATATGATTTACATATATGATTCTCGTTTATGATTTCATCAAGTCATTGTATTTTGATGGACTGTGAGCTATCATTTTTTTGTGATGATTCTCGTTTATGATTTCATCATGTTATTGTATTTTGATGCCCTGTGAGCTGTCGTGTGATTGTGATGATTCTTGTTTATGATTTCGTCGTGTTATTGTATTTAGATGTCCTGTGAGCTATCAGGAGATTGTGATATTTTGGCGATTCCATGATGCATTATAACTCTTGAATGAGATTCATTTGAATAAGATTATGTTGTCATTTGCATATATTCTTTTATGGTAATGCTTACATAATATTTTAGCCATGAGGCATGAATCATTAATGTCGATATTTGAGTGAACCTAATGATTAGGTTTATGGCTTGAATGATCATTGTGGATTAAATAATGCTATACCTCTTTATGTTATTATTTTTGTTTAGAGCACCCAAACATTTTATATTAATTATAATGGATTTAAACATAGACTGATCCATTTGTTATTTATATAATACTCGGGTCAGACCGAGACATTACAGGTTCAGGGACATTGAGACTAGCTTGTATTTATTGGGTTTATAAGAGTATAGTAACTTAATATATCATTTACTATCATGTGTTGTATGGACTGATGTATATATTGAGGTGTAATAAGTAAAAATGTATAAAATGTTAAATATTATACATTATATTTTATCGATGTGATTAACTCTATGATCTCTGTATTCATGTATATTTTGTATTGTTCTGCCCTGGAGGCACACATGTAATTATTTTGTACCGACATTGAGTACGTAAGAGTAAGGGATATTTCAGAAATTTTAATACGGACCAGCGTTAATCCAATAGAATTTGCACATGTATACCCCTACAGCCTCATTCTCCATATTATCTAACGGTGTTACTTAGTAATACTCTTGGATAATATGGGTATAGAGGTAGGGTGTTACATTTTGGTATCAGAGGCATGTTTAGAACAATACATTATAGATACATATATATATATATATATATATATATATATATATATATATAAGTGCACGAGTCTGGACCTAGAAGAGACTTAGGGTCCCTGTTCCCTTGGGGTGTGATAGATTTTGTTTATAATTACCATATGATAATAAGTGGATAAGATGATTACTGGGGTAATCATCTAAGGACGTACTTGTTATTTTTTTACCGTGTAATAATAATAGTGATTCACTTCCCCCATAATTTTGGTGCTATTCTTTATTTGAAATTTAAATAGCTGAGTGTGATTAAGAAATAGGAAGTTGCGCACCGGAAAGTAATATTTAAATTTCCGCTGAAGGCGTTGGTTGTTTGCTAATTGTTTAACAAGTGTAGTATAATTAGATGTTGAATTTAATGTAAAAGCAAATTTGAGATAATTGTTAAATTCAAATAAGAAAATAAATTAATAACGACAACAATAATGGAGTGAATTGTTAAATGAATATACCAATAAATAAATGGTTAAAGGAATTATTCTTGAGTTGACTTGTTCGTTAGGTGATTTAAGAATTCCGGTCGATACGTCTGATCAGCGTTATTGATAGGGATTCCTAAATACTTGTGCGAGACAGTTCGACACAATGTTACAAGGAAGAATTAAAATACATAAGTGTTTGATAAAAGAAAGATGTAAATATACCCAAAAATAATAATTATTATAATTAAATAAATAATTCATGATGCGGTATTTATACAAAATGGAAAAAATGGAAATGATGTCGATTTGTCCATTAAAATGTGTTGAGAAAATTGACCGATACGGGTGCACACCTATTTGGAACATATTCTTAAGCACTAGAACGAGACATTTTAACACAATATTTTGAAATAAAATACATATATATATATATAATGAGTTAGAAAAAAGGGGTTTGCGTGTTGAGAAGTTTACATCTTATACACATGTCAATAATATATGCATGTAGTCACTTTTACTTTATTATTTAAGATCGCTTAATTATCATATTATTTCATCGCTTGTGGTAGATCCTTAGAGATTCATTGTTTAAGTCATCTGCATTTGAACATATTATCTCATTCAATAAAAAGTTTTGTAAATCCATTGCATTTTTCTGTAACTGGAGGCCTGCTTGTCTGTTAAGGTAGTACAACCAGAAATGGATCAAGTTTTCGGTTGGTTTAACGATGTGTAAAAACTCATGCTACATATAGTATAATTATACCCATAAGACAAAGTTTGGTTAACCAAATTGGTTCTATAATTATGTATGTATATATATTTAGGTTGTTACTACCTTAAATCTATTACATATGTAGAGGTAGCACGCGCCTGAATGTTCTGCATATATGTGTGTGTATATGTATGACAAGTGTTTTCAAAATTGGGAACATAGTATACATGGTAGTTTGAAGAAAAAGAGTTTACCCTTTAGGGATGTCTAGGCTTTATGGACATTATTTTTTCAGTCCTATGATGGTTTGATGCATGTCTAAGTGGGCTGAATTAATATAGTCATATCTTTTGAACCGGTTTTCCGAATTCGACGATATTACGCATTTAGGAAAGCAAAAACAATGAGTTATAACTTTTATTTAAAGGGTTTTATGAAATTTTGATTTTACTTGGTTAAAAATCTGGAAATATAGGTCAGCCCTGTCATAATATATATTTATATTTGGAAACCGAATAAAACTTTTATACATAACTTTTAAACCATTTATCAGAATTCAATGATTTTACACATTCAATGTAATGAATCACTAAATTTCGTGGTGAGGCAGCGTTGTATAATGCAAATTGATTTATTTAAGCAAGAATGAGTTAACTGTGAATGAATGAGATTTTTAAAGAATCCTTGGAAGAAGTTTTATTTTATCAATTGTATAAACAAGATGGTATATTCAAAACAATAAGATTTGGATATGTAAATAAACAAGTCAATAACAGCCAGGAATCTATTTTGTTGTACTCATTCCCTGCCGATCTGTCCATATTCTGGTGAGACAAAAGATTATGCATAAATTACATTTTTGGTTGCATGTCCCTTGAGAATATTTCATATAGATTTTTAGACTCTTTATGTTGTTCGATCAGCAAGGCAACGTTCCTTTTCTTTTTATTTCTGTTTAGCTTTGATTTCTTATTCCTTCGGAAAATACTTGGTATGTACACCAAATGTCCCACTCCATGTTAAATTTCAGTGTTGAATCCACAAAGGTTTTTATTCAAATATTTGTTTTAATCTATAGATATCACCCTTAATTTCCCTTTCTTTTGCTATTTTAAGTTTTTCACCTGAGTTATTTTTGTAATGGAAAAATCTACTTATTTGTTTCTAAGAATATTGTTTTATTTTATGATTAGTTAATAACATCATGTTTTGATATTTAAATCTGTCTTGGTTTACTTATGTGATATTTATCCAAAGTCGCTACTTCTTCTGCTTTTGATAAACCAAGCAAAGTTGACCATTTACTTGAAGGGAGGGTTACGTAATAATAGCTATCCTATCTTAATAGGACGAGTTAATTAGTGGTCCACGTTTTATATTATTTAGTTACAAGTTATTCCTAGTTTAAGAAGTTATTGCATCGGCAATTTGTAATTAAGCATTTGGGTTAAATTTTGCTTAATAAATGAACTGGAGCCTTCTTGAATATATGCTGGCAAGCTTTCTATTGAAGCCGCCTCTTAAATTCATCAGTTGCATGCTCATATATTCATTGGTTATAATCCTAAATAGAATTATTATTAAAGTTTGCAGTTTTGAGCATGTCATCTTCTATTTTATGTATGTTTGGCGTTCTTCAACACATCCATTGTCGCTCATTTTTTGTTCATTATTTTGATGTTCAGCACAGTACGTAATTTATGTGTGCCAGAACTTTTCCTTACATTAAAGGATGATAATTTGTGCATAAGCATGCTTATATTTCCTCCTTTTTATCGACCTGCAAATATTTCTTTTTCTTACTTTATGCTTGTGTGTTTTGATTTTTTTTTTTAAAAAAAAGTGTATATAGAAAATACAAGATATTAAAATTAATTCAATTAAAACTCATTGTGCATGCAATTGGATCAAGAGTATAAGCCACATAGTGAAACAATATAGAGTACATTAGGATCAAAATATAAGTTGTTTACTTTTTCCTATAAGAAATTGCGAGGACGCAATTTTGTTAAGGGGGAAGTCTGTAACACCCCCGTTTTTCCGGCTAAACTTTTAGGTGTGCCAATTAAAATAGAAATATTAATTTTGAATTAGAAAAATTGTTAATTGAATAAATGGATTAAATTTGATAAAGTTGTTTGTGGCATTAAATAGTTTTATTTCATATATGTTTGAAATTTATGGAAATGTTATCCATTTATACTGAATGATGGATTATCAAATAAATCACCAAACGTTTCATTAAATGAAGCTATTTGTGATCAAACAAATTATTGAACGCGAATAATTTTATATAAGTAAAACAGTGAAATAATAGGTATATTTTTTATTTTGTTGAATGTGGAATTAGCAAATAGATTAGGTGAGAGTTGAACACAATAAATCTGCTAATTTGTGGTATAACCGGTAAGAGTTGCAAATCATTGGAATACATAATGATTAATAGAGAATAATATGAATAATAATACAAGGGCCAAACTATTTAAATTAAGCAACACCCATTGGTTCTTTTCCCTTCTTCTGGAAGCCCTCTCCCTCTACTACTCACGGGAAAACCCCAGAAACTGTGGATCGACGTTCTAGAAATTAGAAAACCCGCCCCTTTTCCTTTTTATCTTCGTTTTCCAACCCTAAATCAAAAAAATGAAGAAAAGAAAAAAAAGGAATGGCAGGCGACGAGCTGAAGGAGCTATGACCTGGAAATCAATGCCTCGCCATTCTCTATGTGCGATTATTGAGGAACAAATCGCAAAGGATGGGATCACATGCAATTGGATAAGACACTCGAACCCCCTCAATGTCGACAGGCAAATTGATGTAAGCAGGTGGAGGTGCGATTTTGGTGGGAAGGAGATCAAATTATGGAGAGCTTGACGACGGGTGTTACTGTAGGAATCTGCACATGATTGGGAGGCTACTGGAGAAGACAGTTGTGGCAATATGGAAGCATAGACATGAGGTGATAATTAAGGTTATAAACTGTGGCTGTGTTCTATCGCTGGAATTGTGATTTTGGCTGCAAATAGTAGGTACGGAAGGAGTGCAGATTAAGGAATTCAATCGTTATGCAGGTGAGTTTTCCTCACTCACATCTATGTTTTCCTCCATAATAATTATACATGTTTGCTTATCATTATTTGATTGGATTGAATTGCTTGGATAATTGAATTGATTGAATTGATATTGTTGTTGTTTAATTGTTTTTGAATTATAACTTACTGATGAATTTTTTGTTGATTTGATGTTCATATATAGAGGGGAAGTTATTATTTTTATTTTTGAATTATATTTGTATAATTTTCTTGTTTTGATGATTGATCTATTATGTAATTTTAAATAAACTGGGAAGCCTATATATATGTTTCTTTATAGACAATAATGAGGACACGACACTTTAGATTATGAATTATAAATTATAATGTATAACAAAATTTCAAATATTGTATTGTATTCCAAATTTTAACTAGATATAAATTTACGTTTAATCACATGTGCACATATTTATACTTATTTAAGTAAATATTAAAGTTTAATTACATTATTGGTCATTGTATATGTATGAAAGTTTATTTGATTACATGTGTCCTCCAAGTTTATACTTTTAATTAAACACTTTATTCTAGAGTTATTCTATTTGGTTGTTTGACTATTTAAAATATTTTACCATTACTCAGAACTAGTCAACTGAAAAGTTTTCATCTTTATCATATTATGAAATAGTTTTTGACAATATTTTACATGTTATCGATTTATTTATTTGTATCATATATTTTTATTGTTTGTACAAATTTGTAATAAAAGTTCATGTTTTCCATAGACTTAAATTACTTAATGAGAATTATTGTTTCATCTTGCTCATTTATAAATCATTTTGGAATTTTATATATTTTTTGAATGGTTGTTGAATTTCTCATCAATTGTATAATTGCTGGCTTTTTTTTAAATCCTGCATGACTTATTATATCGTGAATGATTCGCTGTTGATTTAATTTGATTGATGATTTGAATATGATACAGTGATGACATCTGTAACACCCCACGTCTATTAATGTCACTCAAAAAGGGAATGCATTAAGTTTCGTGGAGTATTATAAGTAAACAGAACGGAATATTACAAGACAGAGAAAGTAGTACTTGAAAAAATTTATAACTTTATTGCAGCGGAAACATAAATAAGTTTGATTACATTTCCAAATACCAAAACCAAGTACATAATATCAGACTTGTACAAAACCTTCAGAGTACTTAATATTAAAACTGTAATCCCCAACAGAAAATGCCATAGATAAGCTGAATCAAAGACAAGCACTTCATCTTTCAACTTCAAGCTGGAAGAAGGAATATCTTAACTAAGCTTGAGTATTTCCTCCCTACAAAACGCGGGGGGGGGGGGGGGGGAACGGAAGAAAAGAGGCGAAAACAAATTAGTTCAGACATAAGTCTGGTGAGTCTAGTGACTTTAACAATATAATCATTAAAGTAACAGGATAAGAACATAAACTGGAAAGTAAGAAATGACTACACATAAATATGCATGACAAGGTAAGCAGGATGAATAAGATAAACGTTGATCGCTCTTCTAATAACTAAAGAATAATTACTACACTGCACCCATGCTAATTTCACCGCACCGTTAGTAGTTCCATAGTGAAAGTTGATCCCCATCTTGTAATTGGTAGTCCTCAGACGTAACATTTGGTAAGAGGTATTCACCCCATACAATCCTTACTTGCCCATACTAAATACTAGATGTCCCTACACTACCCCCTTATCGCTTAATCAATCGGATCCCTAACTCGTATGTATTTATTACTTGTGTGATTCGGCCCCGCTTGTTTACTTGTGTGATTCGGCCCCGCTTGTTTACTTGTGTCATTCGGCCCCGCTTGTATGTAGATACCTATGCTGGTCCCACCATAGGGTGCATCAATCCCTATGATGGCAATCCGATACAATTCAAGATGCATAATGTATACTACTGATGCTCAGTGCCTTCTTTTTTCACTTCGAAGCACGTGCACGCCCATACTCCGCCGGAACCTACACTGCCGCACCACCCACCGCTATTTTGACCGCTTATAATTAGCCCAGTAATCGTGCCCCACCCTGCCTAGTTCAAGGTACCATGATACATCTATGTGGGTTACTACTGAAATGGGTCCCCGTTACTAGGGTTTCCTACTGGTTAAGTTTGTGGGCCTATATATGCAAATATTACCCACCTACACGAGATGTACTTAACCCTCCCACTGATTTAAACATGTTGATTTAACGGTTAAGTTCGTGGGCCTATATACACTAATATTACCCACCTACCCAAGGTTTACTTAACCCTCCTACTTATCAAGTCAATATGTATTATTGATTAAGCTTGCCTTAACCCTATCCCCTTTGTTCATGTAATATTGGTTAAGTGTTGTCCATTCATGTTAACTTAACTTACCCATACATCATGTTGTATTGGTTAAGTGTTTCTTACTAACTTAACCCTGTTCATTCATCATGTTATATTGGTTAAGTATTTTAAATTTACTTAACCCCACCCACTTGTCTAATTAACATGTTGTATTGGTTAAGTGTTCTCAAATTACTTAACCCCACCCACTTATCTAATTAACATGTTGTATTGGTTAAGTGTTCTCAGTTTACTTAACCCCTCCCATTTGTCTAATTAACATGTTGTATTGGTTAAGTGTCGCCTATTATGTTACTTAATCCTTCCGTTCTAAGCATGTCTGTTCATTGGCATTAATTTATTTATTAATGCACCAACCTCTCACATTAGAACTGTTGTTTGCGGTTGCTGGATGTGCCGAGCGGTTCCGGGTAAATTTCTACCGCAAACTCATTCTAACCTCGGGTTTCGGGCTTAATGCGCTAACCTCTCACATTAGATCTCTGTTGTTGTGATCGCTGGATGTGCCGGGCTGTTCCGGACAGTCTTACACCGCAACTCAATCTAACCTCGGGTTAGGCATGTTCATCTTTTAACCAATTTACATATTTACAACTTATGTCCAAGTTTAGATTTATATGTAAATTATCCATAAGTGTGATCAATTCAAGTTATGTCACATTTACTAGATATGCCTAGAATTAGTTATATGATTACAACCCATTTTATGCCAATTCATATTGTGCAATATTTAATGTTTCCCAACTGTTTCCCAACATCAATCGTTCGTGTGATTCATATAATACGTTAGGCTCACATTTAGCCTAACTCATAAGAAAAAGGGAAAGAAAGAGACGTATAACATCTAAACTGGCATAAAACAGTATAGATCCAATTATGAACATAACTAGCATATAACAAAGATCCTCATTTATGAACTTGCATAACAAAATAGATCTAAATTAACATATGAACTTGCATAACAAGTTAGATCTAAATTAACATATGAACTTGCATAACAAATTAGATCTTAATTAACATATGGACATGCATAACAAATTAGATCTAAATTAACAAATGGACTTCCATAACAAATTAGATCTAAATTAACATATGGACATGCATAAAAAATTATATCTAAATTAACATATGGACTTGCATAACAAATTAAATCTAAATTAACATATGGACTTGCCTAATAAATTAGATCTAAATTAACATATGAAAATAGACTAGCATGGATCATAAACTTGCATGATCATAATTTACATTGACATAAATTTGCATAATCAATGACTTACATATGCAATAGACATATAAAATATGAATTTGCAAAAACATATAAACTGGCATGGATCTAATCATATAAAATATGACTTGCATAGATCTAAACATATAAATAGGAACTTGCATGTATGAATATGATTTTCACATAAACTTGCATATGATTTGCATACAAACTTGCATATAAACTTGCATATGTAATTAGACATGTAGACTAATATCACATGATTTACATATAAACTTGCATATGATTTGCATACAAACTTGCAACAACAACATCACAAAATGAATCTAATCGAGCATACACAGTTAGACACATGAATTAACATCATAAAATGGACTTAATCAAGTATATGTAATTAGTCATATTCATATAGTCCAACTTGTACACCCATCACAATTACGTTCAACAATTATCTTGTTAAAGAAGTCGTACTCACTATGAACGGATTAAAGAAGAGAATATTAAGCGTAGAATCCTTTTTCCACCATCCTAAGTTTTAATTCGTTGAATAAGAGAAGCTTGCTCAGTCTATGTTGCAGCAGCATGGCGGCTTGAGAATGTTTTTTGTTTTGATTTAGGGTTTAGGTTAGATGTGATTATATAAGAGTGTAGGATTAATTCTAGCCTTTAGATCAGTCTTGGAGTAATCAGAGCCATCCAAACCAAAGAGATGTGTCACTCAGCCAATTACAGCACGATACATAAGCCCTAATACCACAGAATTTGTCATCAGGCCAATCAGAGAAGGCCACATTAAAAAAAACAATCCTTGACCAACAAAAATGCGTCACGCGTGCCACATGATGCGTATACGTCATATATATATATATATATATATTCTTTTTAATACATACATTACTTTACGAATGTTTTTATTTTTTTATGCACTCCTTTTTTTTGTTAATTAACATAAGTGACAAATTATCATATTCTCTTTAGTGTTAATTGACATAAGTGACAAATTAGCATAAGTATTCACACAAATTAAGATTAATTACATGGTTTCCTAAATTATCGTCAAATAAACATAAATGACAATCAATCAAGCATAAATGACAAATTACTTGTTTTCTAATCAATGACATATTAAACATATCTACAAATCAATGTTTTTCTTTCTTTTGTTGCAATCAATTTATAGCATGTATTGATTCCTTTTGTACTCACACATTTTTAAATTTGTATCTTTATAACATAATTGCACATATGTACATATATGCATCTGTTTATTTAATACTTTTACCGTATGCATTATTGCGTTAAATCTCCTTATTTAACGCATGTACTAATACGTTAGCCTTCTTACCTTTAATTTGTCACATGCATTTCTTTACATTAATGCTTTTCTACATTTTCTTGCGCACTTTTGAATTTTCTTCCTTAATTAATTAATCCATAAATTAATTATATAAAAATTTGGGTTATTACTTTCTCCCCTCCTTAAAGGATTTCGTTCCCGATATCTCCAAGTTAAGAAGAATGTTACCATTCTACCATCCATCATCCATCTACTCATCCATCAATCACAGACAACCATTATCCTTTAAAAGATTTCTAATGCTTTAATGAACATATGCAAAAGCGTGTGTATATGTTCCTACTCTAATGCAAAATCAGGCGGTCTACTGACTCAGTCGACCTCCTTAATGCAATTCATGATAGTGCCATGCGTCCATTACGTATGATAACACATTCAATATACATCCATCAAATTAATTATGCACACTTATTCATATGCAATATGAAAGTGATTGAGCCGATCTAGTGTCTAATGTGTGTGTAAATGCATCCACGAGCAGCCACTAACAAACACTTGCGTCCACCAAACATAACATGTCTCAAACACATGTTTACAACCATATGATTTTCCTACCTAAAGATCGAAGATGTAATCGAGAGGACATACTGAACGATAGAACAAGTATAAACAAAGCGATAGAAAAAGGAGAAGTTAAGAACAAACCCTCCAAAGAAAAGGGTACAGCATACGCATCTTGTTTTCTGTCTCCCAAGTCGCGTCTCCTTGATCATCTCCCCATTGGACTTTAACCACTTGACCTCTCGGTTGTGTAACTTCTTGACCTCCGATCCAACGATGCATGTAGGAGCTCGTCTAATCATGGCATCTTGCTCCACTTCCACTTCCCTAAGCATGCTCTGCTCCACTACTTCCACAGTATCATGTAAACGCTTTTTCAAGAATTGTCTTCCTCAAGCTCTCGTCTCGTGATACGCAAAGTCTATCTCGTGCCTCAGGGGTAAACCCCGAACTTCATCAAAGACGTCATCAAACTCACGGACCACACGAACAAATTTCAAATCATTGATGAATGCGTCAAGAGATTCTAGGTAGCTAAGAATCACTGAACCCCTACGGCCGCAGAAAATATCAAGGGTCTTTCCACAACGAGTCAGCAGTCTAACTACTCTCTTTTCACAGTCTAGGATATGTGACGGCCCGCCCCGCACCAGCCTGCATTTCCTCCGAAAGTGCGCTGTACACATGCCCAGCTAGCACAGAACGGTCGTCAGAAGAAAAGAAAGAAGGGAATGAACTAATCAAGGAACCTGTAGAATGTCTCACAGCGAATGGAATAAAATATATTAACAACATACTTGACATAAAACAGGTGAGACAGTATATAAGCTGATAACTAAAATCAACATCAATCATCAGAGCAGCGGAAATCCAAATACAGCTTATTACAATTTTCCAAATTTACTGTCTCTAAACAAAAGAAAACTAAAGTAGAAGATGCACCACCAATGCCCAAGCAGTGATCTTCAACAACACAGGGAGAATATTATATATATATTACGTGGAAGCCTCCTGCTCGTCTCCGGATCATCTACCCGTGCATCACCAGCTAACCTGTCTCTAGTCTGCTCGTGTGAGCACCCAGAGTAATAAGAGGAGACATAAAACTCTGGGTCAGACATAAAGCCTGGTATGAGCGATAAGCATCTAAACAAAACAATAACAGGTATACCAAACCATACCTGAACCTGGACCTGCAACCAAAGAGTTAGTACCACATACCGTACAATACTCTAGGGTGCCATAATAAATAGTGTAAGAATACGGGGGTGGGGTGTGCATGTCACAATGATAGCAAACAAATCATCCATAGCAACCATCCTCACATCTCTCACTCAGTGCGTAAAGCATACGATATCTACCACTTTGGAACACTAGACAAACTGAGGCAACGACGAATCCCGGCTTGTAGAAACCCTGCTATGACCAAGCTAAACATATGGAGTCATGACCAAACATTTCAATGACTCGCTTCATTGGTCGTAGCCCCCGGTTCTACCGATGCCATAATGGCCCTGAATCCGCCCTCGTACCTCCTACCATAGTGGTCCAAAGCTATAGACATCGATAACCCCTTAACACTCGTCCCGCAGCAAAGCCTAATCATGAAGCGAACTCGTTGATTCCCAACTGGATCTTGAGCTCTAGCTTCTCATTTGGACCACCTTTGCATCTCGGGTTTTGGTCATCATCTTTATCCAGATCGGTCTTCATTCAGTTCGTAGTCATCATCGTCGGATCGTGGGTAACCTCCTCCCCTAGCTCGGATCATGGCACACTCTCCAGGTCGGGTCGCCATCGTCGGATCGTGCTCCACCTCGGATCGGTTCGCGGATCGCATCGCCTTCACCAGGTCGGATCGGGTCGAGGCACTCCCACTGGTTCGGGTCGTGCTCCATAGCTCGTGGCGCTTCCCTTCGGTCGTGGAGGCACATCGGTTCGGATCATGAGCTTCTGAAGTGGATCGGTTCGGGTCGGAGTGAGCGGGTCGGTTTGGATAGTGTACTCCAGCTTGTGATCCTCCATGGCTATCAATTCGCAAGCTTCCAGGTGGTTCGGATCGGTCTCCATCACCACAAGCGGTTCGTAGGGGCGGCTTCACAACGGTTCGGTTCGGGTCTCCCATCCGATCCGATCCGGTTCAGGTACTTTCCTGCACTGACTTTCCAGCGACTGTTTTGCGCCATACGACGGCGTCTTCGACCAATCTAACTATTCTAATCAATCACAATTCATGTCAAACTGTCATAGCAACATATAACATCAATTGCAACACCATAACAACAATTTGATGGATTAAAATGGATCAAACATAGCTAGAACTCCTCATTTTCCCTTAATCCCTCTTAATCATGTTTAAGCATACAATTAGCAAAACACATCGAAATTAACCCAAATTTCTAACAGAGCCTTAAAACATTATTTTAGAATTTTAGGAATTTTTCCAGAATTTATTTACGTATAAATTCGCTAATCTTCACTAATTACCCCTAATTAACCGTTATTAGTGTAAAAGCAAGCTAATCACTCACCTTGGCCACAAAATAAAACACCAAATCTGAAATATTCTCTGTTTGGGTCGAATTCCTATGTATAGCAGCAGCTCCAACCTTGCTTTGTTGCTATTTGGCCTTGTTTTGATGTAGTTTAGGCTTAATCTTCACTAAAAATGTGTTTTGGGATGGTTTTAGAGGATGGAAGCCATTACTAAGGTCTCAAGAAGGTTTGTGGCGGCTCAAAACTGAAATGAAAGTGATAACCTAACCCTAATCAGTCCTCCTATACCTCTAAACCCGAAATTCCCCTCTGGGCCTAGCTGCTAATCACCCGGTTAAGCCCAATTAAGCTGTTTTTCACCATCTGAAACTTATTTCAGCCATATCTCCCAAACGGTGAGTCCGTTTGGCTAATGTGACCACTCTACGGAAAGAGAAACCATCATCCGGAGCCAATGGAAGTGGTTTCAGGTCAAAATTCCTTTCCAGTCAAAAGTTATGGCCAAAACAGTGCCAACTAGGGGTAAAATGGTCATTTAAAAATCGGGAAAAATCATGAACATGGGAAATGACCCCAATAGTCGTCCCTCAAAGTTACATGACCATACGACTTCGTATGTGAAAGAAATAAATATTCTACGATCTTATGATGCGTAGAACGCGGGTCGTTACACTCTCCCCCCCTTAAGAAATTTCGCCCCCGAAATTCCTTAACCCAAAACATACAAAGGATCCCGCATGCCTAACAACCACATACAACAATCAATCATGCAAAACAAGTAAACAAGTCTATCCTAGCATGCGGAAAACTAAATCGAAGTCAAAAATCTTACCAGGCAAAGAGTTCTGGGTGTGTCTTCCTAATGTTCTCCTCTGTCTCCCAAGTACAATCATTCTCGTCCTCGCCCCACTGAACCTTGACTAGCTTCACCGCCTTCCTTCGAAGTTGCTTCATATCGTGCTCGACAATACGGGCCGGCTTGCGGTTCCCAACCGCCTCGGGTTCTACTTCGAAGTCCTCTAACTGATCAGGTGAAATAGTCATATCTGAGTCGTGAACGAACTTCCTTAGTTGGGAAACATGAAATACGTTGTGAACTCCCGCTATCTTCTCCGGTAAGTCAATTCTATATGCCAAATTCCCGACCGGTTCAAGAACAGGGAATGGACCAACAAATCTTGGTGCTAACTTGCCTCTCCTGCCAAATCGTATTACGCTCTTCAACGGAGAAATCTTGACAAAAACCAAGTCACCAATGGAGAATTTTAGGTCTCTTCTTCTCTTATCAGCATAACTCTTCTGCCTATCTTGGGCAGCTTTCATTCGTTGTTGAATGATCTTGATCTTATCTGAGGTTTCCCTCACCACATCTGGTCCAAGCATAAACTTCTCGCCAGTCTCTATCCAACATGATGGTGAGTTGCACGGTCTTCCGTACAAAGCTTCATATGGGGCCATACCGATACTGGATTGGTAACTATTATTATATGCAAACTCTACTAGATGCAAATGGTCATCCCATGATCCACCAAAATCCAATATACATGCTCTCAAGAGATCTTCCAAAATACGGTTCACCCTCTCCGTCTGACCGTCGGTCTGAGGGTGATATGCGGTACTGAGATGTAACTCTGACCCTAGAGCCTCTTGTAAGCTCTTCCAAAACCCACTAGTGAACAACGGGTCTCGGTCGCTCACAATGCTTTTGGGTATTCCATGAAATCTCACTACCCACTTCATATACAATTCTGCTAACTTAGCTGCCGTTCTGGTCGATTTGACTGGTATAAACCTTGCACTTTTGGTCAGTCGATCTACAATTACCCAAATGCTGTCATATCCCGATCTAGTCCTTGGTAAACCATCGATGAAATCCATCGAGACTTGCTCCCATTTCCATTCGGGAATTTCTAATGGTTGCAACAACCCACTAGGCTTCTTTTGCTCGGCTTTAACTAGCTGGCAATTCATGCATTTGGATATAAACTTCCCAACGTCTCTTTTCATCCCTTCCCAGTAGTAAGTCTGCTTCATATCTCGATACATCTTGTTACCACCGGGGTGTATAGTTAGCTTTGAGTGATGACATTCTCTAAGCACTTCATCTCTCAATCCATTGACATTGGGTACAACAAGCTTTCCATTCTTTCTAAGCCATCCATCTCGATCAAGCCCATACTTGTTCATCTCCTCATCGATACTCATCTCTAACTTGGAGATGATTTCCAATAGGTTAGGGTCGTCCCTCTGACTAGAGCCGATCCGCTCAATCAAAGTGGGTCTGATCGTCAAACTTGCTAACACTTCTGGATCTAATTCGCACTTTGGTCTGAAATCAAACCCCGCGATAAACTCCAGTTGCTTCCATTCAAGGAACATAGCCCCTAAGTTGGCATGTCTTCTACTCAATGCATCAGCCACCGCATTGCCCTTTCCCGGTGTGTATGCGATGTCAAAATCATAGGAAGCTAAGAACTCTAACCATCTCTGCTGACGGAGATTCAGATATTTCTGAGAGAAGAGATACTTTAACGACTTATGATCTGTAAACAACTCAAATCTTTCTCCCAAGAGATAGTGTCTCCACATCTTTAACGCGAACACGATCGCTGCCAATTCTAAATCATGGGTAGGGTATCTTCTCTCGTGCGGTTTCAATTTCCGACTTGCGTAAGCTACAACCCTACCGCCTTGCATCAATACAGCACCCAGTCCGGTACCACAGGCATCCGTGTATACCGTCATCTCTTCATCCCCCTTAGGAATGACTAATACTGGTGCGCTTGTCAACTTGTCCTTTAGACTTTTGAATGCATTCTCGCACCTTTCATCCCAGACAAAAGCTTGATTCTTCTTGGTCAATTGGGTCAATGGTGCTGCTATCTTGGAGAAACCTTGGATAAACTTACGATAATATCCCGCTAACCCCAAGAAACTTCTTACATCTGTTGCATTCTTGGGCGTAGGCCAATCCTATACCGTAGCCACCTTTGCCGGGTCCACGGCAATACCATTCTCTGATACAACATGGCCCAAGAACCTCACTTCCCTCTTCCAGAAGTGACACTTAGAAAACTTTGCTTTCAATTGGTGTTTTCTCAACAACTCCATCACTACTCTTAAATGTTCCTTGTGTTCTTCCTCTGTCCTCGAATAGACCAAAATATCATCAACGAACACAAGGATAAACTTATTCAACTGATCTCTGAATACCCTATTCATAAGATCCACAAAATATGCTGGGGCATTGGTCAGCCCGAATGGCATGACCAACCACTCATAAAATCCAGACGGCGTCCGAAATGCCGTTTTAGCTATACTCTTAGCTTCCACTCTAAGCTGATGAAAACCTGTCGCGAGATCCAACTGAGAAAATACTCTCGCGCCACTCAACTGATCGAACAAATCATCTATCCGCGGTAGAGGATACTTGTTCTTCCTCGTCACTTTATTCAACTCGCGGTAGTCTACACACAAACGAAGGGAACCATCCGCCTTGGTAGCAAACACAACTGGTGCTCCCCATTCAGAAACACTCCTTCTGATAAATCCCTTCTTCAAAAGATCGCTGACTTGCACCTCGAGCTCTCGCTGCTCTCTTGGTGCCATACGACGAAGTGGCATCACTATAGGTCTGGCATCTTTTACCAAATCAATACGGAACTCAATCTCTCGGTGTGGTGGAAGTCCGGTCACTTCTTCGAAAATATCCGGATACTGGCCAACCACGGGCAAACCTGACAACTCACTATGCGGAATGTCGAGGGAGTTTAGAAAACTAGCCAATACCCCCTTACTGGGTAGACCACCAAACACTATCCTCCGCCCATCATCCGCTCTAGCTGTCACCAACAAGCCCTCACAGTCTACCACCACCCCGTATCTTTGGAGCCAATCTACTCCCAAAATAATGCCAAACCCAGTAAAGCCCAAAACAAAGCAATCACAAACAAACATGCATCCATGACTCGATAAGACCACATTACGACAAATCATGCTAAGGCTAGTCGAACCACCAATCGGGTTCGTCACTACTAAAGGTCTATCGACAATCTCGGGCTCCAATCCCAACCTATCTACCAGGTCACTAGATATGAAAGAACTGGAAGCTCCGGTATCAAACAAAACTCTAATAGGAACATCATAAACAGAAAGCATACCTTGAATGACGACATTCTTTCCCTTCTCCGCCGCCGTTGGGGCATTCGACGAAGAAGGAATAGCATTAAGAGCGTAGGCTTTCACCATTTGCTTTTCCTTAGGGGGTTGTGGACACTTGTCCTTGTGATGTCCCATTTGGCCACAGTTGAAGCACTTCCTATCCGCTGGCTTGGCCCGACAATTACTAGCATAATGGCCCTTCTTACCACAGCTGAAGCACTCAACATCTTGCTTATTCTTTTTCTTCTGGCCATCCTTAGCTTGGTTCTGCTTTCTCTTATTCTGGGAACCACCCTTACCTCCACCACTTGCTTGTGGCTTTGGCTCATCTGCAGATGCAACCTCAGTCTTCGACTTAGGGTAGAGACTTTCTGATCTTAATGCTTTCCCCACAATCGACTCAAACGTCTCATCGATGTGGTTAATAAGCTTTTCCCCTAAGTACTGATCCAAACCAGTTATGAATATCTCATTCTTCTTCTCGGCAGTATCAATAAGAGATAACCCATACTTCGACAAAGTGTCGAATTCAGCAATGTACTCCGAGACAGCTCTGCCATTCTGCTTGAGCTCCAAGAATTTCTTAAACAGCACTGACTTCTGAGCAGCCGGAATGAACTTCTCGCTAAAGCGAGCCTTAAACTGCTCCCAAGTAATCTGATCTTTGGGAGTAGCTGCCTTTATAGCATTCCACCAATTCATTGCCCGCCCTTGCAGCTGACGGGACGCTAGCTTTCTCTTCATTGCATCCTCGATACCCAAATCCTCGAAGATACGTTCGCAACTATCCAACCAATCCTGAACATCCGTGGCCGACTCTGTTCCGTGGAACGACTTCCCACCAAGACTAGTATAATCCTTATTCAGCTTGGCGAAGTCGACTCTTGGCGCCTGCACTATTGGACCACCACCATTTCCACCACTGGGAGCTGCCCTCTGTACATCTCTAAGCATCTCTCTCATGAGGTCAGTAAACATCGTCCTCATGTCAGCAGCATTCCCATTATTGGCTCCCCTACCAGCACCTCTAGTATATCGGCTCATCGTCAATCTGAAAAAGGAAACGATTAACGATTCCATAGTGGTGCTAGTGCAGTACGACTTCATCCTTATAATAGTAATAGTATATATATAGCTTTTAAAAACCAAAGTAATCACAAATACGCTCTCTTGTATACGTATATTATCTCTCCCTGATAACTTCCCTAGGTTAACTACGCAACCTAGAGCTCTGATACCAAGTGTGACGGCCCGCCCCGCACCAGCCTGCATTTCCTCCGAAAGTGCGCTGTACACATGCCCAGCTAGCACAGAACGGTCGTCAGAAGAAAAAAAAGAAGGGAATGAACTAATCAAGGAACCTGTAGAATGTCTCACAGCGCATGGAATAAAATATATTAACAACATACTTGACATAAAACAGGTGAGACAGTGTATAAGCTGATAACTAAAATCAACATCAATCATCAGAGCAGCGGAAATCCAAGTAGAGCTTATTACAATTTTCCAAATTTACTGTCTCTAAACAAAAGAAAACTAAAGTAGAAGATGCACCACCAATGCCCAAGCAGTGATCTTCAACAACACAGGGAGAATATTATATATATATTACGTGGAAGCCTCCTGCTCGTCTCCGGATCATCTACCCGTGCATCACCAGCTAACCTGTCTCTAGTCTGCTCGTGTGAGCACCCAGAGTAATAAGAGGAGACATAAAACTCTGGGTCAGACATAAAATCTGGTATGAGCGATAAGCATCTAAACAAAACAATAACAGGTATACCAAACCATACCTGAACCTGGACCTGCAACCAAAGAGTTAGTACCACATACCGTACAATACTCTAAGGTGCCATAATAAATAGTGTAAGAATACGGGGGTGGGGTGTGCATGTCACAATGATAGCAAACAAATCATCCATAGCAACCATCCTCACATCTCTCACTCAGTGCGTAA
This sequence comes from Allium sativum, assembly GCA_030737875.1. Classification (NCBI taxonomy): domain Eukaryota; kingdom Viridiplantae; phylum Streptophyta; class Magnoliopsida; order Asparagales; family Amaryllidaceae; genus Allium; species Allium sativum. The sequence continues at coordinate 1,022,833,988 of CM060909.1, forward strand.
AGCATACGATATCTACCACTTTGGAACACTAGACAAACTGAGGCAACGACGAATCCCGGCTTGTAGAAACCCTGCTATGACCAAGCTAAACATATGGAGTCATGACCAAACATTTCAATGACTCGCTTCATTGGTCGTAGCCCTCGGTTCTACCGATGCCATAATGGCCCTGAATCCTCCCTCGTACCTCCTACCATAGTGGTCCAAAGCTATAGACATCGATAACCCCTTAACACACGTCCCGCAGCAAAGCCCAATCATGAAGCGAACTCGTTGATTCCCATCTGGATCTTGAGCTCTAACTTCTCATTTGGACCACCTTTGCATCTCGGGTTTTGGTCATCATCTTTATCCGGATCGGTCTTCATTCAGTTCGTAGTCATCACCGTCGGATCGTGGGTAACCTCCTCCCCTAGCTCGGATCGTGGCACACTCTCCAGGTCGGGTCGCCATCGTCGGATCGTGCTCCACCTCGGATCGGTTCGCGGATCGCATCGCCTTCACCAGGTCAGATCGGGTCGAGGCACTCCCACTGGTTCGGGTCGTGCTCCATAGCTCGTGGCGCTTCCCTTCGGTCGTGGAGGCACATCGGTTCGGATCGTGAGCTTCTGAAGTGGATCAGTTCGGGTCGGAGTGAGCGGGTCGGTTTGGATAGTGTACTCCAGCTTGTGATCCTCCATGGCTATCAATTCGCAAGCTTCCAGGTGGTTCGGATCAGTCTCCATCACCACAAGCGGTTCGTAGGGGCGGCTTCACAACGGTTCGGTTCGGGTCTCCCATCCGATCCGATCCGGTTCAGGTACTTTCCTGCACTGACTTTCCAGCGACTGTTTTGCGCCATACGACGGCGTCTTCGACCAATCTAACTATTCTAATCAATCACAATTCATGTCAAACTGTCATAGCAACATATAACATCAATTGCAACACCATAACAACAATTTGATGGATTAAAATGGATCAAACATAGCTAGAACCCCTCATTTTCCCTTAATCCCTCTTAATCATGTTTAAGCATACAATTAGCAAAACACATCGAAATTAACCCAAATTTCTAACAGAGCCTTAAAACATTATTTTAGAATTTTAGGAATTTTTCCAGAATTTATTTACGTATAAATTCGCTAATCTTCACTAATTACCCCTAATTAACCGTTATTAGTGTAAAAGCAAGCTAATCACTCACCTTGGCCACAAAATAAAACACCAAATCTGAAATATTCTCTGTTTGGGTTGAATTCCTATGTATAGCAGCAGCTCCAACCTTGCTTTGTTGCTATTTGGCCTTGTTTTGATGTAGTTTAGGCTTAATCTTCACTAAAAATGTGTTTTGGGATGGTTTTAGAGGATGGAAGCCATTACTAAGGTCTCAAGAAGGTTTGTGGCGGCTCAAAACTGAAATGAAAGTGATAACCTAACCCTAATCAGTCCTCCTATACCTCTAAATCCGAAATTCCCCTCTGGGCCTAGCTGCTAATCACCCGGTTAAGCCCAATTAAGCTGTTTTTCACCATCTGAAACTTGTTTCAGCCATATCTCCCAAACGGTGAGTCCGTTTGGCTTATGTGACCACTCTACGGAAAGAGAAACCATCATCCGAAGCCAATGGAAGTGGTTTCAGGTCAAAATTCCTTTCCAGTCAAAAGTTATGGCCAAAACAGTGCCAACTAGGGGTAAAATGGTCATTTAAAAATCGGGAAAAATTATGAACATGGGAAATGACCCCAATAGTCGTCCCTCAAAGTTACATGACCATACGACTTCGTATGTGAAAGAAATAAATATTCTACGATCTTATGATGCGTAGAATGCGGGTCGTTACAGGATGGCACCATGCCTGGCTAGCCAATCAATTCCTAGAATCAAGCTATAGCCCGTGAAACCAAGAACGAAGGCGTTGCATTCAAGCACAACGCCCAAGATAGACACTCTCAAATCCCGACAAACCATAGATAAGTGAGCCGAACCACCAATAGGATTTGAGACTACAATGGGACCTGTAACACCCCACGTCTGTTAGTGTCATTCACAAAGGGAATGCACTAAGTTCTGTGAAGTATTATAGGTAAAAGATGCAGATAAATTACAAGACAGATAAATAAAGTAACGGAAAAGTGAATAAAACTTTATTTCATTTATAACAGCTTGTACAAAGATTGTTTTCCAACAAAAAAGTATCTATCTTGTTTAACAAAATAAAGAAGCATAAATATACAATGATATTCCCCAATAAAACATTAGCCAGCCGTAGCGGTGGAAAAGAGAGTCCAAAGCAGCACATCAAAGAGTCTTCAAGCTTGGAAAGAGTAACAGGTCCATACAAATCTGAGCAATTCCCTCCCTGACTACCTGGGGGAGGGGGGGGGGGGGGAAACGGAAGAAAAGAAGACGAAAGAAATCATAGAGTCAGACATAAAGCCTGGTAAGTCTAGTGGTGTTTCAGTATATGAATAAGGAAAAGGACATGATAGGAATAAACTGAAAATGGGAAAATACGATAAACTAAGGCAAAGCAGTTAGAATCGAAATTACTATCGCACCCCATACTAATCTCAGCACCACCTAACTAGTATCCCAACTAGTAATCTGTATAAAATGATAACGTGATCCTAGTCCCTGTAACTGTGGTTGCGATCGAGCGCACATTTATTTATTACCTAGATTTCATCTAGGGTTTTCTATCGAGCGTTCCCTAGATTCGACTAGGGTTTTTGCAACTTGTCTAATACTTCTCAGATTCAGGATTTATGCCACCTAGGTCCACTAGGGATTATGCTACCTGTCGAACGATGCCCCTAGTCTAGGACACACTACCTAGGGTGGTATATGTTCCTAGACTTTCCTCACGTATGTGTCGCGAATCGTTTCTCGCTGTCTACATGCACATGTCCTGAAATGTGCGACCCGAGTCCCGTGGCAGGGCTATTCTAGAAACACGGAACTCGGTCGGGAGCTTTCAGATATCTGTCGATGCAGATGCTAAGGTCTGTTTTTCTACCAGTGGTTATGGTCCCACGTGACCCCTCCCTCAAATCATGAAAGGAAATCCAAGAAAATCAAGCACGAGAACTATACTCTTGCCACCTATGCCCCACTTTCCTATTGGCCAGCCTCACCCATAACTAGATAGCAAGTATATGATCTGTTGGGAGTTCTCTGCCTTTCCGCATGCGTACTACTATTAACTCGAGATGGTAGGTAGACGACGAGTCGCTATTACAGGGCTACTGGTCTCGTCGAATCACGCTGGTCCATCCCAGTCTTTAGGTTGCCTTAAATTGCAACCAAGGCATACCCTTGGTTCTTCTGACACAGACCATAACCTCTGTGAGCCCAGGCGGATCATCTGCAACCTCACAGAGGGATACCAAGAGTACCCTCACGTCCCCCGAAGCTACGTGCTTCTAAACCCAGTCCGCTGGAGCCTTTTTCGAAATCGGATAAACGTTTGCTCCTTCTCAAGCACTTGTTAAGCGATGATCTACCATATCGGGTTATTCATCTATTATGGACCAGCTCAGTTTTCTTGACTAAGAATTATTACTTAGTTGTAATCAACTAAGTTTTACCACTTAGTTTCTTTTCCCGTAAATCTTGTTAACTAATGTTTATCACTTAGTTTCTTTAACTGGAGATTTCAACTAACTCCCGTTCTCGATTGTTTCTTAACTAGGGTTTTCTACTTAGCCCTCTTTCTCGTCAAGTTGGATTGGTTAAGTGTCATTAATCATTTCAGGTTAGCATAACCCCTTCCTTTGTCGTATTAAACTGGCTAAGTGTTATCAGTAGTTCATGTTGACTTAACCCTATCACAAACCAAGTTATATTGGTTAAGTATTTCTTATTACTTAACCCAACCCATTCATCTTGTATTGGTTAAGTGTCCTCTAACCTAATCTTGCCCATATGTTTTAATTAACATGTTATAATGGTTAAGTGTTCCCTTAGTTAGCTTAACCCTAACATATGTTTAATTAACATGTTCTAATGGTTAGGTATTGTCCCTTCATGTTTCAACTTAACCCTGATCAATTTATCACACTATGATGGTTAAGTGTTCTAAGTTTACTTAACCCTACCCTCTAGGCCAGCTAACATATTAAATTGGCTAAGTGTATTTACTTAACCTTACCCACTTATCTAGCTAACGTGTTATAATGGTTAAGTATTCTAAATTTACTTAACCTCACCCACTTATCTAATTATCAGGTCATAACGGTTAAGTGTCCTGATTTTACTTAACCTCACCCTCCAGTCTAGTTAATACATTAAATTGGTTAAGTGTGTTAACTTTACTTAACCTCATCTTCTAGTCTAGTTAACATGTTAAATTGGTTAAGTGTTTTTCTTAGTTACTTAGCCCCTACAAGTCTTGTCTTGTTAACACGTTAAGTTGGTTAAGTGTTCAGATTAACTTAACCCTACCAATCCTAACTTAGCTTCTTAGAGCACCTGACCACTCACATTAGACAGGTATTGCTACGGTTACTGGATGTGCCATTCGGTTCCGGGAAGGTTTACACCGTAGCTCAGTCTAACCTCGGGTCCTTATTGGGCTCAATGCTTAACCACCCACATTGGATAGGTATTGTTGTGACTACTGGACAGCCGGGCGGGTCCGGACAGGTTTACATCACAACTCAATCCAACCTCTGGTTAAACATGTCGTGTTTTCTAAATTTACATATTTGTCAATTTTCATTTTTATATGTAAATGTTTATGGCCCAATTATCCACATTCACTAATTTTGGGTATAATTTATACCGCTTTAAATGTCGTTAGTCATTGGCATGTGTCAGACATGCCAATGCATGTATTTTATTTTAAACCCAACGTTTGTTTCCCGCGTTTGTACGTACGCAGCATAACATATGTTGGGCTTAACATTTCAGACCAACTCATAAACATAAAAAGGGGAAGCACAGAATCATGAATTGTTCTAGAATACATAAATGTGTGTGGCGCATGAACTTGCAACATAGCGTTTTCACTAACATAGATTGTGGGTCATGTGAACTTGCATTCGGTAAGGATATATCTAAATTGGTGTCACATGAAATGGAGTACTTTTAGACTTGTTTAAACATGGGTTTATACACATATAACTAAGCATAATGTCAAACACCAAACTAGCATAAAAATGTCCACTTTTTGACATAACCTAAAGGTGTAAACTAACTTTACATCAAGTAGCCTATTTCAACATAAAACTAGTATAATTTGTGTAACCAAAAAGGTACTTGCATAAACCCAATTATCACTTGCAAATAAACATAATAATGTATACAAAGATTTTGAGTCGTGTAGGCATAAAAGGTTTCAACTTGGAACATGTTTACATGAGTCTCAACTTAGGCCTAAAAAAAAGAATGTATGCTAACCATGTTAATGACATAACATAAAGATGTCAATTCTAGTGTTTTACTACAAACTTGCAAGTGATATTTATTTTCATATACAAATGTCAATAGGCTCGCATCAACCAATTTATGCCACAAACACCCAATACAAAATATGACATAATCAATGCAATACACAGAATTTACATCAATATTTTACGATAGTAAAACCCCAATTTCATTTACATCGAATCACATCGCATTTTCTATTCATATTCAGAAAACCACTATACTTACAACGGGCGCTGAAACTTGTTTTCTGGTTTCTGTTATTCTGAATTTGCAAAGCTTTCCCTTGGAGTAGAAAACGTTGCGTAGAAATTAGGTTAGACTTTTGTTTCTTGAATCGTTGTTCGTCTCTTTTCAAGCGGAGGCTCTTCTTAGTTTTCTTCTGACATCATGGCGGCTCAAGTTCTTATTTTTGTGTGATTTTTAGCTGGAGACCTAGGGTGTTTTTATAGAGTTGCACGTTAATTAGAGCCGTGGATGAAGCCAGGGTTAATCAAAGCCATCCATTCTAAAGAGAAGCCAATCAAAAGAAGACAACTCAGCCCTAGTGACAAGACCAGGCCCAGAAATTCGAGCCAGGACCCAACGTGAAAAACCAGGCCGACCAGGCAGGTCGACACCCAGGTCGACACCATGGTCGACCTGGGGGTGACCAGGTCGCTCGACCCTATGGTCGACCTGGTCCTTGGGCGGGAATTTTCCCGTCCAGCCCAGTTTGAGCTTATTTTTTAAATTTTGAATTTCGTTCTAAACTGTTTTGAATTTTAAACTGAATTCTGAAATTTCGGAAGGCCATAACTCCTTCATACGGAGTCCGATTTACGCAAACTCGGACTCTATCTCAAGAAGAATTCCGAGACGAATGCAACGGCGTAACCCGTTTCCCTTAATTCCCACATTTAGAATTAACTATACTTTAATTTGTGAAACTCAATGTTACAGAACTACGGGGTGTTACATTCTCCCCCTCTTAAAAGGATTTCGTCCCCGAAATCTTCAAGTTAGGAAGAATGTGTCCTACCACCTAATCACCCATCTACTCAACCATTCAATCACAGGCATTCATTGTCCTTAAAAATATTTTTAATGCTTCCATGTTCATATGCATAGTGTGTGTATATGTCTTTATCTAATGCAAAATCAGGCGGTCTACTGATTCAGTTGACCTCTTTAATGCGAATTATGTCAGTGCCATGCGTCCAACCATGTATGCAAACATCCCTAGTTATGTAAATACTACATGTGTGCATAGCCATTCATCCATATGCAACATCCATATGATAACATATCAAATTAAATCCGTTAAGCAAATACATATATGCGAATGCAATATGAAAGCGACTGAATCGTTCTAGCGCATATGGTGTATATATGCATCCATGAGCAACCACTTGCAACCATCAATCATAACATGTTTCAAATACATGTTTCAAAAAAAACGTTTACATCCATTGGCTTTTACCTAAGCATCGATGATACGTCCTAGAGGATATACCTTAAAAGCTAGAAATAAGTAGGCATAAAACTCCTAGAGAAAGGATATACCCTTAAGAAAAAGGGTATGATGCACGTATCTAGTCTTCAGTCTTCTAAGTCGCCTCTTCTTGAGCTTCTCTGTACCGTACCTTATCTAGTTAATCTTCACGATTGTGAAGCTTCTTGACCTCCATTTCCAAAACTGTCATTGATCGGATAGCTGGCTTTTCATTGTCAACTGGATATATGAGGAAGTCTATCCCGCGTTTTAGGGTTAAACCCCTAACCTAATCAAAACATCTGCGTGCTCATGGACTATTCTAACGGATTGCAAATCGTCGATAAATGTGTTAAGCAATTCTAAATAGCTAAGCCTAACTGATCCTTTTAGGGTCACATAATCTTGAGGGTATTTCCAAGGCAAGTCAAAAAGTCTAACTTTCGGAATTACTAGCCAACCAACCCATGCCTAGGATCAACTCATAGCCCATGGAACCAAAACATTATGCTTAAATTCAATATTAATGTGGCCGTTCTCAAATCCCTACAAACCAAAGGTAAACGGGCCGAACCACCAATTTGGATCTGAGACTAATTGGGATATTCTACTATACAAGTACCTAGGTGCAGAGACTCAACTATGAAAGCAGGTATAAACGAATGCGAAGCGCTAAGATCAAAAGAGTACTAACAGTTTGATCAACTGAAAAGCTAAACTTTTCTAATGGAGACTTTTACTACCTCTCTCCCAAGTATTCTGGTGGTGAAAGCACGCACTCGTCCTCCTGAAAATCCTTTCCCTCGTCCTTGCCCTTGTCCTTAATTATATGCCCTATTATACCATTGAAAAGCTACTTCTTCTTGTCTTAGGTTTAATAATTCCTTCCTCCTACGTGAGCCAAGTCCATATCCATGAATTCCTCATCCTTAGGTTGTGCCCCTTAGCCAAACTTCTTATCCTCTTCCTTGTGTAACCATGTTGATAAATCTCTCTCGAAAGCTGCCTCCATCGTACAGAAAACCCTACAAAGCTTGAAAGAAAACTAGCTGCAGGTGAAACTATTATGGTTATAGATGGAAGTTGGGCACTACTTCGCCCTTCGATGAGGTTACCTCCCAGAAAACCAGGAGCCCCAAAGACTCAAGAAAGAAGGAAACAAGGACTCAAACAGAGAATCAAAAGATAACACATATGGCTTTGGGGAATATGCCTTTAAAACAAAACTTTTCTTTTGAAAATGCTTCTTTTAAACCCGTTTTGAAAATAATTTTTCAAATCTTTATATCGGATCCGGTAACCTTCAGCTCTGATACCACGTGTAACACCCCACGTCCGTTAGTGTCACTCACAAAGGGAATGCACTAAGTTCTGTGAAGTATTATAGGTAAAAGATGTAGATAAATTACAAGACAGATAAATAAAGTAGCGGAAAAGTGAATAAAACTTTATTTCATTTATAACAGCTTGTACAAAGATTGTTTTCCAACAACAAAGTATCTATCTTGTTTTACAAAATAAAGAAGCATAAATATACAATGATATTCCCCAATAAAACATTAGCCAGCCATAGCGGTGGAAAAGAGAGTCCAAAGCAGCACATCAAAGAGTCTTCAAGCTTGGAAAGAGTAACAGGTCCATACAAATCTGAGCTATTCCCTCCCTGACTACCTAGGGGGGAACGGAAGAAAATAAGACGAAAGAAAACATAGAGTCAGATATAAAGCCTGGTAAGTCTAGTGGTGTTTCGGTATATGAATAAGGAAAAGGACATGACAGGCATAAACTGAAAATGGGAAAATACTATAAACTAAGGCAAAGCAGTTAGAATCGAAATTACTATCGCACCCCATACTAATCTCTGCACCACCTAACTGGTATCCCAACTAGTAATCTGTATAAAATGATAACGTGATCCTAGTCCCTGTAACTGTGGTTGCCATCAGGTGCACATTTATTTATTACCTAAATTTCATCTAGGGTTTTCTATCGAGCGTTCCCTAGATTCGACTAGGGTTTTTGCGACTTGTCTAATACTTCTCGGATTCAGGATTTATGCCACCTAGGTCCACTAGGGATTATGCTACCTATCGAACGATGCCCCAAGTCTAGGAAATACTACCTAGGGTGGCATATGTTCCTAGACTTTCCCCACGTATGTGTCGCGAATCGTTTCTCGCTGTCTAGATGCACTGTCCTGAAATGTGCGACCCGAGTCCCGTGGCAGGGCTATTCTAGAAACACGGAACTCGGTCGGGAGCTTTCAGATATCTGCCGATGCAGATGCTAAGGTCTGTTTTTCTACCAGTGGTTATGGTCCCACGTGACCCCTCCCTCAACTAATGAAAGGCAATCCAAGAAAATCAAGCACGAGAACTATACTCTTGCCACCTGTGCCCCACTTTCCTATTGGCCAGCCTCACCCATAACTAGATAGCAAGTATATGGTCTGTTGGGAGTTCTCTGCCTTTCCGCATGCGTACTACGATTGACTCAAGATGGAAGGTAGACGACGAGTCGCTATCACAGGGCTACTGGTCTCGTCGAATCACGCTGGTCCATCCCAGTCTTTAGGTTGCCTTAAATTGCAACCAAGGCATACCCTTGGTTCTTCTGACGCAGACCTTAACCTCTGTGAGCCCAAGAGGATCATCTGCAACCTCACAGAGGGATACAAAGAGTACCCTCACGCCCCCAGAAGCTACGTGCTTCTAAACCCAGTCCGCTGGAGCCTTTTTCGAAATCGGATAGATGTTTGCTCCTTCTCAAGCACTTGTTAAGCGATGATCTACCACATCGGGTTATTCATCTATTATGGACCGGCTCAGTTTTCTTGACTAAGAATTATTACTTAGTTGTACTCAACTAAGTTTTACCACTTAGTTTCTTTTCCCGTAAATCTTGTTAACTAAAGTTTATCACTTAGTTTCTTTAACTGGAGATTTCAACTAACTCCCGTTCTCGATTGTTTCTTAACTAGGGTTTTCTACTTAGCCCTCTTTCTCGTCAAGTTGGATTGGTTAAGTATCATTAATCATTTCAGGTTAGCTTAACCCCTTCCTTTGTCATATTAAACTGGCTAAGTGTTATCAGTAGTTCATGTTGACTTAACCCTATCACAAACCAAGTTATATTGGTTAAGTATTTCTTATTACTTAACCCAACCCATTCATCTTGTATTGGTTAAGTATCCCCTAACCCAATCTTGCCCATCTGTTTTAATTAACATGTTATAATGGTTAAGTGTTCCCTTAGTTAACTAAACCCTAACATCTGCTTAATTAACATGTTCTAATGGTTAGGTATTGTCCCTTCATGTTTCAACTTAACCATGTTCAATTTATCACACTATAATGGTTAAGTATTCTAAGTTTACTTAACCCTACCCTCTAGTCTAGCTAACATATTAAATTGGCTAAGTGTATTTACTTAACCTTACCCACTTATCTAGCTAACGTGTTATAATGGTTAAGTATTCTAAATTTACTTAACCTCACCCACTTATCTAATTATCAGGTCATAACGGTTAAGTGTCTTGATTTTACTTAACCTCACCCTCCAGTCTAGTTAATATGTTAAATTGGTTAAGTGTGTTAACTTTACTTAACCTCATCTTCTAGTCTAGTTAACATGTTAAATTGACTAAGTGTTTTTCTTAGTTACTTAGCCCCTACAAGTCTTGTCTTGTTAACACGTTAAGTTGGTTAAGTGTTCAGATTAACTTAACCCTACCAATCCTAATTTAGCTTCTTAGAGCACCTGACCACTCACATTAGATAGGTATTGCTACGGTTACTGGATGTGCCGGTCGGTTCCGGGAAGGTTTACACCGTAGCTCAGTCTAACCTCGGGTCCTTATTGGGCTCAATGCTTAACCACCCACATTGGATAGGTATTGTTGTGACTACTGGACAGCCGGGCGGGTCCGGGCAGGTTTACATCACAACTCAATCCAACCTCGGGTTAAACATGTCGTGTTTTCTAAATTTACATATTTGTCAATTTTCATTTTTATATGTAAATGTTTATGGCCCAATTATCCACATTCACTAATTTTGGGTATAATTTATACCGCTTTAAATGTCGTTAGTCATTGGCATGTGTCAGACATGCCAATGCATGTATTTTATTTTAAACCCAACGTTTGTTTCCCGCATTTGTACGTACGCAGCATAATATATGTTGGGCTTAACATTTTAGCCCAACTCATAAACATAAAAAGGGGAAGCACAGAATCATGAATTGTTCTAGAATACATAAAATTGTGTGGTGCATGAACTTGCAACATAGCGTTTTCACTAACATAGATTGTGGGTCATGTGAACTTGCATTCAATAAGAATATATCTAAATTGGTGTCACATGAAATGGCGTATTTTAGACTTGTTTAAACATGGGTTTATACACATATAACTAAGCATAATGTCAAACACCAAACTAGCATAAAAATGTCCACTTTTTGACATAACCCAAAGGTGTAAACTAACTTTACATCAAGTAGCCTATTTCAACATGAAACTAGTATAATTTTTGTAACCAAAAAGGTACTTGCATAAACCCAATTATCACTTGCAAATAAACATAATAATGTATACAAAGATTTTGAGTCGTGTAGGCATAAAAGGTTTCAACTTGGAATATGTTTACATGAGTCTCAACTTAGGACTTAAAAAAAGAATGTATGCTGACCATGTTAATGACATAACATAAAGATGTCAATTCTAGTGCTTTACTACAAACTTGCAAGTGATATTTATTTTCATATACAAATGTCAATAGGCTCGCATCAACCAATTTATGCCACAAACACCCAATACAAAATATGACATAATCAACGCAATACACAGAATTTACATCAATATTTTACGATAGTAAAACCCTAATTTCATTTACATCAAATCACATCGCAATTTCTATTCATATTCAGAAAACTACTGTACTTACAACGGGCGCTGAAACTTGTTTTCTGGTTTCTGTTATTCTGAATTTGCAAAGCTTTCCCTTGGAGTAGAAAACGTTGGGTAGAAATTAGGTTAGACTTTTGTTTCTTGAATCATTGTTCGTCTCTTTTCAAGCGGAGGCTCTCCTTAGTTTTCTTCTGACATCATGGCGGCTCAAGTTCTTATTTTTGTGTGATTTTTAGCTGGAGACCTAGGGTGTTTTTATAGAGTTGCAAGTTAATTAGAGCCGTCGATGAAGCCAGGGTTAATCAAAGCCATCTGTTCTAAAGAGAACCCAATCAAAAGAAGACAACTCAGCCCTAGTGACAAGACCAGGCCCAGAAATTCGAGCCAGGACCCAACCAGACAAACCAGGCCGACCAGGCAGGTCGACACCCAGGTCGACACCATGGTCGACCTGGGGGTGACCAGGTCGACACCATGGTCGACCTGGGAGTGACCAGGTCGACACCATGGTCGACCCTATGGTCGACCTGGTCCCTGGGCGGGAATTTTCCCGCCCAGCCCAGTTTGAGCTTATTTTTCAAATTTTGAATTTCATTCTGAACTGTTTTGAATTTTAAACTGAATTCTGAAATTTCGGAAGGCCATAACTCCTTCATACGGAGTCCGATTTACGCAAACTCGGACTCTATCTCAAGCAGAATTCCGAGACGAACGCAACGACATAACCCATTTCCCTTAATTCCCACATTTAGAATTAACTATACTTTAATTTGTGAAACTCAATGTTACAGAACTACGGGGTGTTACAGGACCCATAACTAGACTAGTATTTAGGTGCAGTGTTTCAACTATCGAAGCAGATACAAACGAGTGCGAAGCACAAAAGTCGAAAAGAGTTCTAGGAAAAAGAAATCAAATCTTCAACCAAAACTTCCTATCTCTTTCCGATATACTGACCACGAGAACACAACCTACCCTTCCGAAGATCCTGTACTTTGTCCTTACCCTTGCCCTTGCCTCTTTGGACAATCCTGATAAGATGTCCTGTCTCTCTGTAATGATAACAACTAGTCTTATTATTCTTTCTAACGTCTTTCTTTAAGTGGCTAGGTATTTCACAATTGTGGTACTTCCTTTTTCTCTTAGCCCTTGTTATCCTTACCGCCTTTCTTTGGATCCACTTTCTTATCTTGTCTCCTATCCATGTCTCCCCTGCATGTTCGCCATTCGTGACCTCCCACCAAAATGAAGCTTCATCCTTCATTAACCAAGCAGATGGTTGAACCTTCCTCCCATCGTCTATCTCAAGGGTACCAACAAGTCCTCCACTTTGTTGAGACAACTTCTAGCCTCGACAAACGTCTCAGTCCCATGAAGCAGTTTTCTACATGGAAGTCCTTACACATCTTAGAAAAAGCATCTATACGCTGAGGAAGAGATTCAAAAGGGAAAGAGGAAGGAACTCGAAACAAAGAATCGGAAGATATATGGCTTTTGGGGATTATGTTTCTCAAAATAAACTTTCCTTTTGAAAATACTTCCTTTTAAAACCTTTTTGAAAATAGTTTTCAAAAACGTTTATCTAATCTGGTAACCTTCAGCTCTGATACCAAGTGTAACACCCCTCGTCCGTTAATGTCACGCGCAAAGCGAATGCATTAAGTTTCGTGGAGTATTATAAGTAAACAAAACGGAATATTACAAGACAGAGAAAGTAGGACTTGAAAAATTTTATAACTTTATTGCAGCGGAAATAGAAATAAGTTTGATTACATTTCCAAATACCAAAACCAAGTACATAATATTAGTCTTGTACAAAACCTTCAAAGTACTTAATATTAAAACTATAATCCCCAACAGAAAATGCCATAGATAAGCTGAATCAAAACCAAGCAATTCATCTTTCAACTTCAAGCTAGAAGAAGGGATACCCAAACTAAGCTTGAGTAATTCCTCCCTAAAAATCTGGGGGGTAGGGGGAAACGGAAGAAAAGAGGCAAAAACAAACTAGGTCAGACATAAGTCTGGTGAGTCCAGTGACTTTAACAATATAATCATTAAAGTAAGAGGATAAGAACATAAACTGAAAAAGTAAGCAATGGTTATGCATAAATATGCATGGAAAGGTAAGCAGGATGAATAAGATAAACGTTGATCGTTCTTGTAATCACTAAAGGATAATTACTACACTGTACCCATGCTAATTTCACCGCACCGTTACTAGTTACATACTGAAAGTTGATCCCCATCTTGTAATTGGTAGTCATCAGGCGTAACATCTAGTAAGAGGTATTCACCCCATACAATCCTCACTTGCCCATGCTAAATACTAGATGTCCCCACACTACCCCCTTGTCACTTAATCGATCGGCTCCCTAACTCGCATGTATTTATTACTTGTGTCATTCGGCCCTGCTTGTTTACTTGTGTCATTCGGCCCCGCTTGTTTACTTGTGTCATTCGGCCCCACTTGTTTACTTGTGTCATTCGGCACCGCTTGTTTACTTGTGTCATTCGGCCCAGCTTGTTTACTTGTGTAATTTGGCCCCGCTTGTTTACTTGTGTCATTCGACCCCGCTTGTTTACTTATCTCATTCGGCCCTGCTTGTTTACTTGTGTCATTCGGCCCCGCTTGTATGTAGATACCTGTGTTGGTCCCACCATAGGGTGTATCAATCCCTATGATGGCAACCTGACACAATTCAAGATGCATAGTGTATACTACTGATGCCCAATGCCTACTTTTTCCACTCCGGAGCACGTGCATGCCCGTATTCCGCCGGAACCTACACTACCGCACCACCCGCCGCTATTTTGACCGCTTATAATCAGCCAAGTAATCGTGCCCCACCCTGCCTAGTTCAGGGTACTATGATACATCTATGTGGGTTACTACTGAAATGGGTCCCCGTTACTTGAGTTTCCTACTTGTTAAGTTTGTGGGCCTATATATGCAAATATTACCCACCTACACGAGATGTATTTAACACTCCCACTGATTTAAACATGTTTATTTAACGATTAAGTTTGTAGGCCTATATACACTAATATTACCCACCTACCCAAGGTTTACTTAACCCTCCTACTTATCATGTCAATATGTATTATTGGTTAAGCTTGCCTTAACCATATCCCCTTTGTTCTTGTAATATTGGTTAAGTGTTGTCCATTCATGTTAACTTAACCCACCCACACATTATGTTGTATTGGTTAAGTGTTTCTTATTAACTTAATCTTGTTCATTCATCATGTTATATTGGTTAAGTGTTTTAAATTTACTTAACCACACCCACTTGTCTAATTAACATTTTGTATTGATTAAGTGTTCTCAATTTACTTAACCCCACCCACTTATCTAATTAACATGTTGTATTGGTTAAGTGTTCTCAATTTACTTAACCCCACCCACTTGTCTAATTAACATGTTGTATTGGTTAAGTATCGCCTATTCATATGTTAGTTAACCCTTCCGTTATAAGCTTGTCTGTTCATTGTCATTAATTAATTTATTAATGCACCAACCTCTCACATAAGAACTGTTGTTTGTGGTTGCTGGATGTGCTGGACGGTTCCGGGCAGACTTCTACCACAAACTCATTCAATCCTCAGTGGCATAATGCGCTAACCTCTCACATTAGATCTGTGTTGTTGCGGTCGTTGGATGTACCGGGCGGTTCGGGGCAGTCTTACACCGCAACTCAATCTAACCTTGGGTTAGACATGCTCATCTTTTAACCAATTTACATATTTACCACTTATGTTCAAATCTAGATTTATATGTAAATTATCCATAAGTGTGGTCAACTCAAGTTATGCCACAAATACTAGATATGCCCAGAATTAGTTATATGATTACAACCCATTTTATGCCAATTCATAATGTCCAATATTTAATGTTTCCCAACATTAATCGTTCGTATGATTCATATAATACGTTAAGCTCGCAATTAGACTAACTCATAAGAAAAAGGGAAAGAAAGAGACGTATAACATCCAAACTGGCATAAAACAGTATAGATCCAATTATGAACATAACTAGCATATAACAAAGATCCTCATTTATGAACTTGCATAACAAGTTAGATCTAAATTAACATATGAACTTGCATAACAAATTAGATCTAAATTAACATATGAACTTGCATAAAAATTAGATCTAAATTAACATATGGACTTGCTTAACAAATTAGATCTAAATTAACATGTGGACTTGCATAACAAATTAGATCTAAATTAACATATGGACTTGCCTAACAAATTAGATCTAAATTAGCATATGAAAATAGACTAGCATGGATCAAAAACTTGCATGATCATAATTTACATTGACATAAATTTGCATAATCAATGATTTGCATAAGCAATAGACATATAAAATATGAATTTGCATAAACATATAAACTGGCATAGATCTAATCATATAAAATATGACTTGCATAGATCTAAACATATAAATAGGAACTTGCATGTATGAATAGATTTTCACATAAACTTGCATATGATTTGCATAAAAACTTATATATAAACTTGCATATGTAATTAGACATGTAGACTAATATCACATGATTTACATATAAACTTGCATATGATTTGCATATAAACTTGCATAAAACAACATCATAAAATGAATCTAATCGAGCATACACAATTAGACACATGAATTAACATCATAAAATGGACTTAATCAAGTATATGTAATTAGTCATATTCATATAGTCCAACTTATAAACCCATCACAATTACGTTCAACAATTATCTTGTTAAACAAGTTGTACTCACTATGAACGGATTAAAGAAAAGAATAGATTAAGCATAGAATCCTTTTTCCACCATCCTAAGTTTTAATTCGATGAATAAGAGAAGCTTGCTCATTCTATGTTGCAGCAACATGGCGGCTTGAGAATGATTTTTGTTTTGATTTAGGGTTTAGGTTAGATGTGATTAAATAAAAGTGTAGGATTAATTCTAGCTTTAGATCAATCTAGGAGTAATCATAGCCATCCAAACCAAAGAGATGTGTCACTAAGCCAATCACAGCATGACACATAAGCCCTAATACCTCAGAATTCGTCACAAGGCCAATCAGAGAAGGCCACATAAAAAAAAACAATCCTTGACCAACAAAAATGCGCCACGTGCGCCACATGATGCGTATATGTCACATATATATATATATATGTATATATATTCTATATTTGTTTTCTTTTTAATATACACATTACTTTGCGAATCTTTTTATTTTTTTATGCGCTCCTTTTTTTTGTCAATTAACATAAGTGGCAAATTATCATATTCTCTTTAATGTTAGTTGACCTAAGTGACAAATTAGCATATGTATTCATACAAATTAAGATTAATTACATGGTTTCCTAAATTATCATCAAATAAACATAAATGACAATCAATCGAACATAAATGACAAATTACTTGTTTTCTAATCAATGTCATATTAAACATATCTACAAATCAATGTTTTTCTTTCTTTTGTTGCAATCAATTTATTGCATGTATTGATTCCTTCTATACTCACACATTTTTAAATTTGTATTTTTATAACATAATTGCACATATGTACGTATATGCATTTATTTATTTTATACTATTACCCTATGCATTATTGCGTTAAATCTCCTTATTTAACGCACGTACTAATATGTTAATCTTCTTACCTTTAATTTGTCACATGCATTTCTTTACATTAATGCTTTTCTACATTTTCTTGTGCACTTTTGAATTTTCTTCCTTAATTAATTAATCCATAAATTAATTATATAAAAATTTGGGTTATTACAACATCTTTTATGTGATTTTGTAATATTTATATTCTATGTAATGAGAAATTTGAATAAACAGTTTAGTGAAACCGCCTGGTATGGGTCTTTCGGTGTCACTACCCTGGTTATTCATTAGACTTGTTATATAGAGTATTGAAGGGTAAGTGTATTATAAGAACTCGGTTAATTTCTTATTTCGTCTAATTGAAGTTATTGAGTTGATATTGTGATTCATGAGATTTTTGTGATTGAAGATTTATGAGTTTTCCAGTATGGAATTGACGAGCGATTAATAAACCATGCAGTGAGAACATGTAGTATAGGACACATTGTACCACTATTTGGGTTACTAATTGTGATTTAACGACGTATATAAATCTTGTATATAATGAGAAGTCATGAGCAACTACCTCCTAACCAGTACTAGATAGTCCTGAGCGACTATCGAGGTAGTCCCGAGTGACTATCCTATATTAGACTTGAGAGTCTAATTTATGGAGATCTGAGTATCTTCCATTACATGTGTCAAAATTATTTAGTACTGGTATATGATATTTTCATTGCACGTGCGGTGTTGCTGAGTCTCGCTAATGTTGTTATGTGTGCGGTATTGCTGAGTCTCGGCAATGTTGATATGGATCCATATAATCTTTTATGATTTTCTTATATTTCGATATGATTTAAATATATGATTCTCGTTTATGATTTCTTCTAGTCATTGTATTTTGATGGCCTGTGAGCTATCGTGTGTTTGTGATGATTCTCGTTTATAATTTCATCAAGTTATTGTATTTTGATGACCTGTGAGCTATCGTGTGATTGTGATGATTCTTGTTTATGATTTCATTGTGTCATTGTATTTTGATGGCCTATGAGCTATCGGGAGATTGTGATATTTTAGCGATTCCATATTGTGTTATAACTCTTGAATGAGATTCATTTGAATAAGATTATGTTATTATTTGCATATATTCTTATATAGTAATGCTTACATAATATTTTAGCCATGAGGCATGAATAACTAATGTCGATATTTGAGTGAACCTAATTATCAGGTTTACGGCTTGAATGATCATTGTGGATTAAATAATGTTGTACCTCTTTATGTTATTATTCTTGTTTAGAGCACCCAAAAGTTTTATATTAACTATAATCGATTTAAACATAGACTGATCTATTTATTATTTATATAATACTCGGGTCAGATCGAGACATTACAGGTTCAAGGACATTGAGACTAGCTTGTTGTAACGACCCGCATTTTTCGGTGACATAATAATTAATTAATTTAATTATTTAAATAGAGTTTAGAGGACTTAATGGTCGTTGAATTAAATGAGATTGAATATTTAATTAAAATAACAATTAAATAATATATTTAATTTAGAAATAATCAGAACTAGTGGAATTCACAATATTGTGTGAACTGGACAATTCAAAGTATATAATTCAGTTTAGAGTTGAATTATAATAACGAATATATTATTTGCACGAAGATTTGAAAGTATAATTATATTATAATTATAATCGACCTCGAAATGGCGCGTAGTTCGTTATTTGGCGATTCGAACTTCAATTGAATATACATAAGCCGTTTTAAATCGGATTTCTGTGAAACGAGAAACGTTAGGAGATGGTGGAGTATATTTTTCTAATGGAAGAGAAAAATCTGGATTTCGTCGTGTAAATTTTGATTTATGTCCAAATCAAATTTCAGAAAAGTCGCTATGGAATTCCTTTGAAATTTGCAATGCTTTATTTACGTTATAAAAGGATTTTCGATATAAATTGAATATCGAGGTATTCTGGAATTCGGGAATATCGAGTATAAACTCTGATATGATATTCTGGAGCTGTACGGTATCGTATATGAATATATACGATAATATGTAATTATAAATGTTTAATGTAATTTTATTTAAATATATTTATATATTTAAATAGGTTATTTAGAGCTTTAAAAATAGCCACTTTTGCAAATGAAGTCAGAATTCGACGGAACTAATTTTGTTGGATCCGCAACATCAAGTTGTTGTTAGATACCAAGTTCCGTGATTTTTGGGGTCACTGTGTGGCCGTGGGGATTTTTAATGTGGAAAACAGTCAGTATTTTGACGGTTAAAAATAACCTGTGTGAGCAAACGGAGTCGGAATTCAACGAAACCAGTTTTATTGGGACCGTAATGTCGAACTGTAGCCAATGACGGGCCTAGCTAAGGCCCAGTGGGGGCTGCCGCCCCTACTCAGTTTTTTTTTAAAAATTAGTTTATACAAAAAATTATAGAATCGTTCTAATGGCGACGGCCACTGGCATTCCTAATCGAATCCGTCAAATTTAATCCCAATCAGCCTTTCGCTTGCTTACTCTCCACTTCTCTCATGTCTTCTACTCCTCCACCACGCCACCAACCCTTGATGACCAGATCTGGGCGTTCGTAATCCAACCCGAAACCCAAATCGATGGCGCCACTCAAGGTCGACACTGACTTGGAGTTTCCACCTCTCATGAGTTCTTCTACAGCACCGATTTTGAACTCATTCGGCTCATTGCTTGATTCAGCGGTGACAGAAGCGTCACATGTACTGTTGGTTAACACGTTAACCACTTCACCCATTTCGAAACTGCTAGCTCAAGCAAAAGAGTTAATCTTCCAACTGTAAGTATGAATAACACTCAATCGCATAGCGTTGTGGATCTGGATTGTTCTGGCGTGTTGATGTGGATTGTGATTGTTCACAAGATTGTGTAGAAGTTGGTTCTGAAAGTGTCTCGTTAGTTGAAAATGTGGCTGTTGTGCCTTCTGCTGTGCATTGCCAGGGCCAAAATAACAAAATTAGTCTTACCTGGTTGAGTTTGTTTGTTTGATTCTAAAAGAATCTAGTCTAACATTCAGGCCATAAATTTTTGTATGTCAAACTTGAAGTAATTAGTTATTTATTAATTTACAATATTACATTTATTGTATGTCAAGCTTGAAGTAATTAGTTATTTATTAATTTACAATATTACATTTAGGTATTTGTGTTCAATTTGGTTTCTTTTGAAAAAAAAATGTTATATGATGATTTTGGATATGCTTATACATATGTTTATGTTAAATTATAATGTCTGTCTCTTTAATGAATTTTCAAATATTACCACTAAATTATAATATCTATCTTCTTAATCAAAAGTAAGATTTATAGTTGATATTCCTAAAAATGGAATATTATCATTTTATCAGGCTTTCTATTTGTGTGCGCGCAGGAGTACCGATGAAAATCAAAGTATTATTTTTGCCCCCACTGCATCGACTTTCTGCGTACGTCCCTGACGGTAGCTGCATGCCAATTTTCATGATATTTGGGTATCGTATGTGGTCACAGGAATTTTAAAGGACAAATAAAAATAGCAGTTGCTTTTAAATAAATATAATATTGAATATAAAATCCCCTATATATACCCCCATTAACTTTTCCCTAAACCCTAAAGTCATCAACGAAGTTGCGCCATCGGGTTTCTCTCCTTTAAACCCAAAACGCAATCTTTAGAAAATCAAATGAAATTCAAAGAAAAATCCATAAATCTATATACATATATATTTGAAATCGGTCGCTCCGAAGGAGGTATGCAAGTCGATTTGAGAGTCTTCGGTATGGATTTGAAGAGGATTGAACGAGAAGAATTATGGTATTTTTTGTGGGATTATTAGTGAAGGAGGAAGTGTGAACGGGGAGGACAAATATCGGTAATGGTTGTGGAGGAGCTCGCGTCTAAGTCTGTGAAGGAAGAAGATACACAGAGCGGGTTGAAATCTTGAATAGGCCGTAGGAGGGGTGAGCCCAATTGAAATATATAATCCATGATTTAATTAATTTATAATGTATAAACTTTGAAATATCATGTCTTTGCCGTACGATATATCAGAATTGGACGAAACAAGATCTGATAGGATCGTATGGACGGACACCACCCAATGGAACTGACTGGAAGTGGATTGGAGCTAGTTTGTATTTATGGCGAAATAAATAGTTTGATTTAAATCAAACAAACAGTTTATCGTTCTTTAACAATGAACTGCCAAAGTGAGTAAATCTCACTAACTCTGAACAGTTTATAATTTCATATTGTATTTTTAGAACTGGTAAATATTGGCTGATTGACTGTGTGTTGACTGTTTGATTGAACTGCTAGTCAGTTAGTTGAATTTCTATATTGATTCTGTTTATCAGAATATGTCATATGGAACTTAAAGTGATGTTGATTTTATATTGTATAACATCTGTGGATGCAGGGAGACAAGGTGGAGGAATCCAACTGGATTCCTCAACATTTATTTTACTGTGATTCATATATTGTGATATATAATCTGTTCTCGATTATATGTGTTTGGACGATATTGATCATCATGCTTTGATATGTTGAATACCATAACGTATCGAAATGTTGAAAAGGTAATTTCAAAGTGAATATTGAAAATAAACTTTTTATAAAATCAAGGGATTTTATAAAAGAGAAATTATTTAGAAAATAAATAGAAGATTTTTTAAAGGAAATAGAATAAAAGGGGATTGAATAAAGGAATATCTATTTAGAAAATAAATAGATGAAAGTCGGTCGCTCCGAGTTTTGAAATAAAAGGGGAAGAAGAGGCTTTCAACCGGTTATGGGTATTCAAAGGGGGTAATGGGCCTTAAGTAAGGTGAAGCCCATTTTGAAATTAACTAAGTTATTTCCAATTAAAATATCATGTAACTTATAATCGTTATAACTTGAGCACTCGTTATCAGAATTTCGAACGGTCGGATCCGTTGGGATCGTATGGATGGTGGCCACACCATGAAACTGACGGGGAGTGAATCGAAGTTCATTACAATTTATTGCAAAATAAATTGTCCGTCTAAATCAAAGACAGTTAATCATTTTTAACGATAACAGTCCAATGGGAGTAAATCTCACTAACTCTGAACAGTTTATATTTTCATGTTGTATTTTTAGAACTATTAAAAATGGTCTGATTGACTGTGTGTTGACTGTTGATTGAACTGCTAGTCAGTTTGTGGAATTTATATATATATATATATATATATATATATATATAAACCGTTAGATCTATATATATTGATTCTGTAATCAGAATAATTCATATTGAACTGAAGGTGATGATAATCATATTGTGTAACATCTGTGGATGAAGGAAAACAGGTTGGAGGAATCCAACTGGGTTCCTCAACAGTTATTTTATTGTTTTTCATATATCGTGATATATGGTGTAGTTTATAATCTGTGGTTGATTATATGTGTTTGGGGATATTGGTCATCGTGATTTGATGTGTTAAGCACCATAAAATATCGGAATGGGAAAAGGAGATTTTCAAAGTGATATTGAGACAGAATATTTATAAACTGGAATATTTATAAATAAGAAATATTAATAAATTGGGATATTTATAAATAGGAGATTTTTAGAAAAGAGAAAATATTTATAAAATCAACAAAGATTTTATAAATAGAGATATTTATAAATGGAGAATTTATAAATGGAACTTATTTATAAAGGGAATATTTTTAAATAAAGAATATTGTTAAGTGGAATTATAACTGAAGGGTAATCTTTATAAATGGAATATTTATAAAGTGGGTTATTTATTTAGGATAAATAAATAAGATAAGATAATGAGATATTTATTTGTTAAATAAGTAGAATAAGATAATGAGATACTTATTTGTTAAATAAGTAGAATAAGATAATAAGATATTTATTTGTTAAATAATTAAGATAATAAAGGGGTTATTTATTTAGGATAAATAAATAAGATATTTTATAGGAAATATTTGCAAACCATTTGCAAATAGAATTGAAAGGGAGATATTTGCAAACCATTTGCAAATAGAATAGAGAAGGAAATTATTTGTAAACCATTTACAAATAGAATTGAAAGGGATATTTATTTGGAAAACAAATAAGATATGATTAAAGGAAATATTCATCTTTTGATAAATAAATAGATGAAAGTCGGTCCCATACATTGATCGGAAGGTGGACCCATACCTTGTCAGCGTTGGAAATCCATTTCCCAATAAGCGCCCGCGGTATTTGATTGTATTATATATATGGAACGCGAGATGAAAGCGTTCTACTATATTGATATTACTTGTGTTAGACATTATTATAATATCAGAATAATATTCTTTTAAAAATGATTATCCTTTCTTTTGAAAGGATTTGTAAAGTTAAACAAATGATTTGAGTTTACTCACACCAGTCACATGATTGACCCGAAGTTTATTTTGTTTTGTTTCCCTAAACTCTTGGGTGCATAATTTTGTACGGGCAGTCAAGTAGTCGGGATTTACAGATACATTGAAGAGCTGGAGCAGGAGACTCCAAAATTTTATAGCTATGGTTATTTCCGCTGTGTTGTAAGTGTTGTACTTTGAAATGATATGTATATTCAAGTACAGAATTATATTTCAAAGTTATGTTGTATATTATATGTTATTCGTTCCGTTGTGAGGATCGTGTTACTCTGATGTTGTTGTCTTCTTTTTTCTTCTATTCTAAGTTTCTATCTTATCTATTCTCACCCTCTAATTTCTTTCATTAACAACCCATTATTTTCGATCCTTGGATGTTCGATATGTGTTGTATATCGGATAACCAAGATCGTCGAAAACCCGGGTCGTTACATTTGTATTAAAATTTGGCTTAGAAGAGTATAGTAACTTAGTATATCATTTACTATCGTGTGTTGTATGGATTGATGTATATATTGAGGTGTAATAAGTAAAAATTTATAAAATGTTAAATACTGTACATTATATTTTATCAATGCAATTAACTCTGTGATCTCTGTATTCATGTATATTCTATATTATTCTGTCCTGGAGGCACACATGTAATTATTTTATACCGACATTAAGTACGTAAGAGTAAGTGATATTTCAGAAATGTTAATATGTACCAGTGTTAGTCCAAGATAATTTGCATGTGTGTGTCCCTACAGCCTCATTCTCCGTATTATCCGACGTTATTACTTAGTAATACTCTTCGATAATACGGGTATAGAGGTGGGGTGTTACGATATCTCCTACTTCGAATTCCATGCCATTCCTTCTCTTGTATGCATGGGATTTCTGCCTATCTTGAGCGGTCTTCATTAGGCGTCAAATAAAATCAATCTTCTCGGGTGTTACTCTAACCATATCTGGTCCAAGTAATAGTCTTTCTGTAGATTCCCACCAACAAGTTGGTGACCTACAAGGTCGTCCGTATAATGCTTCGAAGGGTATCATGCCAATGCTAGCTTGATAACTATTGTTATAGGAAAACTCTACTAAAGGAAGATGCTCTTCCCAAGTCCCTCCAAATTCTAGGATACACGACCTCAGAAGATCCTCAAGAATTCTGTTCACCCTCTCCGTCTGTCCATCGATCTGAGGATGATAAGCGGTGCTCAAACATAACTGTGTACCTAATGCTTCTTGCAAGCTCCTCCAAAATTCAGTAGTGAAGATGGGGTCACGATCGCTTACGATGTTGGAAGGTACTCCATGAAGACGGACTATCACAAGAACGTAAATTGCTGCCAACCATGCTATTGTCCTCTTACTCTTAGCTGGAATGAAATGAGCACTCTTAGTGAGTCTATCTACCACCACCCAAATACTAGTTTTGCCTTTCTTTGATCTAGGTAAACCATCTATGAAAGCCATAGAGACGCTCTCCCACTTCCATTGTGGAATCTGCAATGGATGAAATAAACCACCGGGCTTCTTTTGCTCGGCTTTGACTTGCTGACAAACTAAACATTGAGAAACAAACTCTACCACAAGTTTCTTCATCCCAGCCCAAAAGAAAAACCTCTTTATATCCCTATACATCTTATCATCACCTGGATGAATAGTCATCTTAGAATGACGGGATTTCTCTAGGACTGCCTTTAACAAACTTCCAGTTTGAGGAACACAAAGACTTCCATCTCGTCGCAACCACCGTTTATCGTCAATGGAATATCTATTGCGGTGACTAGAAGTCTCCTCTTTACTGAGCTTATCCAAGATGTCTAAGATCTGTGGATCATCTCGCTGCGAAGCTCCTATCTAATCCATAAATCTCTAGTGATGCAAACAAACCGGGCAATAACTCGGTGGAGAGTCTAAAATCAAAAGTCGATATAAACTCCAAGCTTTTCCTTTCCACAAACAGAGGACTTAAGGCCATCCTCTTCCTACTCAGTGCATCTGCCACCACATTACCCTTGTCAGGGGTATAACAATCTCAAAATCATAAGAAGATAGGAACTCCATCCACCTTTGTTGCCACAAATTAAGATCCTTCTGCGAGAACAAGTACTTGAGAGATTTATGATCGATGTACAACTCAGACTTCTCTCCAAGAAAATAATGACACCACATCTTAAGCGCAAATACTATGACAGCTAGCTCTAAATCATGGGTAGGGTAGTTCTTCTCATGAACCCTTAGTTGTCTAACCCCATAACATATAACCTTCCTTCTTACATTAGAACCGCACCAAGCCCTATACCACATGCATCAGTGTAAATTGTAAGCACTTTACTTCCATCAGGCAAGGTCAAGACTGGGGCTGTAATCAGAGCCCTCTTCAATCTTGAAAAGCAAGGTCAAGACTGAAGCTGTTCTCAAAGCCCTCTTCAATCTTGGAAAGCAACATCACAATCTATATCCCATGAAAACGCAAATTCTTCTTCGTCAGCATAGTGAGTGAGGCTGGTATCTTTGCGAAGTCCTTAATGAACTTCCTATAATAACCTGCCAACCCGAGAAAGCTTCCCACTTCCATCACATTCTTGGAAATTTACCAATCTTGAACTGCAACTACCATTGCGGGTCTACAGCTATCCCATCTTTAGAAACCACATGCCCTAGAAATCTCATCTCTTTTCTCCAAAAATAGCATTTGGGGAACTTTGACTTAAGCTGATGTGCATGGAGAGTTTTCAAAACTTCTCTCAAATGCTGGGAATGCTCTTCTTCGCTCTTTGAGAAGATCAAGATATCATCAGCAAAGACCATGACGAATTTATTTAAAACTCTCGAAACACCTTAATCATCAGATTGACAAAACAGACGGGTGCATTCGTCAACCAAAAGGCATCACGAGCCATTCAAAGAAACCATCTGGAGTCCTAAAAGCAGTCTTATCTATACTGTCTTCAGCCACCCTCAACTGACGAAACCTGTAATGACCCGCATTTTTAGCTGTCGAATAATTAATTAATTTAATTATTAAATATTGAGTTGGCGATATCGATAACTGGAATTAAATAATAATTATATTTAATTAAAATAAATAATAGAATAATATATATAATTCAGAAATAATCGAAAATGGTGAAATTCACAATATGGTGTGAATTGGATCATCTATGATATTTAATTCAGTTTAAAACTGAATTATAATAACGAATATATTATTTAAATGAAGTTTTAACGTATAATTATATTATAATTATAATCGAGCTCGAAATGACGCTGCAGTTCGTAAATTGGCAATTCGAACTTCAACTGAATATACAGGGTCTGTTTTAAGCCGGATTTCTGTGAAACAAGAAACGTTCAGAGCTGGTGAAGTATATCTTTCTAGTGGAAGAGAAAAATCGGGATTTCGTCGTGTAGATTTTGATTTATGTCCAAATCAAATTTTAGAAAAGTCGCTGTGGAATTTCTTTATAATTTATAACAATATATAAAAGGAATTTCATTATAAATCGAATATCGATATAATCGGGATTTAAAATATCAAGTTAGAAATTCATGTAGGAATATTCTGAAGTTGTATGGTATTCTGTGAGAATATATATACACGATAATATTTATTTATAAATATTTAATTTAATTGTTTTAAATATATTTATATATTTAAAAGGGTTATTCAAAGCTTTAAAAATAGCCAGTTTTGCAAATGACCTCAGAATTCGACGAACCTAATTTTGTTGAACCGCAATATTAAATTATTGCTAGATTTCAATTTCCGTGATTTTTGAAGTCAGTATGTGGCCGTACGGGATTTCAATGTGAATGTGAAGAACAGTCAGTATTTTGACAGTTAAAAATACACTGTGTGAGCAAACGGAGTCAGAATTCGACGGAACCAGTTTCGTTGGGATCGTAATGTCGAACTGTAGCTGCATGCCGGTTTTCGTGATTTTTGGGTACCGTGTGTGATCACACGGATTCTAGAAGGAAAATACAGTATAAAAAAATCAAAAAATATTTATATAAAATATCCTAATTTTTCTATGATCCTAAACAAGGTCACACATACACTTTTTTTCAGCAACACAAGATTTCTCATCCCAACTACAAAATCAAATTCCAAGCCGCCACACATTTTCTTTTCCAACGTGAAAGGGATCCACTTCAAAAATCAAAATGAATTCAAAATAAAATCATTAAATCATGTTGCAAACATCAGTGCGCTTGCCTTGGAAGCTCTCCATTTTGGTGTAAAAATTTTGAAGTGCGATCAGCACTGGAGTTGCGCGGAAGCAATAGCGATGCCTAGGGTTGATGATTGTATGGTGTAGAAGGATAAATTTACGAATTAATTGTTGTATTCGAACTCGAATTGGAAAATGGGGTGTGTAAGAAGTTTTTGAGTGGAATCGACAATATTCAGTGTTGATGATTGTTCTTGGGCAGTGCGTGAACTGCTGGAGACCTGGGTGAGAATGGAGAGTCGAGTTTGGTGTTTTTGGGTTGAGGTTGGAGAGGAGGTGATGGAGAGTTCGATTGTGTTTTTAGCTTGGGGATTCATGAAGCATGGGAGGAGAACGAGTCGAAGTTGTGAATGGAAATGGTGAGGGATTAAGGATCGGCGGTTTACAGAGATTGAGGAAGAAGGAGTGGAAAACGGGCCTGAACGTTTTGGGCCAGAGTGAAGGAGTGAAGGTGAGGAAAGAAAGTAAGGCCCATATACTTTAATGATTTAAGTTTTTAATTTAAATTTTAGTATTAAACTTGTAAATTAAATATCTGCTCCATACGAAATCAGAATTTCGTACGGTTAGATCCGTTGGGATCATATGGACGAGAAGAACACAATGAGACTGATTGGGAGTGGATTGGAGCTCGTTTGAATTTATGACGGAATAAATTGTTTGATTCAAATCAAACAAACAGTTTATAGTTTTTTAACTATAACAGTCCAATGTGAGTAAAACTCACCAACTCTGAACAGTTATATTTTTATAGTGTATGCTTAGAACTGATAATTATCTATTGATTGCTGTGTGTTAACTGTTTGGTTGAATTTCTTGTGTATTGGTTGAAATCATAGATAACGATATTTATATATATCGTTAATCAAATATTGATTCTGTTTAGCAGAATATTTCATATTGAAATGAAATCGATGTTAATGATATTGTTTAACATCTCTGATGCAGGGAAACAGGTTGGAGGGGTCCAATTGGACTCCTAAATATTTATAATATTGTTCTGTTCATATATTGTAATATATGATCTATTGTGGATTATGTGTGTTTGGATGATATTGGCCACTGTGATTTGATATGGTAAATACCATAATACCGGAAGGTTAAAAAGGGAATTTTCAAAACGAATATTGAGAATAAACTATTTATAAAATCAAAGGATTTTATAAAAGAGAAAAGATTTATAAAATCAAAGAAGATTCTATAAGAGGAATTTATTTATAAATGGAATCTTTATAAATAGGAAATATTTTTAAGTGGAATTATAAATAAAGGGAAATCTTTATAAATGGAATATTTATAAAAGGAAATATTTCTAAAATCATAAGATTTTATAAATGAGATATTTATTTGTTATATAAATAGGAGATATTAAACGAATTATTTATTTAGTAAATAAATAGGATATTATAAACGAATTATTTATTTAGAAAATAAATAAAGATATACAAGGACATATTTGTGAAATAGATATAAGAGATAATATTTGTAAACCATTTACAAATAAAATAGAAAGGGAAATATTTGTAAAATATTTACAAATAGAACTATAAAAGATTTATTTAGGAAATAAATAAGTTGTTAAAAGGGATATTTATTTAGAAAATAAATAGAATTAGAAAAGGAGTAAATATTTGTAAAACAAATAAGGTATTATAGAAAGACAAATTTGGGGAAAATAAATAGGATTTTATAAAAAGGATTTTTGGAAAATAAAAATCAAAAGGAGTTAAATCGAACATTAGCTATTCGAAATAAAAGTTAAAACAGACATAGTTATTTAGAATGAAGTTAAATCGAATATAGTTATTCGAACTAGAATTAAACAAGTAAAAGTTAATTGAATATTAGTTATTCAATTCAAGTTAATCGAATATTAGTTATTCGGATAAGAGTTAATCAAATGGAGTTAAGCAAAAATTAGAAACTAACTGGAGATTAGTTAAGTTGAATGTTTTTCTAAGCAACAATCTGATGTTGGTTTCGGCCTTCGGGATTGATACTTAGGGAATTGTTCTCTTACTAGTTTACAGTTAGGGACTGATGGTTGAGGAAGAATAGTGTTTTGTAAATAAGCAGATGGGAATGTTTTCCAGTGCTAATAACAAATATTTTCTAAACATAGAAAATAAGGAAATATGAATGAATATATATATATAAATGGTTGATGATTTGATTGATAGAATTTCCATTTGGAAATAATATCATTGTTTGCACACGTGTTTTTCTTTGATAGTTAACTCACCGACTATCGAAGTTTTTGACCATTATAATGTTGTTAATATGGAGAGACCGGTTGGATTATTATCCAAAGAACCACTCCGTATTGGCATAAGCGTCGCGAATTATATATGCCAAGATAATTGAAGACGAAGTACAGTGCAATGGCTATTGTATAAATCTTAGGTAAAGATTGCCTAAGATGGTTGTACTGAATAGTGCCTTCGGTTTGTCCAGTCCCAGGATGACCTGTATGGAAGAATGTCTAATAGAGTATATTTAATAGATCGCGTAAGTTGATCTCTTCAAACGTATTTACATTTGGTGGTGGAGGAATTCGTTTCTCTTAGTTGTATACCCGTGGTGTGTTTGGTGAAATCAATTTGTGATTTGGCGGGTATGACGATGTGACATTCAAAGTGAATAAACGTGTGATCTGTCAGAGATAAGCGTGGCCTCTAGCCTCACAACTGGGAAATGACAAAAATCGGGCAGGCAACATGGCTATGTAGGTCGCACCTATTAGGGTGTATAATAACCTAATCTAGAGTTTCATTTACTTCTAAAAATCTATTGTCGATGCTTTCCCATTCGGGAAACGGTTGCTGATCCCAACCGTTGGTGATATACATTCGATACACTCAAGCAAAATGAGTGGTCAGTCATGTGTGGTCGGGTTGCAAGATGTTCTTGTTGAACCCTTTGTATTCCTCTCTAGAGATACACTAGCGAAAGGTGGTTTCATACCTTGTTATAGTTGGAAATCCATTACCCAAATATGTGCTTGCGGTTTTGATTGTATACTATATATGTAGAACGTGAGATGAAAGCGTTTCTGCTAGATGATTATTATATTATGGTTGATAGACATTATTATAGTATCAAAGGGTTTTTGATATAAAGATGTTTTGGATTCTCATAAGGGAAAAACCCGTTCCGTTATACGACGTGATCTTATGAGATATCATTTACGCGTTCAAACTGTTTTTAACTGTTTTACTCATACCAGTCCCATGACTAACCTGGAGTTTATTTTGTTTTGTTTCCCTAAACTCTTGGGTGCCCAATTTTATACGGGTAGTCAACTAGTCAGGATTTTACAGATATACTTGGAGAGCTTGGAGCAGGAGGCTTCAGGATCATATAGCTATTATTTATTTTCGCTGTGTTGTAATTGCTGTACTTTGGAAATGAAATGTATATTCAAGTACAGATTTATATTTCAAAGTTATGAGATATATTATATGTTATTCGTTCCGCTGTGAGGTTTGTGTTACTCTAATGTTGTGTCCTTCTTCTTCTTCTATTCTAAGTTTCCATCTTATCTATTCTCACCCTCTAATTTCTTTCATTAACTACCGGTATTTTCGATCCTTGGATGTTCGATATGTGTTGTATATCGGATAACCAAGATCGCCAAATTTCTGGGTCGTTACAGTTGGTATCAGAGCATAAGGTTAAGCGATTTACCTTGGCTCTATGGCGTGACTCGGTAGAGATGGGGTTAGTAATACCCTAGATTGAGTTTGAGTGTGTGTGTGTGTGTGTATATATATGAGTGCATATTTGTTATTCAATATTAAAATGATTTTATATTCTGAAGATTTAATGGTTGAGTTGTTTGTGAATTCTGGTCGATCAGTTTGGTCCACTGTATCGGTAGGGATTTATAAACACTCGAACTTTGGATGTTCATTGGAGACATATTCCGCTACTTAAACGTGATCCATTGATCATGCCTTGACGTCCGAAGATGCTGCCACGCGTCTTGGTCGAACAGGAACTGCCTACACGTGTCTTGGCCGACCTAGATTATAGAGCTCTGATAAATAGCTAAGCTTTGAGCATCTCAAAGAGAGCTTCCTTTATCCCTACCCACAGGAACTCATCAAAAACAAGATTCACTTCTTTCTCTTCATATTTCTTACTATAAAACCAACTATAGCTTGTAGTCAAATAGTATAAACATTAGACTGCATCAAGTGGACATAGGCACATTGCCGAACCACTATAATTCTATGTATTCCTTTATTTTTCTGTATATTTTGGGATTTTTTGATTGTGAAATTATCTATGAACTGCTTCATTTGAGTGTTCAACTTGAAAGCACCAATTTCCGAGCCAACATTTTGGCATGCTAGGTAGGGGCCACTTAACTTGGAATTCTGCTGAAATTGGATCACTACATTTTTCAAATTTTTACCATGACAAAGAGAAAAAAGGTCACCTCTCATGCAGGAAGAGAAGAAGAAGGCCAGGAAGCATCTTCTGTTGGGAATCCCTCTGTCTAATTGATAAGCGAGGTTCTGGATTAGGCCATGCACGGATTACAAGTGTGCTTCCAACAGCAAGAAGACACAGTATAAGAGATTCTAGCACAGCTTAGAGAGCTAGAGGCCTGGCGCAAGGAGTTGGAAGAAGTCGCAGCGACCAAGAAACACCACTGCCACACTCAATGGCATAACCAGCAGGCCGCCTATGGCTCGATCATGATGAGCATGCATTCTGACTCGAGAATGTCGAACCGAAAATCCGGCTTGATCGTGCTGAGATGGATCGAGATAGGGGTGAGCTCCCTTTACTTCTCAAGCCATGTGAGCTCCACCAATTCAGAAATGCACAAATTGGGGTTCGGAGCCAACGAGTGATGTTGGTAATGGAAGAAATCAAGTTTTGGAGAGAAATCTGAATGAACGGGAGTAAACAAACGCCCCGAGGAATCTAGACAACTTTGGTCCAAACTTGATGACATGTGGTGTTTTCAATAAGAATGTCGGCTTGGAAAATCTCAACTCCCCAGCAATGGGTAATAATGATTAGAGGATGTTGCTTGGAGGTGACTGAAAAGTTGTTGAGATCATTACGAACATCAGAAACTCAAGGAATCCACCGAACTTTAAACTGCCAGTACCAGAGTTTCACGATGGAAGGAGGGATTCAACTTTCCATCTCATGTGATATATGAGGCACACGGAAGTGCTGGGGACATCATAGGAAGTGATAGCCAAGTGCTTCCCGCTATTTTTATCAGATATAGATGCTCAGCAGTTTGGGCAATTAGAGACCAACTTAATCAATAGCTGGATAGAATTGATTGAGAGGTTCATGGGAAAGTTCTGGGTTCATGTAGCACGACCCAAGAATGTGATGACATTGGCTATAGTAAGACAGAAGACTAGAGAACTTTATGTTCTTTTCTAGAGAAATTTAATGTCGCAGTAGCCATGGTTGATCGACCAGATCCATCGAAGTGCTTCTGGAGTCTTGGTAAACACTGAATTTAAAAGGTCATTGGAGCGAGATCCTCCGCAAAATCTCGAGGAGTACTATTTCGAAGCCGATAATTTCTAAGAGAAGAGGATGCGAAAGCTAATCGTTATGCCCTTGAATTCAAGGAAAACAAGGGATGATGGATCATCCAACAAGGGAAAGCGCAAAGATGAAAATGATCAAGATCAAGACAACAAGTTTAAAAGAGGGCCTAAATATGACTCGTATATCAGGTTAAACATAAGTATGGAAGAAATTTGTCATGAAATAAAAGGCTCGCTCCTACAAAGGAGATCGTCCAAAAGGGAGCCAACGGAGCATGATCAGACATCCGGGAAATTCTATTAATGTCGCGAAAGAGTTTGACATGACATGGATGAATGCAAACGTTTATGAGATGTCATAGAGGAGTTTGTCAAGAAGGACAACTACAACACTATGTCCTACATGAAACCTTGCTATGGGATCTGTTTAGCCAATAAACGCTCAACGTGGAAATGAGACCGGCTCACGAGGATGACTTGTCATTAACTCGTAGCTCTACGCGGATAACGGATAATGAACGATGGCTACATTGGCTTATACATGTACGGAACTAACCATCGGTTCCTAAGCATGCTCTATATCGAACAACAAACCATTACTTCATTTTTTTTCTTTTAATAATTGGTGTTTGAGATTGGTCTACCCGTATACGGGACTAGGATCTAGCCACTAAACATGCTTTGTACCCGACGATGCACCATTATACTTGTTTTCATCTTTCAATAAACCTGTAATAAATGGTCAAGCCTACAACTCTTGCATAGAATCCACAAGTGATTCTCAAGTAAGATCTAGGATGGCGATAAACCATCTGCTTTTATCAAACTTAATAAACTTATGTTTTCCATGCTTTAATCAAATGTTCTACAAGTATGGAAGATGCTTGTTGAACGCTGAGTTTAAATTACGTTTTATCTTAACAAAAACCCTAGATCGTCACATATGGCTGATGCACGACAAAGGGCAGACAACTCCATTAAAATTGGATAGTTTTTCTTACCCAAGACCGTTAAGTATGGTAGATTCTTAGCAAGGGTCAAGCGACACTCAGACACAAGCTCATTCGATTAAGATCATCAAGCATGGTTGATTCTTGGCAAGGGTTAGACGACCCCAGATCTAGGTTAGTCTAATCAGGATCGTCAAGTATGGATGACGCTCGACAAGGGCTAAATGACCTCTCTACCTGGACTTACTTAATCAGGATCGTCAGGTATGGTTTATGCTTGGCAAGAGCCCAGAATGGATATGGACCATAGATCCAACTGACATCTGGTAGGAGCTCGATGTGGGTTGAATCATCAAGATGCTTGACATAAAGGAAATCCAATCACCATGTATGGCTAATACTTGGATCAAACTGATTGTCAACATGGCGCTTGACGGACATGGAATCTTCAACGATCCGACGTGATTACAATCCTCGAGCGCTAATTCAACTAGAGTACAAAACACATCTTCTACAACAAGATATGTTTTATGCAAAAAGTGTTGACCCGCCTTTTTGCAAGGTAGCCACGTCATTGTTTTCCATTCATCGAAGCACTTAAGACTCAGGGATGAACGTCGACAAGCTCAAATCTATACAACTAAAGTAGAAAAAGTCTCGGACAAGCGGATATGGTATACTTGGATTTTGGATCGGCGAAGCCCATCCCACTCCAGTTCAGTGAGAAGCTCGGTTCAGCATTCGTTCGGTTTGATGTTCCTCGGCTTGGTGTGTCATGTCACCCCATCACATGAACATTTGATTTCCAGATCACCCAATCTGGTTCGGCCATGACAAATTGGACTATTCCAACCCGAAATTTGGATGTTCATTGGAGACTTATTCAACTGCTTAAACGTGATCCACTTATCATGGCTTGACCTCCGAAGATGCTACCATGTGTCTTGGTCGAAACGGATCTTCCTCCATGTTCCTTGGTCGACCTGGTTAATAGACCTCCTATAAATAGCTGAGCTTTGGGCATCTCAAAGTGGGGTTTATTTTTCTCCATCCATAGGAACTCACCAAAAATAAATTTCACTTCTTTCTCTTTACATTTCTTACTGTAAAACCAATTATATCTTGTAATCAAGCTGTATAAACATAAGATTACATCAAATGGACATAGGCACATTGCTAAACCACTATAATTCTCCATGTTCCTTTGTTTTTTCTACAAATTCTAGGATTCTGTTATTGTGAAATTATCTGTGAACTACTTCATTTGAGTGTTACCTCGAAAGCACCAATTTTTGAGTTAACATTATCATATTTTACTCAGTTTTGCTATGAGATAATTATATTGAACTCTGATATATTTATCTTTTCTTTCTGTAGAATACCAGCAAACCAACTCGGGTTTTAGTGGACTTAGTATTTAAGATTTTGCATAAAACTCGGGCCTGCCAGAATTTAGATTGTTACATCCATCGACAACAATATCTTCATGAATCTCTGTATCTACATGAACTAGACTTGCTTATGGTGTTTCTTTGAAATAATCAGCACAGTCTTCACCTGATTCACTATCATCTTCACCTAGGGGAAACTCTTCCTCTCCACCAATAACTTCCCCTTATTTTCTCTCTAGGGAAGCTACAACTTTACCTTCCCTGTGGACAATTTCCTTATCCTCTTCCCCCAAAATCGGTGTCATGTCATGGAAATCATTCATTTTAGATTGGTTCCCATCCCTTGCATTGGCATCCTCATGTGATGCTCCCAACCAGCCTTCCTCTTCACTTTGATCATACCCCAGAACCATGGGGTGTTGAAATAAATCAAAACTGAGATTTAGACTGAATATACATATCTTTTAGGATGCAATAACCCATATATGCAAAGATTTTCATCCATTATAAGGAAATAAACTTCTCCCTCCTAAGTCGAAATAGCTTTAAAAATAGAATAAACTGTCTCAATTGCCTCACATTATATCGAGGCGGGATAACTACAGGAATAACACAAGTTGAACTCGATGAAAATTCAAAGTATTCTAGTTAGACCAAAGTCAAAAAATAAATTATTTTCTCTCCTTTACCAAATAGGATTGAATCTCTCTAGACATCGAACGTATAAGAACTAATACATAAATCCAGAAAACATGTTAGAAAGCTTTAACGCAATCCTACAGTTCCTCTGAGCTTCAAGGTCTATAAGCAAAGGATACTCTTACCTCATCTGTGAAAGTAGGATAAATCTTAACTTAACTCGCCGAAGTTTGGTGCATGTACGCCTAAAGCTTCGCATAAAAAGTTTATATTGACGGGTCAGCATGGAATATTGCTTTAAGTGGATCTAAAAAGGGTAACATTTGTCTTCTAGATAACTATCTATACAAAAGATTGTGTAGCGGCACTCCTAGATAGCAGTTATACTTATACCTCATGTTCTGAAATACCAAAGTGGAGGAAAATGTCCCTATGCATTTTTGCGATTACTATGGTGGATAACATCTCAATGGATTGGCTAGGATTCTCAAAGGATGTGGTGATAGATCAGTAATTAGACCAGCATGAATTATGGCATGACGTGCCATTGGAGTGCGAACCGAGATCTAGCTAGAATTGAAGGCGCATGCATAATCGTAGATGGTTCTATCTTCGAATGAGAAAGAATTTCTCCATAATAATGAAATCGTTCTGACCATCAAAAAATCATTCTATACAATAAGAATTACGTTCAAAGAAGTTATGTACATTTTATTTCTAAGTAGTTACCTGAATTGAAGACAGTTGAAATTCAAAGGAAACTAACTTGTTTTGATCAATTATATTTGAAGCGATGATTGAGGCAGGTACAGTGTGATGTCTATGTAAATATAGTCCAATTATTCTTAAACTCTACAAGTTAACAATATCGTATAAATAGCTCACTTGTACTAAAAATATAATTTTTATCATTTTTTTTTCTTTTTTTGAAACTTGCTTGTTATCAGTTGAAAAAAAAAGATATTGGCTTCATTGCCCGAAGCGACACGGAAAGCTTCTCTTTTTAGGATCATTAAACATGCAAAAGCTAGGCCAAAAAGTTATTCAACTTTCGATACGCCTGAATTTAGTTATGTCTAGTTAAACAACCCGCACTCGGTCAAATCTTGAAATAGTTAGCATGTCCATACTATTCATGCAAATCACACATGTTCGATTGAGCATCAATTTAAGTCCAATATCAGTTCAATATGCTAAAAAACAAGTCTAATGTCCACTGCTCAAGTCAAATTCTATGTCCAATTGGCCATTGATTCGACTCCCGTGTAAATTATATATCCATAAGTTCAAGTCTAACATTGATCATTTCAATCCTAATCAAGATTCAACAAAATCAAAATTATCAAACTGCACATCTCTAATTTAAGACACAAAATGTCAAATTCTTCATCCTTAATGTTGTTGACACCCTCATGTTCAAGCCCAATCAAGCAAGGTGTATGGATTCAATGAGTTATACATTAAGGTATATGGATTCAAGCAGACAGGGTTTCAATTGTTAAATTATGGTTTGAATCAATCAATAAGGTTTCGATCAATGCGGCTTAGTTACAGGTTGACCGATGATGATCAGAGATGAGGGATGGTGATGGATCTAGGCTGGTGGCGAGGATAAGATTTTGGCTTAGTATAATGCAGACCATGTTCTAGTGAAGCAACCTCCAAGCGAAGCGGTTTATTTAGAGAGGTAACGACGACAGTAGAAGCCGGTGACGACATCGGCTAGCGGTTGAAGGCACTTGAAGTAGCTGAATTGGCTAGAGCACGATTCAAGTATGATCGAATGCAGAACTTGGAAAAAATGACAGAAAGAATGGGTATCCTTCCTTAAGTACAAAATTTCAAAGTGCAATTCTTTTCTATGTAATTAATTAAGTACCAATCCATATCCTACAAATCAATACCGAATTATATATGCTATTTAGATCGAATTCAAAAAATTTGTATGTGCTATACGCTACCTCTTAATGCATCTTGGAAGATTTGGAGCTAAAGTTGCATCGTTATCCAAAAGAGTGACAACTCGATCTGGAAACTCAAGTAGACAACAAATGTTAAAGACATCTTCTCAAGAACAACTATGTACAATCAACTGGATCTCTCAAAACAGATGCTCAATGATGGCATATTCTAGAGCACATCTTATTTTCAACGAAATCAAAATCTAGAGAAAAAATATTATCCCAATTTTTACTCGAGTTGAAGTTTGAACGGGTTAGAATGTCAAGATGAAGTCAGAACAACCTATAACTTGGATGAAGTACTCAAAAGAAGAAGTGATCCCAAAGAACAAGCTAAAAATAGGATAAGAATTTGGATTGGTACCCATTTCATTCCCTGTATAGCCCAGTTAGCACACCCATTAAGCTTAGAAGCAATCAGTTGTGTCTTTCTCATGCTCCAGATGATTTGTCCTATCCAAAATGCGGTTCAAAACAATCCAAATACAAAGTACTATTAAATAAAGTCCAAAAGATACGAAACTTTTCAAGAAGAATCACAACAATGTAAAAAAGGACAACAAAAAATGTTGCAAGTAACCAATGTTTATAGTTAGGCTCGGCATCGATCCATGCCCTTAGGATCAATATGGATCTCCAAACGTTCAACATAACTTCGACCCTCAAGTGTAAGCTCTTCGGTGTTGTCGCCAAACCCAATTCATGTAATACCGCAAAAGTTAGCGTAAACAAAATAAGTAATTTAATTAGGTTCCAAAAATTGAATTTGAGTAAACAATGAAATTTGACCATTACACTTGCGTTTTTGATGGAGTTCTGGTCAACTTTCATGTTTAGAGCTTCTTGAACAGAGCCCTTATAAAGGAGTTATGGACGAAGACGAAATTGGCCAGAAAATAATTCATGAAAATAATATAATTAGCTTTACTATTAATCAAATCCGACCCTACAACGCTAGGTCAACTATGGCAGTAAACCACTGGTTTGACTTGCTTGGTCACCTAACTTATGATGCCTATGTTTTAGGGGAGAACAAAATATATAATAATGGATGAATGTTTATGAACTTAAAACTAACGGTTCAGGGACTTTCCAACGCATATCAATAAAAGCCTAGACCCCTAAGCTTTTCTCATATTTTCTGAAGCCAACAGCGAAGCTATGTCATTTTCATTTCTTTGATCTCTTTTAAATTTCTTAAAACAAGTAGATTCCAATTATATTAACAAGGATTGGTGGAAATGAATTTAGATCTGTAAGCAAAGATGGGTTTTGCATGTAAGGTAAATTCCTTTGGTTTCCAATCATATTTCTTTTCCTACTCAAATTCTTTGTCTATATATATACATTGAAATTTTTTGTCTATATTTATATATATATATGCATACGAATTTGAAATAAAATCTAATGCTACATTTCAGACATGAGATTTGGGTAAGATTTGTAAGGTGAGCGGAAATTTATATGTTTTCTATAATATAAAGTCTTTTTCATTAGTTTAATTTTAATTTCTATGCCTAAAATTTTGATAATTAGAATTGTATGCTTTTTGCTTAAAACATCTAAATCTTATCTCCATATCCTTTTATATGTTTTGATTAGTGTTTACACGTTAATCTGGAAAATCAGTCCCTAAAGGTACTAAATTTAATGTTGCAATGTGGTCCAGATCTATAAAATGCATGTAAAGTAAGAACTATTGCAAAGTGACTATTTTTAAATCTATCTGTGTTTTGGTTTATGTAAGAATGTTTTTTTTTTAATTTTTACAAATTATCTTATTTGACCCCTTATGAAAAAAGGTTGTATTTGAAAGTATAAAGTGTAGGCACTAATAAAAAGGAAAAGATGTGTAAATTACGCATTTTTGTGCATGGTTTACACCACATATTCTAAGTAATTTTAAATATGTCAATTCCTTTCTTTGTGTTGTTTCGGAAAATTTATGGAAACTATAGCAAAAGAACTTTTTGTGAGATTTGGATTCCAGCAAATCCAAACACAAAAAGATTGTTCTAATTAATATTATGGACTAGAATATAAATTGTTGGAATTAGGAAAATTTAATATATATATATAAATATATGTACCTAATTAGAATGCTAGGGGTATGAACTCATCATAATGTATTAGTGACGTATTCAAACTTATAACAACCTATAAGCCTACTCTTGTGGGCTTAGTCGAAAATAAGTTAAATGCACGAAATTTAGCTTTGTTGCCGCATAAAATTCCTAGTACATGGTTATTTTATCCTTATAAATATTCAACTATTTCAGGTAGGATTTTATTATTATGGGACTCAGCAGTTTGGAATATTGTTATTCACAGCTCATCTTCCCAACATTTAACTATTGTTGCATCAAATTCGGGTGGTCTTCTCTTGTATGTTACTATCATTTATGCCGGTAACTCTTATAGTGAGCTTGAAATCTTATGGAAACATATAATTTCAGAAGCAGAAAGCATTAATGATTACTTGGTATTAATGGGTGATTTCAACAACTCATCTACACCTAACGATAAGAAAGGCGGATTACCTATTCCATTTCAGCAGATACGTACATTCCAAAACTTTTTGCACGAATCTGAACTCGT
The DNA here is from genome assembly GCA_030737875.1 of Allium sativum. NCBI lineage: Eukaryota > Viridiplantae > Streptophyta > Magnoliopsida > Asparagales > Amaryllidaceae > Allium > Allium sativum. The sequence goes on from CM060909.1 coordinate 1,022,875,085, forward strand.
TGAAATAAAAGCATCTGGTTTCAACTATACTTGGAGAAGGAGAGGTTTAGCGAACTACATTGATAAAATATTGGTGAATCACTCTTGCATGTCCAAATTCACTAATATGAAATCCATCTCTTATCATAGCAATCCAGCGATCATAATCCACTACTACTACACCTCATTCCCACTACGCGACCTAAGGGATATCCCTTCAGATATAGGAATGATTGGCATTCTATTGTTGGTTATGAAGACTGATTTCTAAGAGGATGGCAAGCAGATACTTGGGGCTCCCGTAAATATAAATTCCTACATAAGTTACAAGCATGTAAAGCTGAATTCAATCAATGGAATAAATTACGGCCAAAAGATGATGACATCATAAAGGAATTAGAAGTAAAAGTGCATGAGTTAGAAGCTGCAGTTGATGAAGATCCTAAGAGTGTCGCTTTATTTAATGACAAGATGAATGTTAAACACCAATTTTATACTTAGCAAAAGATTAAATTTTGGAATTTGAAACAGAAATTGAAGGTGATGTGGCTACAATAGGGTGATACTAATTTGAAGTTTTTCTACTCCAAATTGTCATTCAAGAACTATCAGAATAATGTCAAAGCTCTCATAACATCTACAGGTGATTTATTAATAAGCTAGAGGAAATTGAAGTGCAAGCTATCTCTTACTTTTCTTCTCTGTTTAATAGACATACTGCTACTTCCTTTTCTGCTTTGGAAACTACAGAAATTATAAATGACTCTGGAAAACAAATGTTGCTACAACCCATCAACCTTTCTAAAGTGAAGGCAGCAGTGTTTTCAGTTGACGACTCAAGCCTAGGTCCTGATTGTACGAATGCAAAGTTTATGAAGCTTCATTGGGACTACATCAAATCAGATTTACTTCTGGCCATGCAGGACATTTTCCATAGTGGTGTACTTCCTAATGGGAGTAATCACACATTCGTCATCTAATTCCTACGAATGAGAAACCTTCAGAAATTACTCGTTATCAGCTGGTTTCGTGTTGCAACATGTTCTACAAGGTTTTCAGTAAAATTTTATGTAATCGTATGAAACCATATCTGCCCCATCTTATATCAGAAAATCAAGGAGCTTTTATTACTGGGCCCCACATAGGTGACAACATACTTTTACTCATGAACTATTGCGCGACTTCAAGAAGGCTGGTGCCAAAAAAATTTGCGTTAAAGTGGATTTACACAAGGCTTATGATATGTTAAATAGGGAATTTATATGTCATGTTATGAATCCGATGGGTTTCCCTACTCATTTCATAAACCTTATTTATGAATGTATGGCAACAACAACCTTTTCAATCCTTTTCCAAGGGATACTGAAGGGTTCTATTTTTACAAATTGCGGGATTAGGGAGGGGGCCCCTAGTCCCCGTATTTATGCTGCATTTCCATGGAATTTTTAAGCTATTCTCTCAACAAAGCAATGGTAGACAACCAGTTTCAGGCCGTTCATGCATTTGATCCTCAAATAAGTCGTCTGCTGTATGCAAATGATCTACTTATCTTTGGCAAAAGCACTATTCTATCTGCTACAATCATGGAAATTGTGTTCCATAATCTTAGTGACTACACATGTCTAAATGTTAACGTTTTTAAAACTAAAGTTTACTTTAGTATTCATGCACTCAATGTTCAATTTATTAGAGAGATTTTGAGTTTCGAAACTGGACAACTTCCTATAACATATTTAGGGGTACTCTTATCTTCTAATTACCTGCATTATTCAAAATGCACTTCTCTGATTCAGAAGGTGCAGTCAAAGATACAGAGTTGGAATGCACAATTACTAAGTTTTGCTAGTCGTCCGAAATTATTACATACAATAATCACACCAACAGTACTTTATTAGTTGTTCGTATACCAAATTCCAGAGCATACTATAGATAAGTTGAATACCCTTTGTTCAGATACTTTTTGGAGGGGTTTTCTCACCACAAAATTAATTAGAAGCAGATCTGTCGACCTAAGATAAAGGGCAGTACTAGCTTAAAAGCTTTTGCTGATCTTAAAGAGGGTGCATTTATCAAGTTATTATGGAATTTCCTAACTAATAAGATATTATGGAGTAAATGGAAGCATGCAAAATATTGTGTTAACGAGTACTTTTGGGACATGCCTATAGATAACAATTCATCTTGTACTTGGAAGGCGATGTTGTGATCACGAACTCAGGGCGCGCAAATTTTCAATAAGGTTATTGCCAATGGTGAAACTACATCCCTATGGTTTGAGCTGTGGATGAATTGTAAGTGCCTTATCGATCTTTAGGGGGTTCACAGATTCCAGGCTATTGGTTCAGGTAACGAGAAAGTATCATCTATTATATTAGACGGTGTTATTAACCCAAACCTACATGTTGCTACATATGAAGCCAAATAGCACATTCAGATTGTTTCCATTCAGAATGCAGATGTTGATCGCTATGAACGGTGTCAGGGGAGAGATTTTTCTTTCCACATAGCATGGGAGTATATAAGAGATCATTGTGAATCATATCCTTATTATTCGGTCATATGGCAGAACAGTAGGCGCATGGCTTTTATATCATATTTGGTTAATTTGAATAGACTTAATACAAAGGATAGGCTAGCATCCTACGGAATTCGAACTGATACAGATTGTGTATTGTGTAATAAAGCAGTAGAATCCAGTAACCATTTGTTTTTTGAATGTTCCTTTTCATCATTAATCTGGAAAACTTTAAAGGCCAAGCTCGGCATTTCGTCGAGCAGCATAGGTACACTTGAGGAAGAGGCATTGGACATTCATCAGAAACTTCGAGAAAGTAACCAAATACAAGATGTAGCGTTTTACACAACAACTACATATCATATTTGGGGGGAGCGTAACTCCAGAATTTCCAGACAACAATTCTCCACAGTGAGAGTGAAATTGAACCATATTGAAATTGAAGTGAGGTATTTAATTCAAAAAAATGGATCCCACACAGCTCATATGCAAAGGAATCTGGATTTCTTACTATGGTGGGGAATTGAATTGCTCAATACAGACTGATTTGAAGATACTATTAGGCGGGAGGTTGTGTTAGCGGGTTGAAGGGCCTAGCTTTGGGCTAGTCTGGTTTATTTTTTTCTTGTGTTCATTTGTATTCTATATGTATAATGCATGGATTTTGTAATGTCAGTATATGGCGGTTATATGTACTCTTTTCCCTTACAAGGCACCCACATAGGTTAGGGGGTTGTAAGGTTTTAACGAGGCATATAACCAAAGTATATTGTTGGTATACGTAGTAAAGTACCAATTTTCAAAAAAAAATGTACTTAATTATTATACTAATAAATTAATATCTTGTCCGTCCAAATATAAGTAAGAAACGTTAGTTATTATTAGGTAAACTCTTAGGTAAGGTTTAAATTTGAAATGATCTCCATTTATTATGGTATTAATTAGTTTTTACCTACAATAACTATAGAACTTATAGAACTAATAATTGTAGCATTGGGGTTTATAGGTGTTAAATATGATAATAAATAGTATAATTTAGAAATACAATTAGGATAAATAAGAATAAATGTTGTAACTTAAATTTGTAGGAAAACATAGTAGTAAATACGGAGGTAATTGATGTGCTACAAATTAATAGAAGTGGATGGAAATTGATGGGATAAATATTAATGTCATTTACTGTAATGTCTATTTTCTTAGGAAAAGTGACCTTTATGGTTATTAATCGCATGTGTCTGTTACATTAACAAAATTAAATGAGGATTTTGGATAAAATTACCATAATTATACTAAGTCCAATATCTATTTCCTTAGAAAAACTGACTATTATGGTTATTAATGGCAATCATGTTAATAAATTTAAATGAGCATTTTGGGCAAGAGTACAATAATTATGCTAAGTTCAATAAAATATCTTAGATCTATGAATCTTATCTTAGAGCTATCAATCTCATTTTATTACTTGTTTAAATCGTGAATAATGTTCATATTAAAATAGGACCTTGGAATTAGTAAGTTGATGATGCCAGGTCAGTTGGGTCATTCGACAGAAGTCTACATTTTCTGGTAGTCGGATGTATGCATAACTGATGTTCGATATCATTGATTTTAGGAAACCGTGACAGTTGTAAGAATGTGGTAAGGAATGTTCCTTATGGTATGTTTCAAGCATTGAGGTATTAAGCAACCGTGGGGTTCTTCTTCCTTCCGAAAGAAGAAACCTAAAGGTTGATGAGTGTAAGATATCTTGCTTAGTTGAACGAAGGTAGTCAGATCCACCTTTAGGGGTATTATGTGGTTAGAAATCACTCATTTCCTCGTTGATTAATCCTTAGTATTATAAGAAATAGTCATTGGATCTGCTCTCATATGGTTTTAAGTGATCATATGAATCACCTTTTTCCAATCGAAGTGTTAAATGGATTATTGATGTAAAGTAGGGAATCTCTGGGAGGGCCCGTTTCTCTAAAAATTGGTAAAATGGTTGGTTAGAGTCCGCCTGGGGATAGGTTAGTTAAGTGAGACCTATATCTGAAAAGGGTCCACCTACGAAGAGGAAGTATTAAGTAGCTAGGTGATTACCCAAATAATGATAGATAAATTATTACGAGGGGTCCGCTTATGGTAAGATAGTAAAAAGACGAGTTGTGGTCTGCCTTCCAAATAGAAACTGATGGCATTGTGGCATACCATCTCTCGCTTTATGCTTTGTTTATGGAATTAGGATATTTTGAATGACGAAAGCCTAAATGTTTAATTAAGGCAGCTAGCCCCCTCTAATCCACAATAACATGTTAGAAAACAACCTTCAAAGTATTAAGTGAACATTGGATCTACCTTATATATGTTATGTTTTAGGTAATGTCGTAAGTTATCAAAGAACCCGCCTCCCTTTGATAGTTCGATGAGGTGTCAAGAGGTTGAATGACCTACCTCTTAGTTATGGGTTTTGGTAAAGGGGTGGTTCAGAGGATTTATATATATAAAGGTAATATCTTAGATTATATAAATGACTTGGTTTATAGGGAGCATGATATTTAGGGTATGGTAGTTAAATCATTGTGCGTATTGTGAAAGGTTAGGCTAGAATAAATAACTTGTTAGACATATAAATTGGGTGAAACCAACAAGAAAATTTGGTATATTGTGAACAATTCTCATTTTCTTCTCATTAGGACTTTTTGTTATGACCCCCTCTTCATTATAACTCCCTAATTATCACTAGGGAGAACATGTCATTAGAAGTAGATGTTTTTGTTTTCCTTCTTGTTCTCTCATGCTCGGTATTGAGGGAGGACTTGCTTTTAAGATAATAGTCGTCATCGGTAATTATTATCCTATCATGTTTCAAATTTGAGTTTGTCTTTATTATACTTTGATTAGCCTATGCTAATAATTCAAAGTACCAGATTTACACGATCCATGATCCTATGGGTTTGGGTTCTGGTTTTTGCCGAAATTCGAACTCAGAAAAGTCCGGGTTATTACATTGAATATCATAGCTCTAGGTTTAAATGATCAAAGAAAACAATAATTATGATTTGGTGAGAAAACGTATCCGAGCTTTCTTTCTTTTTTTGGATCTTTATGCTTTAGCCTAAGTAGTCTAACTATAACATACTCACGGACCTACCTCGTAGGAATAGATCAAGTGATTATAAGTTGGAAATATTTAAAATTTGAGTTTCTTGCTTATGTTTAGCAGTGTTTTAAACAACTTGAGGAAGACATATGGTGGAATTCGTGGGCTTGATATTTGCGACTGGACGATAAAAAGCGAGATCCACCTGAGACAATATAGTTAATGCCCTTTTATTACTCCGTTGTAAACCTGCTATATCCAGTAGCGACTTAGTACTGTTACATTTTTTTCTAAATAGCCTCCAATATAGAATTTCCGCTTTAAGCCCTAGTATATTCCATTATTCCGAATATATCCCATTATTTCCACTATATTACGTTATTTGGGCTATATCTTTGATAAAATAAATGGACTAAAAAATGATACTTATACATCATAAAAATTATGAAATTAGGTTTTTTAATTGAACCTTTTAACTTATATTTTTAGAATTGAAAATATTATAGTACTTTATAAAACTTAATTAAGTTAAATAGCAATTTACGTTTATTTGCAAATATTTACGCATGTTTTTATTTGAATTAAGAATATACTAACTATAATTAAATTAAGTTTAAGTTTTTCATTTAATTATCATTTATATATTTGTAAAAACATATGGAATGGATTATACGTGCTATTTAGAGTCATAAATTATATCTCGCTATTTCCTCGCTTTATTCCTGCTATGACTTTTTACACCTTTGTCACCTTGAATCCGCTAAGCGCTTTAAACACAGACCTGAGATAGTCGCAATTTTATATATTGAGGGAGAGTTTCTATCTAAAGCATGTTCTTGGTTTCTGAATGAATGAGAAATTCGAGTTGATATAACGTAATTTTCTATTGGCACCCTAATGAGATATATTCACTTGGTACCTTGTGATGGCAGACTAGATATTCTTCTATTTGGAATAATTCCCTTGAGTTTCTTACTCCAATCATCGAAAGAATTATGTACTTGTTTTGAAAAAAAAGAGTTTTAAATATTTTAAATTATTGTTCTAGAAAATTATTTTTAAAAGGAAACAAAATTTGGTTTACAAAAAATATTATATATATGACTTAAAACCCTTAACTTTCAATAAAGTCGTAGTCTTGAAAAGAGACTTCTAAATTCTTCTCTTGAACGGGTTAAAGAAAAATTATGGTCTATTTTTGAATATCTTATTCTTTAATTTGTATTGTACCTGTCATCTAGAAAGATGATAATTTCGTATGAAGTAAATATGGAGTAATAGTTGAGGTTATTTCGAGTATTTTGAAATGTTGTGTGGTCGCAGCTCTTTTGTTAGGACTAATCTGAATTGTTGGAGGACATTTCAGAACCAGACAGTGGTCTGTGGCATCGCCACGATAAGAATAAGTATTTCTCAGTTTGTGTTAGACCTTTATAGATGGCGCATAGTGATTAATATTTTAATTTGAACCTAATTGAGTGTAGGTTCAACCTATGCCAAAAGCTCGTCTAGCAGTTGAATATGTAGCGTTAAACCTACAATGGTCAACTAGCCAACAAATTTTGGTACAACTTGAACCTAGGACATAACTATTAAAGTTGTATCCAAATTCCCTTAAACTTCTTTCATTCTTCCTTCCTCATCTAACCCCTATCTTTATTCCTTTCTTTTTCTTTATAGTGGCCTCGTCTCCTCCAAACTACGCTAGTATTATGCATTAGATTTCGCCCCACCATTGCTTTAAGACTTAAGCTCAATTTCTTCCCTAAGCATTTTTCTAGACCATAATACCTACTTCCACTATCCGATCTTCCTCGTATCATTTATGTCTCATCTGTAGATAAGCCATTTGGTTGGATCAGAATAAGTGAAGGGACCGCAGCTTTAAGGCTGAAAGAATTAGTCATAGCGATAGAATTTGCACCGTTCTTTTGCTTCGAGTTTTTTCAATGGGATTGTTGCTTGTGTTGCATCCACTTTTGCGATATCTTATTGAATAGATTTTTGGTAAAGACAACTACTAATTCGGAGGTGGAGCTTGAGTTGTCTTTGATTTTGGAGGCATGCGTTTCGTATGCAGACTTGAATGATCTTGTGTTAACTGGCTTAAAGATTTTACATTAGATCTCTTTTTATAGACATTGGTTTTTAAAGGTGATGTATTTATGCAACTCCTATAGCACATTACTCTGAAAAAAGAAGTTACGACTGGATTTGTCCTATGACAGGAAATCAATCTTTGTTACGACTAATGGAATCGCCATTAATTGAAAACGCACTATGTTTGATTTAATGTATTAATCTAGAGTGCTATTTTGCAGAGTCACTTCCTACATTTTCACCTACCCACTTTCTTTTTTAGTCAATGTTGGTGAATCTTCGTAGAAAGCACTTTGGAGGAAGGTTTATTTTCCCATCATTAATTCTCACTTAAAAACATGGTGATGTGGAAAATCTCCAGCAACACCAATAGTGTCAGCAAAATGAGATTGAACATCTTGCTATCATGATATGGCTTGTTAGACATCGTGGAAATGGTTCGAGCTCCAACCGCGAAGCAAGACATCTCGTTGTATGCATGCAATGTGTTGGTGTTTCAGTGTTAATGTTTTTGTTCTTTCAACATTAGTGGTTTACCTTTTTAAATGACCATTTGAGATAGTGATATGTAACTATTAATTGTTACCTATCCTCTTAAAAATCGCACGATGATGTTATGATATTATTGCCTTTTGGAATTGTTGTGCAAGCCATTTGCACTTATTTATTCACATGGGTTAGAAGTAAAATCTAACTAATAGTGATTATAAAGCTAAAAGAAAAGATTTATTAGATAGTAAATTTTAGCGAAGGACATGGTTAAGGTTGTTTTATAATGGAAAGCTATTTTCTCTTGTTGCTAAATTTTAATTTTTAGTATTTTCATTTTCTAAATTGTCAAATTTTTGGATAGGATTAATTAAATTCAGCTTGCGTGTTTTACGAATAACAGTCTTCTATCTATATCGAATTATGGTTTGAATTATTTGGATTTATGAGAAAAAAATTTGAAAGCTTTTTCTAATATTTTAAAAAAGAAAAGATTTGATTTTCAAAAGAAATAGGAATTTATTTTTTATTTCGAAGGAAATGCGCGTCTATGTGTTTGTAACTGATTTACTCCAAAAAGGATGCGACAATTTTGGAAGTAACAATCTAATTTTTTAGAATTCATGATTTTGAGGCCAAATGTAAAGCGTAGGAAAGGTAATTAGAAATTAGACTTGTGATTTTAGCAGTGACTAAGGTCGGAGATAATTGAATGCGCTAAAAGTTATAAAGGAAAAGTTGTTCAAGCTTTGGAAACGTTTTTTCATATCTTATTGATGATGCCTATGAGTTATGCTTGGATTCATTTACATTATAGAGCTTAATAAACCTCTTTATGCATTTTATATGTCGATATTCTGTGTTATTTCAGGGCAAGTGAGGAAAATTGCACCATATAATGGAAACTAAAAAAGTTCAAAGTTGTGAGAATATTAAATTCTCCACCAAAATTCCATTTTTGGACATAGAAGAAATAATTAGGAAATGATTTTCGATGTGTTCTCATGTTGGATGTTACGATTTGGAGGCAAAGTTGATTAGTTCATATTTCCATTTGTAGTCATGTGACGATTTTGGTTGAATAATGTTTTTCTAAAGCTGCATACGTATAGAACTACCAGTATAATTTAGGTTGCTTACATCACGTTTTAAGAAATGTTTTCAAAATAAAATGCATTCATATAAGAGGATTCGAATTAGAATCGTTAACATGCATATTTTTATGGTTGTGATTTGTTATGTACACTGCGCACATGCGCATGTCTGGTTGCAAAATAGGTTGTACATAAATTGGATTTGTAGTTTAGGATAATTAGATGCTAGCACCATGAATTAGTCAATGGTAAAAATTTCGGGACAAAACTTCTTTTAAGTAGGAAGAATGTAGCACCCCAAAACTTGATGGTAGTTAAAATTAGTAGTTTAATTAGGTTTCAAAAGTAGAAATTGAGCAAAAAATGAAATTTAACCATGAAACTTTCACCATTGCGTTCGCGACGGAATTCTAGTCAACTTCTATATTTGTAGTTTCATGAACAGAATCCGTTTGAAGAAGTTAGAGAGGAAAAACAAATTTGAACGAAATATAATTCAAGTAAATAGTATAATTAACTCCATTATTAATCAGACCCGACCCCACAATGCCAGGTTGACCAAAGCGATCCATAGGACGATCGACTAGGCAGTCGACCGTTGGTTCGGCATGCATAGCCACCTGACTTGTGGCGGCTAGGTTTTGGTGAAGAACAAAATATATATTAACAAATGGATGTTTATAAACTTAAATATAACGGTTCAGAATCTTTCCAACATTTATAAATAATGTTCTAGACCCACTTTCTTTTTTCATACTATCTAGAGGCAGCAACGAAACTCTGCCTTTTTCATTTCTCCGACTTTTCCAAAATTTCTTAAACTGGATAAATTCCAATTTTATTTACAAGCATTGGAGTAAGTGAATTCATATATGCAAAAAAAAGGGTTTTGCACATAATGTAAACTTCTTAGATTTCCAATTTTATTTCTTTTTCTATTCCAAATCGTTGTTTAGATCTACGATTTTTAAAATGTATTCCTCCCATTTTTATACATATTATATGGAAAGAAATGAAACATAAAGCTGCAGTTCATACCCGAGATTTGGAAAAGCTTTGCAGAGTGAGCGAGAAATTATATGGTGTTTGTAATATCAAATCTTTTTCGTCTGTGTAGTTTCGGAAAAAAAAAAGATAATTGGAACTGAGCTTTTTGCGTAAAACATCTAAATCTTGCCTACATACCTTTCGTATGTTTTGGTTAGTGTTTACTACTAGGTCTCGAAAATCAGTCCCTATTGGTATCAAATTTGTTGTTGTAGTTGTATTTCCGATCTATAAAATAGATGTAAAATAGATGTTACCAAAAAATGCTCATTTTAGTTTAGATATATCAATGTTTTGGTTTGTATAAGCATATTTGTTTAATTTTTATAAATTAACTTGTTTATTTTATTATGAAAAAAGACCGTATCTGAAATTATAAGAAAAATACACTAATAAAAAGGAAGAACTGCGTAAATTACGCATAGTTTGCACTATTCATTCCAAATAAAAGATTGCCCACTTCTTATAATTTTAAATTTTTCAATATTTTTTCTTTGTGTTGCTTGGGTAAATTTATGAAAACTATAGCAAATGGCATTTTCATGAGATTTGGATTATAGCAAATCAGAACACAGAAAAGTTGTTCTAGTTAATATGATGGACTAGAATATATATTTCTATAATTTAGTATATATGCAATTATTGCACTAATTTATCAATATCTCCTCTGTCCAATTATACGTATAAAAGTTAGTTATTATTATCATTAGGTATACGCTCATATTATGTTTGAATTTAGAATATTCTCCATTTATTATGGATATTAATTAGTTGTTACCTTCAATAAATGGAGAATTAATAAATGCGACTTGTAGTTTATGGGTATTAAATGTGACAATAAAATATAGAATTCAAAAAGGTTACAATTATGACAAATAATAATTAATTGTTGTAACTCAAATTTATGTACAATTAATATAATAATAAAAATGGAGGTAATTAATGGGTTTCTAATTAGCAGAAATTCATGGAAGTAAATGAGACTGGAATTAATAACGTTTATTGCAATGTCTATTACTTTTAAAAAAATATCGTTATAATTATTAAGTGGCGGTTATGTTAATAAATTTAAGTTGGAATTTTGGATAAGATTACCATAATTATACTGAGTCCAATAAACTATCTTAGACTTACAAATCTTATCTTAGAATTATCAATCTTGTCTTATTATATATTTAAGTCTAGGAATAATATTCAAATTGAAATAAGGGATTAGACTTAGTAGGTTGATGATGCAAGGTCGGTCAGGTCATTTGACAGAAGTCTGCACTTTCCAACGACTGGATGATGTTGACATGCTTTTAATTCAAAGCTGTCACACATGAGATTTTTGGTTAGAAACATGCTCAAGTAGTGAGAGCGTTGTCAGAAAACAAAGAGCAATTTATTCGGTATCGCATCATCAACATAAACTGGCCGGAAGATCCTATCAAACGCATTTAGGCTTAAAAACATCAAATACTTGTAGCTCTCTGAATTAGCTTCAAATAGAGCTTTCGTTTGGCCCAATCGGCCTTATGATTTGAAAGTTACGCCCATATCCGTGAACGCATACAGAAGTATATGAAAGCTCAGATCCCGACTCTCGGATCCCGGCTCTCGGGTCCTAGTTCTTAGGTCTCGGCTCCCGGATCTCAGCTCTCGGGTTTCGACTCTCGGGTCTCGGCTCTCGGGTCTCGGCTCTAAGGTGTCGGTTACGAACCTCCCTACACCCTGAGATGCGAACCGCCCTTCACCACGAGCCGCGAACCGCCCTACACCACGAGCCGTGAACTGCCCTTCACCACGAGCCGTGAACCGCCCTGTCACCGCGAACCGCGAATGGCCCGGAGACCGCGAACCGCCTGGAAGCATCAGCTCCACATGGATTTTGACCAATTCTGATGGTTATTCTTACTCCTATGAACCCGGATCTCATTACACACGGCATAACATGACTTGAAGAGGATTTCTCCATGTTTTCCACCTCATTTCGAGATTTTTGGGATGTATGCCACGTGGCCCACTAAAATATACCAGGATATGGCTATAAATACACCATTTGAGGGAATTTTGAGGGATGATTCCGGCTCCTTGGCACTAACTCTTCATGGCATCTACCATTGCATAAACACAAGGACATTGTGTCTCTCGAACTACATTAACACGAGGATTTCGTGTATAAATTCATTCTCTTTCCTCTCTTTCTCCTCTTTCTTATGAATGTACTGATTTCTCTTGTAATCTGCTAGTATAAATAAAAGATTATAAAATGGACGTAGCCACAGATTGAGCCGAACCACTATAAAAATGTCGTGTGTCTCCTGGTATTTACTGTTTTCTACATTTTGTAATCTTTAACTTGTGATTGTGAGGACTTCACGCTGCATTTGGGTGTTAGTATCAAATTTTGGTCTAACATTTTGGTGCGCCAGGAGGGGGGCACACGATACTGCTTAAATTTCTAGCTCTAAAGGAATCGATTTGCTTAGCTACTGGATAAATGGCAAAACGAAAGAAAGACGGAACCTTCTCTCGTGCTGGAGATGTTGGCAATGAAGGCACAAGAAATGACGCAAGCCAGGAGGCTTCCTCTCATGAAAACCCATCAGCATACTTGACTAGAGAAGAGATGGATGGCGGTCTCACTAAACTGAGAGCCCAAATGGCAAGGCAAGATGATCTTCTCTGAAAACAACTGGATATGATGGACGGATTCTCCGCTTGGAGGGATGGTACGTAGGACGAGCGGCAACGAACAACGCATTGGAAATGAAGCCACTGAAGCGGCTCATACTTCACATGGACTCGGGGGCAACCCCCTCGCTCTCGAAAATGGTCAGGCTCGATCGACTTCAGCTCCGGTTCGAATGAAGACCAGAATGCAAGTTCCCGCTCAACAATAGGAACAGGTTTGTGATGGAGAGCCAGGATCGGCTCGTGATAGGGGACCAGGACCGGGTCGGGTCGTCCCCTCGAACCGCGAGCCGTGATCCCTAGGCAGCGGTTCACCAGCAGCTTCCTCATTCTCTTGCTCACAACACTGGGGGCACCGAATCTGATTTAGGCAATCTGCAACAACTTTTTGAAGGCAATCGGCTTGCCAATCTCATTCAATGCATCTCGAGAGGCCGCACTTATCAGAATGATGTGGATGACGTCAATCAATCACAATCCGTTCACACAAGAAATCAGGAATTCCCGCAATCCCCCGGATTTCACACTTCCACAACTAGAGCCATACAATGGCAGGACAGATCCTATCATACACCTTATATGCTACAAATGACATATGGAAGTTCATTCGGCATCGGAAAACGTCATGGCAAAATGCTTCCCTCTCTTTTTGACTGATACAGCCGCTATGTGAATTCGGCTGCTAGAAACAGAATCGATCAACAGCTGAACATGTTGGTCGCACGCTTTATTGAACAACTTCGGGTTCACATCGCACGACCCAAGAACGTCATGTCACTCACTACAATCAAGCAGAGCACCAGAGAAACTCTGCATTCATTCCTGGAAAGATTCAACATTACAGCAACATCAGTTGACCGACATGAACCATCCATGATATTGATGGCAGCAGTATCTGGCATTCTAGATAATTTGGAGTTCAAAAAGTCTTTGTACCGAGACCCACCACGAAATTTTGATGAATTCTAAATCGAAGAAGGTAGATTTCTGCGGGAAGAAGATGCAACTTCTAAGAAATGCATTCTCGACATTAACATGCTTAAAGACGGAGGACCGTCTGATTCTGCAAAAGGCAAAGGAAAAGTCGCCTTCAAGAATGACCACAACACTCAGCCCCAGAGTGGGCCCAGATATGAAAAATACACCAAACTCAGTGCTTCATTGATCGACATTTATATGGACACTAATGGTGCCATCTCCTACCTAAAGCCTCCAAGGAGGGAGCCATCGCAAAGAGAACATGATTATGGCACTGCACCATATTGGCTATTTTGCAACTCCCAAGTGCGGACATTTCGCAACGGCTTAGAGCCGTTGCTAAATTGCAACGGCTAAAGGCCGTTCCAAACTATATTACCACAGTCAAAGTCCGTTCTTAATTACCCAACGTCTTAAATCCGTTCTCCAATTGGGTACGCCCTTACATACACCCCCCGTTCTCCAATCCAGTATATCCCAATACGCTTTTTTTCTCCACCCGTTCCCCCATTAAAGAAAATTTCACAGGTCCAAAACTGGATCTAGATCCTTTTGTTCCAAATAGACAACTATTGCTCTATCTCGTTCGAATTCTCTCTAGGTGCATTTTTCTAGAATGCAAATTTTTGAAGATTTCGTTGTTTTGATTTTCGTTGTTTCGAGGATAGGTTTTGATCTACCATGAGGAGTAAGATGACAAGGGGTCGATTAGGAAGTTTGTGAGTTGGGTTTTCGGGATTAATTGATGCTGTTGACTAGTTGCTGAGATTAGGGTTTTCGGGATTGATTGGGGTTTTTTTTTGGACTAGCAGTAACACTTTAATCATATCACTTATTGGCACAAAATTTTTCTATTTCATTAAAATAGTACATACTTCTAATTGTTTTTTTAATCCACATTTAGCCGTGATCTGTGCCTTTTTATGATTCTCTCGCTTGAGCATATTCAAACTGGCGTATGTTATTATGCAAATGTTATGATTGGTGATTTAGTTTAATCAGGTTCAGCAATAGTTTGATCCGGTTGCAACCAACTATGCTTCAGTGTATCGACCTGCTGTTGCTAATGGCGATGTTCGCTTCTCTCCCATATTTGCACCATCTACGGCCACTACTAAGTATTCCCTTCATTTGTTCTCCATAAAATTACCATATTGATATTGTTCTTAATTTTCCACAAGCAGAAAACGAAATACAACTATTCCCTTCATTTGTTCTCCATAAAATTGAATGTGCTTTTCCATTTTTATTGGAAAATTGATCTTCATTTTTTTTATTAAAATGGAAGACCGATTAGAGAAACAATTAAATTTAAACTCTGTAGTTTTTATTTTCAAAATGGAAAATAGTTAAATACAATGACAGGTGAAAGCTTTGATTGCTTTATTTTTTGCAATGATTATTCGTATTTTTTTGGGAAAAAGATGTCGTTACTAAGTCCGAATGAAACAAAAACATGTTGCACAGGCTACTTCTTGTTTGATGTATACACTTTTTAACCTCTGTTATTTTAAAATTTGTGATCTGTTGCAATGTCCGAACGAGACTAAAGTATGCTTCACATGAAACTTTCTGTTTGATGTATACTCCTATTTTAACCTGTGTTATTTCAAAATTTTCAATCTATGCTTAATGATAATGAAAAATAGGCTTTTCATTACATGATAATTTTCAGTCTATGTTCAGGTTATTTTCTACCAATCTGTTGTATTCCCATCTCATATCCTTTTATTTCTTAGGGTATTGCAATGTTAACTTCTGTTGGTCATGCATTCCCAAATTCAATGGTGGGAATTTCAGATCCTATGGCTCCATCCACAATAATAGACGATGAAGAAGCGTATGTCTGCAATAGTAAAATTCAAGTTGCAGATCACTAAATATTCAACTTGCTCGTTGGCTTTGGAATGAAAGGTGAACAAAAATCGGAACTTTTTCCTTTGTTTTCGTCAAATCGTGAAGGTAATATGTTGGACAATCAAGTTTTTTCCCGTGAAATGAACACATATAAGACATTTCTATTGCTCTCCTAATTTTTGCTTGTGTTAATATGTTCACTGATTTTTTTTCCTGCTGCTAAAATATAGTAGTTCATTTTTCTCACTGGATTGGAGCCTTCAGTATTTGTACCACAAATAGCAAAAAACCATTTCGTTTGCAAAACACCAAAATTAAGTCAACTTCATCGTAGTAAAGAGGGTGTCAACTCCAGAAAAACTGACCATAAGGTTCATGCTTCAGGCTTTAAATATAAAAGTAAAATGCAAAGTTAACTAATAATTAATTGGTCCATTAAAGAGTCAAGTGCCATAATTCAACATTTAATTTTCAGAAACGGTAGAAAAATAGAACCTGAAAGTTCATGTTTGGGGTTGAAATACAAAACTTAACTACAAAGTTAGCTAACGATTATTATAGAGGAAGAGGAAAGGTGCCATAATTCAGCATTTAATTTCAACTGGTGAAAAACAAAACCTAAGGGTTCTTGTTTCATGATTTAAGTACACAATTCAAATGCAAATTAAATAATAATTGATAGAAATGAAAAGGGAAAGTGTAGAAATTTAGCATTTAATTTTCAAAAACTGTAGAAAAATAGAATCTGTAGGTTCTTGTTTCATATTTTAAAATAAATGAAGAAGGAAAGTACCAAAATTTAGCATTTAATTTTTGAAGACAATAGAAAAACAGAATCTGCAGGTTCATGCATGTATCTGGAGATATCCATGTTATCATGGTAGCGTGCACCATAACTGCTACCTTGTATCCAATATCATGAATATTAATTTGTACTATAAACAATGTATCAGTATCCTTATTATGGAGAATAAATTATTATGTAACTAATCTACATATTTTTATCTCTCAAGCTCATATACTTTTTACTTAAGTACAATTTCGGACATTGCAAAAATGACTAGTAAACTAGTAAAGGCATGCCATGGCTATATCTAACGATTCATTCAAATAGACTACATCAGTGAAAAGGTCCTCCTTATGGCTATAAACCATCTGCCTAGTGATCTTACATATTTATAAAATGTTTCTACATATTAGTCTCTATTGTAGAAATGTGAGAGAAACCCAGGAAACTCTTAGTCTAAAAGATAAAATTTAGGACAAACTGCAACTATTAGATGAATACTAATTAGAGATACTTATATTTACATAATATATTTAATAATTTAAAGAATATTCCCATACATATTTTCTGTGTATTGGCTATTCTTCTTCTTATAATAAAGCAAAAACACGGACCCTGTTTTGATCTACCTTTAATAATGTTTTATTTTTGTTAGCTTTCTTTTAATTAATGATTCCTTTTATCACGAATTTATTAGATTTTTCCATTTTCCATTTTAAATCAATAACCATTAAATTGTCTATTTTTATAAATGTTAAAATGTATCAGTCTGATTTCGTTAAATGCCTATTTTGACAAGTCTTTTTTAAATCAATAACCATTAAATTGCCTATTTATTGCTCATAATTTAGTTGTATGAGTGACTTGCACTTGCAGTAAGATTCAATGATGGTTTCTATAAGTTATATTTGCTTTAAAAGGCAATTTTTAATATGATGGTGCACATATTTTTCTTATTTTTAACGGGCAATTTTCGTTGTGTTCAACATCAATTTTTTTTGTGAAGGATGCTTTTATTATATGTAGACCAAGTAAGAACCCATATATGTTTCTGAGGGAAACAAACATAATATTATACAATGAAATATTCATTTCGCCACTTAAACAAACATTGGATAGAAATAAAATATAGGATTGAAGTGTTGTAATTTAAGACTCTCTTCATACATGTAATCACCGCCTCTCCATCCTATATTTGATTATACTAGCTGTGTGAACTCATATTTGTATACTATATGAGGAAATCAAATTTTGTTTAAAAATATTTATCTTTTTCTCTTGAATTATTATGAACCAAATTTCTGGATAATAGGCATAGCTGTATATATATTCACAGTAAAATTATGTATTGGGGATGGCGATTTAATCATATATATATCATGCCTAATTTTTTCTCTCTATGTCACATCCTTAATCAAGTTAATAAGGCATACATAAACTTAAACTTAGTAGTGAAATCAAGTATTTGTGCCAACTCAACTTGGCTTGAATTGTAAGTTACTGCCTCATATAAGATTTTATGGCTTCATTTTGGCCTTCTCTAGGAAATCTTGGATTGTTTATGTCACTCAATTGAATTCCTGACATAGATTGAATGCTAAAGGGCTGTTTGTACTTTGTATTGCTTACCTGAATTACATACATAGATAGAGTTTACAATAAATTTTTGCATGTTCTCACTTTACATGATCATATTAATAGTCAATATAAATAGTCGGGCAATTCGCAATAAGAGTATTTTATACATTGCAGAAAAGAATAGCCATAGAAATAATAATTTATATTAATAGAGGATTACATCAACTTCTTTTGTATACTATACTCTTAATGTTATTTAATATTCGCATGCAAATTTCTATTTATAGCACACACTATAATGTTAATTTCTCGTGAACATTCATGTAAACTGTCCATCTATTTGAGTGCTATCGTAAACAACAATCAGACGTCAATGTTTCTACTTTTGCGGCAAATTTGATAAATACTGCAATGTATAATCAGTACTATATAAAAAAATTAATTTATATTAATAGAGGATCACATCAACTTCTTTGGTATCCTACACTCTTAATGTCATTTAATATTCGCATGCAAATTTCTATTTATAGCACACACTATAATGTTTATTTCTCGTGAACATTCATGTCAACTGTCCATCTATTTGAGTGCTAGCGTAAACAACAATCAAACATCAATATTTCTACTTTTGCGGTATATTTGATGAATGCTGCAATGTATAATCAGTACTATATAAAAAATTAAATACCTTTTAAGATAATTTTACGCTTTCCCGTAATTGTCAGATAGTTAACCATTAAGATTTGCTCTTAATCAATGCATATGCTATTAATTTTTGTTTCCGTATATATAATTTATCTATGTTCCTTAAATCAGCAAGACAGATTTGTGATCTACAAAGCTCATACTTGATTATTTACTGGATGATCACTTACAGTTGTTTTCCATTTCTAGTCATTGTTTGATATATATAGGTCTGATTCTGTTTTTTAAAGTAAGTCATCTAAGGCAACAGATGTAATGGAAAAATTGACAAGATACCAAAGGCGACTTCAATATCAGGTGTTGAGAAGACTTCAAACTAGAAAGGTGATGTTATAATTGCTCTTCGTAGAATAGAAACAAAGTTGATAAAATTTCTAATAGTGAAATAACAGTTGGTCATATATGTGTGTCTTTTTTTTAAAACTTTTATCATATTTTTATGATAGAGTTAGGTTATTAGTTTATTACATCAATGTGAGATGATCATCCTGATGATCAACAAAAGAAAGTGAGATTAAAAATACCTACACATATTGAAATTTTCCAACACAATGCAAGAAAAAATGGTGGTGAAAAGACATCATAAATGGTGCTAATCTGCTTTCTATTTATTGCTGTATTTGACAAGTTGTGAAGATTAAAATTTTCCAACACCAATGCTGCTGGTCAGCCTCCTTATACTGCTCTCCCTCCACAAGCTGCTTATGCGCCTTCTATGCATTAACAGATTGCTTATGGTGGTCATCCTTTCTATTACCACTAATGGTTGTCCAGATCGCTTTTTAATTCTTATTAGTTAGGATTGGACCTTTTCAACTCTTATATTACTTCTGTTAAAACATTTCCTTTTGTGTTTGTACGTTTGTAACATGTTCATCATGTGTTAGATTAGAAAAAAAAAAAGATCATTTGTTGACAAATTTGAACTTAATTTTATATTTGTCACATTGGACTAGAAGTTTATAATTCCAATAGTGTTTTGTGTTTAGTCCTTTTTAACTATTGCTATAACAAAGTGATAAGTAGCATGTACTGCAAGTGACGGATGAATGAAATATCTTTAACCCAGTGAACATTATTTGCCTAACAATTGAAGTGCATAATATCGATTCATAAAAATGTTACAAATTATATATATATATATATATATATATATATATATATATATATATATATATATAGAGAGAGAGAGAGAGAGAGAGAGAGAGAGAGAGAGAGAGAGAGAGAGAGAGAGAGAGGGAGGGGGTAAATATCATGTAACCTAACTGATACGCTTCACAAATTATTTCACTCTAATATCATAAGGATGTAACATGGATGTATTTTCTGTTTCTCTTTTCATTTCCAAAATTTACATGAAAAGTGAACAACATTAACATTGCCGCATACATCATGTGTTCTATATAGTAGAATATCTCTTATTTGATTAATTTCCAAAGTACCTGCTTCATGAATAAATGTCTTAAGGAGTATTTAGTGCATTATATTTAAATCCGTACACTTATATGTGGTTCTACACAAGTAGATGTGTATTTTAAATCTATTCACTATGTGTATTATCTTTGTCGTTGCAGGCTTTTTTGGCACTATTATTAAACTGTATTTCGGAATAAATGTGCAGGCGAAGGCAATGCAGGATCCGAAAATCCAGAATATCTTGTTCGACCCTGTGATGCGACAGGTAAACTCTTTGCTTCTGTGTTCTTTTGTGTAGGACACTGGAGGTTTTCTATGTCGTCTATCCATCTGTATATTAATGTACTGAAATGAAATGTTCTTGTAAGGTGTTGGTGGACTTCCAAGAAAACCCAGTGAGTGCCCAAGATCATTTGAAAACCCCGCAAGTGAAGCATAAAATTCAGAATCTTATCAGTGCAGGCATAGTGCAAATGAGATAAAAATGATAAAACATTGACTTTGAGATCTTCTTCATTCATAATTAGATCATGAACTTCTGCATTTGTGAATGTAATCCATTACATGCTTATCAGTGCTGGCTTGATTCATCTTATTGTCATTAGGAAGAAAAATGTAGAGACCTGAACCTCAACCAAAAGAAAGACAGCAGCAAGCAACTAAACAAAATACTCATGCGACAGTAGAAATCAATACAAAGAGAGAAACAACTGCTAGAAGAAAAGATAAATCACCAAAATGAAGCTAAGCTTCAAAATGCAACACGCAAGAACCAAAAAAGAGCCAGGCGCGCAACCTTGTATATTTGTACACATGAAGAAATGGCAGCAACAAGAGGAATATAGGTGCTCAGACGGGAAGTAACTCATGCTACAGGAGCAGCAACTACAGGAGCATGGTCCTTCAGAAAGAATTCTATTACCTTCCTTTGTTATGTTATTTCGATAGAATACAGTGGATACATGCAAGTTAGCTGTGAAGTGCTGTATGTTATATCAAATATGCGAAGATTAAGACTGAATATAGTGGATACAGTGGATACACTGAATATGAGATGTTATGGTATTTATATCAAATATGCGAAGATTTATACTGAATATGGACCGTTGGAAAAGATCCAAAAATCAGTAAAAAAATTTATTTTATTTGTTACGATTAGCAACGGACTTTAGCTGTTGCGAAACAAAATTTTGCAACGGGCTTTAGCCGTTGCAAAATAATATTTCGCAACGGATCAAGTCTGTTGCGAATGTTTTGCAACCCCATATTTCGCAACGGCTTAAATCCGTTGCTAACATCATTTGCAACGGCTTAAAGCCGTTGCGAAATGCCTATTCTGGTGTAGTGTGGAAAACATTGCATATTCCACGATATGGATGGACATGACAAAAATGACTGCAGGCACTTACGAGATCTGATTAAGGAATAGGTTATACGTGGAGAGCTACCCGAGTATGTGAAACAACCAACAACACATGCACCCACGTTGCCACCTCCTGCTCCAAGGAGTGGAAATGGTCGTGGATCGAGCTATCGCGGGATCATCAACTGATCTGGATAAGATCATCTTTCATTTTCTGCATTTCTTAGTCTTTAAGATTTGGTTTTTTCTTTCATTTGGTTTTCCGATTGGTTGAATCGGAGTACACACGTACGGGGTTAGGACGTAGCCCCAAAGCATGCTCTGGACTCGATGTCAAACCAATCAGGGTTTGCTTTGGTTTTGCATTTTGAATTGAATAAGAAAGGACTTTCCAAACATGGATTATGTTTGGTAAATTCAAATGTCTTGTTAGGTTGTGGCAAGATTCTCATTCTCAACAAAGTATGGATTATACTTATTATGAAAATCTAGGTATGGATTATGCCTAGGGATGGACTATCTTGTCAGGCTGTGGTGAGTATGGTTTATACTCACTTTGGAATCTTAAGTATGGACTATATGTAAGGAACTGCAAACGGTCTTGCCAGGATGTGACAAAAGAAATCGAGTATGGATTATACTCGGTTTGAACTTCTTGGTATGGATTATGCCTAGAAGATTTGTCCCTTACCAGGATGTGGCACATTTGTTTTACTTCTATCTCTGTACAGATATGGATCTCTCGGATTATCCAGAACACATCTTCCTTCAACCAGCAAGATATATTCTAAAGGGAAAAATGTTGACATATTTTTTGGTTAAAGTTTGCGCACATGAGATTTTTGGTTAGTAACACGCTCAAGCAGCGAGAGCTTTGTCAGAAAACAAAGAGCAATTTGGTTAGAATCACATCATCAACATAAACTGGCCTGAAACTCCTATCAAACGACCTTATTTTGTCAAAAAAGTCAAATACTTGTAGCTCTCTGAATTAGCTTCAAATAGAGTTTTTGTTTGGCCCAATCGGCCTTATGATTTGAAAGTTACACCCATTTCTGTGAACGCATGCAGAAGTATATGAAAGCTCAGATCCTGGCTCTCGGATCCCAGCTCTCGGGTCTCAGATCTTGGGTCTCGACTCTCGGGTCTTGGCTCTCGGGTCTCGTTCACGAACCGCCCTACATCACAAGCCGCGAACCGCCACACACCACGAGCTGCGAACCGCCCTACACCACGAGCCGCGAACCACCTTTCACCACGAGCCGCGAACCGCCCTGTCACCACGAACCGTGAACCACCCGGAGACCACGAACCATGAACCGCCTGGAAGCAGCAGTTACACATGGATTTTGACCTATTCTGATGGCTATTCTTACTCCTATAAACCCGGATCTCATTATACATGGCTTAACATGACTTGGAGAGGATTTCTCCATGTTTTCCACCTCATTTCGAGATTTTTGGGATGCATGCTACGTGGCCCACGAACCGGTACTAGGATATGATTATAAATACACCATTTGAGGGCATTTTGAGGGATGATTCCGGCTCCTTGGCACTAACTCTTCATGGCACCCACCATTGCATAAACACAAGGACATTATGTCTCTCAAACTACATTAACACGATGATTTTGTGTATAAATTCATTCTGTTTCTCCTCTTTCTAATGAATGTATTGACTTCTCTTGTAATCTGTCAGTATAAATAAAAGATTATAAAGTGGACGTAGGCTCGGATTGAGCCGAACCACTATAAAAACTTCGTGTGTCTCCTGTTATTTATTGTTTTCTACATTCTGTGATCTATGACTTGTGATTGTGAGGACTTCACACTGCATTTGGGTGTTATACCAAATTTTGGTCTAACAGATGCACATACAACTGATGTGAGATATCATTGATCATGGGAACCCATGAAAATTGTAGGTACGTGGTGAAGAATGTTCATAATTGTTTACTTTAGATTTTTAAGTATTAAGTGACGGTAAGTTATGCCTCCCTTCCAAAGAAGAGACTTAAAGGTCGTTGATTGTCCAATATTCTATTTAGTTGGAAGGAAGTTTTAAGTGGTTAGATCCACCTTTGGGGGTAGTAAGTAGTTAGAACTCACCTTTTTTCATATGAATTTATCCTTTAAAGTATAAGTAGTTGTCATGGGATCTGCCCTTATATGGTATTAAGTGATCATAGGGCTATTAAGTGATCATATAACTCACCATTTTCAAAATGAAGTATTAAATGGCTTATGGGATCAAATTAAGGAGTCTTTAAAAGAGTCTGCTTCTCTAAAGGTTAGTAAAGTGACCGAGTTAGAATCCATTTAGGTGTCACTTAGTTAAGTGATGCCTGATCATGTCATAAATGGATATGCCTATCTAGAAGAAGTATTAAGTGGTTAAGAAATTATTCAAATAGCGTCAACTAGATTTTATCCGTCTATGTTAAGGTAGCAAATGGCTAGTTGTTGTTTGCCTTTCAAGTAGTAAGTTGTTGCATACTTTCTCTCACATTATGCGTTCTATATAGGATTAGGATATTGCGAATGATGAAAGCCTAAATGTGTAGTTAGATGATTTAGTATCTGGTGTTCTCCAATCAATAATAATAATGTATTAGCGAACCACTTGTCAACGTATTAAGTGAACGTTAGATCTGCCTTATATATGTTACATTTTGGGTAAGGTTGTAAATGGTCATAAAACCCGAACCCACTTTCTTTAATATTTGGGTAAGGTATTAAGTGGTTAGGGGGCTCACCTCTTAGTTATTGTGTTTGGATAATAGGGTGGTTAAGAGGCTTTATATCTATAAGGTATTATCTCTAATTTATGGATAGTGTGCTACCTTGGGTATGATAGTTAATTCATTGTGTATTATGCAAGATTAAGCTAGAATCACTAGCTTTGTTATACAAATTGGGTGAAACAACACATGATATATTAGTCTATTGCGGACAATTTTATACTTTTTCTACTCATCGAGAATTGTTATTTTAACTCATTCTCATTACAAATCTCACGTTATTATTAAGGGAAACGAGTCGTTGGAAGTGGACATATGTGACACCCTATGTCCGTTAATGTCACTCTTTATCAGAATGCATTAAGTTTCGTGAAGCATTATACTAAACAGAAACAAAAACATTACAAGAAAGATTTAAAATAACAACGGAATTAGAACTTTATTGAATAGAAATGCTTCGTGGTTCAAACCCACTTACATAATAAGTCTGGAATACTGAAAACATAAATTTTTGAGTTGTACAAAAATCCTCATCAGAGTACAATAATACATAAAAAGAGCATAATCCTCAAAATATACCCATAGTAGAGCAGATACGAAATCGAGCAATACATCTTAGAAGCTCCCAGCAGAAGAAAAGAAGGATTCAGATCAACCTTGAGTATTCCCACCCTAAGAACCTGGGGGGGAAACGAAAGAGAAAGAAGAGGAAACAAAATGGGTCAGACATAAAGTCTGGCGAGTCCAGATACTTTTAGTATTTAAATAATTAAAATCACCATGACAGGCATATAAGTTGGAGAGAGATAACAGTGTCATAAGGAAGGTATAACAAGGCAAATATGATAAACAGAACAGAACATATATTGTGCTTCTCTAATACTTTTCTCTGCACCAATACTAGTATAACAAGAACAAGATGATCCTAACAAGCACAAGATGGTAGACATAAGTGTACATCTAGTGAGAGGTTTTACCCCCATACAATAACAGGTAGGCTAATAGAAATGACAAGTGTTAACCCCCAACGACAATAACGTGCTCCTAAACAAGCAAGACTAAATGTACCCTAATTACTACCACCAATCGATCGGCTCCCTAACTCGTAGATACCCTGTGTTGGCCCCATAGTAGGACGTATCACCTCTTAAAGTGCCAACCCTTTGTTTACAAGATGTGCACAACCATATCTACTGATGTCACAGCGTCTTATCTTCCTTAGTAAGCGGACCCATGCACACACATGACTCCGTTGGAACGCGCCGTCAACATCCTCACTCAAGTGACCTCTTATAATCAGCTTAGTAAGCATGCCCAGACCCCGACCTAGTTCAGGGTTCCCCGTTTGATACCAAGATGGGTTACTGACTGAAACAGGTCCCACACAACAGATGATACAAGCTTCCCCCTAGGCTTGCATCCCCACTGCTAGGATTTCAACAGGTTATGCCTACTAGTCTAACAAGATTGCATAACACAAACAGGTTAAGTTTGCCGGGTTTATATGTATAACATGTCCCCACATATTTAACAAGAATAATTAAACCCTCCTACTGATTCAAGCAAGATTACTTAACCCCTACTCAAGTTAATAGGTTCACGTAATCCTTATGAATTCAAACAGGTTAAGTATTACAAGTTCATCACCATTCATTCATTTATGGTTATTACTGTGCTAGACCTCCCATATTAAGTCTGCCACTTGTAGATGTTGGACATGCCGGTTGGGTCTGGGCAGACTTCTTCCACAAGTCGGACTTAACCTCGTGTCTTAGCACTGTCACGTATTTATGCACTTAGACCCCTCACGTTAGATTTACCACTTGTGGACGTTGGATATGCCGAGCAGTTCCGGGCAGGCTTCTACCACAAGTGTAATCTAATCTCGTGTCCAAGCACGGTTACAGTTTCTAATTACTGTAAATCTAGGCATTTTCATTACTAACCAATTATCATTTTTATTATGCCCCCAAATCCCCGTCCGATCTATGATACAAGTTTTGTCCCAGATTAAGACTTAGATCAAGATATAAATTATGCCCCTAAAATTCAAGTTTTGGCTCAAGGTACAAATTATGCCCAAAATTCCTAATCATGTTTTACATTATGAATTATGCCCCAAATTAATCATTCTCGATCGTTCCCAATTTCGTGCGTTTGCGCATTTCAGTGATAGGTCTAGGCTCGAAGGTAGTCTGGCTATAAAAACAAAAAAGGAATGAGGGAGAGAAGAGAAGAAGAGAACAAGAATAGGCATAGTAAATAAAACTAGCATAAGGTGACATAATTAGGAAAACGGAAAACTAACATAATAGGCATAAGGTGGCATGATTAGGCAAACTAACAGAATAGGGATATCATGAATAGGCATATATGCACTAACCAATAGATCAGGTGTACAAGTAACGGCAGATCTATTATGATTCAGGTTACTAATAGGCTTAGGCTTAGATTTAAACTTATAAACATGTAAAGATCACATTTTAGGTGTTTATATCTAAAAGCAACATAAACTCACTATGATTGGATCTAAGGAACAAAAGATTGATTTTAGTTGTTGTAGCACAGATTCTTGAATACGTATAACTTGTTATTGAAGAAGAATAGGCTGGATCAAACTGAGTTGGAGCAGCACCTCGTTGTCTCCACTGTTTTTGGTGAACAAAAACAATGAGATCGAGGTCCTATTTATAACCTAGGGTCAACGAATCTAGTCAAGAAATGTGTCCACGTTCAGAAACTGAATTCTGCCCAGATCTCTGGGAGGTCGACATGGGTGTCAACACCCCTGTTATGGGGTCGATACCCATAGGGAACGAGGTCGACCCCGAACAAGATGATTTCTCCCCTTCCCCATGTCGTTTGATTTTGAATTTTGGATATTATTTATATATAAGTGGCTTATATGTATATAAATTTCAAACCTTAATATCTTCTTTATATGATGTTTGTTTTATGCAAACTCGGAGTCTATCTTAATCAGAGTTTTGAGATGAACATACTAGCATAGTCCATTTTATTTAATTCCAAATATTTAATTAAGTATTCTTTAATTTATCATTTTAGTGTCTTTTAAAATTACGGGATGTTGCATTATCCCCTACTTAAAGGATTTCGTCCCCAAAATCTCAAAGTTAAGATGAGTGTATATCCTAACATCAATCATCCATCTACTCATCCACAAATCACAGGCATCCATTGTCCTTAAAAGATTTGTAATGTTTATATGAACATATTCAAAGGTGTGTATATATTTCCCTATACTAATGCGAAAGATCAGGTGGTCTACTGATTCAGTTGACCTTCTTAATGCAATGTGTGTTAGTGCTATGAATCCAACATGCATGCAATTAATCCTATTATAACATGTAAGTTCTATATGTGTGCGCAATCATTCACCCAAATGCAACATCCATATTATGACACACCCACTTTCATCCATTAAAAGAAGAAAAATGCACACCCATTCATATGCAGTATGAGAGTGATTGAGTCGATTCAATGCCTAACGTGTGTGTATATGTATCCATAAAAGCAACCACTAGCAAACATTTGCATCCATCAAACATAACATGTCTCAAACACATGTTTACATCCATCGGTTTCCTACCTAAAGGTTGAAGATTCGATCGATAGGATATACTTAAACGATAGAAACAAGCATGAATAAAAGCTTTGGAAAAAAAAGTTAAGAACATACCTTTGAAAAAAAGGGTACAAAGCGTAAATCTTGTCTTCAGTCTCCCAAGTTGCATCGTCTTGGTTATCTCCCCACTAAACTTTCATTAGTTTGACCTCTCGGTTGCGTAGCTTCTTAACCTCTGATCCAAGAATACGGGTAGGAACTCGTCTGACTGTCGCCTCCTATTCCACCTCTACTTCCTCAAGCATACTCGGCTCAACTACTTCTGCGGTAACATGCAAGCACTTCTTTAAATGAGAAATGTGGAAAACATCATGTACGCCGGACAATCTCTCTGGTAGCTTTATTCTATAGTCATTTGGCCAATCCTTTCTGTTATGTGAAATGGCCCTACAAACCTTGGTGCCAATTTCCCTACAGATCCAAAACGAACCACATTGCTCAAAGGTGATACCTTGATGAAAACCATGTCTCCTATCTCGAACTCAATGTCAGTCCTTCTCTTATCTGCGTAGGACTTCTGACTGCTTTAAACTGTCTTCATGCACCTTCGGATTAGATCAATCTTTTTTGAAGTTTTTCTAACCATCTCAGGTCTAAGTAGAAGTCTTTCTGTGGACTCCCACCAAAAAGTGGTGATCTATAAGGTCGTCCGTACA
Organism: Allium sativum; assembly: GCA_030737875.1. Lineage (NCBI taxonomy): Eukaryota > Viridiplantae > Streptophyta > Magnoliopsida > Asparagales > Amaryllidaceae > Allium > Allium sativum. The sequence continues at coordinate 1,022,903,796 of CM060909.1, forward strand.
ATGCTTCAAAGGTTGCCATGCCAATACTAGTCTGATAATTTTTGTTGTAGGCGAATTCTACCAAAGGAAGATGCTCTTCCTAAGTTCCTCCGAAGTCTAGGATACACAGTCTTAAAAGGTCCTCAAGAACTCTATTCACCCTTTTCGTCTGTCCATCGGTCTGAGGGTGATAAGCGGTGCTCAAACATAACTGTGTCCCTAATGCTTCTTGCAAGCTCCTCCAAAACTCACTGGTGAATATGTGGTCACGATCACTCATTATACTGGAAGATACTCCATGTAGACGAACTATCTCACGAAGATAAATTTTCGCCAACCATGTTTTCGTCCTCTTACTCTTAACTGTGATGAAATGAGCGCTCTTAGTAAGCCTGTCTACTATAACCCAAATACTGGTGTTTCCTTTTCTTGATCTAGGCAAACCATCAATGAAATCCATAGAGACGCTATCCCACTTCCATTATGGGACTTCCAAAGGATGACTAAACCATCGGGTTTCCTTTGCTCAGCCTTGTCTTGCTGACAAATCAAACATCAAGAATAAAATTCTGATATATCTATCTTCATTCCATCCCAAAAGAAAACCCTCTTCATATCCTTATACATCTTATCACCACCAGGATGAATAGTCATCTTAGAATGATGGGCCTCCTCAAGGACTGTTTTCAACAAATTCCCAACTCGGGGAAGACAAAGCTTTTCATCTCGTCACAACTACCCTCTATTTTCCGTGGAATATCTACTGAGGTGACTAGAAGTCACCCCTCTACTGAGCCTATCCAAGATATCTGCTAGTTGTGGGTCCTCTCACTGCGAAGTCCCTATCTGGTTCAACAGAGTAGATCGCACCTCTAATGATGCCAATAAAATAGGTGTAAACTCCATGGAGGGTCTAAAATCAAAAGTTGATATAAACTCCAAGATTTTTCTCTCCACAAATAGAGGACTCAAGGTCATCCTCTGCCTACTCCATGCATCCGCCACCACATTACCCTTGCCAGGGGAGTAAGCAATCTCAAAGTCATAGGTCTCTAGGAACTCCATCCATCTTTGTTGCCTCAAATTGAGATCCTTCTACGAGAACAAATACTTGAGAGATTTATTATCGGTATATAACTTTAACTTCTCTCTAAGTAGATAACGGTGTCATGTCTTGAGCTCGAATATGATGGCAGCCAACTCTAAGTCATGGGTAGGGTAGTTCTTCTCAAGAACTCTTAGCTGTCTACCTCCATAACATACTACTCTTCCCTCTTGCATCAAAACCACACCAAGCCACATCCATCGGTGTATACTGTGAACACTTTGTTCCTGCCGGGCAGGTCAAGACTGAGGCTGTTGTTAGAGCCCTCTTCAATCGCTGGAAAGCATCCTCACAGTCTATACTCCAAGAAAATGTTAGATTCTTCTTCGTCAATCTGGTGAGTGGGGCTGATATCTTTGCGAAGTCCTTAATAAACTTCCTATAATAGCCCGCTAAACCAAGAAAAATCCTCACCTCCATTGCATTCTTTGGGACCTGCCAATCTTGAACTGCAACTACCTTTGCGGGATCTATTGCTATCCCATCTTTAGAGAAAACATGCCCTAGAAATCTCACTTTTTTTCCTCCAAAAATGACATTTAGAGAATTTTGCCTTAAGCTGGTGCGCACAGAGAGTTTTTAAAACCTCCCTTAAATGTAGCACATGCTCTTCCTCATTCTTCGAGAAAATCAAGATGTCATCAACAAAGACCACAATGAAATTATTTAAAAACTCCCGAAACACATTACTTATCATCAACAAAATAGGCGGGTGCATTCATCAACCCAAAAGGCATGACGAGCCATTCGAAGAAACCATCTGGAGTTCTAAAAGCGGCCTTGTCTATAGTGTCCTCGGCCACCCTCAACTGATGAAACCCCATGGCCAAGTCTAACTGAGAGAAAACAGATGCACCAACAAGCTGGTCAAATAGATCATCTATCCTAGGAAGTGGGTGCCTATTCTTCTTAGTGAGTTTATTCAACTCTCTATGATCCACACATAAGCAAAGCGAACCATCCGCCTTAGTGGCGAATACCACCGTAGCATCCTATTCAGATATGCTTTGCCTAATAAATCCTTTCTCAAGTAGCTCCCCTACTTGCTTGCCGAGCTCCTTCCTTTCTCTTAGAGCCATGTGGCGCATAGGAAATGCAATTGGCTTTGCATTGTCCATTAAGTATATACGGAAATCAATCTCGTGCCTCGGAGGCAAGCCTCGAAACTCCACAAAAACATCAGGATACTTACAGACTACTAGTATAGATCATCGATAGATGCATCAAGCGACTCTAGAAAACTAAGCATGATAGACCCTTTAGGGTCACAAGTAATCTCGAGGGTCCTTCTATGGCAAGTCAAAAGTACAACGACCCTCCTTTCATAATCCAGAATGGAAAAATACATTGCTAACCAATCCATCCCTAGAATCAAACCATAGCCCATGAAACCAAGCACATATGCATTGCATTCAAACTCGAAGCCTAACACAGATATTCTCAAACCCCGAAAAATCATAGACAGATGAGTCGTACCCCCAATAAGGTTTGAGACAACAACGGGATCCAAAACCATACTAGTGCTAAGGTACAGAGACTCAACCACAGAATCAGATATAAAAAATGTGAAGCGCTAGAATCAAAAAGAGTTCTAACTGGATGATTAGAAAGAGAAATCAACCCTTTGAAATAAACTTTCGTACCTCTATCTGGCGTACTGGAAACGAGAGCATGCGCTTGCCCTCCAGAAGATCCTCCCCTTTGACCTTGTCCTTGCTTCTTTGGGAAGTCCTTAACAAGATATCTGACTTCTCCACAATGAAAACAAGCATTCTTTTTTTTCTTGCAATCCTTGATCACATGGCCCTAGCGTCCGCAATAATGACATTTCCTTTTATCTCGAGCTTTGTCATTCTTACCGCCCTTCTTTTGTTGCTGTTGTTCTTTCTTGCGCCACACTTTCTTGTTTTGTGTTTCCTCAACCTTAGCCTCTTTCTTTTCACCTTTATCATCCTCGCGCATTAATGCCATATCAACGAGTTTCTCAAAAGTTGCTCCCATCGGAATATGAGACATAGCCAACCCATAGACGGGTTCATTCAATCCTCTAGAAAACCTCAAAGCTTTCTTGTGCAGGGTATCTATTAGTTCCATACCAAACCTCGCCAATTGATTAAACTTATTAACATACTCTCTAACTGACATGCCTCCTTGCTTAAGCGCCAAAAACCTTTCCATTTGCGAACTTTGCTTGGCTTGAAAACGAAACTTCATTTCAATTCTGTGCCGGAAATCATCCCAAGTCTCGACTGGTCGCCCTGCTTGCGTCACTTCCCACCAAAATGAAGCTTCATCTTTCAGCTGCCAAACAGCCAACTGAATCTTCCTACAATCGTCAACTTCGAAAATTCTAAACAAATCCTCCGTCTCTTTAAGCCAATTCCTTGCCTCTATGAAAGTCTCAATTCCTCGGAATGACTTCCCGCCTATAGCACAGAAATCCTTGCATAACTTAGAGAAATTATCAGCGCGCAGAGGAGGAGGAGGAACAACGACTGCAGCTGGGGGAGGTGTAATGACCCAGATCCTTATGGTTAATTTTTTGAATATTTAATATTTAATTTAAATATTGGTTTGGTAATATAAGTGGAATTTTATATTAAGTTATTAATTTAATAATCAATTTCGATTTAATATCGAATATATTAAATCATCGTAATGCGAAAATATAGTTCAGTTCGAGATTTAAAACTGAATTAAATACAGTTCAGACTTCTGTTCGAATTTGAAACGATAAAATTAATTTATTATCGCAGAATAAATGGTTTTGAATTTAATTTATATCAATTTAAATTAAATATCTTCCACAGACGATCGAATCAGACTTCGTGACCTATCCCAGTGTGTCCGGAATAGCAGTTTTACCCTAGAATTGACAGTTGTTGGGTCTAGAATGAAGTTCGTTATCTAAGAGTAATTTAAATAAGAGTGTACCGGTTTAAATATAAATAAAATTTAAATAAACTTCTTCATTCATTTTTCCTCCACACAAAATCTTAGGCAAAATTTTAAGACACGTTCTCCTCTCTATACCCACAACCTAAAACAAAACGGTGTCATGCCTTCTACCACAAATCAAACCAAACCAACGCCATTCCATTATAAAACCACCTCAACCCCCTTGTTTTGTTAATTTACCCTTTCCTCAAAAACTCGATAGCTTTAGGAATAGAAAAAGGGAAATCGATTTCGGATCCTCTCAAGCGCGATGACCTAGGTGAACGACGAGGAGAATGGGTCGTTTTTGTTGAACCGCGACTCAGGCGAAGGCTCAGATCACCAGAGAATGGTGCGGTCAGGGGATCAACGTTCGTTGGTGATGTGGTGATTCAATCGATGTTCGATAACGTGAGTCATCTGATGTCGAGACAATAACGAAGGGGAGCTCGAGATCGACTGAAGGAAGTGGTCACGGCGTCCTGGATGTCGTTGGGTGATGAAGACTAGGGAGCGGTGCTCGTTTCCGTTTGTACCATGATAAGGCAACGAATGGTAAAAACTTGATTTACTTTGCGGTGTCGAGCCAAATTTTTGGAATCTGGCGGTGTTGAGCGTAGGGTCAGAGTCTCAATTGGGTTTGAATGGAGGAGTATGGTAGGGTACGGGAGTTTTATTCTCAGTGAAGAAAGATGACAACAATGTGTTTGATGAAATGTCGTAAAGGAATGGAAGGGGGTTAGAGCTCGAGCCAGGGCTGAGAGTGTTACTGCAGCAAAAGAGAAAAGAGGGGTAGAAGGAGTTCGGTTATAGCAACAGGACTCCGAATCAAAGGAGAAGGCTGTTAACTAGGTAATATTTATTTATTTTATTAAAAATAAATATAGTTAGTTTATAAAGATTTAGTTACAAATTTATGAAAATCTATAACTATTTCATTTACGTTATCAGGTTTGAGTAAAACAAATTAGTTGACTATGTTATAATCGAGTAATTGAAAACAAGAAGATTTGGTAGTTTATTTAACCATTTTCTTGGTGCATAAATTCATTTATGTAAGTCCAGTTAATTTATTTAGTATAAGCCAACGTAGACCATTTTAAAAAGGGGAAAAAATAGTTTATTTAAAATAAAATGAGAAATAGTGATTTAAATAAATAAATAATTTATTTGATACGAATATTTTAAATAAGTATAATTTATTTATACAATAACAGATCTCGGTGAAACGAGATTATTGGCTTGACATCGTCTAATACTTCTAAATGGAATTAAAGTGGGAATCAGAATAGATCGGGAAAATAAAAATCACGGTGAGTAAATCTCACTCACCATTTAATTAGAATTATTTTTAGTGTTAAAAATAATTGTTGTTGCTTGCTTGAATGTTGTCTAATTGATTTAAATATATATAGTTACTTAGGGTTGACTATTATAAATATATATATATATTGGGTTGATGGTTGGATTGATTCCCGCAGTATCATTAGCGGATGCCCGCGGTATCATTAGCGGATGATTACCCTATACGCCCCACGCTATGTTTAGTGGATGACCTTCATACCGCGATATCCTGCCTCGAAGCAGGATGGGTATTACTATGTTGACTAACGTCTGTGGATGCAGGAAAAACAGGTTGGAGGAATCCAACTGGATTCCTCAAAAATATATTATCTGTTTGTTGTTTGTTTGATTTCATATATATTCATATATGATGTGTTAAAAATCAAATGATTGAAAATTGGTTGATTTGATTGTTTAAAATATTACTGGGGCTTGGGATATTGATTTATAAAATACCCTGAAAGGGTATTTGAGATTTAAAAAGGAAATTCTATTTTTATAAATAGAATTTGAAATTTTAATGAACTAGGGAAAATATTAACTTGTTTGAATATATAAAACAAGTAATTGAATTTATAAACTTTGTTTATAAATGAAAGGTGGGATTTGAATTGAATTTATAAACTTTGTTTATAAATGGAAAGGTGGGATTTGAATTGAATTTATAAACTCTGTTTATAAACGAAAAGGTGGGATTTGAATTGAATTTATAAACTTTGTTTATAAATATATAGTGTGGGATTTTAAGTGAAGTTATAAACGTTGTTTAAAAAAATGCATAGAATTGAATTTGGAATTTGAATAAAGAGAATTTAAATAGAATTTGAATATAGAATTCAAATGGACTTTAAACTATAGAATTTGAATATAGAATTCAAATGGACTTTAAACTATAGGATTTGAAAATAGAATTCAAATGAAGTTTAAATAAAGAGAATTCAAATAGAATTGAAATTGGAATTTGAATAAGAAGTCGATAAGGAAACGAGAGTATGAGTATAATTAGAATTTGTTAATATGCAAGTTAAAATATATTTGAACATCTCATGTTCAAATATGAAGGTGAAATAGACTAAAGAGTTAAGTAACAAATTTATTTAACAAATTTAGTTAAAATAGATTGGACAGGTATAAATATACAGGAGACAGGTTTGGAATAAAGTGTTAGAAGGTATATAAATAGAAATGCATGGCAAAAAGGTACGTATTTAATTCATATATGAGATTTTATGTGCCGTATCGTCTAGCCGCTTGGATTTTCTTTTCTTTTTGATTGGAGAAGGCCTGTGTGGCAGTTTGGGGATTTTCCCGAAGCTCCCGGTACAAAGGAGGTTATGGCGAATTTTTCCGGGAATTTAAGGAGATAGAATATTTTTAAGATAATCTGATAGTTAGAAATCTATATATCAATATATATAGAAGTCGATAAGGAAACGAACTTAGAAATAGAATAGTATAATCAAAAAGGAAGTATAAGAATAAAATCTAGTAAGAATAGAAAGAGAAAGTGTATACGTGTTTAAAGGTGAAGAAGTAGTTGTATGTTATTGATTATTCGAGTAAGTAGTCATATCTGTTTTGACGTTATAAATGTTATTCAGTCAAGGTTTGAGAGGTAGTTATACCCCAACTTGATTGATTTCATTATTAACAAATAAATAGTAAGATTCCAGGCTCGAAGATGAATGTTGAATAAGAGTTAGTTGAATATAGTATTTGGGTTGTCGTAACGATGTTTTACACAACATCCGTTTTAACCCAAATAAATGTATGCGTGGAAATAGAATAATAAATATTTTCTATAGTTAGAAAATAAAGGAAGGCCAATAGGGTTATTGAAAATATTTGGTTGACAAATATTGATAAAGAAATAGAGAAGAGTTTTAATTAATGGAATATTAATTAAAGGCTCGGTGATTGTTGGATGTTTGGATGAACACTTGTTTTCTTTGATAGTTAAATCATCGACTATCGAAACACTTGTTTTTATTCGATAGTTAAATCACAGACTATCGAAGTTTTTGAACATCGTTGTCAATATGGAGAGACCGGTTGGATTATTATCCGAAGAACCACTCCGTATTGGCAATATCGTTGCGAATCAGATTATATGAAGATAATCGAAGATGGAATAGAGTGCAAGGACTTTTTCCATTTATGGAAAGTGTGCCTTCGGTTCATCCTGTTCCTGGGTGACTTGTATGGATGAATGTCTGACAGAGTATTTCCAGAAAGGTCACGTACATTGATTTCTTCAACCGTACCAAGAGTGGAAGCGGATAAGGAAACTTCTTTAGCTAACAAGTAATGTACTGTTGTAGACGTCAATTCGTGATTTTCGATGGATCTGACGATGTGACATTCGAAGTGAATCTGGTGTGATGATAAAGCGTAGCTTCAAGCCTCATCATCCGGTAAATGACAGAAATCGGGCAGGCAGCATGTCTATGTAGGCCGCACCTATTAGGGTGTATAATCACCTGATCTAGAGTTTCATTTACTTCTAAAAATCTATTGTCGATGCTGTCCCATTCGGGAAACGGTTGTTGATCCCAACCGTTGGTGATATACATTCGATACACTCAAGCCAAATGAGTGGTCGGTCATGTGTGGCTGAGTTGCAAGATATTCTTGTTGAACTCGGTGTATTCTCCTCTAGAGATATACTAGCAAAAGGTGGTTCCATACCTTGTCATAGTTGGAAATCAAATACCCAATACGTGCTTGCGGTTTATGATTGTGTATATATGTGGACGTGAGATGCAAACGTTCCACTAGATTGTTATCTACTTGATTTAGACATTATTATAATATCAAAGGAGTTTTGATATAAAGATTATCGTTCCTTTCAAAGGGAATTTTAAAGTTAAGTCAAGTGTTTGGATTCTCATAAGGGAAAAACCCGTTCCGTGTTATACGGCGTGGTCTTATGAGATATCATTTAGTTTTCTGAAACTGTTTTAAACTGTTTACTCATACCAGTCCCATGACTGACCCGGAGTTTATTTTGTTTTGTTCTACCTAAACTCTTGGGTGCCTAAATTTGTACGGGCAGTCAAGTAGTTCAGGATTTTACAGATCTATCTAATGGAGCTTGGAGCAGGAGGCTTCAGCGTTAGTTATATAGAGTTTTGTTCCGCTGTGTTGTAAGTGTTGTACTCTAATAAGTGTATGTTATACAGTTAAGATTTTGTATTTCAAAGATACGATATATTATATTTTGTTCCGCTGCGATGTGAGATTCTGTGTTGTTATTTCTGTTCTTCTTCTACCTCTTTCTTCTAAAAAAAATGTTTCGTATTTTCGTGATATTTGGGTTGGACGTATGATGTATATAGTCAACTCTGATGTTATGGATTTGCGGGTCATTATAGTTGGTATCAGAGCTTAGGTTGAGCGAATACCTAGGCTTGTTGGAGTGTGCTTATTAGAGATAGGATCAGTAGTATCCTAGAATGAGTTGAGCGTATATATACGAGAGAGCGTATTTGTTATTTGATATAAAAACTGTTTTATATTGTGTTGACTAGTCTGTTGAGTGAATTATAAATTCTGATCGAATCGTGGGACACCACAATGTCGATAGGAGTTTATAAACACTTGAACAGGAGATTGGACACGATATTGTTTTTAAATAGTTGAGTTGATTGTTAGGATTATAATCAAATTAGATTATAAAACAGAAATAGATATATAACCAATAGAATTTGTATATGAAATCAAATATAAAAATGTGATAAATTGAAATTGAATTCCAACCAGAATTCAGAATTTAAAATCCTGGGAGTTTGGAAAATATTTTTCTAAATGGAGTTTGAAAGAAATATAGTACTAAACTCATTCAGTGACTGGGAAATAATCCTGATGATGGTCGCAACATCATCAGTGTTCATTTTCGAGTTTCTAAGTGATAAATTGCTGCCTTAGAAAAGTTTCGATGGAAATTTGTTTGAAAAGAAACAAGTTGTTTGAAAATTCAAATGTTTTGAATTTGGGATAGATATAAATATATGTATATATTTATATTACTTCAAAGGAATTTTGAAATGGGAATTGAAATATAGATTTCAAATAGTAGTGAAATGGGAATTGGAATATAGATTTCAAATAGAAGTAAAATATAAGGGAATTCAAATATAGAATTTGAACATAGAAATTTAAGTAGGATTTGAATAAAGAAAATTCAAATAGAAATTGTATAAGAAAAATTGAAATGGAATTTGAATTCAAAGGAATTCAAATGGATTTGAATAAAGAAAAGTCAAATAGAGAATTGAATATTAGAATTCGAATGAAATTTGGTTAAATAGAATTTCAAAGAGAATATAAAGTGGAGGTTGAATATTAGAATTCAAAGAAAATATAAAGTTTGAAATAGAATTTAAATTCAAAGGATTTCAAATAGAAATTGAACAAAGGATTTCAAATAGAAATTGAAGATAAGAAATTCAAATAGAATTTGAAGATAAGGAATTGAAATAGAATTTGAATAGAAGAAAATTCAAATAGAAATTGAATAGAAGGAAATAATATAGAGTTTGAATAAAGAAATTCAAATGGAATTTGAATATTGTAAATATATAGGATTTGAATATTAGAAGTGAAATAGATCGGGAATATTATGTGAAATGGATTTGATATATATTAAAAATATATCAGAATGGAGTTGAATTTATTATGAACAAAGTTAAAACGTTTATATTTATAAATATAATTAAAACGAGCACGCCGTAACGCAGCAGTTCGTAAATTGGCGATTCGAACTTCAATTTAGTATACAGAACTCAATTGAAGTCGGAATTCTTTGAAACAAGAATCGTTGGGACCGGTTGAACAATAGTTTTCTAATGAAAGAGAAAAATCTGGATTTCGTCGTATAGATTTTGAGTTATGTCAAAATCAAATTTTTAGAAAAAGCAGCGCTAGAACCATTATAAAACCATAACGGTTTAATTAAATAAATAAAAAGATTTTTAGGAAATAAAATCCGAATTGGCATTAGAAAAAAATCCAGACTGGAGATATAAAATAAATATGAACTCCAGTGAAGTAAGTGAATGATTTTTAAGACAAAAATCATATTTTAAATGGTTAAGTAGAATTAACTAAAATGGGAAAATAATTAGTTAAAGGAAATTTGAATCGAAATTGGGTTTTTGGATAAGTGAAAGAGATTGAGAATTTATATTCGAAATCGAATATATAACTCGAGTTGAAAATATAGTTAGATTAGTTTATAATTAAGTTGACATATATTTGAACAACTTATATTCAAATAAAAAGGGTGAAATAGGCAAAACGGTTAATTAGCACTAGTTAATGGGAATTTGAATGATTGAAATTAAATTTAACTTAAGTTAAATTGATCGAAATGAATAAATTGAGTAAAATCATTATGAATGAAATATGAATTGGGAATGAATAAAGGAAATATATTTGTAAAACAAATACAAAGGAAGTTATGTGCAAACAAATAGAAGGAGAAATATTTGTAAAAACATTTACAAATAGAATTTAAAAGGAAATATTTGTAAAATATTTACAAATAGATTCAATGGAAACATTTATCTATAGAAAATAAATAGAATGTTATAAATGAGATATTTATTTGTTAAATAAATAAAATTTAATCAAATGAATATTTAGAAGATGAATAGAAAATGGAAATCTGTTTTTAACAGATAAATAGGAAGGATTAATTTATAAATGACAGTTATAAATTAAATTGAATATTTATCATTTGATAAATGGAATATATAAGTCTGAGCTTATATAGAGAAGAGATATTGGTTTTTAACACCGATAGTTTTAAATAGAAGGGGTACACAACTTGTATAAATGAAGTAACGCTAATAAAGAGAACATTTATAAAGTGAGGAACCGTTACTAAAAGTAAATCTTTATAAATGAATAAACGTTATCCAATAGGAGTTATTCGAATAGGAGAAGTCGATTAGAGATAGAAATAATCTATTAGAGTTAGAATAAATTGATTAGAGTAAGAATTAACCAGTTAGAGTTAATCAATTAGGGTTAATCCGTAGAGTTAATTGAATATTAGTTATTCAATTAGAATTTATTGAATATTTGTTATTCAAATTAAGAGTTAACCAGATAGAGTTAATTGAACATAGTTAATCGAATTTGGAATTAATTGAATGTTAGTTATTCAATGAAAGTTGATCGAATATAGTTATTGAGATAGATTTAGTCAAACATAATTACTCAGGATAAGTTGCCATTTCGTACGACTGCTAGCGTAATTCGCAGGGCTGCAGATAGCCTAGGGCGGTCGGATGTTTCCTGAAGGAATCGGGCGTAACCATTGTGATCGCTGTGATCTAGAGTCAAGCGAATGGAGTTAAATTAAATATAGTTTATTCGAATTAAGTTAAAGGAATTAATCGAATATTAGTTATTCGAATAGAATTGAATAGAGTTAATCGAATATAGTTTATTCGAAAAAAAAAGGTTTTCGAATCTAGTTATTCGAAAGAGAGATTATCGAATATAGTTATTCGAAGTGAGGAGTTATCGAATAGGGATTTATTCGAAAGAGAGTTACGAAAGGAAGTTTGGAATGTTGATTATCAACATAAATAAGTTTTGAAAAGATAAATGGGTTTATAGCACTTTTTCTACCTTAGCAATTTCGAGGACGAAATTATTTTTAAGTGGGGAAGATTGTAATGACCCGGATCCTTATGGTTAATTTTTTGAATATTTAATATTTAATTTAATTATTGGTTTGGTAATATAAGTGGAATTTTATATTAAGTTATTAATTTAATAATCAATTTCGATTTAATATCGAATATATCAAATCATCGTAATGCGAAAATATAATTCAGTTCGAGATTTAAAACTGAATTAAATACAGTTCAGACTTCTGTTCGAATTTGAAACGATAAAATTAATTTATTATCGCAGAATAAATGGTTTTGAATTTAATTTATATCAATTTAAATAAATATCTTCCACAGACGATCGAATCAGACTTCGTGACCTATCCCAGTGTGTCCGGAATAGCGGTTTTACCCTAGAATTGACAGTTGTTGGGTCTAGAAAGAAGTTCGATATCACAGAGTAATTTAAATAAGAGTGTACCGGTTTAAATATAAATAAAATTTAAATAAACTTCTTCATTCATTTTTCCTCCACACAAAATCTTAGGCAAAATTTTAAGACACGTTCTCCTCTCTATACCCACAGCCTAAAACAAAACGGTGTCATGCTTTCTACCACAAATCAAACCAAACCAGCGCCCTTCCTTTTTAAAACCACCGCAACCCCCTTGTTTTGTTAATTTACCCTTTCCTCAAAAACTCGATAGCTTCAGGAATAGAAAAGGGGAAATCGATTTCGGATCCTCTGAAGCGCGATGACCCAGGTGAACGACGAGGAGAATGGGTCGTTGTTGTTGAACCGCGACTCAGGCGAAGGCTCAGATCACTAGAGAATGGTGCGGTCATGGGATCAACGTTCGTTGGTGATGTGGTGATTCAATCGATGTTAGATAACGTGAGTCGTCTGATGTCGAGACAGTAACGAAGGGGAGCTCGAGATCGACTGAAGGAAGTGGTCACGGTGTCCTGGATGTCGTTGGGTGATGAAGACTAGGGAGCGGTGCTCGTTTCTGTTTGTAGCGAATGGTAAAAACTTGATTTACTTTGCGGTGTCGAGCCGAATTTTTGGAATCTGGGGGTGTTGAGCGTAGGGTCAGAGTCTCAATTGGGTTTGAATGGAGGAGTATGGTAGGGTACGGGAGTTTTATTCTCAGTGAAGAAAGATGACAACAATGTGTTTGATGAAATGTCGTAAAGGAATGGAAGGGGGTTAGAGCTCGAGCCAGGGCTGAGAGTGTTACTGCAGCAAAAGAGAAAAGAGGGGTAGAAGGAGTTCGGTTATAGAAACAGGACTTTGAATCAAAGGAGAAGGTTGTTAACTAGGTAATATTTATTTATATTATTAAAAATAAATATAGTTAGTTTATAAAGATTTAGTTACAAATTTATGAAAATCTATAACTATTTCATATACGTTATCAGGTTTGAGTAAAACAAATTAGTTGACTATGGTATAATCGAGTAATTGAAAACAAGGAGATTTGGTAGTTTATTTAACCATTTTCTTGGTGCGTAAATTCATTTATGTAAGTCCAGTTAATTTATTTAGTATAAGCCGGCGTAGACCATTTTAAAAAGGGGAAAATAGTTTATTTAAAATAAAATGAGAAATAGTGATTTAAATAAATAAATAATTTATTTGATACGAATATTTCAAATAAGTATAATTTATTTATACAATAACCGATCTCGGTGAAACGAGATGATTGGCTTGACATCGTCTAATACTTCTAAATGGAATTAAAGTGGGAATCAGAATAGATCGGGAAAATAAAAATCACGGTGAGTAAATCTCACTCACCATTTAATTAGAATTATTTTTAGTGTTAAAAATAATTGTTGTTGCTTGCTTGAATGTTGTCTGATTGATTTAAATATATATAGTTACTTAGGGTTGACTATTATATATATATTGGGTTGATGGTTGGATTGATTCCCGCAGTATCATTAGCGGATGCCCGCGGTATCATTAGCGGATGATTACCCTATACGCCCCACGCTATGATTAGTGGATGACCTTCATACCGCGATATCCTGCCTCGAAGCAGGATGGGTATTACTATGTTGACTAACGTCTGTGGATGCAGGAAAAACAGGTTGGAGGAATCCAACTGGATTCCTCAAAAATATATTATCTGTTTGTTGTTTGTTTGATTTCATATATATTCATATATGATGTGTTAAAAATCAAATGATTGAAAATTGGTTGATTTGATTGTTTAAAATATCACTAGGGCTTGGGATATTGATTTATAAAATAATCTGAAAGGGTATTTGAGATTTAAAAAGGAAATTCTATTTTTATAAATAGAATTTGAAATTTTAATGAACTAGGGAAAATATTAACTTGTTTGAATATATAAAACAAGTAATTGAATTTATAAACTTTGTTTATAAATGAAAGGTGGGATTTGAATTGAATTTATAAACTTTGTTTATAAATGAAAGGTGGGATTTGAATTGAATTTATAAACTTTGTTTATAAATGGAAAGGTGGGATTTGAATTGAATTTATAAACTTTGTTTATAAACGAAAAGGTGGGATTTGAATTGAATTTATAAACTTTGTTTATAAATATATAGTGTGGGATTTTAAGTGAAGTTATAAACGTTGTTTAAAAAAAATGCATAGAATTGAATTTGGAATTTGAATAAAGAGAATTTAAATAGAATTTGAATATAGAATTCAAATGGACTTCAAACTATAGAATTTGAATATAGAATTCAAATGGACTTTAAACTATAGGATTTGAAAATAGAATTCAAATGAAGTTTAAATAAAGAGAATTCAAATAGAATTGAAATTGGAATTTGAATAAGAAGTCGATAAGGAAACGAGAGTATGAGTATAATTAGAATTTGTTAATATGCAAGTTCAAATATATTTGAACATCTCATGTTCAAATATGAAGGTGAAATAGACTGAAGAGTTAAGTAACAAATTTATTTAACAAATTTAGTTAAAACGATTGGTATAATTAAAATAGATTGGACAGGTATAAATATACAGGAGACAGGTTTGGAATAAAGTGTTAGAAGGTATATAAATAGAAATGCCCGACAAAAAGGTACGTATTTAATTCATATATGAGATTTTATGTGCCGTATCGGCTAGCCGCTTGGCTTTTCTTTTCTTTTTGACTGGAGAAGGCCTGTGTGGCAGTTTGGGGATTTTCCCGAAGCTCCCGATACAAAGGAGGTTATGGCGAATTTTTCCGGGAATTTAAGGAGATAGAATATTTTTAAGATAATTTGATAGTTAGAAATCTATATATCAATATATATAGAAGTCGATAAGGAAACGAACTTAGAAATAGAATAGTATAATCAAAAAGGAAGTATAAGAATAAAATCTAGTAAGAATAGAAAGAGAAAGTGTATACGTGTTTAAAGGTGAAGAAGTAGTTGTATGTTATTGATTATTCGAGTAAGTGGTCATATCTGTTTTGACGTTATAAATGTTATTCAGTCAAGGTTTGAGAGCTAGTTATACCCCAACTTGATTGATTTCATTATTAACAAATAAATAGTAAGATTCCAGGCTCGAAGATGAATGTTGAATAAGAGTTAGATGAATATAGTATTTGGGTTGTCGTAACGATGTTTTACACAACATCCGTTTTAACCCAAATAAATGTAAGCGTGGAAATAGAATAATAAATATTTTCTATAGTTAGAAAATAAAGGAAGGCCAATATGGTTATTGAAAATATTTGGTTGACAAATATTGATAAAGAAATAGAGAAGAGTTTTAATTAATGGAATATTAATTAAAGGCTCAGTGATTGTTGGATGTTTGGATGAACACTTGTTTTCTTCGATAGTTAAATCATCGACTATCGAAACACTTGTTTTTATTCGATAGTTAAATCACAGACTATCGAAGTTTTTGACCATCGTTGTCAATATGGAGAGACCGGTTGGATTATTATCCGAAGAACCACTCTGTATTGGCAGTAGCGTTGCGAATCAGATTATATGAAGATAATCGAAGATGGAATAGAGTGCAAGGACTTTTTCCATTTATGGAAATTGTGCCTTCGGTTCATCCTGTTCCTGGGTGACTTGTATGGATGAATGTCTGACAGAGTATTTCCAGAAAGGTTACGTACATTGATTTCTTCAACCGTACCAAGAGTGGAAGTGGAGAAGGAAACTTCTTTAGCTAGCACGTAATGTACTGTTGTAGACGTCAATTAGTTATTTTCGATGGATTTGACGATGTGACATTCGAAGTGAATCTGGTGTGATGATAAAGTGTAGCTTCAAGCCTCATCATCCGGTAAATGACAGAAATCGGGCAGGCAACATGTCTATGTAGGTCGCACCTATTAGGGTGTATAATCACCTGATCTAGAGTTTCATTTACTTCTAAAAATCCATTGTCGATGCTGTCCCATTCGGGAAACGGTTGTTGATCCCAACCGTTGGTGATATACATTCGATACACTCAAGCCAAATGAGTGGTCGGTCATGTGTGGCTGAGTTGCAAGATGTTCTTGTTGAACTCGGTGTATTCTCCTCTAGAGATATACCAGCGGAAGGTGGTTCCATACCTTGTCATAGTTGGAAATCAAATACCCAATACGTGCTTGCGGTTTATGATTGTATATATATGTGGACGTGAGATGCAAACGTTCCACTAGATTGTTATCTACTTGATTTAGACATTATTATAATATCAAAGGAGTTTTGATATAAAGATTATCGTTCCTTTCAAAGGGATTTTTAAAGTTAAGTCAAGTGTTTGGATTCTCATAAGGGAAAAACTCGTTCCGTGTTATACGGCGTGGTCTTATGAGATATCATTTAGTTTTCTGAAACTGTTTTAAACTGTTTACTCATACCAGTCCCATGACTGACCCGGAGTTTATTTTGTTTTGTTCTACCTAAACTCTTGGGTGCCTAAATTTGTACGGGCAGTCAAGTAGTTCAGAATTTTACAGATCTATCTAAAGGAGCTTGGAGCAGGAGGCTTCAGCGTTAGTTATATAGAGTTTTGTTCCGCTGTGTTGTAAGTGTTGTACTCTGATAAGTGTATGTTATACAGTTAAGATTTTGTATTTCAAAGATATGATATATTATATTTTGTTCCGCTGCGATGTGAGATTCTGTGTTGTTATTTCTGTTCTTCTTCTACCTCTTTCTTCTAAAAAAAAATGTTTTGTATTTTCGTGATATTTGGGTTGGACGTATGATGTATAGTCAACTCTGATGTTATGGATTTGCGGGTCATTACAGGAGGAGCGTCTGCTTGGCCATCGGCAGGTGTTGTAGCCTCCACATACCTACGAAACCAAGTCGATATCTGAATGCCCTTAGGAATATTAGGTTCCCCATACTGTTGAAAAGAAAAGGAAAAAAAGGATTCAAAAGGTGAATCGAAAGATATTTCATATGGCTTTAGGGAATATGTTTTTTAAAACAGACTTTTCTTTTAGAAATGCTTTCCTTTAAAACCTTTTTGAAAAAAAAATCAAATTATTTTATTCGATCCGATAACCTTCACCTTTAATACCAAATGTGACACTCCACATCCGTTAATGTCAGCGTTACAGATAAAGAGAAACAGAAACATTACAAGATAGATATAAAATAACAGCGGAATTAAAACTATATTGAATAGAGAAGCTTCGTGGTTCAAACTGAATTACATAATAAGCTTAGAATACTGAAAACATAAAACTTTTGTCTTGTACAAAAATCCTCATCAGAGTAAAATAATACATAAAAAGAGCATAATCCCCAAAATAAAGCCATAGTAGAGCAGATATGAAATCGAGAAATACATCTAAGCAGGTCCAAGTAGAAGAAAAGAGGAATTCTGATCAAGTTTGAGTATTCCCATCCTGAGACCCTGAGGGGGAAACGGAAAAGAAAGAAGAGGAAACAAAATGGGTCAGACATAAAGTCTGGCGAGTCCAGTTACTTTTAGCATATAAATAAGTAAAAGCATCATGACATGCATATAAATTGGAGAGAGATAACAGTGTCATAAGGCAGGTATAACAAGGTAAACAGGATAAACAGAACAGAACATGCATTGCGCTTCTCTAATACTTTTCTCTGCACCAATACTAGTATAACAAGAACAAGATGATCCCAACAAGCACAAGATGGTAGACATAGGTGTACTTCTAGTGAGAGGTTTAACCCCATACAATAGTAGGTAGCCCAATAGAAATGACAGGTGTTAACCCCCAACGACAATAACGGGCTCCTAAATAAGCAAGACTATATGTACCCTAATTACTACCTCCAATCGATCGACTCCCTAACTCGTAGATGCTCTGTGCTATACCCACAGTAGGATGTATAACCTCCTAAAGTGGCAACCCTTTGTTTACAAGATGTGCACAACCACATCTTATCTTCCCTAGCAAGCGGACCCATGCACGCACATGACTCCGTTAGAACGCGCCGTCAACACCCTCACTCAAGTGACCTCTTATAATCAGCTCAGTAAGTGTGCCCAGACCCCGACCTAGTTCCGGGTTACCCGTTTGATACCAAAATGGGTTATTAACTGAAATGGGTCCCACACAACAGATGCTACAAGCTCCCCCTAGGCTTGCATCCCCACTACTAGGATTTCAATAGGTTATGTCTGCTTCTTTAACAAGATTGCAAAACCCAAACAGGTTAAATTTGTCGGGTTTATATGTATAACCCGTCCCCGCATATTTAACAAGATTAACTTAACCCTCCTACTGATGCAAGCAATTTTACTTAACCCTACTCAAGTTAACAGGTTCATGTAATCCTTATGGATTCAAACAGGTTAAGTATTACAAGTTCATCACCATTCATTCATTTATGGTTATTACTACGCTAGACCTCCCACATTAAGTCTGTCACTTGTGGATGTTAGACATGCCGGTTGGGTTTGGGCAGATTTCTTCCACAAGTCGGACTTAACCTCGTGTCTTAGCGTCGTCACGTGTTTATGCATTTAGACCCCTTACATTAGATTTACCACTTGTGGATGCTGGATATGTTGGGCAGTTCTGAGCAGGCTTCTACCACAAGTGTAATCTAACCTCGTGTCCAAGCACGGTAACATTTTCTAATTACTGTAAATCCAGGAATTTTCATTACTAACCAATTATCATGTTTATTATGCCCCAAATATCCATTCGATCTACGGTACAAGTTATGCCCTAGATTAAGATTTAGATTAAGATATAGATTATACCCCCAAAATCCAAGTTTTGGCTCATAGCACAAATTATGCCCAAAATTCCCAATCATGTTTTACAATATGAATTATTCCCCAAATTAATCATTCCCATTCATTTCCAATATCGTGCGTTCGTGTATTTCAGTGATAGGCCTAGGCTTGAAGGTAGCCTGGCTATAAAAACAAAAAGGGAAAGAGGGAGAGAAGAGAACAAGAATAGGCATAGTAAATAAAAATGGCATAAGATGACATAAATAGGCAAACTAACATAATAGGCATAAGATGACATGATTAGGCAAACTAAAAAAATAGGGATATCATGAATAGACATATATGCACTAATCAATAGATCAAGTGTACAAGTAATGACAGATCTATTATGGTTCAGGTTACTAACAGGCATAGGCTTAGATCCAAACTTATACACATGTCAAGATTACATTTTAGGCGTTTATATCTAAAAGCAACATAAACTCGTTGTGAATGGATCTAAGGAATAGAAGATTGATTTTAGATGTTGTAGCACAGATCCTTGAATACGTATAACTTATAGTTGAAGAAGAATTGGCTAGATCAAACTGAGTTGGGGCAACACCTCATTGTCTCCATTGTTATTGGTGAATAAAAAAATTGAGATTGAGGTCCTATTTATAGCCTAGGGTCAACGAATCTAGTCAAGAAATGAGTCCACGTTCAGAAACTGAATTCTGCCCAGATCTCGGGGGGGGGCGACATGGGGTCGACATGGGTGTCGACACCCCTGGTATGGGGTCGACAACCATGGGAAACGGGGTCGACCTCTAACGGTCTGATTTCTCCCCTTCCCCGTGTCATTTGATTTTGAGTTCTGGAAATTATATATATAAGTGGCTTATATGTATATAAACTTCACACCTTAATATCTTCTTCATATGATATCTGTTTTACGCAAACTCGGAGTCTCTCTTAATCAGAATTCCAAGACGAACACAATGGCCCAGTCCGTTTTATTTAATTCCAAATATTTAATTAAGTATTCTTTAATTTACCATTTTAGTACCTTTTAAAATTACAGGGTGTTACAACGTATTTAGTTTTCCTTCATGTGCTCTCAAGCTCTTTATTGATGTGGCAACTTGCCTTATAGGTAGCAGACATAATCAACACTTATTATCCTATCTCATTTCCATTGTGAGTTTGTATTTATTACAATCTTATTATATTATGCCCATGTTAACTATTGCAGATACCAGATCTACACAATCTGTGCTCATATGTGTTTGAATTTCGATTTTTATCAAAATCCGAGCTCGGGAAAATGTTGGTTGCTACAATTCATTTTTGAACTCCTATAAATACCATACTAACTGCAACATAAACGAGATCTAAACACTAAATGCATACCCACTACTGGAGCCAATCTTCAAAAAATTTCTTCCTTAAACCAAGACAACAAAGGGATTACTATGATTCTCCAATTAGTCTTTGTACTTATGGTATTCTCTTCTTCAATTTACTGAACTCGAATAACTTGTAATAAGCAGCAGGTGGATAAAGATCCCTAAAAGTGGAGTACAATAGTCGGACAACTCTAAAATTTTCTCCTCATTACCGTTTTCTTTCCTTTTAATCTATTTTATGAGTATCTTCGATGTGCAGATTAGACGTACACATAATTTACTCAAACTGTCTTCAAACACTAGTGTTTTCATCCCCACTGTGTGTTTATACCATTACATCAGGAAGAATTTCAAAGGGATAAATAAAACGAATTTTTTTGTAGAACACCATTATTACATTTCAAAATTCACATCAGCTTCCTCTTAGAAACAAGCTCTAAAAGACAACGATTTTTTATTTTCAACATATTTCTAGGAATGAATTGCAAACATTATAAACATCCATGTCAACTGGAACCACTGTAAAAAACAAACATCTTTACCGTGGAGTCAAAATAATTAATTTGAAAGGAATAGAAGTTGCAAATTATGCCAGAACTCGACAAAAGTCAATATACTCTGTAGAAGTGTCCATGACAGGCGACTTGACCTTGTGTATGTTAGGTTCTTTGGTGATACAATATTCCATATTTATGTGGATCTTGGATATGTTTGAGTCTATATGGAATCATGACTCAAATTCATTTCCTATTTTATAGGTTTCCTACATTTTGAAGATTGATTAATTGCATCTTTTAAAGATATTGATAGATTTTATGGAGTAATTAGTTGCCTCTTTTATTGCATTAGAAAAGGCAACAAATTATCTACATGGGAAGACTTATGTAATTATTCAATGGCTTCTTAAAGGAGATATTTTGTCAATCCTATCATAAATAGGCATTATATTATTCATTATGTGCATGTGGGAGAAAAGATTTTTTTTCTCTTTAGGTTTTAGGATTTAAGATATCTTCTCAATTTTAGTTTTTTTTTCTTGTAATCTTTTGGTGGTTTAATAAATGTTTTGTTGGTGGAATTATTTTGTCATTATTTTTCTTCGCTTCTTATCTCTTCTAAAATATAATTGTGTAGAGATCCTAGGAAAATTCCTAATAATTTGGTATCAGAGCCTTCTACATTTTTTTTTAAAGAGAGTTTGGTTATGGAGTAACGTAATGTAAGAAATTGGGGGTTATGGAAAGCGAAGATGGAAGACTATCTCTATCTTAATGATCTTCACCTACAATTGGAAAATAATGGGGAGAAGCCAAATGGCATAACTGAGGCAAAGTGGGAAATTTTTGATTGAAAGGCTACAGCGGCTATTAGGTGTTTTTTTGGAGAATTCAGTATTTCATATTATTGCTAATGAAACATTTGCTTATGCAATCTGGAAAAAGTTAGAAGGAATCTATGCAAAGAACTCTACAATGAACAGGGCTCTTCTTATTAGAATATTGGTGAATCTCAAGCTTAAGGAAGGTGAGTCAATTGGAGAGCATCTTAATGATTTTCAGGCAATTGTGAACCAATTGACAGCCGTAAATTACAAGGTAGATGATGAGACACAAGCTTTAATGTTGATGAGTTCATTACCGGAGAGTTGGGAAACACTTGTGGTTGCACTGAATAATTCAAATCTGAATGGTTTTGTTTCAATGGAGTCGGTGGTTAGTAGATTGCTTAATGAGTAGATACGAAAGATGAACCTAATAGAAGAAAAGGATAAGGTCGAAACAGAAAATTGAAATCCATTTGAAAATGTCAATTTTGCAAGGAAATGTAGTCATTCAAATACGGATAGACAATCAAATAACTCAAAAGTAGAAAGGGATTTCATTTGCTATTACTGTGGAAAACTTGGTCATCAACTAAGGTTTTGCAACAAACTTAAAAAATATAAAGAAAGAATAAAAGCATTAGAGGAAGACAAAGTCAAGGTTGATGAAAGCAGCAACAGGGAAGTTAATTTTGGTGAAGATCTTGATGATAATGTACTATGTGTAGATAATGACAAAAGTAAAGACTGGGTACTTGATTCAGACGCTTGTTTCCACATATGCAATTGTTTGAGAATGGAGTTTTGATGACAACAACATTATTTCAATTATCATTGATTATAAAATATATACTAACATCTTTATCCAGAATATATATACACATATGCAGGATTTGTATACAGGAATTAATACTGAAGACGGTACAGTTTAAGAGCTTTTAGAGTTTTAGAATTCAGAGTAGATTCAAGACTCATGAGTAATCAAGATATCAAGATGTCAAGAGTACAAGATTAATGTAATTATAGAGTCTAGATTTTGAAAGACTTTAAATAGCACTTCGGGTTCAAATCCAAATTCTAATTCTAATTTTTCAATTCTTTTCTCAATCCTCTCTACTTTTGTTTTTCTCAATTCTCTCTATTTTTGTTTTTCTATTTTATTCTCAATCCTTTCAATTTTGTTTTTATATTTTTATTCTTCTTTGTTTTTCAAACTTAAGTTTTTATATATACTTTATTTATATTTTATAGTTTAAAACCTTATAATTTTATAAATATATTTATATAGTTTAAAAATATGTTTTCATATGTTTTTCTATTATATAATATTGATTTACAACATTAGAATTTTATTCAATAATTTCCAGAATTAGTTTTATGTCAAAACACTTGAAAATACTTTGAAAATCAATTTTGTACATAAATATGTCGACATAGCATAATATGTATGTCGACATATAACAGCTAGTTTTTTAATTTTGAAGGGAAGTGTCTTTTCACTACTTGAAACGTTTCAGAAACGTTGCAACCCTTCATTCTTTATAAAAAGAGGCCAAACCAAATTTTCTAACATCTCTTCTTCTCCATCTGCATCCCCTTTCATCCTACCATTATTTATATTCATTTTTATGGTTTTTACACTTATACTCTGCCGAATTCACTTCTAAATTGATCAAACTTCTTCTCTCTGCACTCTCTACCAAGTGCTATTGAAGAGTTATAGTGCTATTTTGTAATTTCTTGGATTGAAAGATCCAATTTGTAAGTCAAGAGTAAACGGTTTTATCCTTGAATCCGTGAAATCAAGATTCAGGAGTCGGTGTGTCCTTGTTGAGCCGTGAAATCAAGGGATAAAAGTCGGTGTCTCCTTGTTGAGCCATGAAATCAAGGAGGTTGTATTTGGCTATTTGAAAATAGTAATAAAACTCTGCACAATCCAGCGTTGTGCGGGACTGGACGTAGGAGTGATCCGAACCAGTATAAAATCTGGTGTATTCTTTCCTTTTCTGCATTTTATTTTTGTTTATTTTTGTTTATTTTGCATTTGTATTTGAATTGGTGTCTGATGTGTTTGTGTTGTTTGATTCACTCCATAATTCTATTTATATTTAAGTTTTGTTTAAAATTCTTACAAACACTATTCACCCCCTCCCCCTCTAGTGTTTGCTTTGTCTTAACGATCCTTTCCGCAGTCCCTAACAATTGGTATCAGAGCAAGGTCTTTCAAAAGATCATAATCTGATTTTTGAAATTTTGGTAAAATGGCAAATTTTGGAATCACTGATTTTATAAGTGTCAATTCATGCATTGCATCAATGTTAAGTGAGTCTGCATATATTAATGTCAAAGAGGCATGTGATCTACTGAGATATTGTTCAATACAGAAAAGGATGAGTTCTATGACTTTTGAAAATTCAAAAGTTGAAAAGATGGGTAAAGTGACTATTGGCAATTCAAAATCCGAAAAGGTGGCTATTGGCAATTCAAATTCTGAAGAGGTGTCTATTGGAAATTCAAAACTTGAATTGGTGTGTTACATGGCTATGGAAAATTCAAGTTTTGAAAAGAAATTGGTGGAAATGAAAAAGGACAAATGGATACTGGATAGCGGTTGTTCGAGACATATGACTGGAAATCCAGAACTACTCAATAATCTGAAGTATGAAGATGGTGAATTGGTAAACTTCGGAGATAATACTAAAGGATACATCATTGGAATCGACAATGTCGGTAATTCTAAAACTCCTACTATTTCTGATGTTTTATTAGTTAGGAAATTAAAAAACAATTTACTAAGTATAAGTCAACTTTGCGATAAAGGATTTAAAATAAAATTTGAAAAGAATAAATGTTTTATAGAAGATAGGAATTCAAAAGTTATATTCGAAGGAGATAGAAAGAAAAATATTTATATATTAAGTATGAAAATTTCCAATGATAATTTATGTCTTATGACCAATACAAGTGATCCCTGGATTTGGCATAAGAGATTCGGTCATACAAATTTCAAACATATTTCTAGAATTTCTAAATTAGATTCTGTTAGAGGATTACCCAAAATGAAATTCAAAGTTAATAACTTATGTGATGCTTGTCAATTCGAAAAATTAAAGAAGAGTTCATTTAAATCAAAAGAAGAAATCACTACTTCAAAACCATTAGAATTAATACACATGATTTTATTTGGTTCGTCTCAAACTCAATCAATAAATCATAACAGATATGTGTTTGTAATAGTTGACGATTTTTCTAGATACACTTGGACTTTGTTTCTTAAAAATAAAAGTGATGCTTTCGATCAATTCAATTTTTTTTTCTAAAAAGTTTATAAATTTATTATCGCTAAAAATTAAAATAATACATAGCGATCATGGTGGATAATTCAAAAATGAGAATTTTGAAAAATATTGTAATAAAAAGGGAATAACTCACAAATTTTCAATTCCAAGAACTCCTCAACAAAACGGAGTAGTTGAACGTAAAAACAAAATGATACAAGAATGTGCAAGAACTATGTTATCCGATAGTAACTTACCAAGGAATTTTTGAGATGAGGTAGTAGCAACAGCTTGTTATATTATTAACAGAATTTCAATTAGACCTTTGACTCGTAAAACTCCTTATGAACTTTTGTATAACAAGAAACCAAAAGTATCATATTTTAAAATATTTGGAAGTAAATGTTTTATACTTAATACAAAGGATAATTTAGACAAATTAGATTCAAAATTAGATAAAGGAATTTTTATTGGATACTCAGAAAGAAGCAAGGCTTATAGAGTTTTTAATACTCGAACCAACACTATAGAAGAAATATTAAACATATCTTCTGATGAAAACTATAAAAATATAACTCAAAACGATAAAGACGACTGTGAGGATGAAATTAATAATGAAGATAACCAACCAAATAAAAGAACTAGATTACTTAGAGATCATCCTGTAGAAAATATCTTAGGGGATATTGAATTTGTTGTTAGAACTCGTAATCAATTAAATAATATGAGTAATATCGCATTTATTTCAACTATAGAACCTAAAAATCCAAAGGAAGCTTCTTTCTATGATTAATGGATACTTGTTATGCAAGAAGAATTGAATCAATTTACTAGGAATGAAGTATGAGAACTTGTTCCTAGACCAGAGGATAAAACAATTACAGGAACCAAATGGGTCTATAAAAATAAAATGAATGAACATGGTTAGGTAGTAAGAAATAAGGCACGACTAGTAGCACAAGGATACTCAAGAAGAAGGAATAAATTATGATGAAACTTTTTCCCCCGTAGCAAGACTAGAGGCTATTAGAATTTTACTAGCTTTTGCAAACTATAATAATTTCATATTATATCAAATGGATGTTAAAAGTGCGTTTCTAAATGGATTTGTCAAAGAAGACGTATATGTAGAGCAACCACCCCTATTTGAAGATGAAAAATTACCAGATCACGTATATAAACTAAAGAAAATTTTATATGGATTAAAACAGGCTCCTAGAGCTTGGTATGATAGATTACGAAATTATTTATTATAATCAAACTTTAAAATGGGAAAACTAGATAATATGTTGTTTATTAAGAAAAATAAGAAAGATATACAATTATTACAAATATATGTTGATGACATAATTTTTGGGTCAACAAATGAAAAAAGGAACAAAGAATTTTCAGATATTATGACCAAAGAATTTGAAATGAGTCATATGGGAGAATTATCATTCTTTTTAGGTTTACAATTTCGACAACTGAAGAATTGAATATTTATTAATCAAGAAAAATATGCGAGAGATTTAATTAATTAATACAATCTAACAACAACTAATGGTAGACCAATACCTATGGCAACTAATATTGCTTTAAGTAAAGATGATTCATCAAAAGACGATGATAAAAAATTATATAGAGGAATGGTAGGATCATTATTACATGTAACTACTAGTAGACCAGATATAATGCATAGTGTATGTCTCTGTGCAAGATATCAATCACAATCTAAGGAAACTCATTTAACAGCCATAAAACATATTCTGAGATATGTAAAACATACATCAGATTTTGGACTATTTTATCCTAAAAATGATTCGGTCGATCTAGTTTCGTACTACGACGCAGACTATGCGGTATGTAAATCCGATCGTAAAAGCACTAGTGGAACATGTCATTTTCTAGGACATTCCCTTGTATCTGGGTTTAGTAAGAAACAAAATACTGTATCTTTGTCAACAACTGAAGCAGAATATATATCTGCTGCTTTGGCATGTTCACAAGTAATTTATATGCAACAAACTTTAAACGATTTCGGTTTAAACATATGTAAATCACCTATATACTGCGATAATACAAGTGTTATAAATATTTCTAAAAATCCTAGTCATCATTCGAGAACTAAACATATTGATGTGCGACATCATTTTCTAAGAGATAATGTAAGTAAAGAAAAGATTTCACTTGAATTTATAGAAATAAATAAACAAATAGTTGATATATTAACAAAACCATTAAATGAAGCAACATTCACTAAATTTAGAAGGGAATTAGGTATATGTTCATTTAGTGAATTAGAATAATTAAGTAATAATATATATATAATAATATAAGAAAATAAAATAATGAAATTTAAAACAACATTATGTCGACAGAAATTTTCTACTATGTCGACATATAACTGAAAAGTTTTTTAAATTAATTCCCACCAAAAGTTAGTTATTTCAATTATATAAATCAATTATTTCAACTTTTCTTCATTTTCATTCTTCTCTAAAAAAACTCTAAATTAAAAGTTACAATGGATTCCACTAATCCGAATACCCAAAATAACTTTGATTCACACGCTGGACCATCCGAGAGTCCATTTCAATAATCCACGCTCTCTAGAGTGATCAAAATTGAAGAGAAAATGGAGTACTTATTGCAAATGGTGGCTGATATGCAAGTACTTCAAATCAGACTAAGTCAAGAGCAAAACAGACAAGGAAATGTAATGAAAGTCTCTTAAAGTTTATAATCGATAATGAGACTAATCTGATTATCATCAATGATGATAATCAACCAATGGAAGAAGAGGAAGAACCAGAAGAAGAACTGGAAGAGGAAGAAATGATGGAGGAGGAAGAACAACTAGAGACTCAACCAACAAACAAAGACGATAACGTTGAGTGCGTAGGAGAAGTTATATTTGACGAAAATGGGAATGTGATTGAAAAGAATGGAGAATTTTGTCACCATTATCCAAATTGTCCAATTCACAAATCTCTCATTTTCAAATAAGTTAGTATTTAAGGGTTGTTTAGATTTCGCTTTAATACGTTCTTATAATATGTTGTATATGTATGAATTCATGTATACATACACGTATTCTTTAATAAAATTGTCGTTTATGATTACTACTGTTCTAACATTCTATAACATAAACATATGATTATCAAATAAGAGGGAGTAATCTAATTAGAAATAGTTATTCAATTTAGGGGGATTATTTTTAGGAATATTACTTAGATTCTACAAATGTTTAACTTAGGGGAAGTATCTTTAATCTTTCTTTTTGATAATGCCAAAGGGGGGGGGGAATTATAAAATATAGGCATAGTTTTATAGAATTCTTATAGACAGAGGGAGTATAAGAGGATCATCATCAAACAGGTATATACAAGTATGATATTTTATAAACTAAGGTTGTCATCATCAAAAAGGGGGAGATTGTTGGAGAATTGAGTTTTGATGAAAACAACCTTATTTCAATTATCATTGATTATAAAATATATACTAACGTCTTTATCTAGAATATATATATATATATATATATATATATATATATATATATACACACACACACACACACACATATGCAGGATTTGTATACATAAATTAATACTAAAGACTGTACAGTTTAAGAGCTTTTAGAGATTCAGAATTCAGAGTAGATTCAAGACTCATGAGTAATCAAGATACCAAGATTTCAAGATTAACATAATTATAGAGTCTAGATTTTGTAAGACTCTAAATAGCACTCCAGGTTCAAATCCAAATTAGAATTCTGATTTTTCAATTTTTTCTTAATCCTCTCTATTTTTGTTTTTCTCAGTTCTCTCTATTTTTATTTTTCTAATTTATTCTCAATCCTCTCTATTTTGTTTTTATATTTTTATTCTTCTTTGTTTTCCAAACTTAAGTTTTTATATATACTTTATTTATATTTTATAGTTTAAAACCTTATAATTTTATAAATATATTTATATAGTTTAAAAATATGTTTTCACATGTTTTTCTATCATATAATATTGATTTACAACATTAGAATTTTATTCAAGAATTTCCAGAATTAGTTTTATATCAAAACACTTGAAAATGTTTTGAAAATCAATTTTGTACATAGGTATGTCGACATAGCATAATATGTATGTCGACATATAACAGCTAGTTTTTTAATTTTGAAGGGAAATATCTTTTCACTATTTGAAACGTTTCAGAAACGTTGCAACCCTTCATTCTTTATAAAAAGAGGCCAAAACCGAATTTTTTAACATCTCTTCTTCTCCATCTTCATCCCCTTTCATCCTACCATTATTCTTATTCATTTTTATGGTTTTTACACTTGTACTCTACCGATTTCACTTCTGAATTGATCAAACTTCTTCTCTCTACACTCTCTACTCTCTGAATCAAGTGCTATTGAAGAGTTATAGGGCTATTTTGTAATTGCTTGGATTGAAAGATCCAATTTGTAAGTCAAGAGTAAACGGTTTTATCCTTGAATCCGTGAAATCAAGGTTTAGGAGTCGGTGTGCCCTTGTTGAGCCGTGAAATCAAGGGATAGGAGTCGGTGTCTCCTTATTGAGCCGTGAAATCAAGGAGGGTGTATTTAGCTATTTGAAAATAGTAATAAAACTCTGCACAATCCAGCGTTGTGCGGGACTAGATGTAGGAGTGATCCGAACCAGTATAAAATCTCGTGTGTTCTTTCCTTTTCTGCATTTTCCTTTATTTCTGTTTATTTTGCATTTGTGTTTGAATTGGTGTTTGTGATTATGTTTGTGTTGTTTGATTCACTCCATAATTCTATTTAGATTTAAGTTTTGTTTAAAATTCTTACAAACACTATTCACCTCCCCCCCCCCCTTTTAGTGTTTGTTTTGCCTTAACGATCCTTTCCGCAGTCCCTAACAGCAATCAAACAGAAGCATTTATTGATTATGAAGAACAAACTGATAAAGTGGAATCTGCTGATGGTGGACATTTGCATGTTAAAGGCATAGGCTCGGTCAGGTCAAAGATGAATGATGGAAGGGTAGTGAAGCTAACAGGAGTTAGGTACATCCCAGAAATTAAGAATAATCTAGCTTCAATAGGACAGTTAGAACAAAAAGGCTGCAACTTTTTGATTAGAGGTGGAGTCACAAGAGTTTGGAGGGGTAATAAAGAGCTTCTGCGTTCGAAACAGGGAAACAATAACATATATAAATTGCTTGGGAAAACAATAGAGAATGAAGGAACTTCCCAAAATGGCAGTAAAAATTCAAATTTGTCAAAATCAAGGTGGAGCCAGCAACAGAAAGTTGTGAAGACCGCATGGAGGCCATTGTGGTATTACAAGCAGTTCTAATTTGTTGACATGCATATCTAGTTTGGAGCATGCATTATTATTATTTTGGTGATTTGAAGGTTATTTATTTTTAGAATGACGATATTTGTTCTCATTGTATTATTGTATACTATTTTGAAGCTTCGGTTCAAGGTGGAGCTTGGATGACATATATAGAATATAATATCAAGGTGGAGATTGTAAGGTTTTTTGGTGATACAATATTCCATATTTATGTGGATCTTGGATATATTTGAGTCCATATGGAATCATGACTCAAATTCATTGCCTATTTTACAGGTTTCCTACATTTTGAAAATTGATTAATTGCATCTTTTAAAGATATTGGTAGATTTTATTGAATAATTAGTTGTCTCTTTTATTGCAGTAGAAAAGGCAACAAATCATCTACATGGAAAAACTTATGGAACTATTCAATGGCTTCTTAAAAAAAAAATTTGTCAATCCTATCATAAATAGGCATTATATGATTCACTATATGCATGTGGAAGAAAATGTTTTTACTCTTTCGGTTTTAGGTTTTGAGATATCTTCTCAATTTTTTTTTTTTTTTTTTTTTTAATCTTTTGGTAGTTTAATAAAAAAAAATGTTGGTGAAATTATTTTGTCATTATTTTTCTTCACTTCTTATCTCTTTTAAAATCTAATTGTGCAGAGATCCTAGAAAAATTCCTAATGTGTACAGGATAACTCTGTCTCAACTATAATATCAAAGTTGTGCATTGTTCCTAGGACTGTTATAGTAATGGTAAATTTACCAATACCAAACTAATGGTAACTAATATCGAGCTGCACCGGTATACCAATATTATCGGTATAGTAGCGGTAAGTTTTACCATTACTAATGGTAAAATAGCGGTAAAAAAATGTCAATACCAGTGGTAACGGTAAATTTACCACTCATATTAATTTTGTTTTTCTCACTATCTTAATGAATTCCAACCTTTATTTTTTTTGAAAGTTTATCATATTTTATGCAGATACTTAAAGATTTATTTAGGATTATAATTCTTTTTGGCTTTATTAACTTCAAAGTTTAAGATTAACAAAATTGTTATTTCATATTATTTTAAATATCTTGTGATAAGCTAAGTAAATTTTTTATGGCAATTAAAATAAGTTTAAATATTTATATAAACATTAATGAGGTTAAAATTAGTAAAAAAAAAAAAAAAAAAATTACTTTTTATCATTATCAAAATTTTAATGTGTTAATTGTTTAATATCTTCATGTATCGGTAAATTTACCATTATCAGTCAACGATTTATCAGTTTATCGGTATCTCAATGAACATTTTACCAACGGTAACGGTAAATTATCATTATTCATTTTTGACTTATCAATAGTACCGTTATGGTAACGGTTTTTCGTATCGGTAAGGATTACCATTATCATAACAGCCCTACTTGTTCCCATCGGTTGAGAGCAGAAGTCACAAGGCAATCCAAAGTCAATTACAAACTAAAATATGATTCAGAATAAAACAGACCGAGTCCAAAAGTTCACATATGATTAAACATTGATCACCAATCACAATGAGTAACAAATCCAAATATATTAACTGTAACATGAAAGTAGCGTAGATAGAACAATGTAAATTTGGTAATGATATACCTATTGTAAAGTTCATAAATGATATAACTCAAAAATACTTTAAACCATTATCATTTTGCTTTGGCGGTGCCGTTAGCAACATCTGTGGTAGAAGCACCGGATGCGTTGAGCTCCTCCCATGCTTCGATCCAGGTGACCATGGCATCGGCTAGTTTAGTGAAGTAAGGGTCGATTTTGCTGAGCTTCGACTTGACTTGCTTTGAGAGCTCAAGGTAGCAATTTTGAACCGTGGTGCACTCTTTAGGGAGAACTATTTGCTGGAAGAAAGGAATGAGCTCTTCTTGCCAGAAAATGCCTTTGTATTCTTTCTTCAGGTTCACAAACGGGTTGCTCGCTTTGCTGTGCCATATGTAGGGCAGTCCGGTCTTAACTCCTAGTCCTAGATGATCACATATCACCTGAAAATTTGCATTTTCTTCAAGTTGTGAGCAAATTAATAACAGCGATGGTTTACTCTAAAACACATTACAAAGTAGAACAGATATGACTATACAACTGTAGGAGCATAATAATAAGAGTATATATAGGCACTGAAAATACATTATGCCTACTTCAACAGTAGATGTCAACTTCAACACTTGAGAGCGGTGTATAGCACCCCATCTGGTATACCAAGCCACACAGCTTCAAATAATACAAAACTTCAAAGATGGTTGATCCACGGCTAGAACATCTCTAATGATATAGGAGTGTAGAACATCTCTAATGGTATAGGAGTGTAGAACATCTCTAATGGTATAAGAGTGTATAAATTACAAGTTGTAATATTACAACTTGTAATTACCAAAATTCCACACCAGTCAACTGCAGTAGGTGTATGTTTAACAGAAACTTGAACTATAGGAGTTTGTTAAATAGAAGTTCAGGAATAGTTTCTTAATTGGTAATGTTGTTGGGCGCTATTTTAGTGCCCCGATCTTTTTATCATATCGCTTTATTATGCCCTTAGTCCGAGTCGCCACGTTAGCGCTGAGCTTTTACTGAGGCACCAGAAAATAGGTGTTTTTAGTGTAACTTTATTTTTTATTTGACTAGATCAAATACTCTCACAATAAAATCATATGGTTACTATGTTTATTGTAGACATTTGTATTTCAAAATTTGCAGCGCTTGAATGTTCCTCCTATATCTTTTTTTTAAATACGCAAACAATCAATTAATAAATAATAACAATTCTTCTTTATTCTTTATATTTGAGAATAAAATTTACAGTTCAGTTACTACATTCTTTGAAAATCGGCTTTACCTATTTATTAATTATTATTATTAGGGGTTAGGACAAATTGACACCATTAATCCGAAGTTTCACGTGTTTTTCCATATTAATCCATAGTTCGAGTTATTTTTAGTTAATCCAAGTATTGGTCTGAAGGTGGT
Source organism: Allium sativum (assembly GCA_030737875.1). Taxonomy (NCBI): domain Eukaryota; kingdom Viridiplantae; phylum Streptophyta; class Magnoliopsida; order Asparagales; family Amaryllidaceae; genus Allium; species Allium sativum. The sequence continues at coordinate 1,022,937,257 of CM060909.1, forward strand.
GCCCGGCGCAACGGTAAAGTTACCTGATTGGTAATCTGGAGCTCGCAGGTTCGAGTCTCAGTCTCTTCACATATGTGAGGGAAAGGTTGTGCGCACTAATCGACCAAGACACGTGAAACTTCAGATTAATGGTGTCAATTTGTCAAATACTTATCTTTTTCAAGCCTTTTTGTGATTGTCAAAATCACACATCGGTTCGTTCTATGAAAAAACTTTCTTGCATGGATGTCATCGTCATTTTGTTTTGATTCAACACGTTCAGCTTTCCGCTTTCCCACACCCATGTTCTCTGCCCATTTTCTCTCGTACGTGCCTCTCAACCCTCCAGTATCTGTCTTGCATCACTTCCGCAATCTCAAGCTTTAGACCAGTGAAAATCAAACTAATATTTCTACTAAGAGCATCTCCATAATTTGTGATTTTTTGTTGTCATTATGATTTGTAGTTTTTTGCTTATGTTTTTCTTAGGTATTAGGTATATTTCATGGCAAATGGTATGCAAGAGCTGCTATTAATGATTTAACAAGAACCCAGTGAAGGTAACTTGGTTGGACGAATTATTATATGGAAAGTGATTCATCAACCATCAATGGTATGATATTTAGCTTCCTTTTTTTCCAAAATCATACGTATATATCCAGATAACGTTAGATGAATTTGTTACGTAGAATTAATAATAGGACATTGACACAATTAATTCGAAGTTTCACGTGTCTTCTCATATTGATCTCTACCCGCTAAATAGGTTAATAGGTAAATGAGATCAATATGGGAAGAGACACCCAATATTTGAATTAATAAAAAATAACTCAAACTCTGGATTAATATGGGAATACACGTCTAACTTCGGACTAATGGTGCCAATTTGTCCTTATTATTATTTTTATCATACTAGTGTCAGCCATTTAAAAGTTATTTTAAATTAATTTTTAAATCAAACACAATATAACTAACTATAAATTGAAATATATATTATTTACAACTGTACTTGACTTTTTCAAGATTATTTTGTATTTATATATCCAATTATTGTCATGACGCAAACTTTACTAGTATAAATTTTGTGGTTTCTATAAAGTATAAAAGTACTCAAACCATTTTTATATTTATTAATGAAATGTTTACAAGCGTGTATAGTGTACACACACATGCACATGCGCGCATGCACACACACATGCGCCGACAAACACCCCCCCCCCCTCCCCCAAACACACACACACACACACACACACACACACACACATATATATATATATATATATATATATATATATATATATATTTATGCGTGTGCGCGTGCGTGTATCACTTATAGTAAACTACTAAGTAGTGATCAACTAATCAAAGCCAATATAATTTAACAAATAATTAGTTAATTTTTGTAAGAATTTTTTTGTGCAAAATATACATGACAAATGCTTATTTTCGTCCAAGCCCAGCCTAAACTCTAAAGCCAATCTTAGCACCCAGCGCTCTGCTTCAAACAGCTTAGCTTAACCATAACCATGCAGCTGAACTATGACCTAGACGATTATGACCATTATCAACTATTGAAAAGGACTTGCAGCTCGAAATTATGCATTTGTAATATTTAACCCCATTATTGTAGGTGATAACTATTATTATCTCCGAAGGATGTAACAATTTAAAATTTTCTACATCGTAAACACTTGGAAATTAAAAATCAAATGTTGAAATGTTTGTTTTATTCATTAATTTGAAACATCAATTTCTTAGCAACAAGAGTACTTGAATGAACCAATGTTTTGAATGAAAGGCCACAAATAAGATTTATTGTATTTCCAAAGTTTTACCGCATTTGAATTTTGATGTAATGTTACTCCTAATATGATAAGGGTTCTATAAAAGAAAAAAAAAAGGGGGGGGGGGGGGGGGGAGGTTGGGGAGGTGTCATAACTCACCTTAGTCATGCTCTCCTCAAATTGAGCATCTTCCTAATTCTGAAAGAAAAGAGGGGAGACACACACGCGCATGTGTTGCTTATAATTCATTTTTCAACATTCTGCTATTGCTAGATCTAAAAAATACAATTAGCCTCATTCTACACTAAGAATAAACATTAAAGTATCAGGTATAAATTATGTTTACCTTAACACACCAACCAGCCCACATATCGTCGTAACGTCCAATTGGTTGTCCATCACCCATGAGACCAAAGTACATTGCAGGTCCAATAAGCTCACGGTCAAATGCCAAGTTCATTCCACACATTGGAAACAATGTTCCTTTAGGAATCGTCATCACAGCATCCACATACCTATAGGCACAGCAATGAACAAAGAATGGAAATTTAAAATATGATGCAGAAATTATAAGCAAAATTTTAGACATCATGTGCATTCTAATATAGCATACTTCTTGTTCCTTTCCATTGGCTTGACGAGCTGAGTAGGAGCATCGTAGTCAGGAATGTTAAGCCAAAGACCATGAGACACAACAGTTTTGACTCCTTCTCTTAGGCTGAAAGGGTAACCACGGACAAAATCTGCGCCTTTGGTATAGGGATCATACAGAGTATTGAAGAAATAAGGAGTGGATGGGCTAAGAAGATTCTTTATGTGTTGTTCAAGAGCATTAATGTCTTCTCCAGATGGATTTTTGGCAACCTGATAATAATTATTGAAACCAAATATAAATGATGAAAGACATCTATCAAAGGTTTTTTAATAAATGTTTTTTAATGCTAGAGTGTTTCACATATAACGATTAAGATATACGCCCAAATAAGACTACCGAAGCAATAGTGCAATGGATTGGTGCATAGGTTCATCAGTGTGCACGAGTAAATATAGAAAAGATCAGCCAAAGCCTGTTATATCTTGAAGTGGTAAAACATAACTCAATATCCACCCCCATCCCAAAAAAAAAGTTCAAATTTTGACAATGAACCCTTACCCTTTTCTCACATGTTAAAGACAGTAAAAAAATTAATTTTACAGGTTGCCATCATGAAAATTCATTCTAAAATAACACCAACCGAGTTAAATTGATAAATTATGCAAAGTGGAGAATCTGATGATTGTGAACATGGTAAGCAAACAAAAGATGCTTCCATGACCGGTGACCACATATTTTGTCTGACCTATGGAAATAATCTAATTATAGTTATTGGCATCAAAACTATTCAAACTTTCATATAATAGTTAACGATTATGAAAACAACTGCATACTATGGAACCAACTGTCAAGGAAGTAACTTGTCACCAACTAATATCACATGAGAAATAATCATACATTATTCAATGTCTATGTTATAGATATACTATTACATTAGTAATCAAGAAAATCATATCTCCAACACAAAGTGAGTGTTATAAGGTAACACGATCTTGGTAATTGTAATAATAGTAATATCAAAAGCATAATTTAATTGACTGACCAAGAATATCTATCACTTATCATCCATATATTCCATACATTAGTGATCCATATTTAATTTTCACTGCACCGTGTTCAGAAATATCATTTTGCTGTTCCTAAACAATAATTGATAAGTTCAATTATTTTTTAGCACTACCAATTTTATACTCATGTCATTCAAATGTTACAAAATTTGCAGCAAATATTTCTATTATAAGAGCATCCACAATAGCTATTGTCTCACAAGTAAATCATATGTGAGATAGAGGACAACTCTACTTCAACGTTGGATATGTTAGCATACGTGTTAGCTGAGATCTCATGTTAAAATGTTCGCTATTAGCTTCAATAGCTATCTTTTTGCCAATTGGACATATGGTTTAGCTAGTCAGATTTAAACAGTTCCATTAGGTGCCATTAGCAGTACTTTTACTCCAGTATTTAGTCAGAATACACAAATTTCTTTTTAAAAAAATAAAATAAAAAAAATTAAACCGACCGGCTTAAACCCTTGAAGTTCATAAAATTCACTGAAGTTTCCACTGAACTGTAAGAACCGTTATCAAGATCAAACCTTTACCCAAAAAAGGCAAAGCCAAACCCTACTACACAAATCCTAAATCAAATGTACCACCAAAACCAGATCCAATTTCGTCACAAAAACAAAGAACCGGACGCAATATTCTAACAAAAGGGGAAAACAAAAAACTTACAAAGCAGTCGTCATCAATAGTGTAAATATATTTCTTTTTGGACACCATGTATCCAAAGCAACGGCATGCAGAGTCCTTGAAAGAGATACAAGCAGCTTTAGGTCCCAAAATTCGATTGATATCGTTTCTGTTGTACAGCTCATAATCGAACCCTTCTGGGACTTTGATGACCTTTGTAGGATCTCCATCTTGAACAATGATCAAATGATACGACTGAAAAAAGGGTCTCCACATTTCCAAAAAATCCAAATTTCTAATGGTCGGAATCACTATGTCTAGCTCGTCCTTCAAAAGGGGAGTGTTTGGAACGGATGGAGTAGCCATTTTTTTCCAAAATAAGTCAAGTTTTACTTCTACTGGCAGCAAGTCTGAGATTGAGATCTGCCGAAATAAAAGAAAACAGAAGGTTTGTTTATATAGAGAAGACAAGGCAAAAGGCACGTGGTAGACAGCTTGTGTTCCCATCCATCGTCACGTCCTCTGAGTCCAATGCAGGGTTCCAACGGCTAATGTTCCATGCTCGGACGCGTTAGCGTCAAAATGGAGCTGACCTTTGCCGAGTACCATTCAAATGGCGAAAGGTTCTTTCATGTTGACGTATTGACTTAATGAGCTAAATAAGACGAAAAACATTTTTCAAGTGAAGTCCGCACTCTTGGGTAGGGTTTGCAAACGAAACTGGAGAGTTAAAATTGGTGGTTGCGTCGGACGCGTCCAACGTAGACTGATTACATTAGCTCGTTGAAATGGAACGTTGAAAATGAACCGTTTGCTTTCGACGCGTCAGACGTCGTCTGACGCAAACAGTATCCCCTAACGGTTGTTTTTTCAAAACGTTTATATAAACCATCATTCTTTACCTCTACCACCATTCTCCATGTTTTTAGTGATGATTTTGATCTTGAAGATTTGCAGGATTTGCAAGACATCGGCCGTATTCAATAATACATGGCAAATCGGAGATCGGAAAGAAGCAGAATACATGATTCTGAAACGTTTGGTATTACTTGGGTAGACGAAGTACTGACTGGACATGCGGAACGCTATCAGCGAAATTTCATTCGCGAAATTTCGAATGAAGAGGCTATGTTTCACTTCATTGTGCGAGCAACCGGAGAATTATGGCTTGAAGGTTACTAGGCACATAACAGTAAGGGAAATATTAGCTATTTTCTTGTATATCATCGCTTTGGCTCTTCCTACAAGGCATGTTGCCGAACGTTTTCAACGATCAAATGGTACAGTTAGTCAACTATTTCATAGAGTATTGAAATTCGTTATGTAATTGGTAGTGGATATTATTAAGTTGATAGATACCCAGTTTAATAGAATTCCGGAACAAATTCATTCATCAATACGATATTATACATTTTTTAAAAACTGTATTGGAGTTATTGATGACTCACATGTAATGGCTCATTTGACTCAAACTGTATTCCACATTTTGAATTCTGCATTTTAAATTCTACAATTTGTATTCTGTAATTTGAATTCTGAAATTTGTATTTTGCAATTTGTATTTTATTATTCAGTTAACAAATAAACACAAATAAATAATAAACTAATAGCTCTACCCCTTCCAATTTTCCCCTTCCGTTAAAAAAAATATTTCCCTTTTGCTAAAATGCTCCTTCCTTAGCCCCTTCCAAATGCCCATTTCGGTTCGTTTGCAAACGCACCCTTTGTCTCATCCTCTCCTCCAACACTTTGAATGCAATTCCCAACCTTCAGACCGGTATCTTAAGTTGTATATACTAGTATAATCGCACAATGGTGACGAAATCAATCGTTTGATTATACAGTTTAGGAAAAAAATTAGTTGTATTTTTAAACTAATCGGCAAAAACATGATTAATTTAAAATTTTGTTGCATTTTTAAAATTAGTTCCATTTTCTTAATAATCTATTTAAATCTATCAATGAATATTGTAGTAGAAATATGATATTAAAGGTAAATCTGAAATTGATTTGAAATGCAAAAGATATTTTAGAAAAAAATTTAGGAATTAGAATTTGAGCCATAAAAAACGTCGAAGAAGACAATTTCAAAAAAGGAAAAGTACATTTTTGACTTCACAAAACTTTATTTTGGTCAAGGGACAGTAAACAAACCTTCTTAACAGTGGTTGCATTGCTTTTTTTTGGGGGGGGGGGGGGGGATGGATAAAAGAGAGGAGAAGAGGGAAAATTCATGATAAATCAGACTTCAAAAGGACTATTGGCGTTTAGCGATATCTGTATGGAGTTGATTGACATTTGCAATCAACTAATGTAACACATGAGTAGTTGCGATATCGAAGAGTGTTTATAGATTGATTATAAAAATACATGACTAAAAACAAGCGGGACAATATGATGCAAACTTGACATGAGTAGGATATAATTCTATATAGATTGAAGGTATATGGAACGGTGAGTAAGTATTGTTGATAGTTTAGACGTATAATGGAGTATTGTTGCTAGGATTTTCCACGGTAGCCATTAGACCAGTTAGTTAAGGGTCCAACAACATATACTCAAACTATTCTACCTAATAACCAAGGATTGGCATGACATAAAATCGTATACACAGTTTAAAAATATGTTAGCCTAGTCGTTTGTTGGAATCGGATAACAGCTCGTAAAATCAACAATATCAACAAGATGTTTGTAGCCTCACTAGTAACCTAGCCCTAACTTGTCTTTAGATGACTAGGTCACAGTATAAGATTTAGGTCTCCTACATGCTCACCAAGAATCTCTTGTTGTTCCTAACCAAGCTCTTTCTTAGTAATCCAAAACTCCCCTCCCAGCACGCTTGCATGACTTAGCGGACTCTTATAAAAACACATGGTCATCCTTACATAAAGAAATAACGACCTCCTACTATTCTCCTATTAAGATCTGCATAAAACAACATTTTTAATCTAACAAAAGCATCATTATGTATTAACAACTCTTTGCAGTACTCTATCCACATGACAATGACATTATTGTTTATCAGTAGTTCTCTACCTATATCATCTTTGTAATACAAGTGTACCAAGTTACGGCCCTGTCAATTGGACTTCATGCAAACCATCCTCTTCATCCAACATCCTAGTCAGCCTGCATCTAAACCATATTTCAGTATCAACAATTATGAGGAAACCCAATGTTCAGACCTTCAAATTGAGCCAGCCAATGCATGATCTGAATGATAGAGTTAATGGTATATCTTAGGGGAATTTCTATAATTTATTGTAAATCATTAATAGTATAATGAAATATTGTTAGAAACAAAAAGTGTCTTTCTTTCAATTATATACTTATCATATTGTGTCGTGCTAATTATAATTATTTAAGTTACATATGTCTGATAGAAGATCCTTAAATGATAAGTCAAGCGATAGTACTTATATGTTGTGTTGTAATCATAAGAAATTTATTATGTTAAAAATAATAATTTGCTTTAGATATTCCAAGTAAAGATATTTCAAAAGAGAATATTGATATATCTATTATGATAGTAAAATGTAGTACTCTCTAATTGTTGGATTGTGTATTACTCACGACGTTAGGGAAACCTGAGGTTTATGTATTGATAGATATTAGAATACTTTGGAATGACTCGATCTAGAGTTTTGTATTGATCAATATGATTAAGTCTCAAAGAGTTACCTTCGATTGGCGATATTGCAGAGTAGGTCGAGTCCTATATATAGACACCAGTCTATGTAGATCCTAAAAAGAAAATCAAGCATGGGTCTTTAGGTTTTGATGTAGGAAGGAGGGGAACAACTTCAATGGACTTAGGCTCACGCTTCCGAACGGGATGTGAGACTTCACTCCAGAAGATCTATAGTCAATCGACCATTGAAGCAGACCAAGCTATGGTCTAATCTTCAATAGGCCAACTTGTGGTGGTAACGATGTTATTACCAAAATTCAACACCGAAACTGGCTATCGGTGAAGGGGTATCGAAACGATACTAGCATCAGAAGTGTATTCCGAAAGTAAATGACCGACAATAGATTGCTAGAGCAACCGGTACTGAAAGCAAAGGGACAAAGTTTAGGTTGGTATGCTATCAACACCAACATAGGAAGCGAAGGCTTGGTACCAATACGAAAGGAGATGGCGGCAGAGCAATACCAAAAGCCATCAGCAAAGAAGCAAATGTGAAAGCATTCTTTCTTGTACCGGAAGTAGATAATGAGGGGTTGTCGGAAGTATATTATCCTAAACACTAGAAGGACAGAGCAAGGGGCTATAGATACCAATTTTCTTGGTATTGATACCAACGCCCAGACACAGCTTCAAAAGCCATCAGGAGGTGCACTGAAAGCATACGATCGCAAGACCTGAAAAAACTCCAAAGACCATGCCGAAAGTAAACCGAAGCTTTCAAGAAAAGAGCTATCTACATTAATTTGCTTAGTGTTAATGCCGAAAGAGACGAAGGATCTGAAGTCACAAGGAGCGGAAGCACAAAAACAATGCTATGAAGGCTTAAAGCCGAAATCAGAGCCTATCGTTGAAGAATGAAAGCAACTCGGAAGCTATCTATACCAAGGGACTAGGTATTGATACATATGAAAAGCAATACCAAGGATAAGCTCTGAAAGCTGAGACCAACACTCCGAAAGCCAAATTGGATCCAGTGACAATGCTTGTAACGACCCGGATTTTTGGTCGATTTATTTTAAATATTTAATATGGTTTTAAATATTGAATTTATAGTATAAATGGTATTTTATTGGGTTATCGATTAAATAATCGAAATACAATTTATTTTGATAATCATCGTAATACGAGAATTTAAAATAATTCAATTCGAAGTTAGAATTAAATCAAAACAATTCAGAAGATCAATATATATTCTATTTGAATATAGATGACGATAACAATAATTTATTATGGAAGAATTTATTTGTTTTTGAATTTAAACTATATTATATTAATTTAATATGGTTATTCTATATTTACGTTTGAATTAAATTTTATAATCGTTTCTGTTCAGTTCAAAATAGTGTTATAATATTGGAATGACGGTCAGTATGCTGAAATAGCGGTTCACGAATTTTAATTATGAACCCCGAGATATTTATAATGGATAAGATCGAAATCAAATCGAAAATCATATCGATGTCTATTTAAAAAGAATAAAAAATCTCTTTAGGTCAAATCAAATTAAATTAAATTATATTTAAAATCAAAATCAAATCTTCTTAAATATATTTGCTATGTACTTAACCCAACCACCATTTATATCCTTGTACTTCCTTTTCCCTTTCTTCTCCTACATAATCGCGACCCCCTCCCCATCTCTTCTGTTTCTTGTTCATTTCCTTCTGAACAAAGGAAATTGAAAACCCCTTTCACTCTTTAACAAATTTTATAAATTCAAATCGCAGGCTTCTAAACCAAATCAGCTCCTTCCCCTAAATGTTCAAACGAACGGAATCAAAATCGAAATCGTTATCGCGAGTTCAGGTGGAGTTTGAAGGGTGCGTTCAAAGATTGATTCAGTCAGGCTTACTGTGTGATCCGCGATGGGATAACTCGCTGCTCTCAAGAAGGGTCGATTCTGGATGGTCGACAAAGTCTGGGGTACGTACTGGAGTTCGATCGAGTTAATGGCAAACTGTGTTGGTTTGGGGAATACAAGTCTTTGAGTTTGGATTGTATTGGTGCGATGGTTGGCAACTAGGGTGCAGGTGTGAAATTGAAATTGCGATTGAGGAAGCAGGGTGGAATCTGATTTCAGACAGTAAAAAGGATGGCTTCGATCAACTCAAGAAGCACGGGGATGTGAATTCGAGGTAGTTTTTTTTTTCTGCCTTGCGCATTTTGAACCAGTGATTCCAATTAGGGCATCTATAATTAATTAAAATTTGGTTCTGGAATTGAAGGTGATAACGAACTATAGCTTTGCTGGTAATTGCATTTGCTGGTGATGTTGAGAGTCGGGAGGGAAGTGGACTGAAGCATATATGGGTGGTTGCTAAATTGTTACTGAAAATTGGAGTTTAGGGAGAAGAGAGTAAATAGTGAAATTAAGGTATAAGATCTTCATTTAATAAAAATCATATTTATTTATTTATTTTTCAAGAAAATATATAGCTTATATAATTCGCTTGCTTTTAAAATACTTCATTTAATTTATACAAGGTCCAAAGTAATAACGCAAGCCGAGATGGACTCGTAACGGAATATGGAATTCGCTTGGGAATTTTTGGAATCAACTGGAATCGAATGAATCGAAAATTAAAGAAAAATCTGGTGATTAAATCTCACTCGCCTTAATTAGAATTATTTTTATGTCGTTATAAATAATTATTTGTTGCTTGTTTGAATGCTTTCTGGTTGTTTTATAATATATTAGTTATTTAGGCTTGGTGGTTGCTATTATATATATATTGGTGGTTGGATTTCCCGCAGTCTCATTAGCGGATGCCCGCGGTACCATTAGCGGATGATTACCCTATACGCCCCATGCTATGATAGTACCGCGATATCCTGCCTCGAAGCAGGATGGGTATTATTTATGTTGACTAACGTCTGTGGATGCAGGAAAACAGGTTGGAGGGATCCAACTAGATTCCTCAAAAATATATTATCTGTTTGTTTATTTGTTTGCATATATACTGTCATATATGATGTGTTAGAAACCCTGAAATAAATAATTGGTTGTTTGGTGTTAAATATCACTGGGCCTGAGGGTTGATTTACAAAATATCATGGAAAGGATATTTGAGATTTTAAAAGAGAAATTCTATTTTTCTCTAAATAGAATTTGAAATTCGAATAGAATAAAAATACTAACTTGTTTTGAATATTTAAAACAGGTAGTTCATTTATAAACGAAGTTTATAAATGAAGTGAAATGAATCATCATTTTGGATAATTCAGGAAATATAAATACAAGTGTGAATTTGAAAAGGGAAATTTATTTTTCCAAAGTAAAAGATTTATTTCAAATGAAGTTGAAGTCGAGACTTGTTTTAATATATATATATATATAAACAAGTAATAGAAGACGATGTTTTCAAAGAAAGGTGAAAAAAACCATAAATTGGATAATGTGGATATTTTAAATTCAAATGGAATTTAAATAAAGGGAATTCAAATTTAGAATTTGAATATAGAAATTTAACTAGAATTTGAATAAAGAAAATTCAATTAATAGAAATTGAATATAGAGATTCAAATTTGAGTTTGAATATAGAAATTCAAATGGAATTCACATATGGAATTTGAATATAGAATTCAAATAGTTTAGATATGGAATTTGAATATTAAATTCAAATAGTTTGAAATGTAATTTGAATATTGAATTCAAATAGTTTGAAATGGAATTTGAATATATGATTTAAATAGATTGAAATGGAATTTGAAAATAGAATTTCAAAATAGAATCTGAAATGGGAATTTAAATATAGAAATTCAAATGGAGATTGAAAATGGAATTTGAATATAGGAAATTCAATTTGAATTGAAATAGAATTTGAATATAGAAGATCGAAGTATAAATAAATTTATTTCCGAATTAGGGAAGATCGACAATTTTTGAAGATCGGAAATATTATGTTGAATTGGAAAAATTGGATTTGATATATATCAGAATGGAGTTGAAGTTATTATAAACGAAGTTTAAACGTTTATATATATATAAATATAATTAAAACGAACTCGCCGCGGCGCGATAGTTCGTAAATTGGCGATTCGAACTTCAATTGAGTATACAAAACTCAATTGGAGTCGGAATTCTTTGAAACAAGAAACGTCGGGACCGGTTGAATAATAGTTTTCTAATGAAAGAGAAAAATCTGGATTTCGTCATATATATTTTGAGTTATATCAAAATCAAATTTTCAAAAAAACAGTGCCATAACAATTTAAAAACCATAACGGTTTATTTAATTTTATAAAAGGATTTTAAGCGAATAAAATCCGAATTTCTATTTAGAAAATTTCATATTTGAGTTGTAGATTATATGTGAACTCAAGTGGAGTAATGAATTGATTTTTTTTTTTGAAACAGAAATCAGATTTTTGATTATTGAATATTATTATCTAATTTAAATAGTAAGTAGTTAATGAGGTTTTGAATTGATATTGGGCTTTGAATAAGTGAAATCGATTTGAAAATTTATATTCGAAATCGAAAAGGGAACTAAAATTGAAATTGAAATTCAATTTGGTTATGAGCAGGTTAAATATTTTGTTTGAACATATTATGTTCAAACAAAGAAGTGAAATAGGCAAAATAGCTAATTAAAGAATAAATGAGCGAAACTAAATTTAAACGATGGGATAGTGTTGAATTGAATTGAAAACAGGTGAGCATGTGTTAGACAGGTATGGGATGGAGTATATGAAGATTTTAATTTATGTGCCCGACAAAAAGGTACATGTTTAAATTCATATATGAGATTTTATGCACCATATCGGCAAGCCGCTTGGCTTTTTCTTTTTCTTTTGGATTGGTGAGGGCCATGGGAGGCTATTTGAAATATCCCGATGCTCCCGGTACAAAGGAGGTTATGGCGAAATTTTCCGGAAATTTAAGGAGTTAGAATTTTTTTAAGAAAATCTGATAACTAGAAATCTATATATCAATATATATAGAAGTCGATAAGAAAACGAACAAAAAAATAGAATAGTATAATCAAAAGAGAAGTTTAAGAATAAAATCCAGTAAGAATAGAAAGAGAAAGTGTATACGTGTTTAAAAGTGAATAAGTAGTTGTATGGTATTGATTATTCGAGTAAGTAGTCATATCTGTTTTGACGTTATAAATGTTATTCAGTCAAGGTCTGAGAGGTAGTTATACCCCAACTTGATTGATTTCATTATTAACAAATAAATAGTAAGATTTCAAGCTCGAAGATCAATGTTGGATAAGAGTTAATTGAATATAGTGTTTGGGTTGTCATAACGATGTTTTGCACAACATTTGTTTTAACCCAAATAAGTGTAAATTTGGAAATAGAATAATAAATATTTCCTAAGTATAGAAATAAAGGAGATCGGAAAAGAGATAAGTAATTGGAATATTTTCCAATTATAACTAGCATATATTTTCTAAGTTTAAAAAAATAAAGGAAGGCGATATTCAGAAATGTTTTCCAAATAGCGTAAAAGGCCAATATGGGTATTGAAAATATTTGGTTAACAAATATTGATAAGGAAATGGAGAAGAGATTTAATTAATGAAATATTAATTAAAGAGCCCAGTGATTTGTTTGATATGTTGAATGAACACTTGTTTTCTTCGATAGTTAAATCATCGACTATCGAAACACTTGTTTTTATTCGATAGTTAAATCACAGACTATCGAAGTTTTTGACCATCGTTGTCAATATGGAGAGACCGGTTGGATTATTATCCGAAGAACCACTCCGTAGTGGCATAAGCGTTGCGAACCAAGTATGTTGAATATATTGAAGACGGAGTAAAGTGCAAGGGCTGTTGTATAAGTCCTAGGTAGAGATTGCCTAGGATGGATATACTGAATAGTACCTTCGATTTCGTTCAGTCCCAGAACGGATGTATATGGTCGAATGTCTGACAAAGTATTTCCAATGATCGCATGAGTTGGTCTGTATAAATATATATGGTTGCAACGGATTTATTCCCTTAGCATAACATCCAGAATATTTGTGCAAATCAATTAGTGATTAACGGATCTGACAATGTGGCATTCAAAATGATTGTGCTATCAATGAATTGCAAGAAATTGTAGCCTCAGGCCTCAACAACCGGGAAATGACAAAAATCGGGCAGGCAGCATGTCTATGTGGGTCGCTCCCATTAGGATGTATTATCACCTATCTAGAGATTCATTTAATTCCTTATTATATTCGATGTTGTCCCATTCGGGAAGCGGTTGCTGATCCCAACCGTTGGTGATATACATTCGATACACTCTAGCGAAATGAGTGGTCGGTCATGTATGGGCCGGGTTGTAAGATGTTCATGTTGAACCCAGTGTATTCCTCTCTAGAGATATACTATCTGCAGGTGGTCCCATACCTTGTCATGTTGGAAATCCAATCTCCAATAAGCGCCCTGCTGTTTTTGATTTTATACTATGTATGTGGAGCGTGAGATGCAAGCGTTCCGCTAGATTGTTATTTATTTGATTTAGACACTATTATAATATCACTGGATTTTTTATTAAAGTGTTTTGGGTTATAGTAAGGTAAAAACCGTCCATGTTTATGTGTGGGTTGGTCTTACTATTATCTTTCCTTTCGAAAGGATTTTGAAAGTTAAACAAATGGTTGGAGTTTACTCACACCAGTCCCATGACTGACCCAGAGTTTATTTTGTTTGTTTTCCCTAAACTCTTGGGTGCCCAAATTTGTATGGGAAGTCATGTAGTCGGAATTTTTCAGATTCACTTGGAAGAGCTAGAAGCAGGAGGCTTCACCAGTTAGCTATAGACTATCATATCTTCCGCTGTGAACCATCTTTGTATCTGGAAATAGGTGTTTATAACTATTCCAGGAATAACTGTTGTGCTTTGATGATGGTATGTATATAAAGTTATTGATTTGTATTTCAAAAAGTTATGTTATTTAATGTATTTTATTCGTTCCGCTGTGAGTTTTTTATCTTCATTTTCTTCTATTCTAATCTTTCTTTCTTTCTATTTCTCATCCTCTAACTTCTTTCTAATAATGATTCGTATTTCTGTGCAATTTGGGTTGGACGTGTGGTGTTATTAGTCAACTCAGATAGTACAGATTTGCGGGCTTTTACAGTTGGTATCAGAGCTTAGGTTGAGCGAATACCTAGGCTTTGGTGGAGTTGTGCTCATTAAAGATAGGGTCAATAGTACCCTAGAATGAGTTGAGTGTATATACGAGAGCGTGTATTTGTAAATTTATATAAAACCTGTTTTATATTGTGTTGATTAGTCTGTTGTGTGGTTTATGAATTCTGGTCGAATCGTGGGACGCCACGAAGTCGATAGGAATTTCTAAACACTCGAACAGAAGATTGAACAAGATATTGTTTTAAAGTGGTGAATGAAATTATTTTACCCAAAATTCTATTTTGATGTAGAAAGAATATTTTTTTGAAATTATTATAATATATGGATGTGTTGGTTGTTATTATTATAATCAACTGAGATTATAAGAAATGAAATGGTTATATAGAACCAAATAGAATTTATATATGAATGATATATGCAAATGAGATGAACTAAAATTTAATTCAGAAACAGAATTCAGAATTTAAATCCTGGGAAGTTGGAAAATATTTTCTGAAGTATATTTAAATAATATAGCTTTGTGTTTGAAGGATTTTTGAATAAAAATCATTTTGTATGGATTCTAAAAGTGTTAAAGTACTAAACTCACTTCAGTGGCTGGGAAATAATTCTGATGATGACTGCAGCATCATCAGTATTCATTTTTGAGTTTCTAAGTGATGGATTGCTACCTTAGAAAAGTTTTGATGGAAATTTGTTTTGAAAGAAAACAAGTGGTTTGAAAATTCAAATGTTTTGAATTTGAAATGGAAATAAATATATATGTATATATTTATGTGATTTCAGAAGGATTCGAAAGGAAAACCCAGGAATTTGAATTCTGAAGTTTAAATTTAACTTAAGCAAGTTAAATGGATCAAGGCAAATGAATTAATGAAATTCAAATTGAATAAGATTGAATAGAATTTGAATTGGGTGTAAATCATTTAGATTAAATGTGTGAAAACCAAAAGTTTTGGTTGGAGCTAATTTGTTGAAATATGAGGAGTTGAGTTTCAACATAAGTGAATTGTTGAAAAGTAATGAGTTTGTACAATTTTTCCTACCTTAGCAATTTCGAGGACGAAATTATTTTAAGGGGGAAAGAATGTAACGACCCGGATTTTTGGTCGATTTATTTTAAATATTTAATATGGTTTTAAATATTGAATTTATAATATAAATAGTATTTTATTGGATTATCGACTAAATAATCGAAATACAATTTATTTTGATAATCATCGTAATAAGAGAATTTAAAATAATTCAATTCGAAGTTATAATTAAATCAAAACAATTCAGATGATCAATATGTATTCTATTTGAAAATAGATGACGATAATAATAATTTATTATGGAAGAACTTATTTGTTTTTGAATTTAAACTATATTATATTCATAGTTATTCTATATTTACATTTGAATTAAATTTTATAATCGTTTCTGTTCAGTTCAGAATAGCGTTATAATATTGGAATGACGGTCGGTATGCTGAAATAGCAGTTCACGAATTTTAATTATGAACCACGAGATATATATAATGGATAAGATCGAAATCAAATCGAAAATCATATCGATGTCTATTTAAAAAGAATAAAAATCTCTTTAGGTCAAATTAAATTAAATTATATTATATTATATTTAAAATCAAAATCAAATCTTCTTAAATATATTTGCTATGTACTTAACCCAATCACCATTTATATCCTTGTACTTCCTGTTCCCTTTCTTCTCCTATATAATCGCGACCCCCTCCCCATCTCTTCCGTTTCTTGTTCATTTCCTTCTGAACAAAGGAAATTGAAAACCCCTTTCACTCTTTAACAAATTTTATAAATTCAAATCGCAGGCTTCTAAACCAAATCAGCTCCTTCCCCTAAATGTTCAAACGAACGGAATCAAAATCGAAATCGCTATCGCGAGTTCAAGTGGAGTTTGAAGGGTGCGTTCGAAGATTGATTCAGTCAGGTCTACTATGTGATCCGTGATGGGATAACTCGCTGCTCTCAAGAAGGGTCGATTATGGATGGTCGACAAAGTCTGGGGTACGTACTGGAGTTCGATCGAGTTAATGGCAAACTGTGTTGGTTTGGGGAATACAAGTCTCTGAGTTTGGTTTGTATTGGTGCGATGGTTGGCAACTAGAGTGCAGGTGCGAAATTGAAATCGCGATTGAGGAAGCAGGGTGGAATCCGATTTCAGACAGTAAAAAGGATGGCTTCGATCAACTCAAGAAGCACGGGGATGTGAATTCGAGGTAGTTTTTTTTTCTGCCTTGCGCATTTTGAACCAGTGATTCCAATTAGGGCATCTATAATTAATTTAAATTTGGTTCTGGAATTGAAGGTGATAACGAACTATAGCTTTGCTGGTAATTGCGTTTGCTGGTGATGTTGAGAGTTGGGAGGGAAGTGGACTGAAGCATATATGGGTGGTTGCTAAATTGTTACTGAAAATTGGAGTTTAGGGAGAAGAGAGTAAATAGAGAAATTAAGGTATAAGATCTTCATTAAATAAAAATCATATTTATTTATTTATTTTTTAGGAAAATATATAGCTTATATAATTCGCTTGCTTTTAAAATACTTCATTTAATTTATACAAGGTCCAAAGTAATAACGCAAGCCGAGTTGGACTCGTAACGGAATATGGAAATCGCTTGGGAATTTTTGGAATCAACTGGAATCGAATAAATCGAAAATTTAAGAAAAATCTGGTGATTAAATCTCACTCGCCTTAACTACAATTATTTTTATGTCGTTAAAAATAATTGTTTGTTGCTTGTTTGAATGCTTTCTGGTTGTTTTATAATATATTAGTTATTTAGGCTTGGTGGTTGCTATTATATATATATATATGTATATATATATATTAGTGGTTGGATTTCCCGCAGTCTCATTAGCGGATGCCCGCGGTACCATTAGCGGATGATTACCCTATACGCCCCACGCTATGATAGTACCGCGATATCCTGCCTCGAAGCAGGATGGGTGTTATTTATGTTGACTAACGTCTATGGATGCAGGAAAACAGGTTGGAGGGATCCAACTAGATTCCTCAAAAATATATTATCTGTTTGTTTATTTGTTTGCATATATACTGTCATATATGATGTGTTAGAAACCCTGAAATAAATAATTGGTTGTTTGGTGTTAAATATCACTGGGCCTGAGGGTTGATTTACAAAATATCATGGAAAGGATATTTGAGATTTTTAAAGAGAAATTCTATTTTTCTCTAAATAGAATTTGAAATTCGAATAGAATAAAAATACTAACTTGTTTTGAATATTTAAAACAAGTAGTTCATTTATAAACGAAGTTTATAAATGAAGTGAAATGAATCATCATTTTGGATAATTCATGAAATATAAATACAAGTGTGAATTTGAAAAGGGAAATTTATTTTTCCAAAGTAAAAGATTTATTTCAACTGAAGTTGAAGTCGAGACTTGTTTTAATATATATATATATATATATATATATATATATATATATATATATATAAGTAATAAAAGACGATGTTTACAAAGAAAGGTGATAAAAAACCATAAATTGGATAATGTGGATATTTTAAATTCAAATGGAATTTAAATAAAGGGAATTCAAATTTAGAATTTGAATATAAAAATTTAACTAGAATTTGAATAAAGAAAATTCAAATAGAAATTGAATATAGAGATTCAAATTTGAGTTTGAATACAGAAATTCAAATGGAATTCAAACATGGAATTTGAATATAGAATTCAAATAGTTTAGATATGGAATTTGAATATTAAATTCAAATAGTTTGAAATGTAATTTGAATATTGAATTCAAATAGTTTGAAATGGAATTTGAATATATGATTTAAATAGATTGAAATGGAATTTGAAAATAGAATTTCAAAATAGAATCTGAAATGGGAATTTAAATATAGAAATTCAAATGGAGATTGAAAATGGAATTTGAATATAGGAAATTCAATTTGAATTGAAATAGAATTTGAATATAGAAGATCGAAGTATAAATAAATTTATTTCCGAATTAGGGAAGATCGACAATTTTTGAAGATCGGAAATATTATGTTGAATTGGAAAAATTGGATTTGATATATATCAGAATGGAGTTGAAGTAATTATAAACGAATTTTAAACGTTTATATATGTATAAATATAATTAAAATGAACTCGCCGCGGCGCGGTAGTTCGTAAATTGGCGATTCGAACTTCAATTGAGTATACAGAACTCAATTGAAGTCGGAATTCTTTGAAACAAGAAATGTCGGTACCGGTTGAATAATAGTTTTCTAATGAAAGAGAAAAATCTGGATTTCGTCGTAGATATTTTGAGTTATATCAAAATCAAATTTTCAGAAAAACAGCGCCATAACCATTTAAAAACCATAACGGTTTATTTAATTTTATAAAAGGATTTTAAGCGAATAAAATCCGAATTTCTATTTATAAAATTTCATATTTGAGTTGTAGATTATATGTGAACTCAAGTGGAGTAATGAATTGATTTTTTTTTGAAACAGAAATCAGATTTTTGATTATTGAATATAATTAACTAATTTAAATAGTAAGTAGTTAATGAGGTTTTTGAATTAATATTGGGCTTTGAATAAGTGAATTCGATTTGAAAATTTATATTCGAAATCGAAAAGGGAACTAGAATTGAAATTGAAAGTCAATTTGGTTATGAGTAGGTTAAATATTTTGTTTGAACATGTTATGTTCAAACAAAAAAGTGAAATAGGCAAAATAGCTAATTAAAGAATAAATGAGCGAAACTGAATTTAAACGATCGGATAGTGTTGAACTGAATTGAAAACAGGTGAGCATGTGTTAGACAGGTATGGGATGGAGTATATGAAGATTTTAATTTATGTGCCCGACAAAAAGGTACATGTTTAAATTCATATATGAGATTTTATGCGTCATATCGGCAAGCCGCTTGGCGTTTTCTTTTTCTTTTGGTTTGGTGAGGGCCATGGGAGGCTATTTGAAATATCCCGATGCTCCCGGTACAAAGGAGGTTATGGCGAAATTTTCCGGAAATTTAAGGAGTTAGAATTTTTTTAAGAAAATCTGATAACTAGAAATCTATATATCAATATATATATAAGTCGATAAGAAAACGAACTAAAAAAAAAAGAACAGTATAATCAAAAGAGAAGTCTAAGAATAAAATCTAGTAAGAATAGAAAGAGAAACTGTATACGTGTTTAAAAGTGAATAAGTAGTTGTATGGTATTGATTATTCAAGTAAATAGTCATATCTGTTTTGACGTTATAAATGTTATTCAGTCAAGGTCTGAGAGGTAGTTATACCCCAACTTGATTGCTTTCATTATTAACAAATAAATAGTAAGATTTCAAGCTCGAAGATCAATGTTGGATAAGAGTTAATTGAATATAGTATTTGGGTTGTCGTAACGATGTTTTACACAACATCCGTTTTAACCCAAATAAGTGTAAGCTTGGAAATAGAATAATAAATATTTCCTAAGTATAGAAATAAACGAGATTGGAAAAGAGATAAGT
This sequence comes from Allium sativum, assembly GCA_030737875.1. NCBI lineage: Eukaryota > Viridiplantae > Streptophyta > Magnoliopsida > Asparagales > Amaryllidaceae > Allium > Allium sativum. The sequence continues at coordinate 1,022,957,607 of CM060909.1, forward strand.
AATTGGAATATTTTCCAATTATAACTAGCATATATTTTCTAAGTTTAAGAAAATAAAGGAAGGCGATATTCAGAAATGTTTTCCAAATAGCGTAAAAGGCCAATATGGGTATTGAAAATATTTGGTTAACAAATATTGATAAGGAAATGGAGAAGAGATTTAATTAATGAAATATTAATTAAAGAGCCCAGTGATTTGTTTGATATGTTGAATGAACACTTGTTTTCTTCGATAGTTAAATCATCGACTATCGAACACTTGTTTTTATTCGATAGTTAAATCACAGACTATCGAAGTTTTTGACCATCGTTGTCAATATGGAGAGACCGGTTGGATTATTATCCGAAGAACCACTCCGTATTTGCATAAGCGTTGCGAACCAAGTATGCTGAATATATTGAAGATGGAGTAAAGTGCAAGGGCTATTGTATAAGTCCTAGGTAGAGATTGCCTAGGATGGATATACTGAATAGTACCTTCGGTTTCGTTCAGTCCCAGAACGGATGTATTTGGACGAATGTCTGACAAAGTATTTCCAATGATCGCATGAGTTGGTCTGTACAAATATATATGGTTGCAACGGATTTATTCCCTTAGCATAACATCCAGAATATTTGTGCAAATCAATTAGTGATTAACGGATCTGACAATGTGGCATTCAAAGTGATTATGCTATCAATGAATTGCAAGAAATCATAGCCTCAGGCCTCAACAACCGGGAAATGACAAAAATCGGGCAGGCAACATGGCTATGTGGGTCGCTCCCATTAGGATGTATTATCACCTATTTAGAGATTCATTTAATTCCTTATTTTATTCGATGTTGTCCCATTCGGGAAACGGTTGCTGATCCTAACCGTTGGTGATATACATTCGATACACTCAAGAGAAATGAGTGGTCGGTCATGTGTGGGCCGGGTTGCAAGATGTTCTTGTTGAACCCAGTGTATTCCTCTCTAGAGATATACTATCGGCAGGTGGTCCCATACCTTGTCATTTTGGAAATCCAATCTCCAATAAGCGCCCTGCGGTTTTTGATTTTATACTATGTATGCGGAGCGTGAGATGCAAGCGTTCCGCTAGATTGTTATTTATTTGATTTAGTTAATATCACTGAATTTTGTATTAAAGTGTTTTGGGTTCTAATAAGGTAAAAATCGTTCATGTTTATGTGTGGGCTGGTCTTACAATTATCTTTCCTTTCGAAAGGATTTTGAAAGTTAAATAAAAGGTTGGAGTTTACTCACACCAGTCCCGTGACTGACCTAGAGTTTATTTTGTTTGTTTTCCCTAAACTCTTGGGTGCCCAAATTTGTACGGGCAGTCAAGTAGTCGGTATTTTTCAGATTCACTTGGAAGAGCTGGAAGCAAGAGGCTTCACCAGTTAGTTATAGACTATCATATATTCCGCTGTGAACCATGTTTGTATCTGGAAAAAGGTGTTTATAACTGTTCCACGAATAACTGTTGTGCTCTGATGATGGTATGTATATAAAGTTATTGATTTGTATTTCAAAATGTTATGTTATTTAATATATTTTATTCGTTCCGCTGTGAGTTTGTGATCTTCATTTTCTTCTATTCTAATATTTCTTTCTTTCGATTTCTCATCCTCTAACTTCTTTTTAATAATGATTCGTATTTCTGTGCAGTTTGGGTTGGACGTGTGGTGTTATTAGTCAACTCAGATAGTACAGATTTGCGAGCTTTTACAATGCTAAACAAAGAGAAAATTGGCCAAAACCACGATTGTCGGAGCCGAAAGGTGTAAAGCAGCTGAAAGCTTGTTGTCGCATCTGAAAGAGGCTTCTACTGAGCTAATGACAAAAAGGGGACCCGACTTGTCTATAAATAAGATCCTAGGGGTCACATTTTGGAGGACTTTTCTCATTAGCCAGTTTTGTACTCATTTCTTATGGAGTAAACCCTAATTTGTAAATCAATTTGGGGATTTCCTTTGTAAACACTTATGTACTCAAATCAATGTGCAATAAAGAGTGAATCGACACTTAGCATAATTTCTATGATTTACCTTACCGCTCCTTTCACCTATTCCCTTATGTTTTCTCCACAACAACTTCATACAAAATCCTTAACCTTAATCCCTAATTACCGAAATACCCTTCTTCAAGCCATTTAGCTTCCTAACTTGTGTTGCGCTTAGGGAACCCTTATCCCAAGGTAACTGTTGCTTGTTAAATCTCGTAAGTGTGATAGAGGGAAGAGTAACTAATCTTCGGGCATAAGACCTTGATATCTAAGAAACGGCGTACTACCTCAAGCTTGTGGGAACTAAATAATCCCCTACTTCCTTTAGGTTCACATCCTTAGACCAACTTCCGGTGTTGACGAAAAGTATCATTAACATTTTGGCTCTGAAAGGAGGGCTTGAACCTCCGAAGCTTTGGATATCATAAACCACATCTCTGGCTGTTCCGTCCCAGATTGGACTAAGCTATGAAGAAGCAAAAACCATGAATATAAGGGTCTCTATGAGTAACTCCTGAATTTCCAATGGTTACATCAGGTATTGATGAACCAGGGATTTTTGAAGAACAAAGGATTAAGTTGGAAGCCCTGCAAACCAACAACCGGGGAAAAGAAGTAGAGCCTTATGATGCCGAGCTTTGGAGCATTAACCCCTTTCACTTAGGACCAACCCCTATCTTTTCCCTAAGCAATTCTACATCATAGGATTGTAATTCATTTATTTGCATAAAATAAGCCATTCAAGCACTGGCTAGAGAAACTATATTTGGGAAAGAAGTTGAGAAAGATTTCAGTCACCGTGCCGCAAGATGGCCCAAGAAGGTTGCACCTCTATCACGAAATACAGCTAAATGGAAGCTTGTAAACAAGGAGGATCAAGAAAGTTGAGTAACAAAAGGGTTAGGTTTCGATGAAGGAAGGAATCTTTGAATCAATATTGTCAGAAGATTGCAAGCTTACTACATCAATTGTGAATGTCTACTTTTTAACCAAACGTGAGTTAAACTTCTGGGCATCATTGAAAAGAAACCCAAAAACGAAATCAAATTAAGAGGACCTTACTGCTGCTACCATATGATGAATGGACATGAAACTAGTCACTGTAGAGTCCTAGAAAGGATGATCATCATGTTCTTCAATCAAGGTCAACTGTACAGATATGTAAAGAAAACTTAATCAACTACAACAACAGATTCTTTGAAGTAAGAATGTCTATATAACTGGGGGGTACATCTCCCTAAAAAAAATTGGAACCACTAAAAATGGGTGAAGCTATCTATGATGGTAGAAAATCCTCATCACTGCCAAGATGGCTAGGGGAAGGAACCCCTTGGAAGGGGTTGGTGTGTAAGCCTTTCTTCGCGCCCAAGTTAGAAAGGGCCAAGTTAAAGCATCGAAAGTGTGAGCCCTCTCCCCTATGACGAAGCAGCTAAACCCTTGCTCCTACTTATAATGGCCTGGGTAAGGCACCTCTTAGAGAGGGGTGAGTGTAAGCCTTTATCCACGTCCAAAACAGACAGGGCCAGGTTAAACCGTCATAAACCCTTATCCGTGTCTACGATGTCCAGGTTAAGGCACCCCTTGGAGGGGTTAGAGTGTAAGCCTCTAGCACCGCCTACGATGGCCACGGTAGAGCATCAAAAGAGTAAGCCTTTAGCCACGCGCCTACGCTGGTCGGATTCAAGCATCTATGCTCTTATCATCTGTTTGCGAACAAATTATACAATTGTAAACAACTGTAAAATCCGTTCGGCTTTCCTAAACAACAAGGATTGTTGTAGAGGGTGTCGAACTCTGGGACCAAAAATATTTTAATTAATAAATCCAATCAAGTTATTCCAGAATTTTGATTGATTGAAAACACAGAAAATAACAGCAATTAAATAAAAAAGAGAGATTTATCTAATAAGAGAAAGCAATTAGGGGATAATGACATAGATCAGATTCATAATCATCAATAGCCAAAAGATTAACCAGATCTAATACATGTTTCTGTCACAAACATGAATCAACGATAATAGGTTTTTAGAAACAAATATGTAAATAACGACAAGCATAGCCTATGCAGGAGCTCAGCTCTACAACCATAGACTATCAGGACAGATTCACTAATTAATTTCTAAAACCCTAAAATTAGATCTAAATCTGATAATTGTTAGACCGAACACGAATATACCCTGTGAAGGAGCATAGCTCTTAAACGACACAGGATATTAAGGTTCAGATCTAACCCTTGGTTCAGATCTAGATCTATATACATGAATTACTCATCCTTTGGCTATGTGATTCATATCGAATCATATCTATTAGCTTCATCACCCCCTAATCAAAGGGGATTAGCTAGACATAGCTAAAGAAAATGAGAAAAAGAAAATAAATAACATAAACATAAATAAAATAAAATAACAACAGAGAAGAGAAGGAGAAGAGTTTTATTCCAAGCAGAGGATTACAGAATAAAACTAAGTGTGTCTTACAATGAATGAGATACAAGGTATTTATAGCTGATATGACAAAGGCTAACTAGCTAATTACACAATGTGGGACTAAAGAATTAGCCCAAATAACACATAAGCTAGTGTGAACGCAGCTGTAGAGTGAGAGGCCTTGCAAATGAGCTAATGTGAACGCGTGCAGTGCGTGAATGAGAAGCCTTGCAAAAGGGCTAATGTGAATGCAACATGAGTGAGATGGTCTGCAAATGAGCCAATGTGAACACAATATGAGTCTTTAATGAGCCAAATCTACCCAACTAAACTCTATTTGCAATCGTTCTTCAATCTTTAAACTCTTCAAGCTTTAGTAATTTCAACTTCACTCTTTTTAAGCAAATTCTTCATGCTTTATCCATCAAATGCTCTAAACCAAGCTTTTTATCAACAATATGAAAACACAGTTATAAATACACAGTATCAATTATTTTAAATATAAAATAAGATAAATAAGCGGATAAAATATACACATTTACGTGTATATCAAATACCCCCACACTTATCTTTTTATTCGTCCTCGAATAAACTAAACTAAGATATGTCACACTTTCGTAGGAAACACGATTGCATTTAGCGTATGTAACAAGCCGTTAAACCTCTAGGTGTCCCTAGTAGGACGAGTGTTGTCTCGTGAGGGTTTTCAGCGGATACTACCCACAAAATCCAAAGCGTCTTGTGTACGCGGATTAATCAAACAATATATTTAAGGTCTTTCATATTCCAAGGATTTCACCAAACTTCAATAATAACGGTTTAGCCCCAAATTGTCCATCCCATAATTAGTGCAAAAATGAATACAAATTTTCAAGCTGAATCGTAATTCCTTGATAACACTGTAATTGTTTTGAAGGTTAAGAGCGTGGTGTTAACCAAAGTTCTACACATCGACAATGTGCACCCAATCATTTCTTTATTCTTTTTTTTTGAATAATTTTGCACCAATGTAACTGTAATGTATTGGATATGAGTTATGCATAGATGAAGGAAAATTTTGTAAGTTCGAAAAATATTTTAGATAAGAGGGCAAGTGTATTAGTTGAATTTCAAGCTACAAAAGATAAAGTAATACTAAGGCACATATGGACATTTTGTTTCCTTCCATCTCCTCAACTACAATCCTTGCTTCTAAGTACGGTATGATGGATGTGGATGGAATGGAAATGGATGCTTCATAGTCAAGAATGATGAAGACTATTTTATTCAGAGAGACTCTCTCTTTATTTCATTTTTTTCTATTCTTTTTCTCTTTTTTTTCTTTTTCTTTTGCATGATGAATGGAGATGGAATGATGGCATACATGATTTCATTTGATTCCTCCTCTACTACCAACACTTCATGAAAGGAAAGTTTTGTGCCCTAGTTACTCTACTTCTATAACCTTAATTCAACACACAAGTCTGGACTGGTGTTATACAAAAAGCTGAAAGGAATGATAAGCAAAGTTTCATAAGATAGATAACCCATATAAAATAAGATGTGGTATATGGTTATCCTATCTTAAAACAAGTACGGAGTGGGTGGTGTAATATTGGTATAAAAAGTGACATTTTTGACCTTTAAGCAAAGGTTCTTGAGTATACCAATATAAGATAAACTTGTCGAAACATGGATGTAAATCGACTAAAACTTGGGTTTGAATAATGTGGGGTATCGAAGAAGAACGCTACAATGAGTCATTTCTCCTTAACTGGGCCAAGTGGATTTTAGAACTTACGATTTTGAAAATTTGAGTGAAAAGAAAATATTATGCATGAAAACGAACTCAGAAAATCCAATGTAAGTGCAAAATCATTATTATTTGACTTCTTTTTTTTGATTATTTTTACTTGCACGTTCTAACATGTATAACAAAGGTTGACACGCTTACTCCAGAACAAGACTAATGTCTGCACAGTCTCAAGCTAGCATCTTAAAAAGACACATTACGATTCAATGAATAAATAATGTTCATTCTCATCACCCAACAATTCAACCTATCAAACAAGAACCAAGGTGTTATTTATGAATTTTAAGTTAATCCTTGTTCAATGAATGACCTACTTCATAAAATTTGATTGCTGATGTAATGTAAATCCCCCCCCCCCCACACTTGAGTGTGGCTGTGTCCTCACAGTCATTATTCAGACATATCTTAGTGAAAGGAAATAAATAAGAGAATATTTACATATGTACAAAAGAGGGTTAGTGCGTCTTACCGAATGTAATGTGGCTCATGGAGAATCATGAGCTCTTCCTCTTGGTTGGGTATTGGTTCCAAGTAAGGTTTAAGGCGTTGACCATTGACCTTAAAGGATGATCCATCGGTTGGATTCTCAATTTCCACCGCACCATATGGAAAAACAGTCCGTACAGTGTAAGGTCCTGTCCATCTAGATTTTAACTTACCCGGAAATAAATGCAGTTTTGCGTCATACAACAGAACTTTTTGGCCTGGCATGAAAGTTTTACGTAAAATTGATTTATCATGAAAAACTTTTGTTCTGTCCTTGTAAATTCATTCATTTTCATAGGCATCATTTCGAATTTCATCAAGTTCATTAAGTTGAAGCTTCCTATGTTCGCTTGCTTGCTCTAAATCAAGATTCAAAGTTTTTATTGCCCATAACGCCCAATGTTCTAGTTCAACTGGCTAGTGACATGGCTTACCAAAAATCAACCAATAAGGGGACATACCCAAGTTTATTTTGAAAGCGGTGCGGTAAGCCCAAAGAGCATCGGTTAACTTTTGAGACCAATCTTTACGATTTCGATTCACGGTTTTCTCAAGGATTTGTTTAATCTGCCTATTCGATACTTCAACTTGCCCACAAGTTTGAGGATGATAAGGAGTGGATAACTTGTGGGTTATCGAATACTTTCTTATGAGAGCTTCAAAAGAACGATTACATAAGTGTGTACCATTATCACTGATTATTGTGCGAGGTGTGCCAAACCTAGAAAAGATGTTTTCTTTCAAGAAGCGCACAACAACCTTGTTATCGTTTGTTTTGCATGGTACAGCTTCGACCCATTTGGAAACATAATCAACAGCTAAGAGAATGTAAAGGTTCCCAAAAGAATTAGGGAAGGGTCCCATGAAGTCTATACCCCACACATCAAAAATTTCGACCTCTAGAATGGGGTTTAGGGGCATCATATTCCGTTTAGAAATTTTCCCTAAGAATTGACATCGATCACAAGTTTTGCAAAATTCGTATGCGTCTTTGAAAAGGTTGGGCCAGTAGAAACCCGATTGGAGATCCTTTTCGGCTGTCTTTTTGGGATCGAAGTGACCACCACAGGCTTGGTCATGACAGAAAGAGAGGACACTGTGAGTTTCAGTGTCGGGAACACACCTTCGAATGATTTGATCGGGACAATACTTGAAAAGATAGGGGTCGTCCCAATAAAAATGTTTCACTTGGGAAAAGAATTTGTGTTTATCCTGCTTAGACCAAAAAGAAGGGGTCTGCTTAGTGACTAAGTAGTTGACAATGTCAGCAAACCAAGGATTAGTGGATAGAGAAAACAGCTGTTCATCAGGGAAATTCTCGTTGATCGGAAGAGAAGAAGACGGGGCATTTGGAAGACGAGACAAGTGGTCCGCAATAACGTTGTCAGATCCTTTTTTATCCTTAATGGTAAGGTCAAATTCTTGAAGTAGAAGGATCCAACGAATGAGACGAGCCTTAGCATCCTTTTTAGAGAAAAGATACCTAAGTGCGGAATGATCGGTATAAACCGTGATGTGTGAGCCAACTAGATAAGGCCTGAATTTTTCTAGAGCAAAAACAACTGCCAAAGGTTCTTTTTCAGTGGTCGTATAATTGATTTGGGCATCGTTCAAAGTCTTACTCGCATAGTAAATGACGTGAAGAATCTTATCGATACGTTGTTCTAGGACAGCGCCAACAACGAAATTCGAGGCATCACACATGATTTCAAAAGGCAGCTTCCAATTAGGAGAGCAAATGATCGGGGCAGAGACAAGTTCATTTTTAAGACGCTCAAAAGATGAAATGCAATCAGAATTGAAGTCGAAAGGAACATCCTTACCAAGAAGATTGGTCAAAGGTCGAGTGATTTTGCCAAAATCTTTTATAAAGCGACGGTAAAAACCAGCATGACCTAAAAAGGATCGGATGTCCTTAACGGATTTGGGAATGGGAAGATTCGATATAACTTCGATTTTGGCTTTGTCTACTTCAATTCCTTTGTTAGAGATGACATGTCCCAAAACAATGCCATGTTTAACCATGAAGTGACACTTTTCCCAATTAAGCGTTAAGTGTTTATCTTTGCAACGGTTAAGAACAAGATCCAGGTGATGTAAATACTCAGTGTAGGAATCCCCGAAGATGGAAAAATCATCCATGAACACTTCCAAAAATCGCTCGATCATATCAGAAAAAATGCTAATCATGCACCTCTGAAAGGTTGCAGGTGCATTACAGAGACCAAAAGGCATACGTCGGTACGCAAATGTACCAAATGGACAAGTGAAAGTGGTTTTCTCTTGGTCCTCAAGAGCGATAGGGATTTGATTATAGCCCGAGTACCCGTCAAGGAAACAATAGTACTCGTGACCGGCTAGTCGTTCTAATATTTGATCGATAAATGGCAGAGGGAAATGATCCTTTCGTGTTACAGCGTTAAGTTTCCTATAGTCAATGCAAACACGCCAACCAGTCTGGGTGCGGGTTGGGATAAGCTCGTTAGCTTCATTTTGAACCACGGTAATCCCTGATTTCTTAGGTACAACATGAATCGGACTAACCCATTGACTATCGGAAATCGGGTAGATGATTCCATTGTCAAGACATTTAAGGATTTCAGCACGAACTGCTTCTTTCATGATGGGTTCAGTCGACGCTGGGGATCATGAGTGGGTTTGGCATCATCTATAAGGTGGATTCGATGTTGGACAATCGAAGGACTAATCCCCTTAATATCAGCCATGGACCAGCCAATTGCTTCCTTATTTTTCTTAAGAATGGGAAGGAGCAATTGTTCCTGCTCTCAAGTAAGGTCAGAAGCGATGATGACAGGAAAAGTTTCATTGTCTCCTAAGTAAGCGTACTTAAGATGACTGGGCAATACTTTGAGTTCAGATTTTGGGGACAACTCAACCGAAGAAATTGGTTGAGGGATAAACTCATTTGTGAGAGGCTTGACAGGAATTGAATCAGAGACATTTTCGGGAGTATCTTGAAACAAAGTTTCGTAATCTGATTCAATTTCGTTATTCAGATGGTCGAGCTCAGATTCATTATCGTGGACAACATGGATTTCAGAAAACTGGTCCACATAAGAGTTAGGAGACTTTTCAATTCTGAATATGTTTAGCTCGACAGTCATGTTACCGAAAGAAAGTTTCATAGACCTATTTCTACAGTTGATGAGAGCATTAGAGGTTGCTAAGAAGGGTCGTCCTAGAATCAAAGGGATCTGGTTTGCAGGATTCCTAACCTGTTGAGTTTCTAAGACAATGAAATCAACTGGAAAGATGAATTCGCCAATTTTGATCAACACATCCTCGATTTCGTCCACAGGTTTCTTAATTGAACGGTCAGCAAGCTGAAGGGCAACCTTAGTGGGTTTCAGTTCTCCTAGCCCTAATTGGCGATAGACGGAATATGGAAGCAAGTTAACACTAGCACCTAAGTCTAGCAGGCATCTATCAATTTTCTTGTCCCCAATAGTACATGATATTGTGGGGGCAGCCAGGATCTTTGTATTTCACTGGCATTGATTGGGACAAGACTTCGCTTAGAGTTGCCGCTAGAAACACTTTCTTAGGTACTTGTGTATGACGTTTTTGAGTGCACAAATCTTTTAGAAATTTTGCGTGTTGTGGAACTTGTTGTATAATATCTAAAAGAGGAATGTTCACTTTAACTTGCTTAAATATTTCTAGGATCTTTTCTATTTGGTCCGTCTTTTTCCTAGGTCGGAGTCTATGAGGAAATGGAGCAGACAACTCAGTAGGTTGGGCTACTTGAGTTTGAGGATGGTCCTTGTCAGAAATTGGCTCAATGTTTTGATCCGAGTTGGTCGAATTTTCGGTTAGGATTGGAAGATCGTCCGGTAAAGCATTTGGGTTGACCACATGGTTGTCAATCTTTTTGCCGGATCTAAGAGTCGTGACCGCATTCAAGTGACTCACGTTTGAGTCTTGAATGATGTGAATTTGGTTGGAGTTAGGATTTTGACGGTTGGGGTTTGGAATGGGTTGACTCGGGAAAGTGCCTCTTTCCCGTTCGCTTACAGAAGTGGCTAACTGACTCATTTGCATTTCAAGTTTAGCGATCGATTGACTCGTGTTTTGCATGTGCGAAGTCAATAAATTTTGAAGATTGGTATTTGATTGGAGATTTTGAGTCGTCGCTTTAGTCAATTCTTCGAGAGTTTTCTCCAGTGATGTCAATCGTTTATCGTCTTGGGGAACAAAAGATTGTTGCGCTTGAATTTGAGAAGGTGGCGCAGGATGTTGGAATTGAGTTTGTTGAAAGGGAGGTCTCGAAGTATTATTCGAAAATGACTGAAAAGGTGGTCAAACCGCATTCGAATTTGCATTGTTTTGGGTCCACGAGAAGTTAGGATGGTTTCTCCAACTTGGATTGTATATTGGGGAGAATGGGTCATTCCTAGCTTTGTTAAATGCGTTGAGTTGTTCCAATGAATGTGGGCATTGATCAGATATGTGGTTAGGATCGTTACATTTGTAACATGAGGTCTGAGATGCTTGAGCTTGATTTATTTGAGTTGATGAAAGGACATTGTCGAATTTGGATATCATCGCGTCTATTTTTGCTTCTAAGGCTACTGATGATCCTACCGAATGAGCGTTAGAACGGGAATAAATCGATTTCTCGTTAGATCTTTCCCATTGAGATGATTTTTCGGCCAAATTTTCGAGAAATTGCCAAGCGGCATTGTGATCTTGGGCTAGAAAATTTCCTTGGCACATTGATTCGAGCATGGTTCGAGAGTTATTTTCAAGTCCATCGTATAAAATTTGACAAAGAGTCCATTTTTCAAAATTGTGATGTGGACATTTGACTAGATGCTCTTTAAATCTTTCAAAATATTTTGCAAAGGATTCACCCCCAAATTGACGAAAATTGACGATTTCATTTCGAATTTTGGATGTTTTTTCCAGAGGGTAAAATTTCTTTAGAAAAATGTTTACAAATTCACCCCAAGTTCCAATCGTATTTGAAGGCAAGCTATACAACCATTTCTCAGCATAATTGGTAAGTGCAAATGGAATTAACCTAAGTTTGATTCCATCGTCACTTAATTGTTGAAATTTCATGGTTGCACAAACTTGTTCAAATTTGGTCAAGAAAATATACGGATCATCACATTCTAAATTGCCGAACTTTGGAAGAGTATTTATGTGATTCGACTGAATTTCAAAGTGGTTACCCGTTGGGGTGGGCAATATGATGCAAGAAGGAATAGAAACCCGATCGGGGAAGTATCTATCCATAAGAGATCGAAGGGGATTTTCTTCGGCCATGGTTAAAGAAATGTTTGTTCGAACTAAACGATTATCTAAGGATCACGAGTCCAATGACGCATGCACTAGCGAGAAGAATAAGGGAAGACGAGAAAAAACAAATTTGAGAAGCGAATTTTTTTTTTACAAAACAAGAATTATTTTAAAAAAAAAAATTAGAGAAAAAGAATTAGACACAAAAGATTTTTTTTTAAATGAACCTAATGCAATTTACAATTTCTAGAATTATATAATGACAGTTTGATTTATTTCAACAAAAGACTTCTCAGCCAGTTAACGGACATGAGTTATCGGTGCACCAGGAATCACCCTAGCAATGCAGCCGAAGGTTTAAGTACCTTCAAAGGAACAACCGATATAATATTTAGGAATCACCATAATATTTATAAACAGTTATTACTCTGCCGTAGTCTAGACACCGAGAAATAATCCGTTAGAACTAAACCAAATTGTCAAAATATAATGAAGTCCTTAGAAAATAAAAACAAAACTAAGATGAATGCAATATTTTTTTTTCAGTCACAGAACAGTCAATTGCAGAGATAAATAAAAAAAAACAAATTTTTTTTTTACAAGCAAGCCAATGCCCTGTAGAAGAGTTTTACAAGCAATGTCTATATTCTTTTTTATTTGCAGCAGCGGTCCCTGTAAAGTTAGAAAATACTCACCTTGATCGGCAGTCCGTCCAGTGCAATTGAGTCGCGCTAGCGCGTTCACACCCCACTTGGTGTGCAACCGCTCGAACCCTGAATTGTCCGCCGCTTTCTGTTGTTGTCTCCTCCTGTTATTTGCTTGACTGCGCTGCGGCACGGGTTCGGGCTAGGAGCCCCAAAAAAAAAATTATGACCTTTTTTTTTCAAATTACCGCTGTACCTGTTTTCGAAATTTTCCTCAAACTTTTTTTTTTTTGAAAGAATCAAAATGAATCTAAAACTAAAAATAAAATGAAGAGAGAAATAAATAAAAGCAACAACTAAAATCTTAAACAAAGAAGCAAATAAACACCACTTGCCAAAAGGAATAAAGGAACAAAGCTTAAATCCAAAGCCCAACGGCCCAACTGAGTTTGTTCAATAGTCCAGACCCACATTTTTTCTTTTTTTTTTCTAACTTGAAAATTGATACTTGCAGGCAAACAAAAACGCCAAATGAACTGACTCGAAAATACCAAATCAATTTCCGCCTTTTTTCTTTTTCTTTTCGAGATCAAAATTAAAATCGATCGCACCCTTTTTTTATATATATGGTTCGAATTTCAGTTTCAGAGGAGGCGATTGGAGTTTGGCTATTTCGATTTTGGGGTTTCGGCGGACTGGAGTGCTTCGATTTTCTGGTGATTGATTGAGGTTCGGATTGGGTGTGCTGTTGCGTGAATCGGTGGATGAACGTGGGTATTGTTGAAGAACGGGAGGTCTTTGTGAAGGAAGACGGTTTGCCTATGGAGTTCGGATGGTGACTAGAGGGTGATGAGACGTGTATTTGTAATTGATGTGAGGATGGTGTAAAGGGTGGAAGACAAAGTGTGATTGCTGTGGATGGTTTGAAGACGTGTATGGAATGACAGTAGGGAGATTAGCTAGACATAATTATACAATTGTAAACAACTATACAATTGTAAACAATTGTAATCCCAGTGCAATTTCCAAAATTTGTTTGCGAACAAATTATACAATTGTAAACAACTGTAAAATCCGTTCGGCTTTCCTAAACAACAAGGATTGTTGTAGAGGGTGTCGAACTCTGGGACCAAAAATATTTTAATTAATAAATCCAATCAAGTTATTCCAGAATTTTGATTCATTGAAAACACAGAAAATAACAACAATTAAATAAAAAAGAGAGATTTATATAATAAGAGAAAGCAATTAGGGGATAATGACATAGATCAGATTCATAATCATCAATAGCCAAAAGATTAACCAGATCTAATACATGTTTCTTTCACAAACATGAAACAATGATAATAGGTTTTTAGAAACAAATATGTAAATAACGACAAGCATAGCCTATGCAGGAGCTCAGCTCTACAACCATAGACTATCAGGACAGATTCACTAATTAATTTCTAAAACCCTAAAATTAGATCTAAATCTGATAATTGTTAGACCGAACACGAATATACCCTGTGAAGGAGCATAGCTCTTAAACGACACAGGATATTAAGGTTCAGATCTAACCCTTGGTTCAGATCTAGATCTATATACATGAATTCCTCATCCTTTGGCTATGTGATTCATATCGAATCATATCTATTAGCGTCATCACCCCCTAATCAAAGGGGATTAGCTAGACATAGCTAAAGAAAATGAGAAAAAGAAAATAAATAACATAAACATAAATAAAATAAAATAACAACAGAGAAGAGAAGGAGAAGAGTTTTATTCCAAGCAGAGGATTACAGAATAAAACTAAGTGTGTCTTACAATGAATGAGATACAAGGTATTTATAGCAGATATGACAAAGACTAACTAGCTAATTACACAATGTGGGACCAAAGAATTAGCCCAAATAACACATAAGCTAGTGTGAACGCAACTGTAGAGTGAGAGGCCTTGCAAATGAGCTAATGTGAACGCGTGCAGTGCGTGAATGAGAAGCCTTGCAAAAGGGCTAATGTGAATGCAACATGAGTGAGATGGTCTGCAAATGAGCCAATGTGAACACAATATGAGTCTTTGATGAGCCAAATCTACCCAACTGAACTCTATTTGCAATCGTTCTTCAATCTTTAAACTCTTCAAGCTTTAGTAATTTCAACTTCACTCTTTTTAAGCAAATTCTTCATGCTTTATCCATCAAATGCTCTAAACCAAGCTTTTTATCAACAATCTGAAAACACAGCCATAGATACACAGTATCAATTATTTTAAATATAAAATAAGATAAATAAGCGGATAAAATATACACATTTACATGTATATCATCACCGCCTACGATGGCCAGGGTAAGGCAACTCCCGAAGGGAGGTCGGGTAAGTCCTTAGGCGCTGCTTGGGAATAAGCTAGCCAAGTGCATCGGATGCACAATCATAGAGAGTGGCCAACAAATCATGCACATCCTCTGCTTCGACAATCACAATCCTAGAGAGTGGCAACAAAGCACATACATCCTTTACTTTGCAAAATAAAGCCGAAGGGGGACATAACTATTAATGCCAGAAGTGGATTTATGGTCTTCTATCAATTACCCGAATCTGGTTTGGTTCAGGACTTCTATTAATTACCAGAAGAAGATCTCTGGTCTTCTCTCAAATACCTAAATCTGGGTTGGATCGGGACAACTATTAATGCCAGAAGTGGATTTTTGGTCTTCTATCAATTACCCGAATTTGAGTTGGTTCGGGACTACTATTAATTCCCAGAATAGGATTTCTAGTCTTCTCTCAAATACCTGAACCTGGGTTATGGTCCGGAACTTCTAATCATTTCCTGAAGGAGTGCTTTGGTCTTCTCTTATTAATACCCCAAATCCGAGTCACAAAATTATAACTCTGACAACTGAAAAATGATTTGCAAGATGATACCTAGTCTGATACCTGTAGTCTACTACTTGAAAGCCTTCAAGTGAAGATTATGATCTTCCATATTTCATAGTGAGATTCCTTAAACTCGTTATATACAAATGGTTATTATCTATGTAATAATTCAAAAAAAAAAAATGACACATCGAGTGGCACATACACAATTTACAAATTTATTTACAAGGATGTTTCATTGACTATCTAAATATGGAAGTTAAAACATTACAATTACAAATACAATTAGGTATCTTGCGCCTCCTCATCATCAGGTAAAGGAGGATTAATGGCATGACGAATCGCGATACTTAGAAGCTTGTTGAGCTTGCATCTCTTTTTGCTAATCTCATCAAGGTTGTCAGAGGGTTTGATTTGTAGTCTCAAAGTCCTATTATAAGCTTTACACATAGCTCTTAGAGACTTGTTATATTTTTCTAAATCAAAGATATTCTTACGTAAATCATGCCTCTACTCCTGTAAATGTCCAATCTGATAGACATAGCGATAATTACGTCGAAACATGTCCTCGTTGAGTTTTGTGTCGTAACAACTTTTCATCTCAGCTATCACTTTTTTACATCACTCAGATATAACCAATTCATCTAACCCTTAAGAGGGGTTCTTCAAGAAAAAATATGTTTCAAAGGTTGAAGCTTTACGCCCAGCCATGGTGTCGGAAGGTTCAAACATAGTTATGACAGAGATATTCTTTAAAGAAAACTCCTAAGCTTTACAGCTCGCGTTAGCAATATCTAGTTCAATTCCCAAGTTAGTTATTCGTTGACGTAAGCCTCTCAACTCATCTTCAAAATCAATAGACGACTTGGTCTTTATATACTTCTTTAGTCTAATAATAATTCTATTCTTTTCCTCAAACTGGATCTTTAAAGAATCCATCATTTCATTTAAGTGCTTAATGATCAGGTTCTGAAATAAAATCATTCTTTCCCGGGATGTAGGAGGTTCCCTCTCTTATAATACCACTTTTCTCTGCAACTATCAGTAACTCATCCCTAGGTAGGGAAGTTTCATGTTGATCAACCTACTCACAAAATAAGATATAATTATGTATGCAGTTCTACTTGCAAAATATAACATTATGTTTTACAATAAAGGATTACTATAAAAGCTGCATCCAAACAAGTCTCTACCTATGTTGGTAGTACACATGCCTACAAATTACAAAGATTTAAACTTGTTTATTTGTGCACTTGTCATTTATATTACATATCAATTCGGCATGTTTAAACGTAAGCCTTTTTAAAATCACCTCTTGGCCTTTTCCTAGAAAATTAAAGGGGAGTTGAGGGTTTTTCATATAAATACGCCTAAGCTCTCCTAGAGAACAATTTCTTCCAAATTTATATGATGATTTCATTGGAAATTCCTTTCTCAGCCTAGATATTGAATGAGAAACACCTTCATGAAAAGCAAGGTTCTTCCATGATATAAAAATAAAACCAATAATCATGAATAATAGAAGAAATTACCAAGACAAACATACGATTATAACAACGAATTTACAAATACTCCTCACGTTCGTACAAGATTGATCTTTTAAACAATTCAGTGACAAATTTGTCTTTGTTGTACTTAAGCTTTTCCGGGGGAAGGTCCCTAGGAATTGAAAGAACTTGGGAAGGTTCCAGCAAGCCCTAGGGTGAGGGTCAGTTTCATACTCATCCAGGTAACGCCTGTGAAGGCGACGTAGTAAACCACCACTAAGGTTCCCTAGAAAACAAAATACACTATTATGTATCGTATATAAATATCATACAAGAAGTCTACTAAAACATCCCTACCTTTAATCAACATCCAAAATAAGGTCATCAACTCCTTGTTATCTTCTAGAAGGGTTTCCCTGTGCATTCAGGCCGTCTTTAGTTTTGGCGCGACTTCGTGCTCTTTATAAAACATAAGTTTAGAAGCACTTCCTTCAAGATCATGGTATTTTCATGATAAAGCATTATAATCCTTCAAAAGTCTCTCATGCTCTAGTAAGATCGGTTTATTTCTTTTTGTTTATTATCTAACTCTGCTTTAAGACGTGAGACTATGTTTCTTTTGATATATACAATATAAGGATAGGAAGCTAATCATTACCATAAGTTCATAAGGGAAGAAAGCACTTCAAAAGCGAAAGCCATACCTGTAAGGAAGGAATGTTAGGTTAAAGGGGAAGTTCCTTTCTTTCGGCTTAGAAGAATCACCCTCTTTGGGTGGAGCCTTTGTTGGTTCTTCGTAGTAGGAATGTTTTGGTAGTCAAGGTTAACTCCTTTAGAATCATGTGGACCACCAACATCATATGATAGATCACCACCATCTTTTTTAGGATCATCTTGGCATTTTCCATCACCAAGGCTAAAGTCAGTATTATCATATTCATTGTTATTTCCTTCCTCATCATCGACAACAACTATGCCTTCCTTTTCTTCATCGGAATCATCAGGCAAGTCAACAATATATAAAAGGTCTTCAAGCTTGAGCTTATCCTTCTTTGGCACTTCAACTCTTTGTTTGGCCAAGTCGACCCTTTCCATGACCATACCCGAATAGAGGGGTGGACGGAGGTGAATTCCATTTTGGGAATCTTTTGGAAGTTTTCAGAAAAGGAAAGAAATAAAGCATCTTCGTAATATTCCGTGGCAACCTTGGGAAGATTATCTTTTGGGAATTTAGAGATCTTATTCTTAGTCGTCCCTCTTCTTCAGCTTGTCAACATGATTAACCACCAATTCTTCTTGTTGACTCTCAATGGTTAATACTTGGTCTGATAAAAGACTCCTGGCTTGCCTTCCTTTTCAAGATCTTCCTCAGCCCTTTCAAGAAAAGCCTTCAATCTCTCACACTCATCACTCTGTTCCTTTGCCTTAGACAAAGTATCAACTTTAGCTTTTAAAGCAGTTTTCTCTTCCCTAAGTTAGGTGACCTCAGTAGAAGTTGAAGAGGGTGCTTCTTTGGACAAGAGCCAGCTTTTGGTTACATAAAAGAAAGTAAAACTCAATTGGCCTTCGTGGGGAATTAAAGATAAAAGAAGCATTAAGAAGGGAAAATCTATACCGAAATGACAAGATGCTGGTAAAATCTTTCCCATCTGAAGAAGTGGAAGGTAATGAAATATCGATAAGATCTGGAGAGGAGAGAGCGAGCCTCACAACTTCTGGCAAGGGAAGCCTTGGAGGACTAATATGTTGAGAAGTAGGAGGAGAGAATAAACCATGTTCTCTCATATCTAGTGCACTTGGGGTAGCTGACGATGAAGCACGGCTCACAAGCTTACTTCCAGAAACATCTTCAGGAGAAGAAGTAATGTTGAGATCAGGATCAGTAGAAAAAATTGTAGGACCCGGAATCCCCTACCCAGTAGTTATGGCAACATCATCTTTGGAGGAAGAAGCAGTGGTTTCATACTTCAGTCTTTTGGATAGAGGTTAGTGGTGGATTCAACAAACCTTTTTCTAGCATCAACATTAGACTGATCTAGTGCATCTATTGGGGATATGCCCTCAGAAGAGGAGGAACCTAACCAAATATGAAAGCAAGAATAAGAAATCTGAAACCTACAAGTTCAAGTCACTCTGGAAAAGAAAAAAATGTTACCTGAAGTACCTGGAAGCAAAGGAGATGATGCACTAAACGAGTTGGAACCCAAAGTCAAGTGTTTGGCGTTAGGATAATGAGTAGGTGATTTCCTTCGGATCTTTTGTCCAGTAAGAAGAAGGTTAAATTGACGAAGTTTATTTAAAGTTAGCAGGATTGATCGGCATCCCGACTCTCCGGATGCCTTAAAAATAGCATCCACAGCTCAGGATTCACTCTCTGTCAGAACTGATTTCTTAGAAGCAAGATCTGGAAAGAAACAGAGTTAAGTAGAGTGTGGGAATAGAATAGTCATTTCATATGGACCAGGAAACTCATAATATCAACAAAAAAAACTTGAAATACCAGAGGGCCGCCTGATGAAGAAAAAATAATCTTCCTAAGGTCTGAACTTGTCAATGCTATCACTGATAAACTGCTTATGGGATTTGCATGCAAGATGGGCGAATCTGCTCCTTTAGAAAAACGCAGCAAGTGATGAATAAGGTTAGGACTGAGAGAAGCTTGGCTGATTCAAATGCTAGAATTTCAAGGCATAGAAGTAAGTGCGGGTATTCGATGAAAGTTGAATGGGAGAAATTCCCAGGTCACGCAGTAGCTTGAAGATAAAGGTCGGAAAAGGGAAGAAGCCCCCGTGCCAAATATGTATGGCAGTGAATGCAAAGTAACCTTCTGGTGTCTCTTTAATGGTATTTTGAGCAGAAGCAAGAATGTCATCTATGTTGGAAATCCCAAAGCTATCAAAAATAGTGTTCACTTCATCTTGAGAGGCAATGCGGGACTTCTTCAAAGTAAATACCTTTTTCATTCGGGGGATGCCAGACCATCGGACTTGGATTTACCAGAGCTCTTTTTATCAGACATAATGCTGCCATGTGATATCATTCCATAACATATATAAGTACCACATTCATTCGCATGAGTGTGCATGTGCCATTCATAAGTTAGTAGTCAACATTAAATTTGTTAATATTGCATTAATCATAAGTATTAATTTTAACAAGATTCATGCATATGAGCACACTTCGTACATGTTTAGAAACAATAGGATCCTTTGGTGATGGCCAAGTTAACTGCCCCAAGAATGAGACCATAAATACGAAAGGCATGTGATGGAAGAGTCAGAATGTAGGTAGTGCTCGTTGTTGGTTTCACCGTAACCATATGAAGGGGTATCATCAACAAAGGTCTAAATTGGCCTCAAAGCCCAGCACAAGTGAAGTAAAAAAATCAAAACCATGAATACAAGCTTCTCGATTTTGCCAACACCCGAAACGAAAGGGAAACAAAACTCTTTTCACCACTTTCACGTTGATTCGATGCCCATAGGGTCGAAAGAAGAATAAACAAAATACGGGTGTCAGCAAAATCGGAACTAAAATGAGTCGATAGTAGTCCGATGATGAATTTACCTGTATCGGAAGCTTAATATCCTTCTTTACAATAAAAATTAACTTTTTATGTCAGTTTTGCATTTTAGACCCTAAAGATATGTTAGGAAAATGGATAACCTAAGTTATCCGCCATTAATCATCATCTAAGTTATTCTCATCATTTAAACTCACACTTAAAACGTGTAAGCCTTGGTCAGTTTCCTAATCGAATTAGAAGTATATTTTGGACTTCTAATTTAAATCAAAATAAAAACTTACAGAGAACCGGGGTTGAATTTATGAAAGAACTTGTAGAAATATCGAGGAACGATGATCTTGTTTGAGCAATGTAATTTGCAGGTGAAGAGACAAAGAAGAAGGCGGAAGAATCTTTATGCTAAAGTGCTCCTTCAATCTCAGTCGTACAAACAAAATCGAATCAATGAGCCAGATTAAAGGATACCAAGAGGCGGGAGATCGAAGTACAGTATAACAGGCAAAGTTTGACTTGAAAAGTCAAAAACACCCCTTCACAAGGGGGACAAATGTTACTACCAAAATTCAATACCGAAACCGGCTATCAATGAAGGTGTATCAGAATGATACTGGCTTCGGAAGTGTATTCTGAAAGTAAATAACCGACAACATATCGCTGGAGCAGCTGGTACCGAAAGCAAAATAAAGAATTTTTGGTTGATATGCCATCAGCAGCAACATAGGAAGTGAAGGCTTGGTACCAATACGAAAGGAGATGGCGGCAGAGTAATACCAAGAACCATTAATAAAGAAGCAAATCCGAAATCATTCTTTCTTGTACCGGAAGCAGATAATGATTGGTATCGGTACCAACACCGAGACACAGCTTCAAAAGCCATCAAGAGGTGCACCGAAAGTATACTGCCGAAAGACTGAAACCAACACCAAAGACTCACCAAAAGTAAACCATAGCTTTCAAGAAGAAGAACTTTCCAACTAATTTTCTTAGTGTCGATATCGAAAGAGATGAAGGTTCTGAAGTCACAAGGAGCGGAAGTACAAAAAAAATGCTATGAAGGCTCAAAGCCAAAACCAGAGCCTATGTTGAAAACCGAAAGCAACTCTGGAAGCTATCTATACCAAAGGACTAGGTATTGATACATATGAAAAGAAGCACCAAGGTTAAGCTCTGAAAGCCAAATTGGATCCAGTGACAATGCTAAAACGAGAGAAAGGCAGCCGAAACCACAATTATCGAAGTATAAAGCAGCCGAAAGCTTGTTGCCACATCCAAAAGAGGCTTCTACTGAGCTAATGAAAAAAGGGGCTCGATTTGCCTATAAATAAGACCCTAGGGGTCACATTTTGGAGGACTTTTCTCATTTCCCAATCTTGTACTCATTTCTTATAGAGTAAACCTAATTTGTAAATTAATTTAGGGATTTCCTTTATAAACACTTATGTACTCAAATCAAAGAGCAATAAAGAATGAATCGGCACTTAGCATAATTTCCATGATTTACCTTACTACTCCTTTCGCCTATTCCCGTATGTTTTATCCACAACAACAACTTCATACACAACCCTTAACCTTAAGCTCAGATTATTGAAATACCCTTCTTCAAGCCATTTAGCTTCCTAACTTGTGTTGCGCTTAGGGAACCCTTATCCCAAGGTAAGTGTGATGCTCACCCCTTGAGGGAAGAATAACTAATCTTTGGGCTTAAGACCTTGATATCTAGGAAACCGTGAACTAACTAAAGCTTGTGGGAACTAAATATCCCCTACTTATTTTAGGTTCACATCCTTGGACCAACTTCTGGTGTTGACGAAAAATATCATTAACTAATGACACCATAGTTGACCTAGGTTTCCTATCGCATAGCGCATAATAAGGTAAAGTACGAGTTTTTTCCTATGGAGAATTAATGGAGTACTTTGGAGGCAGACTTGGAAATTCCTGGAGTAGCTTCAAGGTAAGCACATGGAAATGAGTAGTTCTCTTCAAGTAAAGCATGGAGAAATTCCAGGAACTAAGAGTAGATTTTTGGACTATACGAGGCATTTTATCTGCTACTTTTTGGTAACTGTATGCATAGACTGGTGAAGTGCAATGAGGCTCACTTGAGGAAGTGAGATAATGGAATATAGTACAATGTATATTGTATTATCGAATTGTTTGTTTAGGAGATTATTAGTTGACCTTAGATATGATGTGTGTTTCGTAGGGGTAAGGTTATGTAAGGACACTCACTTGTGTGCCATGGATCATGAAATCATCTAGCCTTTAGTGGGAGGGAAGTACTAATGGTATAGGTATGTGATTGAACAAAAAATTTAATTGCAACATGGGATGTCGCCCGACATGGAAGGTAGATTATATATGAGACTAGGGGATGGATAATTGGATTACCTTGTTGTTTTGATGGTTATGTGCACTATGTTTGCATTAGTTGTTAGTGATTGAGACGAATGTCTTGTGATGTGGGTATCTATGGGATAAATACTCTAACATACATAGCTTTTAGCATATTACTCCAATGTGATGATAACACATCATATAATATGCTATCTGCTAACTATTAATACAAGGACTAGGTGAGTATGACAACTCCTATCTAGTGTTCCTTATAGTATGTCGGCTTGTATAGTATTTTAAGATTATTTATTGCTCACGCTAGATGGTTGTTGTAATAACTTGGTTTTAAAGGGTTTCACATGATCCAGAATTGTTTTGCAGAAATATTAAACTTATTTAAAAAATATAAGTGTTTGGATTCAAATTTCTAATAATTATTGTTTTAGGAATCAAGTCACTATTCAATTGGAGTTTGTTAAATAAATGATGTTGTTATAATAAATTAAATTAGTTATAAAATTCTTTTTAGATAATACATTAAAATCTAAGTAAAATGCTTTAAATATAAAATATTTTAAAATCTAAATAATTTAGTATAACCAAAATATATAAAAGAAGTTTTGACTGATATTCAATAAAATAGATAAATTTAAAAGGTGAATAAATTTATTTATATTAGTTTAATGGATAATTAATAGAGTGAAATGATATAGAACCAAGTGAAATTGTATTATTGTTGAAATACGTATATTTGTAAAATGAAGTGTAAAGCAATTTCCATTATATTGGAAAATATTTATAAAAGAATAAATGGAGCCAAAATGAAAAAAATGGAAATAATAAAATAGTTCCTTAAGTAAATAAGGGTGAAAACATAGGTTTAAACCAAGTACTCCTTTTACCTCTACCGACCCTAACATTCCACGCCCCTAAACGTCTTTTGCTTAATCCTTAAAATTCACCATCAAAAAAATATAAACAACGATGGTGGGTGGACGTGAATCCATGTCCACATTAAGGAGAGCGCATCAAAGGGGGATGAGACCACAATGATTGGCAAAACGGATGTCACACACATTCAAACGTGGATGGCCGATGGTAATGGTGATCCTCGTTCTTTGGGTGCTACGATAAAGGGAAAGGATTTAGCAATAAGCGGTTAGCGATGTTGAGGACGAGGTATACGTGAACCTTAAGGCGGTAGATGGTGCCTCGGGTGTAGAGGCACACCGCCATGTAGAGGAGAGCTCGAAAGTACTTGCAAAATGGTGCATATGTTGTGGAGGTGATAACGATCAAAGTACAAGGAAGATGCAATATTCCCTTAGGTGGTGGCTAGCAGCGACAACATCACATCAATTTCCAAGTGGAGGGCGGCGATGGATGAAGCCAGTATAGGTAGGAGCATACTAAAGCTATTGGGGCCATTTTAATCTACAATGGTTAAGGTGAGTTATTATATTTAACTCAAATAGCAATATCTAAATTAGTCATATAACATTTTGGTATGCCTTTGCTTTAGTTATGAATTTTAATTTGTGGTAGTGATTGGATAATATAATTAAAATGCAACTACATGTTATAGTTTCAATTAATTTAGTGCTTAAAATTCATTGATTCGTATGTTTAAATATTGGATTTGAATTGATGATTGATTATGATATATCATGTATGTTGACAGCCATCAAAATACGTTTGATTTTGAAGTTTGATTGTATGGTGGTGTGTACTGTTTGTGTGACCGGAGTTGTCAGAAAGCAACTCTAATCACTAAATAATTTTGCATTATAGAATGATATATCATAGAGCAATAATGATTGTAGAAGTTGCATTTTGGATGAGTTTATTAATTGAGTTGTTTGATTATTTTTAAAAGAGTTTAAAAGCTATTGTAAATAAGCAACTCTTTTTGAAAAGTGAATTTGAGGATTTAAAAATGATTTTGGGAAATTATATCTTTATGTATATATAATTAATTTAAAACATTTTAATTTTATTTATTATGGATTTAGGATTCTAATGAGAATTCGTTCTTTTTATAGAAATGAGGGTTTTAAATAGTCGGTTTAATCCTATAAATTGATATGGGACTTTTTGTACAACTCTTCCTCTTCTTTTTATAACTCATTAAATAGAGTATATTAAGTGGAAATAACTGCCTTTTACTAAATATTTTAATATCATTAAGTGACATGGGATGTTTAGCGTAATTCTATTGATTACGAAAGTTACAATGATTAATGTTTCAGAGTTATACTATCTTGGGTAGTTTAGCTATATAGGTAGATAGATCCCTGGTTGACGATGACTCATTTTTCATTGATCTGAGAATCAAAACATTTTTAGATTTGGGTAGCCAAAGGTACATTGGAGTGTTATGTTTGTTATGGTATAATATGGATATGCTTTTGTTTCCTAGGCGTGTGTTTACATGCATGATTAATCTATATACTAGATGACTAATACCAATCAAATTAACAAACAGTTTGGATGATGTTTACCTATATTATTTCTATTAGGTAAATTCACATAGTTATTCTATATTGTTTCAACTGGATTATTACACTATGTGGCATGGTCATTGTACTAAATTGTTAGTTGACTACCACTAATAGTGATGATTTGTTTCTTTAGAGATTATTGGAATGGATATTTATCATCTTTTAGCTCTAAAAAATTTTGAACTATTATCACTATATTTTTAAATGATAATCCATTTGAGACTTGATATGGATTTATGAAATCGTGATTTTGACTGATATTTCTTGTTATGATATTTTGTACTTGACATTTTTTTATTATGGATTATTTCCATTGGTAAGTCGCATATCTAAGATATAAATATCTCACCTTTTTATTATAGATATTGTCTAACTCATTTATTCTAATAATACTCAAGTCAAACTATGACTCTACAGGTACCCAGATTCACTAACTTCTAAATTATTTTTTAGTGATGGAGTATACTATTTGACATTTTGAATTTACTTCATGATTGTATACATACTTGAGACGACTATCATCTATATTATTTATGCTTATCAAGTACCTGATATGATATTGTGGATGTGATGTAGATATTTTTATGGGTTCTATTACGTTTTGTAATGTATATTATTCCACTATGATTTTGAGGCTAATATTGTATATGTTCTGATTCATTTAACTTTTTCATTTACTGTTTTATACTGAAGTTGTACACATCATTATTCAGTTCAGATCCTCGATTTTTTTAGTAAGAATGAATTGTTTGTGTTAACATGAGGTAATAATCACATTAAGTCACTCTTAGCAACCTCCTTTAACTACACGTTCTTACTTAGTATTACTCTTTAGTAACAATAGTGTAGAAATGGGCCGTTATAGCTTGGTATCAAAGCCGAGTCAGGAAATTATAGTACAATTTCACAAATCTTAACCTAGTGTGATCTAGAGTCATGTATCTTGGGAGTGTGGTGTGTAGTAATTTAATTATCTATTAAGGATAGGAATATATGATGATTATAAGGATGATCTATTGTCTCATATTTTAAAATTCTTCTTTTAGTAAATAAATAGAACATTTGAATTGGGATTGATGGGTATGAATTAATTTTTCTAATCAAGTGAATGGGATGATAGTTGAAATGATAAGTTGGAATTCGATATCAGTAAATAACTGGATAACCGTATATATTTAAGAGCACATTATGAAGACTTTAAAGTAATTTCTAACTAGTAAAACCTTTCGCTTGTGAGTATTGTAATGAAAAGCAAGTGTTTTCATCAATTAGATCTTATTACTTTACGTACTCGTAGATTTCATGTTGAAAAAAAAGCCTATACATAAACTCATGACGTACGAATATAACTCGTTGTGTTATTGTAACAACCCAGAAAATCCGTGCCAATTTAAAATTTTTATTTTGGCAATTTTAGCGAATTTTGAACATTTAAAATGAATTATTTTAAATAATATTGATGAGAAATTTATTTTGAATAGAACTCGAATGTATATATTTATATAGAGTGTCGTTAGAATATAAATATTTTATTTTAATTATAAAAGGAATTGAAAATGACGCGGTAGTTCAAAAATTCGATTTCAAAGTTCAAATGAATGTACCGGGTGCAAAATAAACCGGATTTTGGCGAAACCAAAATTATTAGAATCCAATTGAGAATATCTTTCCAATGAATCTGAAAAATCGAAATTTCATAGCGGGAATCAAAAAATACGTCCAGTTGAAAATTCAGAATAGTCGCTATGGAATTCTAGCCCTTGAAAATGGGAATTTTGCAAACGACCTCGGTTTTCGACGAAACCACTTTTGTTGGATCCGTGATGTCAAATTATTGCTAGGTTTAAAAATTCGTAATTTTTCGAATTAATATGTAAGCGTGGCAAAGGAAAACGCGTTTGACTAGTTTTAGTTGATTTTAATCGACTGGAAAATGACCATTTTTCAAACGGTCTCAAAATTTGATGAAATTAGTTCTGTTAGGACCGTATCGTCAATACAAAGCTAGAAAATATTTTTTGGGAATTTTTAGAGTTCGTATGTGGCCCTAGTAAATTGAAATGTGCGTTCAAATTCAACATATAGAGTTATATTTTGATTTTGGCGGAAACTGATCGAAACGGTCGAATCAGCTTGCGATACCTATCCCATTGTGTTCGGAATGGGGGTAATTAGCTATGGACGACAGTCAGTGGGTTCGATTTCGAGTTCGAAATTAAAAGTTGCTTTTCTTTGAAATTAAATAATTAAAAAAAAAGAGTCAAACCTTTGTCTTCTCAGGCCCCCCTCCCCCCGTTCTTCATTCAAGAAAATAAAAAATAGAAAGAAAGAAGACGGATCACAATCGCGCCCCCCTCCCTCTCCTGATCTCTGACGTGCCGCCGATGGCGCTCCGCCTCCCCCTCCAGCTAACCCCCTTCTTCCCCGACCTCCATCCCTTCTTCCTCCTTCGATTAGTGAACCCGAACCCAACCCTAAACCCACCGCGCCGCTTGCTTTCGCCGCCCCCACCTCCGACTGGCCGACGACTAGCCACCCAGTCCGACCCCCTAGCCTCTGACCTCCCTCTCTCTTCCTTATCCCCTTAAAACTGCATCACAAACCCCAAGACAACCCGAAACCTCCACTCCTCCGCTGCTCGGACAACCTGAGCGTCACCAGCAGCGCCGCCTATGTCCTCCACCATCAAAGACGCGATTTTTACAACGGAATGTAAGTTTTTAATTTATTTTTATTTAGTTTTAAATACAAATCCGAATTTAATCTCTCTTTTCAGTTTTAATTGTGGTTAAAATTAAAAGGATTAGTTTTTTTTTTCTAAATTAAAAAGATGGTATTTTTATTTATAGAAAGGTAGGATTTTTATAATATGAAAGAAGTGGAAAAATCGAATTCATATTTTTTTGAAAGATTATATTTTTATATAAGTAAAAAAATATTTTTATTAGACGTGAAGAATAAAAATATGATTTTTATTCATGTAGAGTAAAAAAAATATAATTTTTATTATATGAACACCGGTATAAAAATAGAATTTTTATCTATATAGTAGCGATGTAAAAATAGAATTTTTTTCTATATAGTAGCGGTGTAAAAATAGTATTTTTATCCATATAGCGTAGTTATAAAAATGTGATTTTTGTTATATACATAGCAACAATATAAAAATGTGATTTTTATATATGTATTGGCTACGGGCAGTGAAATTGACATAAGGCGAGCACAACGCATATTTCTACATATGAAGAGTCGTGGTGTTTGGTTTAGCTAGTCGGTGAGAACTTCTCACTTTAAATTTCCTTTTCTAGTTAAAAATATATACTAGGATGCAGACGGTGCTTAGTAGCACTCGACACCCGTCGTCCACAGACCATGGACGACTTGTATGCTTGTTTGATGTGTTGTGAAATTTGTTTGTGATTCTGATGTGAAATAGATAATAAAACATTCATGTGTTGAAATAAATTAATTATCGTTAAAAATATAATTTTTTAACGTGAATGTGAATAAATAAATATTCATTTACAAACCGGACGGTTTGTTTATGTACACCTATTTGAAGGACATTGATTGAGACGATAAATTTTACACATCGCCCAATTGCACAAATAATATTCAGTGTTTGTGGATTGAAACCCCACACCGGTGTTGGGATGATATTTGGCATACACTAATCGCAATTATTTAGTTGTATGTTGATCGATTGGTCGACAGACTGTGTAAGCGTTAATTATTTATATTTAATGCTTATGCAGCTGTGTGGTGCACTTTGGATGATGGTTGATTATTTATCGTTGCTATTATATACATATGTTGTATGGAATCCATATAATTAACATTATATGGTAATTGATTGGGCCTCATTCCAATTTGGAAAATAAAGAATATTATAAAATATAGATTCATGTGTTGACAGTACTCATTTGTTGAAATTAGTCATGTGTTGAAAGAAATATCGACTCATGTGTTGAGTAAAATATTTTAACAATTACATCTTTATCATATATAAAATTAAAAATTAAACGATAGAAATCGTAATTTTATAAAATATATTAAATAACAAAAATAGTCACGTGTTGACAGTACTCATTTGTTGAGATTAGTCATGTGTTGAAAGAAATATTGATTCATGTGTTGAATCGAATAAACATTCATTTGTTGAATAGAATAACAAAGTCATTGAAAAATATAAAGCCATGTTGATTAGAGATGCACTATTTTGACGCAAACGATATTTATATCGATTATATTCGTTTTTATAATGAATATTGAAAAGAGATTTAAAAATCGAATATTTTTAAAATGAATTCGAATTGAATTGAATATAAAATGAATTCGAATTGAATTGAATATAAAATGAATTCGAATTGAAATGAATTCAAATCGAATTGTAATCGAATTGAAAATGAATTGGAAATTGAATTGAAATCGATTTGAATTGAAATCAAATAGAAATGAATGTAAAAAGAATTTATAATGGAAAATTCAATTTGAATTTGAAATGAAAGTTGACATTGTTTTTGAAACGAATTTGAAACGATTTATAAAATACGTTTTAAAAGGAAAACGATGAAATATATATATAATATATATATAATATATTATATATATATATATAATGGCCTGAATAGAACACGTCGCGCCGCGGCAGTTCGTGAATTTCGACCATTGACTTCGAACGGACATTATGGGAGATCCGACCGTTGGATTCTCCTAAAAACCAGAACCGTTGGGTTCGTATTGAAAAGTTCTTTCTAACAAATACAAGAGATTTGAAATTTGATGGTTGGATTTGGATATAAGTCCAAATCAATTTCAGGAAAGGTCGCTGTAAGTGCAGTTCGATGGCCGTTATTGGAAATCGACTGTACGACCCTTGATAAAATTATCAAAAATATCAATAATTTGTGTAGAATCATAAGAAATGATTTTTGAAGAATTGGGATGAAAAACTCCATATTTGAAAAGATAAAAATAGATTTTTATCGAAATGAACTAGTTTTGAACTAGAATTAAAATCCAATTATTTTTAAATAAATAAATTGGATTTGAAATGGGTTTTAAATAACCAGAATTTCCAATATATGAATTGGAATGGATCTGAATCGAAATTGTCTTTGGAATATTTCGGTATTAGATTCTGTGATTATACAGACATTTTGGCGGAAACTTGGGAGATATATTTTATATCGTTATTTCCAAAGCGATATTTGTGGGTTTCAGAATTTGATATTGAATATAAGCTGATATATTTTCCATTCAGAGCCTTGTATTTAATATCAAATGGGATTTGGGTTTGTCGTGAATGGTGTCTTCATCAACACTGTTCTTAAACCCCATTGAGAAAAGATTAAATCTTTTTATTTGGATTTAATGAAGTATACCAATTAATTAGTATATTTAATTGGAATTGAATTAGAATTGATTTGTGGGTTTATCGTGAACGGTGTTTTAAATAACACTTGTTCTTTAACCAATAATAAATAGAATGTGATTTGGGTTTATCGTGAGCTGTGTTTTAAATGACATTAGTTCTTTAACCCAGTAAAAGGAGTTTTAATGAATCTGTAATTAGATTGAAATGTGAATTGATAATTTAAATTATCAAATTTGGAAAGTGAGCGAGAATGGAGTATCACCAGTTTTTCTCCAAAGCGATAGTTAAATCTTTAATTAGATTTGAACGTGAAATGGTAATTAATGTTACTGATAACACCGTGGTGTTAGATATGGAGTATTACCAGTTTTGCTTCATGGGATGAATAGGTTGGGATTGGGAAATAAAATAAATAATTACTTCGGTGTGGTTCGCTAATCCCGACTAGTTTGTAAAACCTTAACATGGTTTGAAATGACATCCAAAGGAAGATTAAAGAATAAATTTAAAAGAATTTATCTTTGATAAAATTAATAGGAACCTTTCCCTAAGAATGTGAAATTTAGAAACTAAATGTAGGTTAGTTAAGAAGAATGGTTTCTTGGATATTGATCTGATGTTGGTTTCGGCCTTCGGGGTTAATATTTGGGGAATGGTTCTCTTGCTAATTTACAGTTAGTGACTGATGAGTTGGAATGAGGCGTATGTTGTGTTTGTGTAACATTTGTTTATTACATACGCGGGTCATTTAGAAAGACCGGGTTTATACCCATTCTGAATAACCGATTCGACGATATGTCGAAGATGAAGATGGTGGTTGAAGACCGAAAGTCTTCACATCGTTTGGGTGATTACTGATGATCTTTTGTACACCCAAGATGAGGGAATCAGTTGGTGATCGTCCAGACGTACTTGGAGATCGATGGATATGCGAGGAAAGTGCCTCCGGTTTCGTTCAGACCCAGAACGAACTTGTAAATAGACTGTGTGTCTAACATTGGATTTTATTTTGTGTTGATTGATCTCTATTAAATATACATCTGTTTGGCGGCGGAGAATTTATTCTCTTGCTTAACGCCCTTCTCTGAGACGTACGAGCTCAGAGGTTGTATATCGATGGACATCAATCGCATGGAGTGAATTGCCTGTGTGGCATGCCTAAGTGGCAAATGATCAAGGCTTCTATTGAAAAGCAAACTCTTGTGGTTGATGATCAAAGCACGGCCTACGTGGCATAGCTTTGTGTATAGCGTGGATTCGCGAGCCTCATACCTCGGTATGAGTCAAAAACGGGATAGTGACTACAGGGAGAACACGACGTTTCTTTCTAGCTAAAGGTAGTGTCAGTGCTTAAACTGGCTCACATTTATATTATTTTTACCTATGTGGTTGTTGGAATGCGAGGCGCCTCGGATATAGGTCTGTTAGGACCGGGAAACGTGTGTTCAGGAATTGCAATCCTCAAACGTAAGGGAGGACCAGCCCTGAAGATCCAGAGGCTACCCAGAGAGAGTAGTCCTGAGACATTTGCTAGAGTGTCTCGAAGCAGAGAGGAGCTTGCCCCTTGCCTCGACTCATGACAAAAATCCAATTTCCAATACGAGATATTTCGGTTTTATTTGTAGAACCTAGTATGGTGACATAGTAGATGGTAGCTATGCCGCCTATGATTGATATTTATGATTGTATATAAAATCAGAAGCTAACTGGAAACGAGCTAAGATGGGTGGTTTCCTGGGTATTGGTCTGATGTTGGTTTCGGCCTTCGGGGTTAATACTTAGGGAATCGTTCTCTTACTAATTTACGGTTGGGGTCTGATTAAGAATCAAAAGATAAAATTTCGCGTATTAAGCATTCTTTGGCTGTTATAAGGTAAAACCCTATCCTCCGGCTTGCGTTGCATTGTGTGATGGGACCTGGGTCTTATAACAGCTTCATTTTTCTTTACTTAGCATTGCGATGTTTGTTTTATGCACTGGTACTCTTGGGAGGAAACCCGTTCCGTGTTATACGGCGTAGTCCCTTGATTTACCGAACTTTAAAAACCAATATTAATAACTGTTTTAGTTCTCACACCAGTCACATGACTGACCTGGAGTTTATTGTTTTAACCTAAACTCTGGGTGCCCCTATTTTCGACACGGGCAGCTAGTAGTGTTGGTTTTGCAGATTTATATTCACAAGATCCTGATTTACAGCTGGAACGATGCTCGGAAAGCTCTGTATCCGTGTATTACTTTCAGTTGAGTTTTGTATTGTTTTTCCGCTGCTATGTAATTTAAATCTCTGATATTTTCTGTGTAATATTTATTAATACTCTATATATTCTTGTATTCTGATGGAATTGTTGTAATAAGTAATTAAATGTTCTTCTGTTTGTGTTCTGATTAGTCTTGTCCTCAAAGCAATCCGGGCTTTCCTTACCGGGGAAGTTCGGGTCGTGTTAGTTTGGTATCAGAGCTTTGGTTTACAGAGCTCGAGAACAAGACACATTAGAACCGAACGAAAGAATTCATCAGAAATTGGATTAGTAATATCCAATTAGAATGACTCGTTAGAGATGGTATATGTAGTATCTTAGAACGAGTGTGAAGAGTATATTTTTAAAAATTGAAAACAAGTTTTATTTGAAAATTTAAACTAGATTATACGTATTTGAATATTTTATTTGTATTGAATTTGGACAATCGAGTATATAATGATTTTGCGTATACGCGTCATGAACGTATGTTCGAAGTTTTAATATACTAGATAGATAGAGAATCACATTCTAGTCGCCCGGACTTGATTCTGATGATGGCGCGCCATCACCAGTATTTATTTTCGAGTGACGAAGGTGTGATATCTATATATTTCCATCAGACTGGTGTGAGAACCAAAACTTACATAGGATTATTTGTTGTGATTTGGCATCAAAAACATGATTTTCTGTATGTGTATCAAAATTATGAATTTGAAATGATAATCAACTAATGATTGATGGTTGTGTTGTTTGTTTATTTGTTTGAAATTTTGAACCATTATGCCTAATTGAATCAAATAGTGAGTTGTATTGAAAAATGATTACAATTGCATGCATATACATGTACTTACATTGAACAGGTCATAGCAAGGAGGCTAGAGCAGAAGAATAAAATTGTTTGCCCGACAAATAGGTACATGTTTATTGTATTTCTTTGGGTTTGGACGATTTTATGAGCCGATTGGCTAGCCGCTTGGCTTTTTCTTTTGTATTGAAGAAGGCATTGGAGGCTATATGAAATATCCCGAAGTCCCCGGTGCAGGGGAGGTTATGGCGAAATTTTTCGGAAATTAAGGGTGTTAGCCAAATTTTTGAAAAATTTGAAAAGTTCTTAAAAACTGAAAAGTTGAAGAACTTAAGCCGTAAAGAAAATAATGTAAGTTGAGTTGATTAGTTAAACAAATTTCAGCTTCGTTCCTTTTCGGGGACGAAAAGTTTTTAAGTCGGGGAGATTGTAACAACCCAGAATATCTGTGCCAATTTAAAAAATTTATTTTGGCAACTTTAGCGAATTTTGAATATTTAAAATGAATTATTTTAAATAATATCGACGATAAATTTATTTTGAATAGAATTCGAACGTATATTTTTATATAGAGCGTCGTTAGAATATAAATATTTTATTTTAATTATTAAAGGAATTGAAAATGGCGCGATAGTTCGAAAATTCGATTTCAAAGTTCAAATGAATGTACCGGGTGCAAAATAAACCGGATTTTGGCGAAACCAAAAATATTAGAATCCAATTGAGAATATCTTTCCAACGAATCCGAAAAATCGAAATTTCATAGTGGGAATCAAAAGATACGTCCAGTTGAAAATTCAGAATAGTCGCTATGGAATTCTAGCCCTTGAAAATGGGAATTTTGCAAACGACCTCGGTTTTCGACGAAACCACTTTTGTTGGATCCGTGATGTCAAACAATTGCTAGGTTTCAAAATTCATAGTTTTTCGAATCAATATGTGAGCGTTGCAAAGAAAAACACGTTTGACTAGTTTCAGTTGATTTTAATCGACTGGAAAATGACCGTTTTTAAACGGTCTTAGAATTTGACGAAATTAGTTTTGTTAGGACCGTTTCATCAATACCAAGCTAGAAAATATTTTTTGGGAATTTTTAGAGTTTGTATGTGGCCCTGGTTAATTGAAATGTGCGTTCAAATTCAATATATAGAGTTATATTTTGATTTTGGCAGAAACTGATCGAAACAGTCGAATCAGCCTGCGATACCTATCCCATTGTGTTCGGAATGGGGGTAATTAGCTATGGACGACAGACGGTGGGTTCGATTTCGAGTACGAAATTAAAAGTTGCATTTTTTTGGAATTAAATAATTAAAAAAAAAGAGTCAAACCTTTATCTTCTCAGCCCCCTCCCCCGTTCTTCATTCAAGAAAAAAAAAGACGGATCGCGATCGCGCCCCCCCCTCCGATCTCTGACGCGCCGCCGATGGCGCTCCGCCTCCCCCTCTAGCTAACCCCCTTCTTCCCCGACCTCCATCCCTTCTTCCTCCTTCGATTAGTGAACCCGAACCCAACCCTAAACACACCGCGCCGCTTGCTTTCGTCGCCCCCACCTTCGACTGACCGACGCCTAGCCACCCAGTCCGACCCTCTAGCCTCTGACCTCCCTCTCTTCCTTATCCCCTTAAAACCCCATCACGAACCCCAAGACAGCCCGAAACCTCCACTCCTCCGCTGCTCCGACAACCTGAGCGCCACCAGCAGCGCCGCCTATGTCCTCCACCATCAAAGACGTGATTTTTACAACGGAATGTATGTTTTTAATTCATTTTTATTTAGTTTTAAATACAAATCCGAATTTAATCTCTCTTTTCAGTTTTAATTGTGGTTAAAATTAAAAGGATTAGTTTTTTTTCTAAATTAAAAAGATGTTATTTTTATTTATAGAAAGGTCGGATTTTTATAATATGAAAGAAGCGGAAAAATCGAATTCATATTTTTTTTGAAAGATTATATTTTTATATAAGTAAAAATATGATTTTTTTTATTAGATGTGAAGAATAAAAATATGATTTTTATTCATGTAGAGTAATAAAAATATAATTTTTATTATATGAACACCGGCATAAAAATAGAATTTTTATCTATATAGTAGCGATGTAAAAATATAATTTTTATCTATATAGTAGCGGTGTAAAAATAGAATTTTTATCCATATAGCGTAGTTATAAAAATGTGATTTTTTTATATACATAGCAACAATATAAAAATGTGATTTTTATATATGTAGTGGATACGGGCAGTGAAATTGACAAAAGGCGAGCACGACGCATATTTCTACATATGAAGAGTCGTGGTGTTTGGTTTAGCAAGT
Organism: Allium sativum; assembly: GCA_030737875.1. Lineage (NCBI taxonomy): Eukaryota > Viridiplantae > Streptophyta > Magnoliopsida > Asparagales > Amaryllidaceae > Allium > Allium sativum. The sequence continues at coordinate 1,022,993,658 of CM060909.1, forward strand.
CGGTGAGAACTTCTCACTTTAAATTTCCTTTTCTAGTTAAAAATATATACTAGGATGCAAACGGTGCTTAGTAGCACCCGACACTCGTCGTCCACAGACCATGGACAACTTGTATGCTTGTTTGATGTGTTGTGAAATTTGTTTGTGATGTTGATGTGAAATAGATAATAAAACATTCATGTGTTGAAATAAATTAATTATCGTTAAAAATACAATTTTTTAACGTGAATGTGAATAAATAAATATTCATTTACAAACCGGACGGTTTGTTTATGTACACCTATTTGAAGGACATTGATTAGGACGATAAATTTTACACATCGCCCAACTACACAAATAATATTCAGTGTTTGTGGATTGAAACCCACACAGGTGTTGGGATGATATTTGGCGTACACTAATCCCAATTATTTATTTATATGTTGATCGATTGGTTGACAGACTGTGTAAGCGTTAATTATTTATATTTAACGCTTATGCAGTTGTGTGGTGCACTTTGGATGATGGTTAATTATTTATCGTTGCTATTATATACATGTGTTGTATGGAATCCATATAATTTACATTATATGGTAATTGATTGGGCCTCATTCCAATTTGGAAAATAAAGAATATTATAAAATATAGATTCATGTGTTGACGGTACTCATTTGTTGAGATTAGTCATGTGTTGAAAGAAATATCGATTCATGTGTTGAGTAAAATATTTTAACAATAAAATTTACATCTTTATCATATATAAAATTAAAAATTAAACGATAGAAATCGTAATTTTATAAAATATTTTAAATAAGAAAAATAGTCACGTGTTGACAGTACTCATTTGTTAAGATTACTCATGTGTTGAAAGAAATATAGATTCATGTGTTGAATAGAATAAATATTCATTTGTTGAATAGAATAACGAAGTCATTGAAAAATATAAAGCCGTGTTGATTAGAGATGCGCTATTTGGACGCGAACGATATATATTTCAATTATATCCGTTTTTATAATGAATATTGAAAGGAGATTTAAAAATCGAATATTTATAAAATGAATTCGAATTGAACATGAAATGAATTCGAATTGAATTGAATATAAAATGAATTCGAATTTAATTGAATATAAAATGAATTCGAAATGAATTGAATATAAAATGAATTCGAATTGAATTGAATATAAAATGAATTCGAATTGAAATGAATTCGAATTGAAATGAAATCAAATCGAATTGAAAACGAATTGGAAATTGAATTGAAATCGATTTGAATTGAAATCAAATAGAAATGAATGTAAAAAGAATTTATAATGGAAAATTCAATTTTGATTTGAATTTGAAATGAAAGTTGAAATTGTTTTTGAAACGAATTTGAAACGATTTATAAAATATGTTTAAAAAGAAATCAACGAAATATATATATAATATATATATATATTATATTTAATGGCCTGAATAGAACGCGCTGCACTGCGGTAGTTCGTGAATTTCGACCATTGACTTCGAACGGACATTACGGGAGATCCGACCGTCGGATTCTCCTAAAAATGGAATTGTTGGGTCGTATCGAAAAGAGCTTTCTAATGAATACAAGAGATTTGAAATCTGACGGTTGGATTTGGAGATACGTCCAAATCAATTTCAGAAAAGGTCGCTGTAAGTGCAGTTCGATGGCCGTTATTGGAAATCGACTGTACGGGCCTTGATAAAATTCTCAAAAATGTCAATAATTTGTGTAAAATCATAAGAAATGATTTGTGAAGAATTGGGATGAAAAACTCCATATTTGAAAAGATAAAAATAGATTTTTATCGAAATGAACTAGTTTTGAACTAGAATTAAAATCCAATTATTTTTAAATAAATAAATTGGATTTGAAATGGGTTTTAAATAACCAGAATTTCCAATATATGAATTGGAATGGATTTGAATTGAAATTGTCTTTGGAATATTTCGATATTAGATTCTGCGATTATACGGATATTTTGGAGGAAATTTGGAAGATATATTTTATATTGTTATTTCCAAAGCGATATTTGTGGCTTTCAGAATTTGATATTGAATATAAGCCGATATATTTTCCATTCAGAGCCTTGTATTCAATATCAAATGGGATTTGGGTTTGTCGTGAATGGTGTCTTCATCAACATTGTTCTTAAACCCTGTTGCGAAAAGATTAAACCTTTTTATTTAGATTTAATGAAGTATACCAATTAATTAATATATTTAATTGGAATTGGATTAGAATTGATTTGTGGGTTTATCGTGAACGATGTTTTAAATAACACTTGTTCTTTAACCCGATAAAAAATAGAATGTGATTTGGGTTTATCGTGAACTGTGTTTTAAATGACATTAGTTCTTTAACCCGGTAAAAGGAGTTTTAATGAATCTGTAATTAGATTGAAATGTGAATTGATAATTTAAATTATCAAATTTGGAAAGTGAGCGAGAATGGAGTATCACCAGTTTTGCTCCAAAGCGATAGTTAAATCTTTAATTAGATTTGAACGTGAAATGGTAATTAATTTTACCGATAACACTATGGTGTTATATATGGAGTATTACCAGTTTTGCTTCATGTGATGAATAAGTTGGGATTGAGAAATAAAATAAATAATTACTTCGGTGTGGTTCGCTAATCCTGACTAGTTTGTAAAACCTTAACGTGGTTTGAAATGACATCCAAAGGAAGATTAAAGAATAAATTTAAAAGAATTTATCTTTGATAAAATTAATAGGAACCTTTCCCTAAGAATGTGAAATTTAGAAACTAACTGTAGGTTAGTTAAGAAGAATGGTTTCTTGGATATTGATCTGATGTTGGTTTCGGCCTTCGGGGTTATTATTTTGGGAATGGTTCTCTTGCTAATTTACGGTTAGTGACTGATGAATTGGAATGAGGCGTATGTTGTGTTTGTATAACATTTGTTTATTATATATGCGGGTCATTCAGAAAGACAGGGTTTATACCCATTCTGAATAACCGATTCGACGATATGTCGAAGATGAAGACGGTGATTGAAGACCGGAAGTCTTCACATCTCTTGGGTGATTACTGATGATCTTGATTGGGCTGTACACCCAAGATGAGGGAATCAGTTGGTGATCATCCAGACGTACTTGGAGATCGATGGATATGCGAGGAAAGTACCTCCGGTTTCGTTCAGACCTAGAACGAACTTGTAAATGGACTGGAGATCGATGGATATGCGAGGAAAGTGCCTCCAGTTTCGTTCAGATCCAGAACGAACTTGTAAATGGGATGTGTGTCTGACATTGGATTTTATTCTGTGTTAATTGATCTCTATTAAATATACATATGTTTGGAAGTGGAGAATTTATTCTCTTGCTTAACGCCCTTCTCTGAGAAGTACGAGCTCAGAGGTTGTATATCGATGGACATCAATCGCATGAAGTGAATTGCCTGTGTGGCATGCCTAAGTGGCAAATGATCAAGGCTTCTGTTGAAAAGCAAAGTCTTATGGTTGATGATCAAAGCACGGCCTACGTGGCATAGCTTTGTGTATAGCGTGGATTTGCAAGCCTCACACCTCGGTATGAGTCAAAAACGGGATAGTGACTGCAGGGATTTCTAGCTAAAGGTAGTGTCAGTGCTTAAACTGGCTCACATTTATATTATTTTTACCTATGTGGTTGTTGGAATGCAAGGCTCCTCGGATATAGGTCTGTTAGGACCGGGAAACGTGTGTTCAGGAATTGCCAATCCTCAAACGTAAGGGAGGACCGACCTTGAAGATCCAGAGGCTACCCAGAGAGGGTAGTCCTGAGACATTTGCTAGAGTGTCTCGAAGCGGAGAGGAGCTTCCCCCTTGCCTCGACTCATGGCAGAAATCCAATTTCCAATACGAGATATTTCGGTTTTATTTGTAGAACCTAGTATGGCGACATAGTAGATGGTAGCTATGCCGCCTATGATTGATATTTATGATTGTATATAAAATCAGAAACTAACTGGAAACGAGCTAAGATGGGTGGTTTCATGGGTATTGGTCTGATGTTGGTTTCGGTCTTCAGGGTTAATACTTAGGGAATCGTTCTCTTACTAATTTACGGTTGGGGTCTGATTAAGAATCAAAAGATAAAATTTCGTGTATCAAGCATTCTTTGGCTGTTATAAGGTAAAACCCTATCCTCCGGCTTGTGTTGCATTGTGTGATGGGACCTGGGTCTTATAACAGCTTCATTTTTCTTTACTTAGCATTGCGCTGTTTGTTTATGCACTGGTACTCTTGGGAGGAAAACCGTTCCGTGTTATACGGTGTGATCCCTTGATTTACCGAACTTTAAAAACCAATATTAATAACTGTTTTAGTTCTCACACCAGTCACATGACTGACCTGGAGTTTATTATTTTAACCTAAACTCTGGGTGCCCCTATTTTCGACAAGGGCAGCTAGTAGTTTTGGTTTTGTAGATTTATATTCACAGGATCCTGATTTACAGTTAGAACGATGCTCGGAAAGCTCTGTATCAGTGTATTACTTTCAGTTGTGTTTTGTATTGTTTTTCCGCTGCTATGTAATTTAAATCTCTGATATTTTCTGTGTAATATTTATTCATACTCTATATATTCTTGTATTCTGATGGAATTGTTGTAATAAGTAATGAAATGTTCTTTTGTTTGTGTTCTGATTGGTCTCGTCCTCAAAGTAATTCGGGCTTTCCTTACCGGGGAAGTTCGGGTCATGTCGGTTATTAATTTGATTTTTGTCACAAAGGCTTTTGACCAAGAAAGTGCATAAGTACATTCTCATAGCTCTAAACTACAAGTTAATCAAACGTGCACAACGTATAAACTAAAATATATTTGCACTTCGAGCATTTAACAGTGGTCGTAATTTAGAGAAATAAAGAAAAAAAACTATGTCAATATTACCTCAAAGTCACCTGGAAACACCAATCAATCAGCATGATGTAGTGGGCGATGTTAGAATTCTCGATATATATATTTCCCAGAAACTTCGAAATGACCAACAGAATATTTTTGCATTGGCTAAACACCAATTTTTTTTCTTTCTTTCTCATTCTCCTCTTTTCTTTTGCATTGCACCTTAACTTTTTGCCTTTGTATGATAATATAAAGGTTCAACAAACATCTTAAAATCAAATCTAGTGTTGAAATAAGATTGGATGAAACATAAGATTGCTGCAAATAAATTTTGAATCTACTAGGTTAAACTTTATATATACACACACATCGCTTCCTCCTCAATTTATTTTTCAACATCGCTCGAATGATTTTTCAATTGAATTAAGCTTAAAAAATATCTGACATCGTACTAGAATCCAAATGAGGATTTTCTTTTAAAGGAAAAACTTTGCAAAAAAATTGGTGAAAAGTATGGAAAGTTTCAAAATTAGAGAGAATGACACATTTACATTAAACGTGGAATTCAGGGGGCCCACTATCCTTTTCCCATTTACACTAACATTTGTCCTTCTCACTAAATTCTAATCTTTCTATACTTTTCACCAAAAATTTTGTTAAATTTGTCCTTCTCCCAATTTTCCACAATCGTAATTCTAGATATTGAAATAAAACATGAAGTAGTAGTTCGTTTGTTAATTAAATATAATTTTTAGGAAATTGAAAGTAAAACACTTTTGTGAATTCATCTGTCTTTTAATAATTATTATTGATTTGATGATCTCAAGCTTGAATTATGCTAAACGCTCAACATTTAACAATCTAGCATATATTTTGATGCATTCAGATGAATAATTAAGAAATTTTAAGTCAGTAGAAACAAGAATTAATATTTGCAGAACCTAATAGTTTTGCCCTATCTTGGTTTTTCTTTTTTCCATGATTGTTTAGTACCTTTGTGATGATCTTGAACCTATTTTATACATCATAAGCACACTGGAATAAACTATGGCATAAGAATGATTTACAAATTATTTTAGTGCCTGTTATAAATTGAAAGATGATTTTACAAAATATAAAGTGTATCTTAAATTCATTTAAAATCTAAAATTTTGGACATTTGAATTTCAAAAGCACTACAAATACCTTTGAGATATATACAATGTTTTAAATTGTTAGATTTAAATGTTTCAAAGTATTTTTTATCTGAATAAAAAGGAGGTTTTTAAAAATTCAAAAATTTTCAAAGAGTGGATTTTAAATATATTCTAATAGCTGATTTTTGTGATGAATTTCCGGTTTAGAGTTTTAAGAATTTTGGTGATCAACGTTATTGATAGGAATTTCCGAAATACTAATATGAGACATTCAGATATAGTGTTTTAGATAATAAATTATTTTCAAAAATAATATTTAGTAAGCATATAATATTTTTTTTAAAGAAGATAGAGTTTTTAAATGAGTAAAATATTATATAAAGTAAATTAGGTAGAATGGAAAAGTTGTTTTGAGCATGTAATATGTTATAGAAGTATATAAAATATATTTCAAAGGAAGAATTATAAGATATTCTAATGAATAAAATAAATAATTTAAAAATTATAGTGTGCATTATTTGGAAAACTAAAATATTACTTAAAAGATATTTTAGTACAATTAGATTTAATATTTACTATCTTTTGAAAATGATGCATTATTTAGTATTTATGTAGATGCATGTTAGGCAAATTTTGTGTGGTACCTTTTGATGATAATAAACAATATATTGTGATTGTAATGAATGTTAGGATTTGCATCATAAATAAAGGGAAAAGCAATATAAAATCTCAGTTATATCAATCTTTATTACAGAAAGAGATTGAAATGAAAAGCAGCTTTTACAAACTAATTAGGCACATAGACATGATGCAAGAGGTCTCTGGTACAATTCCTATTTTTCAAGGTTTTCCATGTCATATGTTATATACTACCTGAACTTATATAAAAAGTACCCAATTTCAGAAAAAGAGTTTCAAATAAAATAGATTTCAATTACGACTGTAATAAGTATTAAATTTTGAATACTTTGGTTTGGTGAATACATATTTTTTTTCAAGTGCGACTTTGCAATGTAAAGAGAGATTTAAAATAATTTTTATAAAGCTAAGATAAAAGAGAAATTCATATATATAGAGTTTCATTTTTGGATTTTTTGAAATATTTTTGGAAACAAATGTCTGCGAGGATGCATGTATATTAGCAGAGGAACAATGTATTCCAATGGGCAATTTTCAATGGCCACCAACGGCCTTTCCAATGGCTAGCAATGGCCCATTGATTTCATTGTAAAATTGTTATTATAATAAAATAGTCGTCTAAAGCCGTTGGTAACCATTGGGATATTGATTGTCTATGGCTACTGAAAGACGTCGGAAATTCGCTGTAAACAATTTCTCCAAAACCCGTGACCTGCTATTTCATATCCTCCCTCACCCAAAACAACTGAAAGTCTTACTCCCTTCTCCTTCCTCAACTCCTTCAGCGCTGTCACCACTCCAACCACTCTCCAAACGACCTCCTTCGTCACCTACTACGTACTACAAGCCCTCTCTACTGTCCACGCTTGCAAAATCAGGTTATTTTCCTAAACCCTATTATTTAGGTTTTTTATTTAGGCTTAATTTGCATTATGATTGATTCCAAATTGCTAGCGTATGTTTATTAATTACATCCTATTACATGTTAATTGCCATTATTATCATCATAATGTTTAAATTACTACAAATTGCAAAATTTTCTAATTTAGCATGTTGTAGGTGTATGACAGGGTTTGCAAATAGAAAAATTTATGTGAACACGAGTTATGTGCTTACGCGAACGCGCAAATTGATTTGGTGTATAATAAGTTTTGGATGACTTCAACTAATTTTGATAGGAATCATCGTAGTCACAATAAATAGTATAATTTATGTATATAAACAAATTATATATTTAACTTAGTATATAATGTAGTATATAAGCAACACAGGGAAAGTTCTGTTGAATTTTTGGGAAATCATTTAAAATGGTATGATTTACGGAATGTAAATATTATTGTGTTTGTAATGGGAAGTAGGATGAACGACCATCACAAAAAGCTTATAAATGTCATTGAACCATTAATTGTTTATTTAAAATAAAGTTTGTGAAATTTTATATAATTTAGTATATGTTTACTAAAACAATAATTAAAATATAAACAAAATATAAAATGAGAAAGTAATAATTTATTTACTTTTCATCATAGGTTTTAAAGTTGGAAAAATGATCAATTATTTTATTGATCGGAGCTGGATGTATCAAAGAAGGGAAATTGGTGGCTCAATAAGTGAACATTTTATTAATGGGGTACATGTGTTCATCGAATTTGCTTTAAGTAATATTGGAAACGATCTGGAAATTCGTTGTCCATGCAGTAGGTGCAAATTTTTGAACCATTTAATACTGGATGTGGTTAAGGTTCATTTGCACCAATAATGTTTTGTATTAAATTATTTGGTGTGGGATCGTCATGGAGAAATTGTTGCCCCTAATCAAGAACAATCAGCTGAGGTTATTGACATTGAAGTTAGTACGATGAATCTCATAGAACATATGGTCGAAGATGCAACACGATCAATTTTTCCTACTGTAAAAATTGATAATGACGACGTCGAAGAGGAACCAAATGTTGGAGCTAAAAAATATATAATTTATTGGATGCTGCTAAAAACCCCCTTTGAAATGGATGTACAAGCGGCACTCAATTATCACTGCAGAGTACATTGTAACAAATCAAAATACGACCTTATCAAAGCTGGATTTACGATTGTTGTTCAAGTTGCTAAACGACATATGCCATCTGATAATTTAATCTGCGAAAATTAATATAAAGTGAAAAAACTTATGTCATCTTTCGGTTTGTCATATAAAAAAAAGATACATGTTTAAAGGGTTGCATGTTGTTATGGAAAGAAGACATCAATCTGTAGAATTGTAAAATATGTAATCAAGAAAGATACAAACCAAGGAAAAAGAAGAGAAAAGAAGTTTCATACAAGCGTATGCATTATTTACCTATCACCCCTAGACTTCAATGGTTGCATGCATCATTTGTAACAGCGCATCATATAAGGTGACATAGTGTGAGAACACCTGTAAAAGGTACGTTAACATACTCATTCTGTAACGACCCAGAATTTTGGGGCCAATTTAAAATTTTTATTTTAGAAATTTTAATGGATTTTAATATTTAAAATAATTTATTTTAAATAAGAACAACTAAAAATTTATTTTAAAATGAATAAATTCAATTTAATTATAAAAGGAGTTTAAAACAGCGCTGCAGTTGGAAAATTTTGAATTTGAACTTTGACTGACTGTACAGGATTCATTTTAAATCAGAATTGAGTGAAACCAAAAATATTTAAATCTGTTTAATCATATCTTTCCAACGAATCTGAAAAATCTAAATTTCACTTTAAAAATCAAAAGTTATGGCCAGTTCAAAATTAGAAAAGTCGCTGTAGAATTTATATATATTTTAATATAATATATTGGCTTTAAAAATAGCCATTTTGCAAACGACCTCGGTTTTCGACGAAACCACTTTTGTTGGAACCGGAATGTCGAATTATTGCTAAGTTTCAATTTTTATAATTTTTCGAATTAATATGTGAGCGCGGTGAAAGAAAATGTGTTTTTACTATCTCAGTCAAATTTAATCGACTTGAAAATAGCCATTTTTCAAACAGTCTCAGAATTCGATGAAATTAGTGTTGTTAGGACCGTATCGTCAAGACATAACTAGAAATAATTTTTCTGTAATTTTTAGAGTTCGTATGTGGCCCCGGTAATTTAAAATGTACGTTTGAATTAATAATTAAAGGATTTATAATTTAATTTAAAGAAAAATATATCGTAACAGCCAAACTGGGTTATGAAACATATTTCATTGTGTCCGGGACGGGGGTATTTAGCTAGGGGTGTCACCCGTTGGGTTTGATTTGAAGTTAATAGCGATAGAGAAAAAAAAATGAAATTAAAAAAGAAGGGTATACGGTATAAAATACGCTTATATATACCATACATATAAACCCCAATACACTGTATTCTTCTCAGCCGCCTCCCTCAAAATCAATGGCGAAGAACACACCGAATTTCCCCCTTTAATATTTCTCAATCCACTTATCGATTCAAGGTAGATATAGGAAGAATTCTATAGAGATTCTCGAGATCTCTGATTCTATACGGGTCTGATCACCTTTCGTTGCACCTCCATCACGAACAACGAGCCCAAACTCGTGTCGTTCATTGGCAAAGCTCCACCTTAGGCGGCGTGCGAGCTGGATGAAAGGGGGAGGTTCGGGGGCGCCTTTCTGAGCCTGTCGGCGTGGATACATCGGATCGAACTCAAGTGCTTAAAATTTCAAACAAAATCAAAACCTAGGTTTCGATCAAAGTAGCAAATACTGTCGGCCTTGGGTCTGAGTTAAGAAGAAGGGAATCGAACGGAAATGAAAGCATTGGACTCGTATGGATCAGATCTACGCTATGAAGCAAACTAGAACTGAAATAGAGCAAATCAAATTTTGGAGCAAATTCAGATCTGAAAAGCTATTGGTGAGATTTCTATGTTTTTTTTTAAATTCGAATAAATTATTTATTTTGTGAAATTTATGTGAACGGCCCGCCCCACACCATCCGACATTTACTCCAAAGGTGCGCTGTACACATGTCCAGTTAGCACGGAACGGGTCGCCAGAAGGAAAAGGAAGAAGGAAATGAACATACAAAGAACCTGTAGAATGTCTCACAGCACATAGAACAAAATACAATAATAACATACTTTACATAAAACAGGAGAGACAGTACATAAGCTGAAAATCAGAACTAAACATCATAGCAGTGGAAATCCAAAATACAGCTTATTACAACTTCCAAACTGTCTCAAAGCAAAAGTAAGGTAAATGAGGTACACTACTAATGCCCAAGTAGTGACCACCAACGACACAGGGAGAATGTGTGTGTATATATATATATATATCATACGTGGAAGCCTCTTGCTCGCCTCTGAATCAGCTACTCGCGCATCACCAGCTAACCTGTCTCTAGTCTGCTCGTGTGAGCACCCAGAGTAATAAGAGGGGACATAAAACTCTGGGTCAGACATAAAGCCCGGTATGAGCGATAAGCATCTAAAGTGAACAATAGCAGGTAGACTAAAACATACCTGAACCTGGACCTGCAACCCAAGAGTTAGCACTACATACTGTACAACACTCTAAGGTATCATATTAATCAATATAAAGATACGGAGTGGGGGAGGTGTGCATGTCATAATGATAGCAAACAATCAAGCATAGCATTCATCCTCACATCTCTCACTCAGTGCGTAATGCATACGATATTCACCACTTCGATCACCCAACATACCTTGCTACGATCACTTTGCCCTATGAAGTCATAAATGGCTTCACTGCACTGATAACGTAGCCACAAATCCTTCGCTATGTCCACTTTGCCCCATGGAGTCACAAGAACCCCACTGTACTGGCTCATAGTCTTACCAGTCCTTACTATGTCCACTTGCCCCATGGAGTTATTCACCCCATCTGCGCTGGCTCATAGTTTTACTACGCATCACCTTGCCCCTCAGGTCATAATGACCCTACTGCACTGATAACGTAGTCTTGCTACCATCACTTTGCCCCTCAGGTCATAATGAACCTACTGCACTGATAAGTAGCCCATCATTCTTAGTGGTGAATCGAAGTTATGAACGTCGACAACTCCTTAGCACACGTCCCGCAGCAAAGTCCAACCATGAAGTGAACTCATTGGTTCCCAACTGGTTCCAGGATCCTGAGCTCTAACTCCCATATGGACTACCTTTGCATCTCGGGTTATTGGTCATCACCATCGAATCGGATCGGATCAGCCTTCACATTCTTCATCGGATCGGATCGGCCTTAGGCATTCGGATCGGGTCGTGGTCCTCCAGGTGATCAGATCGCCCTCCTCCATGGTCTCGTGAATCCAATCTCCATCGGATCGGGTCTCCCCCTTCTGGTCGGATCGTGAACTCCCTGCGGATCGCGTTCCAACGGGTCGGATCGTGCTACATGGATCGGGTCGTGACTTCCCATCAGTTCATGAGGCTGGTCGATTCGTGGAACGACGAGGCGGATCGCATAACAACTCCCCATATCGGATCGTGATCATCTGGTTTGGATCGGGGTGCGAAGCGCGAGTGCGGATCGTGGACATGACATGCGATCCGATCCCTGCATACTTCCTGCAGTTGTTCCAGCGAGTTGTTTACGCCTCTCGACGGCGTTTTCGACCATTCCAACTATTCTAATCAGTCACAAAGCCTTTCATACAGTCATAGCAACATACATAATCAACCACAACCATCAAAACATCAATATGATAAGTAAAAATGGATCAAACATACCCAAAATCCCATTTTTCCCTTTGAGCATGTTTAGGTGAAACTAATGATAGGGCTAACAAAACTTAACCAAATTAACCCAAATTCATATCAGAGGTCTAAAACATCATTCCGAATTTTATAAACATTTTCCCAGAATTTTATCATGTTTAAATTCGCTAATTAACACTAATCACCCCTAATTAGCCATAATTAGTGCAAAACTATACAAATCACTCACCTTAGCCACAAAATAAACTAAGATCCGAAATAAATCTCTGATTTGATGTGAATCTCTATGCTAAACAGCAGCCCCAAGTTGCTTTAGTGAAGATCTTCCTTGATTAGGGGTTGCTAAGCCAAATCCTTGACCAAAAGATGATTTGGAGGTGATTTAGAGGTTGGAGGCCATTTTTAGGGTTCCTTGGTGATAAGTGGAGGCTAGAAAACTGAAATGGAATGATTCTCCATCTCATTTCAGCCCTCCCATAACCCTAATCCCGAAATGGGTTATGGGCCTACTCACTAATCACCCGATTTGGCCCGGTTAAGCAATCTTTCACCCTCCAAACCTTGTTTCAGCCATATCTCCCAAACGGTAAGTCCGTTTGGCCATTATGACCACTCTACGGAAAGAGAAACTGTCAAATGAATCAAATGGAAGTGGTTTCAGATCAAAATTCCTTTCCAATCAAAAGTTATGGCCAAAACAGTACCGACTAGGGGCAAAATGGTCATACAAAAATCAACAAAAATCATGAACATGGGAAATGACTCTCATGGATGTTTCCCAAAGTTACATGACCATACGACTTCACACGGGAAAGAAATAAATATTCTACAATCCTATGATGTGTAGAATACGGGTCGTTACACTCTCCCCCCCTTAAGAAATTTCGCCCCCGAAATTCCCCAATCAAAACACACACAAAGGTCCCGCATGCCTATCAATCATAAAACAACAATCAACATGCAAAACAAGCAAAACAAGTCTACCCTAGTATGCGGAAAACTAAATCATAAAGTAAATCTTACCAGACAAAGAGTTCTGGATATGCCTTCCTAATGCTTTCTTCTGTCTCCCAAGTACAATCATTCTCGTCCTCGCCCCACTGAACCTTGACTAGCTTCACCGACTTCCTTCGAAGTTGCTTTGTATCGTGCCCCCACAATAAAGAATCGGCTTGCGGTTCCCAACCGCCCCGGGTTCTACTTCGAAGTCCTCTAACTGATCAGGTGAAATAGTCACATCTGAGTCGTGAACGAACTTCCTTAGTTGGGAAACATGAAACACATTGTGAACGCCTGCCATCTTCTCTGGTAAGCCAACTCTATATGCCAAATTCCCGACTAGTTCAAGAACAGGGAACGGGCCAACAAATCTTGGTGCCAACTTGCCTCTCCTGCCAAATCGAATCACGCTCTTCAACGGAGAGATCTTAACAAACACCAAGTCACCAACGGAGAATTTCAAATCTCTTCTCCTCTTATCAGCATAACTCTTCTGTCTATCTTGGGCAGCTTTCATTCGTTGCTGAATGATCTTAATCTTATCCGAAGTTTCTCTCACCACATCTGGTCCAAGCACAAACTTCTCGCCAGTCTCTATCCAACATGATGGTGAGTTGCACGGTCTTCCGTACAAAGCTTCATATGGAGCCATACCGATACTGGATTGGTAGCTATTATTATATGCAAACTCTACTAGATGCAAATGGTCATCCCATGATCCACCAAAATCCAATATACACGCTCTCAAGAGATCTTCCAATATACGATTCACCCTCTCCGTCTGACCGTCGGTCTGAGGATGATATGCGGTACTGAGATGTAATCCTGACCCTAGAGCCTCTTGTAAGCTTTTCCAAAACCCACTAGTGAACAACGGGTCTTGGTCACTCACAATGCTTTTGGGTACTCCATGAAATCTCACTACCCACTTCATATACAATTCTGCCAACTTGGCTGCCGTTCTGGTCGATTTGACTGGTATAAATCTTGCGCTCTTAGTCAATCGATCCACAATTACCCAAATGCTATCATGTCCCGATCTAGTCCTTGGTAAACCATCGATGAAATCCATCGAGACTTGCTCCCATTTCCATTCGGGAATTTCTAATGGTTGCAACAACCCACTAGGCTTCTTTTGCTCGGCTTTAACTAGCTGACAATTCATGCATTTGGATATAAACTTCCCAACGTCTCTTTTCATCCCTTCCCAGTAGTAAGTCTGTCTCATGTCTCGATACATCTTATTACCACCGGGATGTATAGTCGGTTTTGAGTGATGACATTCTCTAAGCACTTCATCTCTCAAACCATTTACGTTGGGCACAACTAGTCTTCCATTCTTTCGAAGCCATCCATCTCGATCAAGCCCATACACATTCATCTCCTCATCTATACCCATCTCTAACTTGAAGATGATTTCTAATAGATTAGGATCGTCCCTCTGACTAGAACCAATCCGCTCTATCAAAGTGGGTCTGATCGTCAAACTAGCTAGCATAACTGGATCCAATTCGCACTTTGGTCTGAAATTAAACCCCGCGATATACTCCAGTTGCTTCCATTTAAGAAACATTGCCCCTAAGCTGGCATGTCTCCTACTCAAGGCATCGGCTACTGCATTACCTTTCCCAGGTGTGTATGCGATATCAAAATCATACGAAGCCAAGAACTCTAACCATCTCTGCTGACGGAGATTCAGATCTTTCTGAGAGAAGAGATACTTTAACGATTTATGATCAGTAAACAACTCAAATCTTTCTCCCAAGAGATAGTGTCTCCACATCTTCAGCGCAAATACAATCGCTGTCAATTCCAAATCATGGGTAGGATACTTCTTCTCATGCGGCTTTAGCTGTCGACCAGCGTAAGCTACAACCCTACCTCCTTGCATGAATACTGCCCCCAGTCCGGTACCACAAGCATCCGTGTATACCGTCATCTCTTCATTCCCCTTAGGAATGACTAACACTGGCGCACGCGTCAACCTCTCCTTTAGACTTTTGAAGGCATCCTCACACACTCCGTCCCAGACGAAGGACTGATTCTTCTTAGTCAACTGAGTCAACGGTGCTGCAATCTTGGAGAAGTCCTGGATAAACTTACGATAATATCCGGCTAATCCCAAGAAACTTCTTACATCTGTAGCATTCTTGGGCGTAGGCCAATCTTGTACCGTAGCCACCTTCGCAGGGTCCACGGCAATACCACACTCTGAAACAACATGACCCAAGAATCTTACTTCCCTTCTCCAAAAATGACACTTAGAGAATTTCGCTTTCAATTGGTGTTTCCTCAACACCTCCATCACTATCCTCAAGTGCCTCTTGTGTTCCTCCTCTGTCCTTGAATAAACAAGGATATCATCCACGAACACAAGAACAAACTTATTCAACTGATCTCTGAATACTCGATTCATGAGATCCACAAAATAGGCTGGTGTATTGGTCAACCCAAACGGCATGACCAACCACTCATAAAATCCAGACGGCGTCCTAAATGTCGTTTTCGGAACACTCTCATCCGCTACTCGAAGCTGATGAAATCCTGTCGCGAGGTCCAACTGGGAGAACACTCTTGCTCCTTCCAGCTGATCAAACAAATCATCTATCCGCGGTAGAGGATACTTATTCTTCCTCGTCACCTTATTCAACTCGCGATAGTCCACACACAAACGAAGGGAACCATCTGCCTTAGTGGCAAACACAACTGGTGCTCCCCACTCGGAGACACTCCTTCTAATAAATCCCTTCTTCAAAAGATTGCTGACTTGCACCCCGAGCTCTCGCTGCTCCTTTGGTGCCATACGACGAAGTGACATCACTATAGGCCTGGCATTTTTCACTAAATCAATACGGAACTCAATCTCTCGGTGTGGTGGAAGCCCGGTCACCTCCTCGAAGACGTCCGGATACTGGCCAACCACGGGCACATCTGACAACTCATCCTGCGGGATGTCGAGGGAATTTACAAAACTAGCCATAACCCCATCACTAGGAAGACTACCAAACACTACCCTCCGCCCATCATCCGCCCTCACTGTCACCAAAAAGCCTCACAGTCTACCACCACCTCGTATCTTTGGAGCCAATCGACTCCCAATATAATGCCATACCCAGTAAAGCCCAAAACAAAGCAATCACATACAAACATACATCCATGACTCGATAAGACCAAATTCCTGCAAATCATACTAAGGCTAGTCGAACCACCAATCGGGTTCGTCACAACCAATGGTCTATCGACTATCTCGGGTTCCAGTCCCAACCTATCTACCAGGTCACTAGATATGAAGGAACGGGAAGCCCCAGTATCAAACAAAACTCGAATTGGTACATCATAAATAGAAAGCATACCTTGAATAACAACATTCTTCCCTTTCTCCGCCGCAGTTGGGGCATTCGACAAAGAAGGAATAGCATCAAGAGCATATGCTTTCACAATCTGCTTCTCCTTAAGAGGTTGCGGACACTTGTCCTTCTGATGTCCCACTTGACCACAGTTGTAGCACTTCCTTTCCGCTGGCTTGGCCCGACATTCTTTAGCATAATGGCCCTTCTTTCCACAGCTGAAGCACTCAACATCCTTCTTACTCTTTTTCTGGCCACTCTTAGATTGGTCCTGCTTCCTCTTATTCTGAGAGTTATTCTTGCCTCCACCGCCTGCTTGCGGCTTTGGCCCTTCTGCAGATGCAGCCTCAGTCTTTGACTTAGGGTAAAGGCTCTCTGATCTCAAAGCTTTCCCCACGATCGATTCAAAAGTCTCATCGATGTGGTTGATAAGCCTTTCCCCCAAGTACCCATCCAAACCAGTAATGAACTTCTCATTCTTCTTCTCAGGAGTATCGATAAGAGACAGTCCATACTTCGACAAAGTGTCGAACTCAGCAATATATTCAGAAACTGCCCTCCCATTCTGCTTGAGTTCCAAGAACCTCTTGAACAACACTGACTTCTGGGCAGCTGGAATGAACTTCTCGCTAAAGCGAGCCTTGAACTGAACCCAAGTAACCTGGTCCTCTGGAGTAGCTGTTCTAATAGCATTCCACCAATTCATCGCTCGCCCTTGCAGCTGGCGAGACGCTAGCCTTCTCTTCATCGCATCCTCAAGACCCAAGTCATCAAAGATACGGTCACAGCTATCCATCCAATCTTGAACATCTGTGGCCGACTCCGTTCCGTGGAACGGCTTCCCACCAAGATTAGTGTAATCTTTGCACAACTTGGCGAAGTCGACCCTAGGTGCCTGCACTACTGGGCCAACACCAACTCCGGGATTGGGAACTGCCCCTTGCACTTCTCTAAGCATGTCTCTCATGAGGTTGGTAAACATCGCCCTCATGTCAGCGGCATTCCCATTATTGGCCCCTCTACCGGTACCTCTAACATGTCGGCTCATCGTCAATCCGTAAAAGGGAAACGATTAACGACCCCATAGTGGTACTAGTGCGGTGCAACTTCATTCTTATACCACTAATAGTATATATATACATAGCTTTTGAAAACCAAAGTAATCACAAATACGCGCTCTCATATACGTACTAACTCTCCCTAGTGTCTTTCCCTAGGTTAACTACGCAACCTAGAGCTCTGATACCAAGTGTGAACGGCCCGCCCCGCACCAACCGACATTTACTCCAAAGGTGCGCTGTACACATGTCCAGTTAGCACGGAACGGGTCGCCAGAAGGAAAAGGAAGAAGGAAATGAACATACAAAGAACCTGTAGAATGTCTCACAGCGCATAGAACAAAATATAATAATAACATACTTGACATAAAACAGGAGAGACAGTACATAAGCTGAAAATCAGAACTAAACATCATAGCAGCGGAAATCCAAAATACAGCTTATTACAACTTCCAAACTGTCTCAAAGCAAAAGTAAGGTAAATGAGGTACACTACTAATGCCCAAGTAGTGACCACCAACGACACAGGGAGAATGTGTGTATATATATATCATACGTGGAAGCCTCCTGCTCGCCTCCGAATCAGCTACTCGCGCATCACCAGCTAACCTGTCTCTAGTCTGCTCGTGTGAGCACCCAGAGTAATAAGAGGGGACATAAAACTCTGGGTCAGACATAAAGCCTGGTATGAGCGATAA
This sequence comes from Allium sativum, assembly GCA_030737875.1. Classification (NCBI taxonomy): domain Eukaryota; kingdom Viridiplantae; phylum Streptophyta; class Magnoliopsida; order Asparagales; family Amaryllidaceae; genus Allium; species Allium sativum. The sequence continues at coordinate 1,023,012,075 of CM060909.1, forward strand.
GCATCTAAAGTGAACAATAACAGGTAGACTAAAACATACCTAAACCTGGACCTGCAACCCAAGAGTTAGCACTACATACTGTACAACACTCTAAGGTATCATATTAATCAATATAAAGATACGGAGGTGAGGGAGGTGTGCATGTCATAATGATAGCAAACAATCAAGCATAGCATCCATCCTCACATCTCTCACTCAGTGCGTAAAGCATACGATATTCACCACTTCGATCACCCCACATACCTTGCTACGATCACTTTGCCCTATGAAGTCATAAATGGCTTCACTGCACTGATAACGTAGCCACAAATCCTTCGCTATGTCCACTTTGCCCCATGGAGTCACAAGAACCCTACTGCACTGGCTCATAGTCTTACCAGTCCTTACTATGTCCACTTGCCCCATGGAGTTATTCACCCCATCTGCGCTGGCTCATAGTTTTACTACGCATCACCTTGCCCCTCAGGTCATAATAACCCTACTGCACTGATAACGTAGTCTTGCTACCATCACTTTGCCCCTCAGGTCATAATGACCCTACTGCACTGATAAGTAGCCCATCATTCTTAGCGGTGAATCGAAGTTATGAACGTCGACAACTCCTTAGCACACGTCCCGCATCAAAGTCCAATCATGAAGTGAACTCATTGGTTCCCAACTGGTTCCGGGATCCTGAGCTCTAACTCCCATATGGACTACCTTTGCATCTCGGGTTATTGGTCATCACCATCGAATCGGATCGGATCAACCTTCACATTCTTCATCGGATCGGATCGGCCTTAGGCATTCGGATCGGGTCGTGGTCCTCCAGGTGATCGGATTGCCCTCCTCCATGGTCTCGTGAATCCAGTCTCCATCGGATCGGGTCTCCCCCTTCTGGTCGGATCGTGAAATCCCTGCGGATCGCGTTCCAACGGGTCGGATCGTGCTACATGGATTGGGTCGTGACTTCCCATCAGTTCGTGAGGCTGGTCGATTCGTGGAACGACGAGGCGGATCGCATAACAACTCCCCATATCGGATCGTGATCATCTGGTTCGGATCGGGGTGCGAAGCGCGAGTGCGGATCGTGGACATGACATGCGATCCGATCCCTGCATACTTCCTGCAGCTGTTCCAGCGAGTTGTTTACGCCTCTCGACGGCGTTTTCGACCATTCCAACTATTCTAATCAGTCACAAAGCCTTTCATACAGTCATAGCAACATACATAATCAACCACAACCATCAAAACATCAATATGATAAGTAGAAATGGATCAAACATACCCAAAATCCCATATTTTCCCTTTGAGCATGTTTAGGTGAAACGAATGATAGGGCTAACAAAACTTAACCAAATTAACCCAAATTCATATCAGAGGTCTAAAACATCATTCCGAATTTTATAAACATTTTTCCAGAATTTTATCATGTTTAAATTCGCTAATTAACACTAATCACCCCTAATTAGCCATAATTAGTGCAAAACTATACAAATCACTCACCTTAGCCAAAAAATAAACTAAGATCCAAAATAAATCTCTGATTTGATGTGAATCTCTATGCTAAACAGCAGCCCCAAGTTGCTTTAGTGAAGATCTTCCTTGATTAGGGGTTGCTAAGCCAAATCCTTGACCAAAAAATGATTTGGAGGTGATTTAGAGGTTGGAGGCCATTTTTAGGGTTCCTTGGTGATAAGTGGAGGCTAGAAAACTGAAATGGAATGATTCTCCATCTCATTTCAGCCCTCCCATAACCCTAATCCCGAAATGGGTTATGGGCCTACTCACTAATCACCCGATTTGGCCCGTTTAAGCAGTTTTCACCCTCCAAATATTGTTTCAGCCATATCTCCCAAACGGTAAGTCCGTTTGGCCATTATGACCACTCTACGGAAAGAGAAACTATCAAACGAATCAAATGGAAGTGGTTTCAGGTCAAAATTCCTTTCCAATCAAAAGTTATGGCCAAAACAGTACCGACTAGGGGCAAAATGGTCATACAAAAATCAACAAAAATCATGAACATGGGAAATGACTCTCATGGATGTTTCCCAAAGTTACATGACCATACGACTTCACATGGGAAAGAAATAAATATTCTACAATCCTATGATGTGTAGAATACGGGTCGTTACAATTTATGTTCATGCTCTATAAAATTCATGTGGTGTTATGCGTATATTTATTGAAATATTGATTGTGTTGTATTGCGGTGAATCAGTGAATGGAATTTGTGTGCATCATGTTTGTTACAAAATAGAAATGTTATTTGTGTTGAATTAGAATCAACAAATCAGAAATGTTATGTTAGAAATAAAATGTCAATTTTGTCGTATTAAAATTGGTAATATAAATCATGTTATTATTGTGAATCAAAATTGACAAAACGAACATGTCACTTATGTGAATTGGAATTGACAATATAAAATTGTCCTTTTTGTTAAATGGAGAATGGACAATGTAAAATTGTCATTTTTGTTAAATATAATTTCTAAACAAATAAAATTTCATTTTTATTTGTTAAGATTGGATTAGAAATGTAAGTGTTTGTTATACAAATAAAATTCATTTTTATTTGTCCTTTGAAAACTTAGAATTTGTTATACAAATAAAATTCACTTTTTATTTGTCCTTGGAACTTAGAATTTGTTATAGAATAGAATATCATTCTTAGTGTAAAATGTACACTGGGATAAAAGAGCCATTTTTGAAGTCATTTTTGTTTTCAACAAAATATTACATGTTTTAATGTCATTTTGTTTCTACTAGAAGTATTATAATTTTTAGTTTCATTTAATAAGAATTATAATAAAATTCACATTTTGTTAGTATTAAAAGGATTATAACAAAATTTACATTTTGTTAACATTTTATGTAAAGGAAATAAAAGAATATATTTTTGTTACTTGAAATAAAATAACATTTTCTTATAAATGTTACTGTGGAATAAAACCACATTTCCATACAAAGGTTACCTTGTGAATAAAGACAACCTTTTTATTTGAAATATGTTTTGCAAATAAAAATAACATTTTTGAATTGAAGTGTGTTTTGTAAATAAAAAGAAATATTTGTTTACATACAAGTATTAGACAAATTAACATATTTTGTTTATATATAAGAAAGAATGACAAACACATATTTTGGTTTATATACTAAGAAGAAGATTAACATTTTTTTGCTAATTATATTATAAAGAAAAAGATTAACATTTTGTCAATTAGATTATAAAGAATAAAATTAAGGTCTTTGTTAATTAGATTCTATAGGACAAAAACTAATATTCTTGGCAATTAGAAAGAATAAATTGGAAAATGTATATTTTATACATTAGAAAGAATAAATTAAAAATGGACATTCTGTCACTTTGAGAAAAATAAATAAAAAGCACAATTTTATCATATTTGGTAGAATGAATGTGAAATGCACATTTTATCATATTTAGAAGAATGGATAAAAAGGACATTTTGGTTAGAAATGTAAAAAAAAAAAGAAAAAAAAAAGGATTAAAAAGAACATTTTGTTAAAATGTACATTAGAAAGATAAAAAGGGATATTTTGTTTAGAAATGATTATAGAAATATAAAATCACATTTTTCGTGAATACTTGATTTGTGAAAAATAGAATCAACATCTTTGTCAAAACTTGATTAACAAAATAATCATATTTGTTTGCACTGAAAAGATCTAACAAAATTATCATATTTTATGGCATTTAAAAGAGTTAGACAAAATAATCATATTTTGTACATTAAAGAAGAGTAGACAAAATTATCATATTTTGTCAAATTAAAAAGAATGAATCTTTGTTTGAAATTTGTGAACATGTAATTTACATTTTTTATATAATGAATTATTAAAAAGAATAAACCTTGGTTAGAATGTGTTACCATGTAAAATTACATTTCTTTGTCATTAATTTTCATCAAAAAAATTAAACAAAAATGTACATTTTACTCATTTAGAAAGGATGCTATAAGCAAATATCATATTTGGGTAAAACATGATTAGTGAAGAAAATTATCACATTTTTGTTTATTTAAAAAGAATTATAACATAATTTTACATTTGGTTTACATTAAAAGGATTATAACAAGATTTACATTTTGTTTACATAAAAAAGGATTAAACAAAATCATCATATTTTGTTTCCATTAAAAAGAATTAGTCAATTCTATCATTTTGTTCACAATAAAAAGATTGAGATAAAAGTGAATATTTTTATTGACACTTTGTTTTCAATAAAAAGATTGTACATTAAAAATTACATTTTCAATGTAGTTTAGATTCCATTGAAAGGATTAGAATAAAAGGATTATATCTTTATAGTCATTTGGTTACAATGAAAAGATTAGAAAATTAAGATAACACCTTTAGGGTAATTGAAATAAAAGATTAGTTTTATTGTCATATTGAATTAAAGGATTACCTTTTATTGTAACATTGTTTACAATAAAAGAATTGAATTAAAAGACTAGGTTTTTCATTGTCATTTGTTCATAGCAAAAAAGAATAGAAATATATATCTAATTGTTGGAATGTGTGATGTGTCAAATATAATGTTTATTATATTCAAGTTTGAATATTACACTTCCATTTACAAGTTACCCGACTTGTTTATGTGATTGGGACGATAATTTTCACACATCGCCCAAGTGCACAAATGATTTATTATTTTCTTGATGGATGAAACCCCACATGGGTATTGGGATGATATTGGATACACACTAATCCTAATATTTAGTTATCTGTCAATCGATGGATTGATAGTCCGTGATGAGCGTCAATTATTTACTTTAATGCTCACATAGTTATAGATTCCACTTTGGTCGTCATTTGGATGTTTGATAATTATTCATCATGATTGTTGATTTCATGCAATATATGGATGTTGATTGAGTCACATTCCAATAAAGAATATTCTAGAAAAGAATATTTTAGAAAATATATTTTTGAAAAAGAATATTTTAGAAAAAGAATATATTTTGGAAAATTATATTTTTATTGAAATGAAACAGTTATCAACTAGAATTAATCATTAAATTTACATTTAATGAAGTTTTCCAATTTATAATATTTAATTGGAAATTAAATAAATTGGATTTGGGTTTGTCGTGGATAGTGTCTTAAATAACACTGTTCTTAAACCCCGTATGAAAAGAATAATCCTTTAATTTAGATTATTAAAGTTTTCAATTATATTTTGTAATTGAAATGAGAAATGTGAGTTGGGTTTATTGTGAACTGTGTTTTTAAGCGACATTTGTTCTTTAACCCAACTGACAGTGAAAATATGATTTGAAATTTGTAAATCTTTATTTAAGATTTAAATAGAAATTTTCCCAAAAGTAAAGTTTTCCAATTTAATATATTAAATTGGAGTCGAAAGGAATTTGAATTAATAATAACCGAGATAAGCTTCTATAAAAGAAGATCGATACTACATATGGAATTTAAAAGGCTTTGCCGTTATTCCACTTATATTATTGGTCGGATACAGAAATTTATAACGATTATATATTGATTTGATTTCTGTGAAGATTCCATAATTTATGGAAGACAATTTTGGGTTTGCCGTGAACTATGTTTTAAATGACATTAGTTCTTTAACCCAGTTAAAGATAAGATTAATTTCTTAAATTTAAATAATCATTGAATAATGATTTTTGATATTTAAAACCAAATTGGGTTTTTAATAAATCTTTAAAAGAAAGATTTAAGAATAAACTTAAAGAATTTATCTTTGATAAGATAATGCGAATAATTCATTAAAAGAATAATTCTGAATTGGAATGTGGCGTTGGATGTGCTTCTATAGTACTTGATTTTTAATTATAAAGATACACGAGTTATTCGGAAAGACCGGGTTTAACCCATTCCGAATAATTACTACGACGATGAAGAGTCGAAGATGAATACGGTGGTTGAAGACCGACGATCTTCACATCGAATGGATGTGTCGCTACAAAGACCCTTGATGGGAGTAGCTACCTTGAAGGGGCTTCAGTGGTGGCCGTCCGGACTATTGTTGATTGTTCGGATTTGGTTTTCGCTCGGACCCAGAGCATAAGCTAGTAAATGGATGCGTGTCTGACATTGGATTTCGTTCCATGTGAATTAAATCGATTTCTATTAATGTATGTCTGTTTGGTGGTGGAGGATTTATTCTCTACTTAACACCCTGGTATATATTAATGGTGATTGATCGCATGGCGTAAATTGTCAATGTGGCACGCCAAGATGCAATTGATCAAGGTTTTTGTTGAAAAGCAGGGCCTTGTGGGATGATCAAAGCATAGCCTATTACGGCATAGCTTTGTGTATATCGTGACTTCGTGAGCCTCACACCCCGGTATGAGTCAAAAACGGGATATGGACCGTAGGGAGTGCACACGTTTCTTTCTAGCTAGAAGTGGTGTCAGTGCTTAAACTGGCTGGCATTTTACTTATGTGGATGATGGATTTTGAGGCGCCTCGGATTTTTATAGGCCGTTAGTGGTCATACTATAGGTTCAAAGGAACCGGGAAGCGTGTGTTCAGGCATAACTAATCCACTGCCGATAGGCGGGGACCGGCCCTACCGCTCCAAGGGTTCACTGCGGGGGATCCTGAGGTATTTGCTAGAGTGTCTCGAATCGGAGAGGAGCTTGCCCCTAGCCTCGACTCATGATGGAAATCCAATTTCCAATACGACCTTGCGGTTTTGATTGTAGAACTAGTATGGCGACATAGTAGGATGGGTTACTATGCCGTCTATGATTAGTACATTATGATTGAAATTGTTTTTGTAATATATATATACCCATAGATATACACACTAATACTAAATCCGTTTTACCATATCAAGCATCTTTTGACCATTATCAGGTAAAACCCTATCCTCCGGTTTGCGTTGCATTGTGTGATGGGACTTGGGTCTTATAATGGTTTCATTTTCCTAAAAAGCATTGCGTTGTTTAAATGATTTACTTTAATTTTTGCACTGGCAATCCAGTGGAGTAAACTCATTCCGCGTTAGCGGCGTGGTCCTGTGATTCGCCTTATTATTAGATTAGTTAGTTAGATTTCTCATACCAGTCCCATGACTGACCTGTAGTTTGTTTCACTGGCAAACTCGGGTGCCCATAATTTCCACATGGGCAGTTGAGTAGCATTTTGCAGATATATTTACAGGATCCTGGTTTATAGCTGAAGCGGTATTCAGAAAGCTCTGTATCCATGTATTTCTTCCAGTTGTATATTTATATTATTTTTCCGCTGCTATTTAAATGTAATTTAAACTCTGATATTATTTTATTTCTATTTCTGTAATAAGTATTCATACTCTGTTATATTCTTGTACTCTGATGTAATTGTTGTAATCAGCAATAAAATGTTCTTCAGTTTGTGTTCTAATGTGTGCTGTTCTCAAAGCAATCCAGCCTTTCCTTTACTGGGAAGTTTGGGTCATTTCACATTCGATGAAGAAGCATTAAAATATTTTGATAAGAAATATCCCCATTTTATAGCGGAGAGCTGCAATGTTAGACTAAGTTTATTTACAGATGTCTTCTCACCGTTTTCTCAGTTTGGTTCTAAATATTCAACTTAACCTATAACAATTACACCTTACAATCTAACCCTATGGATGTGTATAAAAACTGCGTATATGTTTTTCACAATTGTCATCCTTGGCCTTGATGATTCGACACAGGGCACCGATGTTTACTTACAACCGTTGATCGAAGAGTTAAAAACATTATGGTATGAAGGAGTTGGAACATACTACGTGTCAAAAAAGATTTTTTTTCCAGATGGTCGCTTCTTTGTTATGGACTGTTAGCGATTTTCCTGTATATGCAATGCTTTTGGGTTGGAGTACGACCGGTTGTTTTGCTTGTTATTGCATGGAGAAACATGAGCATTTTCCTTACCGCAAGGGAAGAAAATTTCATGATTTGATTGTTATCAATGTTTTCTTCATATTAATCATCCTTTTAGAAGAGACAAAAAAACTTCATGGCTAATAGACATAAGATTTTACGAGCACTAACGGTTTGGTCTATCAAGGATATATATGAACTTGAAAAAGATTATCCAAAGATACGCAAAGCCTGACAACAAACTGAAATTCAAGGTAAATCAACGGCTCATAATTGGTGCAAACAGAGTACATTCTGGGAATTGTCTTATTAAAAAAATATCTTAATCTGTTATAACATTGATGTGATGCATAAGGAGAAAAATGTATTTGACAATGAGTTTAATACAGTTTTGAATGTTAAGGGCAAGACTAAGGACGATCTGAAATCAAGACGTTATGTAGAAGAAATATGTAATCGTTCTGAGCTTCATATGAAGCCTAATGATAGTAAAAAAAACTAAAGCATGCCATGAACTAAACAACAACCAAGTTAAAGTACTATTAAAATGGGTGAAAGGATTACGATTTCCCCATGAAATTTCCTCTAATCTTCGTAGATGTGTCAATTATAAAAACTAAAGACTAAGTGGAATGAAAAAACATGATTGTCATGTAATGATGAAAAATTTGTTACTGTCGCTTTCAAAGAAATATTGCCTGTAAAAGTTTGAAAAGTAATAGTAGAACTTAATTTATTTTATAAGGAGCTTTGTTCAACCACGTTAACAGTTGACCGTCTATTTAACTTAAAGAAAAATTCCCTATACATCTCTGCAAACTAAAGAAAATATTTCCTCCATGTTTCTCTAATGTATTGGAGCTTTATTCGTTCATCTTCCATATGAAACATGTCTTCGAGGTCCTGTACAATATGGATGGATATATCCATTCGAGAGGTATGTTACTATACTATTATGCAAATGTTAATTTAATTATAAATAAAACTTAATATTGAATCTAAATATTCTTTATTAGGTACTTAGATCATTTAAAGAAAAAAGTGAGACAAAAAGCTCGAGTCAAAGATTTTATATGCAAATCATATATCGAAGAAGAAGCTTCTTTCTTGTTCACTCATTATTTCATTGATCATATGAACTCATCATTTGAAAGTATTACGCGTCATGATGATGCCTTGAACAAGATTCTTCTTCTGAAGAAATGTTATCTATTTTCAAACAACATGGTCAATATGTTGGAAAATTGTGGATGTATAGCTAGATGATAGAGATTACCATGTAGCACACACATGTATTCTTCTTAATTGTCCTGAAGTTGCACCATTTGTTAGGTAATTATTAAAATATACCACACGTGTAAATTAATAATAATGCAATATATTATGTTTGTGTTTGCAGTATTCGTGAATCAGAAAATCCAAGCGACGATTTAGGTAAACATTTCAGTACTTGGTTTTCGAACTGAAACATTTGGCGTTGGGATCGGTAAGAAAAGTTAAAACATATCCTACATTTTTTGTTAGATATAAATTCAACACAAAACATACGGTGCTGAAAAATTAACAAGCAATACCGGTGTATTTGTAAAAGGCAGCGATGATCCTAATAATCATATAAATGATTTTTATGGCATGTTAACCCAGATTTTGCAATTGACATATTTTACAAGACCCAAAGAGGATTTTTTTTGTTTAGGTGCAACTGATTCAGCAATGTTCCAGGTTCTGGTAATAATGTGCATCCAAATTATAATATTATAGAAATCAAACATACCTCGTATTATCAAAAGTATGACCTTTTTGTACTAGCCAAACAAGCCCTACAAAACTATATTGATTTTTTAAAAGAGATCTAGTCAAATAAAGCTTCGTATATTAATACTGCAAAAAGTAGGTGCTGAAAAGCCTTGATTTAGCAGATGTAGCAGAAAATAGCGGGGCTAGAAATGGATTTATTGATCATCGGTGCTAAACTGAAATAGCATAATGGTTGAAGTGAGCTATGGGCTGTAGAAAGGATTTTGTGGGGCTTTAACTGCATAACATTTATCCAAGTTATACAATCTTAATGACAACAAGTGTATATGCACGCACATAACACACATAGAGCATGACACATGTATAGCATGTATTACATTTTTAATAGTTCATCATATCATAATTATTTTGAATTACATATGTCTGCGACAGGTATTATGTCTGGCTCTCGGAGACGTAGCTCTTCCCGCTCGTTTGTTGAGAGTAGTGGTGGGCCACCAGCTCGTCCAGTCGTTTACTTACAGCCTAAGGCTGGTCAGGCATAAGTATCAAAATTAGCAGCATAGCAATATAATCTTTTTGCACAATATATCTATAATTGTCTAATAAGTATCAAAATTAGCAACATAGCAATATAATCTTTTTACACAATATATCTATAATTGTCTAAACTTATGTTTTATATTTAACACAGGGGGTTCGAATTGGAGCCAGCGGGAGTGGTTTTGAACATTTCCAAGTAGGCATATATGTGTAGGATGAGTGATTTCTGGTCTAACAGGTGTAAGATCCCTGACTCCTCCAGGGAGGCCATTTAACAAGATTTTTTTACAAGTTTATACCGCTTTACCATATTATTAAAGTATAAATGAATAATTAGTAATATATTCTCATTGTATAGAGCGAAGTTGATCTTCAAGAGTGTAACACACTACTTTCGATATAATTAATCAGTTAAACTCTAGTATAAAGGCTTCACAAAAATGTGTGTAAATGTCTTATCTTAGTAATATAATTTGGGAATAATTCTTTGGGGTGAATAGTAAAGTCGTGCGTACACATTTACTAGGTTGGGCAAGAATCACTAACCTGGTTTGGCATACAACTTGGGTTGAACCAAACAGAATATATCTATGTTATAGACTGTGTTCTACATTTCTTAGTCACCAGAACTTGTTGTTCTGGCCCCCCTCCTCATTACAACCCTCAGGTATCATAGAGAAGGTCGGGTTCTCAAAGATGTTTAAACTTGGCTCCGGTTTTCGTTTTCTCTCATGTTCGGTATTGGTAAAGTGACTTACTTTGAAAAAGGTGCTTGCTTGGGTTAATACTGCTTTATCCTAGTTTGTTTCCACTGTGAGTTATTTTATCATACTCTGATTATGCTCATGCTCATCTATTGCAGGTACGAGATATACGCTCTATGTTTGGATGTGTTCAAGTTTTGATTTTTGTCAAAATTTGGGTGCAGAAAAGTGTGGGATGTTACAAAGAGGTTAACGTCAATCTAGTTTAGCATCACTGGAATTCAAATGTCACTAAGAATTACAGAGAGAAAAACAGAGATAAAGAAATTGGGGAGGAAACCAAACTGGATAAGCGCGGCTGTATGTGATAAATGGGTTTACTGGTGGAAAAGTAAAAAATTCAAGGTAAATCTATCAAATATCTTATTAATTATTTTGCAACTATTAAATAATTATTTAATGAAAATTTGCAGGCGGAGTCTGCGAGGAGCTCAGCAAACAGAAGCAGGAGCCCTGTAACTCATTGTGGAGGATCCAATTCTTTCCAGCATCACAGTGAGGACTTGGTAAATTTATCAGTTATTATATTTGTAAACTGGCCAGTTTGGTAATTAGCTATGTGATATTGAATTAAATATATTATCTACGGCGGGAACGAGCCCGTAGACATTCATGTCCTATATGGACGTATTTGCTCACACTCATACATCAAGGAAAGTAGACGAGATTTGTAATACCCCTATTGAAAAGCTAACATAAAGATCTTTTAGCACAGTTGTTAGTGTATGGTGTTGCTTTACGGGAGGTTGGGGTTTTGAGACCCATGGTTGTCACATTTGGTATCATAGCCAATACCCAGCCGGAATTGTGTGTGTAATGCTGCGGATGTCAGTCGGTGTAGTACTGATGCAGGTTGCATGCACATTGCCTGGGTAGTGAGTGATATGAGCCAATGAGGACGTTCGGCTCTTTGAGAGGGGTAGTCTGTAACATCCCTCTTGAAAAGCTAACACAAAGATTTTTTAGTATAGTGTGTGGTGTTGCTTTACGGGAGGTGGGGGGTTTGAGACCCACGGTTGTCAAAAGATTGACAACATCGCATATCAATGGAGTGATCATGATAGGGAGACAAATGCATATGTATGCATTTTTAAATTCTACTACTCAGATCGATAAGTTTATTAATTACTAGCCATGTAAAATAAATAAAATATTATACTATATTTCAACTGTAATTGTTTTTTGCATTGCTTGGGGAATCCGGCTGCGATGAATTGACACGAGATGAGGAAGATAACTTATTTGACACTATTATGGATCTGACACAGCGGAGTAGATGTTATGGCTATGGGAACCAAGTAGTAATTAATCTTTTTTCATATATACAACAAATTAACATGTAGATATATAGTGTTATAATATTTTATATGCTGGCAGCCCAATTAGAAATAAAGTGATAAGATATATACATGATTCATGTATTGACAACCCTTTTGCATGTGTCATTTTTCATTTTTATGTATCAGTATTTTGAATATTTATCATTCTATTTACAGGCTCGAGCAACTCATAAAGCCTAGGACAAAGCTAAAATAAAAGAACTTGTAGCAATGATTGAGCAGTTACAGGTGGAGAATCGTCTTCAAGCTATACAAATGAAGCAACTCAATCAAAAGCTAGTGGAGTATGTGCAACAACATGATTCATTTTCTTTGTCATCTAGTGCTTCCAGAGGCGACGAAGATGCTTGAGGTGTGTTTTTTGTGTCTATGTTTGCATTATATATATATGTATGCATGTATGTATGTATATTAACTTAGAGACAGTGAGGATTATGTTCTGATGCTGTATATGTTGGTTTGGAGTGGGTGAGGATGATATTCAGCATGTATTTTGATGGTATATGCTTGGTTTGTTGATATATGAGGTTGATAAGTTGGTTTTTAATGTTTGGATGGTTTATTTTGTTTATATTGGTGCTTATTTGATTTATGTTGGTTGTTAATGTAGTTATTGATATATATATATATATATATATATATATATCTGTGTGTGTGTGTGTGTGTGTGTGTGGAATAAATTAGAGATGGAGTGGGAATTTAAAAGAAGTTGAAATAGTGTGGCTAGAAGGTAATAAACTTGCTATATAAAAACATACCCATATTTCCAACGAATAGCAACGATATCCGATGGCTTATTGGTCATTTATTTCAAATGGTTTCCAACGGCCATCGGAGGCTATTGGAAAAGCCTCTGTTGGATCCACTGGAAACCTTTTCAATCTGTGAACAGTATTCCAACGGGTTTAGATGGCCGCCAACGGCTTTGAGCCATTGGAATACCCGTATTCTCTTGTAGTGGTATAAGTAATTTTTAACACTTTATTTTCTCTGGTAGTGATTGAATTTCATTTTGATTCATGTTCTCTTACACTAAAAGTATTTGACTTGCAAAACCAATTTTCTAAGTTCAGCATTGATGGTAATTTGCATTGATTTAAACCTAATTTTATAATTCAATTATGTTACTTAAGTTTCTAATTACTTAGAACTAGTTACAAGTTTCAGTAGACATACATTAATGATAGACCAAAATATACTTTCTTTTTATAATTTTATTAGTAATAAGTTTTATTTTCCAGATGCATTGATGCGTAAATATCAATTGGCAAAACTATTTTTACAAAGTGAAATTTTGATATCATCTAACATCGAATCACTTTAAATTATTTAATATTACGTAGTTGTACCTCCTTGAATGAATCATGTGTTAAGATTATCTCACATGTTGATAAGGTAGGAATGACGGCTTGAATATAAAAGTCTCACATCACAGAATAAATTGAAGGAGTGATGTATAAATATGAGTTGGTAGGCACGCAACATCTGGGGTTTGTTTTGTTACAAGGATGTGTTTGCCACCTCATATGCATATGCTCTATGCTAGAAGAAGAGGAAGCTTTGTTCCGACCGTTGTTACAGAACAGTGGTATCAAAGCTAAAGGTTACGGACTAGCCATGCAGGCAAGCCAGTGCTCTAAAAAAAAATACTCGTAGGGGATGAGAGTCAGGGGGGTACTGTTAGGATTGTCTCGCGTATTGTTAAGATAGGAATGATGGTTTGAATAAATAGTCGCACATCATGGAATAAATTGAATGAGTGAAGTACAAAAATGAGTTGGTGGGCACGTAATATCAGGGATTCCTTTTGTTATAAGGATGTGTGTGCCAACTCATATGCGTGCGCCCTATGCAGGAGAAGGGGTACTTTGTTTCACCCTTCGTTACATAATAGGGCACATTCAATTGGTTACTTAGTTATAGTTGTAACATACTACCAATGTTCAGTCGGGTTTTTGTGCGCAGCGAAAGTTTAACAAAACGCCCCAAAAAAAGGATCTTTTTCACCCAATCACTTGAAGATAAATTTGATTGAAAATAAACTACAACAAAAACAAATATCGAAAATATGAATGCACGATATTTCACCCAACCACCCTCTTTATTGATTCACTAAACAAAAAATTGTTTACATCTGATCTCAACTATCGTTACAAACAAACACAACTTGAATCAATAACCTTATTGAAAAATAGGTAGAGAATATCTAATGGCTAAATAATTTGAGGAGAAAGATAATGAAGAACAGTGGCAAATTTTCCACACTTAATGAAGATGCTATCTAGGCCTTTTATAGAGTGAATTGCTTCATACCCAAGTTTTCTTAACCTCCAAATAAACTTGGCACCCAAATTATCTTCATATATGTCATAAATTTATTTGGATAAACACCAAATAATTCTTGCCTTAATTATCCCAAAAATATAGCAACAAATCTCTTCACGAAATCTGCATAGATAATTTGTTGTCCATAAATGTGATTTGCGCATCACAAATTTAAACACTCCACCTTGATACCAAATTACAACATCTCCTCCACTTAAAACCAACCAACATAGCCCTCAATTTCAACATTCTTTTCTCAATTAACATCATTACAAACCTCCACCATCGCCCACCAATGATGCATCTTCCTCATCCGTGCATCACGCCAATAGCGCGCAATCTTCAAAAGAGTTTGCAATGCCACAAAGACCTCCATCTCATCATTGTGGATTTCACAACTCGATATCCGTTTTCCTATTAATATGATCTCTTCATCTCCGGGATCCCTCAAGCATCAACAACATCTAGACCCTTGTCGATACCATGATTCTCCTCCTTAGGCCCATCAGCAGTGACCATATTAACCTCTCTACCTTGTTATGGGATAGGTTCCTCAACCGTCACCCGTCTTCCACTATCGACCAATGAACCAACCAAACTATATAGGTTTCCTCCTTCAAAACTCCTCGCATTATCACACGATCACCCTTCCTCACTCTCAAAACTCCATCTCGAGTCTCATAAGTGCAACTACGGCGATCTAACTGACCGAGAGATATGAGGTTTTGCGAACAAGTACGTATGTGCCTCTCACTGGCCACTTCTCTCACAAATCCATCATGCATTTGAAACCTAACAACTCCAACTCCACAAATTGGTAGCTCTATTCCAATGATTTTCAAAATCTATTATTTTTAAATTCAATTGAATTAAGAACAGAAATCTAGCTGGTTAAGAAATCATCGAGCTTTTGAGTCTAAGAGTTTTTCCTATTTCAATGATTTTTTTCATTCTAGAAAGTAGAAAACCTAAATAATATTTTTTATATGTTACACTAAATTTTATTATCTACTTGCTTGAAAAAGCAAATTTTAATGGTTGGTCAGCATTCAAAATTTAGAATCCATCATACTAGTTGTCTAATAATCCTCTAAACTTTGGTTTAAATCAGTATTTTTGCTGTTTAAAAGAAGTTTAGAAAAGCGAACACACTATATCACAATTTTCTCTTTGAAACTGTCATCAGGTTTTGTTGTCCGATGCTTGGAATCAATACTGGAAGATAGCTTAAATGTGAACGTTCTATTTTATATAATGCATAATTGCATATGTATATACTCTCCATTATATACGCCACTATTATATATGCATGTTTTACATGTTTTTACGTATATGATTTAAGTAATTTGCGTTGAATGCTAAAAGAATGCCCGCTTATGGTTTAAAATGTAGAAGTATTGGAAATACTCATGTATATTGTATTTCTGATTGCTTGGTCATTGTATGTCGTATATATATATTATATTTGTGAAATTACAAACGCTTTCTATACAAATCAGACTTTGACGAAATTTTACATAAATACTAATACTTAGAATATTTTTAATAAGTATCTTGTATGTGAAGAAATAAAGGTTGTAATACCGAACAAATGATGATAATACATTATATAATATGTTATGTGCTAACTATTAGATTTAAGGACTAGGCGAGTATGACTCCATTTATCAAGTTTCCTTATACTAAATTAGCTTTTATAACATTAGCTCACACTAGACTTATCATAGCAATCATATTTTAAAGTTATGATGTCAAACTGACTTAATTAGAACAGAATATTCGAATTTGATTTTTGATAATTATTATTTCTAGAATCAAGTTATTATTCAGCTGGAGTCAATTTAATAAATTATTTTTTCATAATAGATTGAATTAGTTAATAAATTTCTTTTTAGATAATAAACTAAAATTCAAATAAATTTTTCAAAATATAAATAATCAAATAGATACAAAAAACTAATTGATTTTAATACAGTTGATAAACTGATGAAGATGAGTAAATTTATTTATATTAGTTTAATGAATAATTAAATGGAGTGAAATGTTATTGGACTAAAATGAAATTATGTTGTTATCAAAATACATATATGTAAAATAAAGTGTAAATCGATTTTAACTAGATTGGAGAATACTAATAAATAAGTAAGTGGAACCAAAATGGAAAAAAGGGGAATAAAGACAATAAACTAACACCTTTAGCGAATAATTGACCAAGTCCAAATTCAAACCCAAGTCCTTAATAAAAACTAAACATGTTTCCTTTACTTATTCCAAATCTCTAATTGTCGTATCCCAATTTCTCTTTAATCGAATTTTTAAATCGACTACGAAAAATATATAAAAACGATGATGATGGCCTGATGCAAAGGCATATTGGCACAATCGAGAACACCAAAAAGGGAGATGAGACCACAAAGATTAGCGGTAAAGGTGGCGCACATGTTCGAGCATAGATGGGTGATGGTAATGAAGATCGCCTTCTTTGGTAACCATGAAAAATGGCATGGATCTGGAAAAAACGATTAGCGATGTGGAGGATGTCAACATGAGCTTTAAGGCACCAAATGAAGAATGACAACCTTAGGTGCAAAGGCATGTGCATTTAGTGGAAGCTTGAGGGAACTTACCAAGCTATTGCAGATGTAGTGGTGGCAATAATAGTCGGAGGAGAAGGAAGATGCACTATTCCCTTGGATGGTGGTGAACAACAACAACATCGCGTCAATTTTCAAGCGGAAGACAAGGATGGACGAACGTAGATTGGGTAGAAGCATGCTGAAACTAATGGAGATGTTTTGATTTGCAATGGTTAACTTGAATTATCTTGTTTAACTCACACATTGATATCTAAATTAGTTATACCCAATTTTGTTTTCCTTGCTTTAGTTATGAATCACCTTAATTTATGGTAGTTATTAGATGATATGATTGACGTACAATTGCATGCATGGTTTTAATTTAGTTTGGTGTTTGAATTGGTTAATTCATACGTTGGTAATATTGGATTTGGATCGATGATTGATTATGTTGAAAACCATATAAATTGCATTTGATTTTGTCGTTCAGTTACACGATGATTGCATATTGCTAAAAAAATGAATGGCTCTTGAAGTTTCATTTTTGATGATTTTATTGTTTGAATTGTTAAAATACTTTTAAAACGAGTTCAAAAGCTTTTGTACATATGCTATTTTTCTCGAAAAGAATTTATCGATTTAAAAATGATTTTAGAAAATTACATCTTTATTTTGAAACCCCTTTTATTTCATTTAGTATGGATTTGAGATTTTAATGGGATTTCATGCTTTTCTATGAAATGAGAAATTTTAATAAACGTCGAGTCATGTAGATTAGTATGATACTTTATGTATAACTTTCCTCTTACGTTTAAAAAAATGTTGATGGAGTATATCAAGTGGAAGTTACCAACTTTTAGTAAATAGTGGTATGAGACCATTTAGTAAAATTATAGTGATTAGTAAAGTGATAGTGACTAGCACCTTGGAGTCATACTATCTTGGGGTATTTAGCTATATGAGATGGCAGCTCCATAAGAGACAATAAATGTTTTTTTAATTGGTATAAGAGTTGATATATTCTTAGAATTGGGTAGCTAGACCAATATTGGCGTGTTTGGTTTGTTATGGTGTAATGTGATTTCCTTTTTGTTTTTTTGGGTAGGTGTTTACATGCACAATTAGTCGGCATACCAGATGGCTAAACCTATCAAATTAATGAAAACTTGGATAGTGTTTACCTATATTGTTTCTGTTATGTAAATTCACATGATTAGTCTATATTGTTTCGATTAAACTACTACACTATGTGGTAGGATCTATATTGTTTCTGCTAGACTCTGTGAGTTGCTGTATTAAATTGATAGCTAACCATCGTTATTATTTTATTTTGTGAAGATTTGTTTCTATAAAGATTTTTAAATGGATATTTAGTATCTTTTAGCTTTGAAGAACTTTGAATTGTTATCACCATACTTTTGAATGTTAATCCGTTTGGGATTAGATATGGATTTATGAAGTGGTGATTTTAATTGATATTCCTTGTTATGATTTTTTGTCTTAGGCATATTTTTATTATGGCTTATTTCTATAGGTAATTCATATACTTATGATATTAACATCTCACTTTTTTATCATTAGATATAATTTGGCCTCTTTATTTGAATAATACCCATGTTAGATTGAGATTCTACAGGTATCGGGACTCGTTGATTATTGGATTTTGTGCTAGTAAAGAAGATTACAACTTGCATTATGACTCTACTTCTTGATTGTATAAAAGATACATTTGAGACTCAACAGGTATTAGGACTCGCACTCCCAACTAACATGAACAATGGAGGACACAGTTCAGGCCCAGTGGGGTGATATTCCGCTTCCACTGGCATTTTGTAATTGTATTTTGAACCAATGGACTTATCTGGACATGGGGAATTTTGAGGTAAGCAATTGTGAATTTTCCAGTGCTATGTTTATTGCTAATAATGTACAACGGTAAAAATTATTTTAATTTTTTGCTTAGTTTTTGCCATTTAAAATCTAGGTGATACATATTAACTTAGAAAAAAATGTTGTTTAAAAATCATGTTATTTGGTTGTATTTTATCTAAATTTGTCGCTTAAATTAAGTTGATATTAATACCAATAGTGGCTATTGCAGCTATCTAAAATTTGTTTTTATTAAGTACGAAAATACTAGAATCTGAATAACTTTTCATTGTATGATGAGACAATGAGTACCTGTTTATACAAAATATTTCAAAAAATATTACTTCCTTTTTTTGTTGTACTAAACTTGTAAGATTTGTGAAAACAAACAATTAATTTTGTAATATTTTCTATGGTTATATAGAATATTGATACATATAAATTTTTGGATCGATAATACAATATCTATGAACATGAGAATCTATTTATATTATATATAAAATATCTTTTAATTGTCCACCCCCACTGAATGAAATTTCTGCGTAGGGATGTTACGGTAATGGTAAATTTAACATTACTAGTCAATCGGTAACCATTTTTAATTGAAATCGGTATACCAGTTAAAACGGTATGTTAACGGTAAATTTACCATTTTTAACGGTAAATTATCGGTAACATTTCTTCAATACCAGCGGTAACAGTAATTTTACCAGTTAATTTAAAACATTTGTTTACTCATCTGATATGCTTTATTACATGCATTTAGAACCAAATAAATGATTATTTTTAATTCAATAATCAGGTGAAATAATTTCAATTATACCTATTTTCTTTCCTATTTTTATAAACTAACACTACGTATAGTATAATAAAGATGCATTGTGTGTTTGTGTGAAAAAAACTTGTCAAGCTATAAACTTTGATGAACAAACGGTAATTTACCATTACCAGTGTAATGGTTACTAGAATATCGGTATAATCAGTAACGATAACGGTAAACATTTTTGGCTTATCAGTAAAAACAGTACGGTAACAATATTTGTCAAACGGTAACCATTAACATAACAGCCCTGTCGCTGAACATGAATGTACCAATGTTATGTCCAATAATCCCTACGTGGACTTAATCCAGATACCATAATTCTTGGGCTACAAACCGCAGCCCAATCCCATATAAATGTAGGGTTCGAAATAATTGAATGAAATAAAAAATAAAAGTCGAACAAACCAATGCCTCTACGAACTACAATACTTCATGCTAATATAGATCACGATACTGAAAGATCATGCCACTCTCGTTATCCACTACTGCATTCAATCTAGTTTGCCCAATAATTCACAATGGCTGCCAAGAACTTACTTTATCAAATCACCACTTGGTCGGTTATGCTGTAACTTTTTTTGGAACTAGATACAATTCCAGATTGATCAAAATAGAGGATACACAGGTTTGGATCTGCATTTGTTGTTGTAGATGTGAGTTGATCTTAGTGACATGTTATTGTGAAGTTGCAGTCTTCGTTATAATGATGCTTGGAGTCGTAACATGATGCGTGTAGACAAATGGCTTGTAGAATTGACGCTTTAACAAAATCAGTGATTTGCCTGGTAACATAGTGCTGTTGACATGGTTAACGATGGAGTGTTCTACGTCGATCGAAGCCTCTGTTCTTTCTATGATAGACTTGGATTTCAACCTTGCTGAGTCAATTGTGCCTGTGGAGATGATAATTATGGTTTTGTTTGCAGTTGGCAATTGATGAGACTATCTGGAGTGGGTTTAGGTGCACACCAATGTTTAGTGGAGATGATCAGGTAGTTGTTATCTAGTTGGTCGTAGGTTTATATATATGAAGTTGATAATGAAGGCGTTTAGCAGTTGATCTTGATGAATGATTCCCAAATCTACTTATTGCAACATATATCCCGGAACATGTTTCTGTACATAGAATATGCATTTAAACTTTAGATAGAATCAGTAAGAGCATCTCCAACAAAGGGGAAAATTCATGTTACGGCCTTGAATAAGGGTTGTTTTGGCACCCAACAGATGTTACGTTGTGTAACATTCAAGCAAATGTTACGTCCTCAATTCAGATTGCTGAATTGGGCACGCGAGCCGATTTTATCGGCGCGCGCCGGATAAATCGGCTCGTGACTATTTTTTTTCCTCGTCCTACCATACCATATTTTATCATATGACAAAAAACCGTTATTATTTTCGTACAATAAACGAAATTGAAACATAATAATAGATGATTAATAACCCTTACGAATACAAGAGAATGAGTTGGTACAACAGAAAAGGACAACATTTTTACTGCATACATGATCGATAAGTTCGGACAAGCATAAAATAAAACACGAATTCAGATAAGGGTGCTTCATAACTAGGTATCGCCGTAGTGGTTCCATAAATGATTCATAAGATCCTTCTGCAGCCGGTTATGGAGTTCTGCATCTCTAAACATAACCTAACGGGTCAAATGAATGTTGAAGTCCTGCTCTGTTAGTGGATGGTTTGGTCGAAATACTTGCGGTGGTTGTGAAGCACCCTCGTAATCGCAGTGACGTTTCTCTTCGTCCATATCTCTTTCATCTTCTATAATCATGTTGTGAAGAATGATGCAAGCAAACATGATCGTAGACATCTTTTCCCTAGACCACAACCGACATGGATTACTTATCATTGCAAATCTTGATTGTAAAACACTGAAAGCACGTTCCACATCTTTCCTTTGTCCCTCCTGCATCGCCGCGAACATGACTTGTTTAGGAGTCAATGGATTTGGACATGTTTTAACAATGATGCTCCATTTCGGGTAAATGACGTCACCTAGGTAATAGCCATGGTTGTAAGTATTTTGGCCTAAGGTAAATGTTAAAGGAGGTACCCGGCCTTGAGCAAGATCATTGAACATATGAGATCTTTCTATAACATTTAAGTCGTTATTCGAACCGGGGATTCCGAAGAAAGCGTGCCATATCCACAGATCGTACAATGCCACAGCTTCCAAAATGATGGTTGGTCATCTTTCCTTGCTGTTGTACGCACCTTGTAATCCCTTAGGACAGTTCTTCCATTCCCAGTGCATACAGTCCAGACTTCCTAACATTCCCGGCCAACCTCTGCTTTCGTGCATCTCTCTGATTTGCACTACATCTGCTTCGTTCAGAGACCATAATTATTCTTCTCCGTAGACGTCCACCACTGCTTGACAGAAAGTTTCAAGTGTTTCAAGTGTCGTGCTCTTTGCTATGCGATATGCATCATCCAAAGCATCGGCTGGAGTGGCACAAGCTAACATTCTCATGGTGGCCATCATTTTCTGTTCACCAGACAACCCCTGTGTCTTTGATGCATTTTGTTTGTACTAAAAGTAATCATTGTTACATTGAATACCAGCCAATATCTGAAGAAATAGATTTCTCCGCATCCTATATCTTCTACGAAACATATCAGGCCTGTAAGTGCAATCGTCATCGAAGTAATCTTGCATCAAAGACTTGTGGTATTTAGCATGATTTCGGTGTATAAAATTCCTTCCATGAACCGATCCCCCTCTAGTTGTGGATGATGAACATACGCTTCACGGTATAGGTCCTGTATTTCTTGTATTTCTTCTGCTTCCTCTTGAAGGATTTCATCTTCCTCGCTAGCAAAAGCCAGCAAGCATTTTGTAAAACTGGAATCCATTTTTATTTGTGAATAAGTTTTGATTTGAGATATGAATTGCAATGTTGCTGTTATATATAACTTATACGGTATTGGTAAGTGGGTAGCTTTATTGGGTTGAGTGTTCTCCTTTATCGGATGATGTGCTCCTTTATTGGACAGTGTTCCTTTATCGACATGGTGCTCCTTCATTGGTACGAGTGCCTCTTTATTGGACAGAGCGTCCTTTATTGGACAAAGTGCTCCTTATGGGAGAGAGTGTTCCTTTCTTTATTGGACATAGTGCTCCTTTATTAGTAAGAGTGCCTCTTCATTGGACAGAGTGTCCTTTATTGGACCAAGTGCTACTTTATTGGATAGAGTGTTCTTCTCTTTATTGGACATAGTGCTCTTTTATCGGTAAGAGTGCCTCTTTATTGAACAAAATGGGCTTTAATTGTATAGTAAATAGCGCTCAGTGTAGATTCTCTGTCATGGCTCCAGTAAATTTATTGATACGAATGGTCTTTCCATCACAGACGTTTAGAGCGCTGGACTTTGCATTACATAAATATTTTGCATTACAGAACTTAGAAGCTTACTACAACGACAATTACAGCACGAATAAATACCAAAGTACAATTGAAGGAAGAACAACAACTAAACACATAAACATCAAATTTAAAGTACAGTAATAAATGGTACGATAGTTTCCACCCACACCTACCACGGACGTGAGTAAAATCCAGCCCTAGTTGCGTCAGTAACATTCTTGTTCAAACGTCGTATTTTGGCTTGTGCTTCCAATGCATATTGAACTCCACGTTTGCACATCGGTGGGTCAATCCACTGCTTGAAGTAACAATAGTCAATTTCATCCGGAAAAACGTTATGATACTGGTAGGCTGCACAACCAAAAAATCGGTGCCCAACATCTTTTTCGGTCTTCGAAACAACGACGACCGATTCTTCTCTACAACGGCACATAGGGTTGGATCCACCTAGACGTGCTGGCTTGAGAACGCGTCCTTCAACAACCATTTCTTTTCCAGGTCTTTGATTTGCCACTCCCTCATCGTCATTTTCCCATTTATCCATGTTGGAGGCTACACTTTCTTTCCCCTGTTCTGACATACTCCAAAAAGGAGAGTATACTCTTTTCTTAACAATTTGGCTCCTTTAGGGAAAGAGGAAGGAGGTGGCGGTTGGAAGAAAATAAATTATGATTAAGGGTTTCAGAGAAACCGCTATATATAGGGAAAACAAGTGTGTGGGTCCGGGGTCGTCCACTTACCCGTATTATTTACACATTTTGAAGTTAGGAACGTTATAAAACGAGGGTCGTCCACTTACCCGCATAATTTAAACATTTAAGCACACGAAGGAGTTAAAAATGAGGGTCGACCCCATTTTATTTTATAAAAATCCTTTAACTTATATATGTAGACCATATATTTTATAAACCATTTCAACGATGACTTTTTGGAATTTTGAGTTGGACGTAAAACAAAATCTATGACATGAAAACCGATTTTTTCTCTTCCAGTAGAAAACTATTGTCGACTAGATGCGCACATGTCTTGTTGTGAGGAAATCCAACTTAGATTGAATTTCATACGACCAATTGAAGTTTGAAACGTTATAAAACGAACTACAGCGCCGCTGCAGTTCCTTTTATAATTAAATTATAAACCAGATTCGACACTTGGCAAAGTACCAGATTCAGCACTTGGCAAGGTACCAGATTCGGCACTTGCCAAAGTACCAGATATGGCACTTGGCAAAGTACCAGATTCGGCACTTGGCAAGGTACCAGATATGGCACTTGCCAAAGTACTAGATTCGGCACTTGCCATAGTGCCAGATTCGACACTTGGCAAGGTACCAGATTCAACACTTGCCAAAGTACCGGATTCAGCACTTGCCAAAGTACCAGATTCGGCACTTGCCAAGGTACCAGATTCGGCACTTGGAAAGGTACCAGATTCGGCACTTGCCAAAGTACCAGATATGGCACTTGCCAAAGTACCAGATTCGGCACTTGGCAAGGTACGAGATATGGCACTTGGCAAGGTACGAGATTCGGCACTTGCCATAGTACCAGATTCGGCACTTGCCATAGTACCAGATTCGACACTTGGCAAGGTACCAGATTCGGCACTTGGCAAGGTACCAGATTCGACACTTGCCAAAGAACCGGATATGGCACTTGCCAAAGTACCATATTCGGCACTTGCCAAAGTACCAGATTCGGCACTTGGCAAGGTACCAGATTTGGCACTGGCCAAAGTACCAGATTTGGCACTTGCCAAAGTACTAGATATGGCACTTGGCAAGGTACCAGATTCAGCACTTGCCAAAGTACCAGATTTGGCATGGAACATAATAAACGGGCAAACATTACACAGAACATAATAAATGAGCAATCATTACACAGAACATAATAAACGGGAAAACATTACACAGAACATAATAAACGAGCAATCATTACACAGAACATAATAAACAACCAAACATTACACAAAACACATTATAAAATAACATAACGTCCAAAACATCGAGACAAGCACATATATATATCGAGCCATACATATATATACATCGCGACATACACAAATATACATCATGATAAATCTGCGGCATCGTCATCAAAACCATCCAAAGACATGTCGTCCCTGGTATCAGAAGGGTCATAATACGGAATATCGTCGTCATCACTACCACCTCCCAAACCGTCACCGCCACCTAGTCCATCATCCACTCCTAGTCCGCCACCCCCTCCTAATCTGTCACCCCTTCTAGTCCGTCACCCCCTCCTAGTCCACCATCACCCCCTCCTAGTCCACCATCACTACCTGATCTGTCACCCCCTACTAGTCCATCACCCCATCTTAGCCTGCCATCACCACCTGATCCATGAACCCCTCCGACTCCGTCACCCCCTCCAACTCCATCACCCCCTCCTACTCCGCCTCCTGAACCTCCACCAGTACATGACTCTACAATGGTACCTGATGCTGCTGTATCACCACCCCCTACTGCCGCTAATCTGGCCTGTAAGTCATAGATATGCTCCTACAATCCCTAAACAATCGCCTGGTGCTCCTCATACATGGACTGAGAATGTAGCAGTGACATCTCCTGAATAGCCGCAATATGTATCCTATGCTGCTCCAACCAGGGTGCATACTGCATATATAGAACATATAAAATCAGTTTGTACAACGTATAACATACAACGTAAATTCACAAGTACAAATTTTACCTTATGCGGCGGATATAATCCAGCAGTAGGGACACCGTGCACCATGTGTGCAGGTGGGTGAACAATAGGCAGGAATATCTGTGCACCGCTAAGATCAAATGTCTAAAATGTATCGGCCAGAGAAAAATCTGTAGGAGGGTCGGAGATCTGTGAAGGGGTCGGGTCAAAAGTAAACGACGGAGGGTGAACTCTACCACCAACTAATTGGGGACCATTGTGATCGGATTTCACACCCCGCATATAATCCGACAGCAAGTACCGTCTAGGAGCTACCCGAACCCAATAAGGACCAAACTCTGCGTCGGGTAAGTGAAAATCGATTGTATCAACCCATCCTGCCTGTCTCATACCAGCTACATACTGTCTCCCTATAGAACGCCGTGGCCCGAACATATCAAGTGGCAGAGGTGGATCACACCAGTAGGAGCACGCTGAACTCCGTGAGTACTCTCCCATCTACGCATGCGTGGGAAAAAGGTCTCAGCAGCATGACTGGCGGTGGGCTACATGAGTGGGTGCATGTTGGTCGTGTACTCGTAGTACCAACACGGCAACATGTACCAAAAACCAAACATCTGGCCAACCTCTCCAAAAGCATAGGAGTCAAGAGCGGTGTATAGATAATCCAATATGGCAGAGCCCCAATCAAACATATGCAGCTGCTCTAAATCGACTAGTGCTGCTCGGTAGCCCAGCCTAATCGTACTCCGTTGGTTCGTATAGAACATCGAACCAATGGTAGCCCTGTATACTATGTCATGGAAATCTACCACATCGAGATGCGCTGTAATATACTAAAGTAAATATGTGACGGAAACGACACCATTAGCTATATGAGCCGCTGACAAATCTGGCAAATACTATAGGTAGGAATCAGGTGACTCAAAAGAGGAATCAAATGGACAAGTGACTCTATCTGGACAGCCTATCTCAATCCCCGTAAGCATGTAAAAATAGGCATGGGTGATACCTAGCTCAAAATCCGGAAAGTGAAAGGTATGTGTCTTAGACCACCATCTCTCTGCTAAGGCGTCTACCAAAGGTCGACCGAAGGACTGGGGAGGTATAATACGTAAAAAGAATCCGAACGGACTAGCAAGTAGCCTCTCCCGAATATGCAATGGTAATATGTCAAGGGCATGTGTAACAAACTTCGCCCAACTCCCACGAAGGTAGATGTACTCAGTCTATTAAAATTATACCAGTTAAATGATTATAAAACCAACAGTTCATACTATTAAAACGTATAACGTACATGCACTAAACTATAACGTAAAACCAACAGATCATACCTTTTAACAGTTCAGTAACTACAGATATTAAAAAAATTAAAATTAATACATGAACGGTGGCCAACGTGGTAAAAGATCGATGAGTGAATCCCTGTGGCAGCTCGTGGAGGATACGTAAGTCCCCAATCGTCGTCCCCGCTGGTGGAGGAAGGTGAGCTGGACCAGATGCGTCGTCTGGCATAACTGGAACTGTCTGTCTCCCCATCTTCGTAACGCGTGGCAACATCCTGGTGTCGTAACGAATAAAAATAAATTTAAAAGGAGGAAATTGGAGGGAAAATAAAAATAATACCAAACCCCCCCTCCTGCGCCATTTATAAGCGTGGGAGCCGCGTGAGCCGATAAAATCGGCTCGCGCTAGTTGGGAGATATCAAAGATATCTCCCAACATGTTACGGGTCGTAACATTACGACCCGTAACGCTATTGGAGATGCTCTTAGAGTTGTGAAACCACTTGTTTAAATCATCTATATTGTTAGCTATCCTAGCTAGGAATCAAATTTTAGCTAGAGATAAATTATTCAATGCCCCAATGGAAGACATGTAAAAATATTTAACGAAAATGCTGAAACGACCACATTTCATTACATCATTTAGTACGGAACAACCCCTAGCCTTTGGATTAGTTAGCCCCCATGAATTTCTGTCGTTCATTTCTTGATCCACGTTATTTGACCGCTTCTTTTTCTGTCCGTGTAGCAAAGTTCAATATTTAATCTAAAATGATACTACTTTATACTCCAGCTAATTATGCTCCACCTAAACCATTCGATAAATAGTAAAACTATTCATTGTTTCAATTGGAACAGTAATTTCATCCTTCAAGCATATTTTTGCAATTTTCATGCTTCATGTATATCCCTAACCATGTTTTAAATTTATGAATATTTTTGAACTAAGTAAATATAAGACAACTTCACTTTGAAAAGCAACAAATAGTTTTGCATTCGACTCTTAAGAAGCTAATCAAAAAGTTGCTTATATGTTAAACTAGTTCCGTGCTATGATCTTAAACTTTGTTTATATGTGGGACTTATGTGTTTGATTTGAATTAAGAATAGGTACAACAAGGCAAGTTGGATTGGAATGTTGCACAAGTTCGATTTTAGT
Source organism: Allium sativum (assembly GCA_030737875.1). Classification (NCBI taxonomy): domain Eukaryota; kingdom Viridiplantae; phylum Streptophyta; class Magnoliopsida; order Asparagales; family Amaryllidaceae; genus Allium; species Allium sativum. The sequence goes on from CM060909.1 coordinate 1,023,040,417, forward strand.
TGTTAAACCAAGGTACTTTTTTATATAAATATTATGATATAGAAATATTGATATATATATATATATAGAGAGAGAGAGAGACACATATATGGGAAAGTCTATTTAGACACAAGCAATCTCAACCACTAGATCTCCCCATGAATTCCACATTCCACATTCCACATAAAAACAGATAAATCCTACGGTTCAGAGTTTGTGTCGATCTCTAATTCTATGTTTAGTTTTGTGTCCTAATAGCTGCTCCCTCTCTATATATATAAACTAAGAAAGCTTCTCACCTTAGTAGCATTCTTAGTGGCCTTCCAATCCTATACCACAACCACGCTGGTGGGATCCACAATTAGACTTTCTCTATAAACCATGTGCCTCAAAAGACACGCCTCCTCATGCTTAAAATGACATTTTGAAAACTTCATGTTCAACTGATTGCTCATAGAGTATGGAGGAACTCTCCAATATGTAAGGCGTGCTCATCCTCTCTACTCGAGAATACTAAAATATCATCAAGAAACACCACCACGAACTTATTAAGAATGTCCCAGAAGACTTTGCTCATCAAATCTACAAAATAGGTCGGGCATTGGTTAGCCCAAAAGGAAACCCACATACTTGAAAAATCGGTCTAGTGTTTGAAAGACTATTTTGGCGATGCTATCACCGGCCACCCTAAGCTGGTGAAAATCAGTGCCTATATCAAATTGAGAGAATACTGAAACGCTAACCAATTGGTCAAACAAATTATCCATCCGAGGAAGTGGATAACTATTCATCTTTGTGAGCATGTCCAATTCACTGTAATCCACACAAAATCAGAGAGAACCATCTGTCTTTCTAAGAAAGACGGCTGGTGCTCCATGCGCAGAGATATTCTGCCTGATGAATCCCTTCTCTAACAGCTCACCCACTTTCTTACGCAATCTCTATGTTCCCTCAGAGTCATGTGTCATACGAGCAATTTTATGGGGTTGCTGTAACGACTCGCAGGCAGTGGGTTAACCTCTGTCGTGACATACAGATGATCCCGTAAACACCTTGTTTTACGGCCAGCCTCTCGATTACAATACCAACCCTAATAAATAAGGGACATGTAGGAGTAAGAGCTCGTTGTTCGCCACCAAACAACATGGCGAGAACCCCCTATCATGCGTAACCAGCTCCACAACCAGCCCACACTTCCGTTCACGTGGGTTGTTACAATTGCATTCTAGCTAAGATACATCTGGAACTCGGTCTCTCTTAGAAGGTATCCCCTCACCTCCTCAAATAAATCTGGAAACTATCGTACTATGTGAACTAAGTCAACATCGCATACAGATCAATTAATGGAATAAAGAAAGCTCAACCTAATTGACCCTTGCGGGCCACAAGAAATCTTGAGGGTTCCCCCAAATGCCCTAATCGAATAGTCCTCCTCTCTCAACCTATAATAGCATCGTGCATAGTGAACAATCCATCTCTAGGATCATCCCATATCCTTATAATCCCAATATGTAAGAATCACAATCAAACCCTATGTCTAAAATCAATATTTTCAAATCTTTATAAATAATCGATAGATGTGCTGATCCATCTATGGGTTAGAAACAACTATGGGATGTATGGCTAAATAAATGTCCAAGTGATAACAACCGACCAAAGAACTAGATATAAAAGAATGAGATGCTTCTGGGTCAAAGAGAGTACGAATGAAAAAGTCGAAAACAGAAATCAAACCCTCTACCGCAACTTTCCTACCAATGTCTAGTCCATAACTAGATGGAGTTGCTCTAAGACATATAATTGAGCCACTGGCCTACGAACCCTCTACCCCGTCCTCAGGAAACAAGTCATATTAAGATGTTAGTGATGCCCAAGAACAAAGCACTTTCCTCTCATTGCATCCTTCTTGCAGTCCTTGACATAATGAGCCATCATTCCATAACCAAGGCACTTAACCACCATCTTGATCTGCCTTTTCTAATGTCCTTCAACATTATTTTTGTTGCCATCTTATTTTTCTACCATTGCTTCTTCGAGCCTATAACTTTAGGAACCTCTTCCTTTCCCTCTTTATCCTCTTCGTTAGTGACTACGGACATAAGAGCCATTTTCGCTAATGACTCAAATGTTTCTCCCATTGGTACATTTGTCAGCACCAACCTTTAGAAGGGCTGGTTCATTCCTATTGCAAACTTGACAACTTTCTTGTGAGATGTTCTAACTAGATCCATTCCTAACCTCGATAGATCATTGAACTGATTAATGTATTCCTTTATCGTGAGATCTCCATGCTTCAAACTAATGAACTTTTCTAATTATCTAGATACCCTCCTCAGCCTGTGACAAAAGTCTTCTCTCAAACATGTCCCTGAATTTGGCCCAAGCAAGCCATCCCTCCTCAGCCTCAATTATCTTCCATCAAAACGATGCCTCCTTTGGTTGCCAAGAGGCCAACTGAACTCCCTAAGATCCTCAAGTCCCAATAATCCAAAAATCAGCTCCGAAATCCTCAGCAAAGTATGTGTCTCAACAGAACTCTTTATTTTCGAGAAAGATCTACCATCAAAGAGAGGTCTTTGCAGTGGGCGTCGGACCTTGCACGGGCTCTTGCGCTTTAGCTATTGCTATAGCGTCAAGGTGTCCACAAAGTAAATAGGGGATAAGGACACGCTCACGAAGATTTGAGAGTCTACCATTCTGCACAAGAGAAAGACAAAGATTATGGATCGAAAGGACTGTATTTTGAGGGGATTTAATCTTATTTTTTGAATTGCTTTTGTTTTGAAAATCTATTCTCTTTTAACAAATATTTTACTTTACAACAAAAAATTTAGGATCTTGTACCCTTGGGCTTTGATACCAAATGTAACATCCTTCACCCTTTAGCATCCCCAAAAATAGGGTGATGCCAAGAAATGTGTAGCTTAGTAAGCATAAAGAAATGCATTACAGAGATTAAGATTCATAATGCAAAAAAACATAGAGGAAAACATTTAAACTAAAACATAACTTTTATTTCAAAACCCAACATTTATTTTAATCATAAAACCACTACATGTCTCATAAAAAGAAAAACTCATTCTCATATATTAGAGTACAACAATAATAATCATAATCACTCTTGATGTCAATAATACAACCCAAGAAAATTGAAAGATAAAAAAAGCTGAATAATACATCAAAATAGAACTAGATCTCCAAAATACGTCTGAAAACCAAGCCGTCCACAATGATCAACCCTGCGAGCCTAGGGGAAGGAAATGGAAGAGAGTGTAGTGGGTCAGACAATAGCCTAGTAAAAAATGCAATTACTAGCATGATCTAGTAAGACAACGGAAATAGACTTAGTAAATATTCAAGCATGATAGGGTAAGTGTTCATGCAGAGCAATATAAGGTAAGTGTACTTAAACTAAGTTGTGCGATTGTTTGCACTTATTCAACCGTTGAATATAAGAAATATGATTAGGATAATTTTCGAATAGTACCCATCGATCGGACATTCCTACCCATATACTGCTTCGCATGTTAGTCAGTCACTATGGACATACCCTCATGAAGTCGATCACCACTGTCTATCCACCAGTAAAGACATAATTTAACGCTTAGATGTTGTAGTGATTTATTTTCACCAATCGATGTTGTCGCATGCCCAACCATTGAGATAACACATCAACTGTCATCCCTTCCTATTAACTACTTCTTTACCCCAATCAGCATAAGTGTCCCCAACATCAACACCCATACGTGAGACCATCAGTAATAAACGTGAAAGGGAATGCTGCGGTAGAGATCCTTGGCAATCAAATATTATAATTTGTGCTCCCTGCCCAGTCCCATTAATATAGGCCTTATTGGCCATTTATATACCTACTTCAGCATGCATAGACTCAATCCTCGGGTTGGGACCATTGGTTTTTAATCTGAAAAGAATGTTTTTGGCACAGACCACTACTGTTTTCTGCTTATTAACTCTATCCAAGATCTAAGTTTTAGAATAATAAGACTTTCTATTCCCTTTTCAATAATAATCCCTATGTTATAATTTTAGTTACAAATATCCCAAATTTTCCTATTATGACTTTCTAATAATGTTATCATAATAATATGCTCATTTGCTATTGCTTTTCAAATTACAACCCATGTTAAACTTTACTGCAAATCCTCACTAATTTTCCTAATTCAATACGATTCCTACTTAAATACAGATCTATAATTTATGCATATGTTTCTGTAAAAAAAATTCTCTTTCTTTTAATTGTGTTTGCAAAGTTTATACTTTTTATTCTATTTCCCCCCGTAAAAAGAGGATTAAATCTGTGCTTATTAACTAACATTTACAGATCTAAGCATGTTTAAAAACAAAACTTAGATAATTGCGGAAACGATAAATAACTGATAAGAATAAAATAACTACCAAGGTAAAAAGACTGAAAAACCGACCTATGGAATTTAATTAGAAAGAAACTGTAAGAAAGAACGGAAAAAATACTTACAAAAAATAACATACAGAAAAATACTTTAAAACTGTAAGAAAAAGTTGTAAAAGAAACTATAGAAAAACTACAACTATTATAAATCCTATTCCCTAAATCACCCAAAATCTAAATAATTGCAACACTCACCTGTAGCCCTTAGCTTTTGGAGTATGCAAATCTTCCCAGATCCTGTCCCTAGGTTGATTAATAATATTTTTATTTTTACAAATCTCTTCCCAAATAAAAATTTAAGCTTTAGGTCCGTATCAGTTAAGAGAGAACTCAGAGGGAAAAGATTTATGTTGTGAATGAAGAGCTAGGTCTATGACCTAATTTATAGTGAAGTTATGGGTCTTATGCTATTAGATTACCCGATTCAATCTTGTCCAAACACGACATTTAGCCAATTAAAACCTTCATATTTCCAAACAAACGAACCAGATTAAACCAAGTCAGATTTGAATATTAAAATTCATGAGTTCGGCTCGTGCTTAGACGAAACATCGTCTAGGTGATTGTGCGGGTCGACTCGATGCTCTCGATATTCTACTTATCGGTCAACCCGTCCCAACCAAGGGTCAACCTATACAGATCTGTATAAATTTTCTTCTTCTTTGTTCATTAATTTCTGATGTATTCTCCAATCTTATTTCTCTAATTACTTCTCCATACCAACTTTGAATTCATCCAATCGTATCTGTAAGTTGCCCAAAAAAATGCAAACACTCAATGGTGAAACTCCCATAGCTAAATTTTGACAATTTCCTAAACTTATTTGTTTCTTAATAATTTCTTTAATTAATTATTATTACTTAAATCTTGGGGTTGTTACAACATATGAACCTTAATAAGATACTGAAGGACAATATAAGAGATTTAGAAAAATACATACTTATATAATATAACAACTAATATGTTACTATAGAATTATCCCAACTCTAATCATATTCTCTTATTCTTTGGATTTTAAGTTTCAAAAGATTTTTAAGTTTCAAAATATTTTTAAGTATGCATAAACCTATTTTTAATACTGAACTCTAAAATCCCCCATTTCTTAACCCGAAAATAAGGAATATTGATGTTGTAGTCATCAATAGTATTATTCTTTGATTAAAAAATGAGATATATGTTAGCTTAAAATATCAAATGCACATAATATAAAGTCACAAAACACATTTCATCAGTTAATATTTTCAATTACATATTCCTATGCGTAATCTACATTCAAAGAAATATAATTTACTAAAAAATATCTCTAAAAGCAACATTTGAATTTGTTCGGTTGGTTTATTAAAGTATAGTAGGCATTAATAATTTTCTTTCTTTACATCCAAAATTCAAAAAAAAAATTACAACAAAAGGTTCTAAAATAGCTAGAAATCCCTCTTCATTCTTCTGGAAACCTATTCCTCTAGTCTTGTGTTGATGCACTCAAAATGGTTAGAACCAAATAACTATCTAGTGGGACAACGCCGCATAGTCAAATAGGTTTTCCCCTACTAGTATCACGTAATAAAATAACCATTCATGTGCTCTTGCACTCGCAATTGTTAGAGTAGTACTAATAGATCATGTGTGTGTAAATACAATAGATTACGCATCCCCTTTATATCTAACAACTTGCCTTAACATATTTATGATTGCCAATTATAATCAGTTGTCTTAATTTATATGATATCCCATCGTATTTTAAATGATTAACTATCATAATCTTGGAGATAACCAATCCCTTATTATCTAGATTACCCGTCCCCTTAGCTTGGTCACCTTAATTATATGGATTATCTATCAGGTGGATGCAGACTAACCATCACACACCCTATAGTTTTACCTATAGGATAACTATAAACTCGTATACTGCCATATTCATGAAGATTACCCATCTCTAGCATTTTGTGGATCAATAATATCAGAATATATAATTTTCTTGGGTTAACTATAAACCAAGAAGTCTCATGTTTCAAATCTTATTTCTAAAAAAGTTTAAGTTATATTTATTAATACCTCCAAATAAGTGTATATAAGTGAAAGACATAACATATGATAAATAATGTGATATCCCTATTGGTTCAAAACAATATATATTTATATGTGGTTGCTTCCCTTCGAAGCAACCATTTGGCTTCAAAACCCTTTATCAAAGGCAAAACAATAAACAAGGCTTTGCTTGAAGCAAAAAATAACTTTGAATCCATCTGCTTCAAATCAGTTGATCTTGAAATAATGGATTCGCCTCCTTTCTGCCGCATCATGCAGATCAAAACAATATAAATAAAGAAGTCTTCAAGCCTTGCCTTCCTCACTTATTTCAAAACAAAACAATGCTTCAAAATCTTCAAAGTAAAGAAAATAATAAATTGATTTGTACCCGCTTATTTGGCTAGTGCAATGCAATGCTTTTAACCTTTCGAAGCAAAACAATATAAAAGGTGGCTTCAATTTTTTTCCTAACTCTTTAAAGCAACCAAATTGGAATTACCAATTCGAAGTTATGTATGAAAGGAGTGTGAAGCGGTGCTTTGCAATTTTTGGGTTTGGAATGAAGTAAAAGGCTTCAAGAAAAAAAGCTTTAAAACGGAAAAAATAGTGTTGGCTTTATTTTGGAAACAAACAAATCACTTAATTCGAAGTAATATATCTCTTCACACACTATTGCTTCGCACCCTTAGCCCAACAAAGCACTTCATACTAACTTATTTGATATCCCGTGCTTCAAGTTATTAAAGCGCAATAAAAGTTGATTTCTTCCAAAACAAGCATTAACTTTTTACTAACTCCTTATTTTTGTCAAAAATCTTATTTGTGGATCTTAAGTTTGAAATATTCTTTTTAGAAATAATAGGAAAGACATGACCTCTAACCAAGGACTATCCAAAGGAGATTAATTAACTAGTATAATTAATTAGTTACTTAAGCCTTTTAATTTAAAACATTTTTTTAATAAATTATATTGGATAGATAAAAATCCCCAAAAGTTGTGGAAATTCGAGAATAACTTTATCTTTACTCCATAAAACTTTTAAGTTAAAAATAATTTATATGATCACCTTACGAAAACTGATATAAATTATATTTCCATCTTAAAAAATTCATAAAATATTTACAAATGATTAGAAAATTTAAACATCAAAACCTACCTTCGAAATCATTTTAATAATATCATATTAAATTTTCAAAACATTTATAGAATAAAAACATGGGTTTCTAACAAAAAATGCAAGGTTTTTAATTAAATCACTTTCAAAATTCATCGTTCTATCAAAACAACAGTAGAACGCATATTTAATTTAAACTTCGAAAAGAGTCAAGATTAAGTGTATTGTTCACCTTAAATTGGATGAACAAGTAGAAATTTGTTGTAGTTTGATTCTTATAGCTTTCCCTTCTAAGTTCTCCTTAGTTTTCCTTGCTTTAGGTGTAATAGCGGTATTCCTTCCTTAGATTTTGTTTTGAATTGTGTTTGTAGATTATAGAATAGATTAGAAAATGAAAGGTTATATCATGAAGAACTTAGTGTATCTTACTTTTTTCCTTCTTATATACGTTTCTCTTATGTTAATTTACATTGATATGTTATAAGGCCAAGCCATATTATCTATAACATCTCAGTTCATCATCTCATTAAATCATTCTTATTTAGTTTAGATAATTAAATTTCTTGAATAATGTGTTATAAAATATTAGTGATGTTACATAGAAAAATTAAAGATTCTTGTGACTTGGTTTTTTTCGCATGCTATTTTTCGAGACCATCATGGACATTATTCGACGATAGTACTCGTATCAGACTGACCATTTTTGTCAGGTTAGTTTAGATACTTTAGAGCTTAGGAGAGAATTTGGAGGCCCAGGATGTACTTCCGTAATTTGGTTTATTTTTCCACCGCATGTAGGGTTTAGTCTTATATATTTGTAAGGATAAATTTTATGACTGCCCGAAATAGAAATTAGCTAGTGCACTCTTATGTGTGATTTAGTTTATATAAATAAAGTTCCTTTGTTTTATAAAGACTCGTGTGATATTATATTCCTTTTGTTGTGAGACTTTGTTTCTTTCTCCTTCTTTCCCATAAGGATTTATTTTTCATACTACTAAACGTTCGACACACGAATACCGAAGATGTATTAAGTGTCATTTTTAATGGTATGAAATATGGTTCTTCACATTTGCTATTAGAGCCGAAGGTTGAGCAGGTACCTTGGCTCTGGTGAGGTTACTCATTTGAGATAGGGTAACTGAAATTCTAGAATAAATTCGAGTGTGTGTGTATATAAGAATGGTTATTTGTACGAGATAGAGACAGAGTGTGTGTATGTATAAAAATGCTTATTTTTTAGTGATATATAAATGATTTATGTTGATTATTCCGTTAAGTTTGAATTTAGGATACTTATCGATGAGATTACACATTATTGAGAATGATTCCAAAACACTTGAACTAAAAATTAACATGAAAATTTTGAAACTATGGTAAATGAAATAATTTTATTTATTGATATATTTTGTATGGAAAAATGATTTTTTTAGAAAATAGTATAGTATTCTTAGATTTTCTTATGATTATTAAGAAATGCTAATATTCTACTAGTGTCATTTAGGGCTAATTTAGTAATTCTCTTCTAGTTTAAGGCATTGAATGCCATTATATTTTGTAGATAGTTTCCTTGTAATAAGATGAGTGAATAGGAACTGTAAATACATTTAAACGAACTCATTATGAATTAGGTTTCACTATTTGATTATACAACGTTCTGTACCAATGCTGAAATAAAATTTAATTAAATTAAGATGCACAACGCCAGTATTGTCGTTTCCCAATGGCTATAACCGTTACAAATGTCAAATGTAACAGTTATAACCGTTAGTAGAAGCTACGTGACATTTTTAGTAACATTCCTCCCAATGGTTATTACCGTCGTAAGAATTCAAATTTACAACGTCGTTTGGGAATTTCTCAGTACCAATGGTTATAACCATTAGAAATTGAATTCTACCAACTATTAAAACTGTTAGAAAACTATATTTTTCCAATGGTTATAACCATTGTCAATTGGGATTTAGTTTATCGATCCTACGTGTTATTACATTATGCTTCCTGTTGCGTTATTGATATAAAAATGAAACTTCGCAGTAACAACAATCATACACAATCAATTTTCAAAACAATTAACATCACAAATATCACATTCTGACCACTTCAACTTACATAAAAAAATTCAAATGTACATCCACGATTCTCGACAACATAATGTATTTCTGAAATTTTATGTTTCTAGTTGTTTTGAAGGATGAGAAATCCTAGAACGACATACGTAGTAAAATATACACATAATAAATACAACTTGCTAACCATAACACATACTAGTCCTACCCCCATATCCAACAGGGATTGCCGTAGACCCTACAAAAGTGCATCAAGCTCCAAACCTTAACCGACTAATCCAAACTCAGGCTGAATCACCCACCCCAATCATCAACCACCTTTCTATCCTCAGCCACTTAACACTTCACCGCCCTACCATGCTAGCTCAACACCAAAAAAAATTGTGAACACCACCATTTTCCCTCCACATGCGTATCATCTTCACTTTAGCTGAGAAGCATTACCTCTACAGTAGCAAGGCAGAGCATTATCAAGTGCCAACCTATGCCCTTTCATCCCTCCCTTTACTTGTATCCCATCCATCCAACTCCCACAAATTAATCACCATGAATATGAGGCTTGTCCAAAAAGTAGGTTGTAAGTTTCCAAGAATCATTATGTAGTACGATTCCCCATGCATAAGCAACAAACACATATAAACCAGGCATGCAAAATAGTAACTTTCAGTCTTTCAGAGTATTAAAATAGAAACCTGTAAATTGTTCGTTCAATAATTAATCTACTCTATGTAAACAATAAAGAAACAGATGGAAAGTAGCATTAGAATATGTATACAACAAACTGCACATGTATATATAAATTGGTAAAAACAAACATGCATAAGGCATATATACACATGAATATTGATACAGGTGAATCCTAAGACTGCAAACATTAAATGCAAAGTGCAGGAAAGTAACATAGTTTATACGTATGTATAATTAGATGCTCACTCACATTCACTTGACCGAAGATGTACAGAAATGATGGCAATGTATAAAAGCCTGAGAATAAATATTGCTTAAGAAAAAAAGCAACAATAAATTTGTAGAATCTAAGTACGCACGACGCACATATATTTGAGATGTATATGCTAGCATACTGATCATATAGTCCGGTAATAAACGAAACAAGAATACATGCTATAAAACATGCCACTATAATTGGAGAACAATACATAATCTCGGTCTAATGATATTTTGTAGACAAAAATGCTCATGTCACGTTGAAACTTGAAAACATAAACTTGACGGGTGTGAAATTTAGAACATAGGGCATCAAAATAAGTCTGGCTTATTTTAGTACAAGCACACAGCTAGTCGTACAACAAATAAACCAATAGGTTAAGTTTCATTTTTAGTTGGTATCTATTTATCTCTTATGTTTTTCTTCCTCACTACGTTATTTGTATCATATAAAAAAAGGTGTAACTGACTTATTTCCAAGCACTAATAATGTTGTTCACCAATGAATAAGCTGCACCATTAATATAGATAATAACCTTACACCTTAAATCTGTTATTATGATAAAAAAAAACTACAAGTTGGAAAATGCGATTTAACGGCGACTGCAACATCATCTCACATCTCTCCTCCCAATTCTTCAGCTTTCGACGCCACCTTCCCTCCTCTATCCTTTCGCTCTTCACCACCTTTTCCCTCCGATCCTCCTCCTTCTAGCGTAGTCCTTCCACTGCAAAACCATGTGAAGCAAATCGTGAAGCTCAATCCTCTTTTCCAGATCCAAGATTTAGTACTACCTCGAAAGCTTCCTTTCCTTCTTCCACGAAGGTTGAATATGCATCACTTTATAATTCTCTTCTGATGAATGCTGGAGCTTTCAAGCCCATACATTTTGACTTCCAAGAAATGGTGTGCCGCAAAAGATGCCTGAAATGGTGAAGATCGAGCTCTGAAGTTTTGGAGCAATCAATTAGTCGGTTTCTTTTCGGACGGATCTCTTCCTTATCCCATAGTGGTAAATTCTTTGTTTCGATTGTGGAAATTAGAAGGTTCTGCAGATATTAAATCTGATGGTGTTAACTTCTATTTTAAATTCTCAAATGAATCTGATAGATCTAGAATTCTTTGATCGGACCCAATTTTCATTAAGGGACGTTGCTCATCATTACAATATGGGATCCCTCTATAGGACATTCTCAATCTCAAATTAAAAAGGTTCCTGTATGGGTGAATTTTTATAGGATACCTTTTATACTGTGGACTCTCTTAGGAGTTAATTGGTTAGCTTGTCATATTGGGAGATTAATCTGTTTTAGCACCAGCACAGAAAGGTTGCAAAGATTTCATTATGCAAAGGCTTTGATTGAGATTTTTCGGATTTTGAATTGCCAGATTAAATAGTGGTAGATGGATTAGGTAAAAACTGCCCTTCTGTTCGTGTCTCTTATGATTGGAGGCCATGTATATATACTATTTGTAAAGTGTTTGGTCATGAAACAAATAGATGTGATTTCAATTCTAAATCAAAGACAGGTTTTATTGAACAAGAAGCAGGTTATACTGAGAATCAACATGGTAGAGACATTGTTTTTGGAGGTAATTTTAACAATAAGGTTTGTTCTCAACTATAAATATCGAATGGAATACTGTTAATACAAAAACTAAGAAGGCTTGGATTAAAAAAGTGAGTTAAATAGTACGGGGAATTTATTTGATACTAATAAGAGGGTGGATGCAAATGTTAATCCATTCGAAGCTTTAGCCTCTGAGGTTAGTGATGGAAATGTTAGAGTTGATGCAATTGTTAATGTACATGCTACTGTATATGGAAAAGAATCTGTTAATGGCAAACAAGCAATATCCGGAGTTGGCACTGATTCGAATTCTCAGATTAATGTCAGTGTTGAGAGTCTTAGAGATAATAATGTTTCAAGTGCAAAAACTAATGGGAATTGTGAATCTTTAGCACATGGAAAAGGTAGTCTTTCTGGTGATCAGTCAACAGAAAATTCTTTTTTGGTAATCTGTTTGATGGCTCGGCTGATGCTGCAAATTATTCGTCTGCGGCAACAAATATCTTGCCCCATCTTCTTCAAGCTATTTGTTGAACAAATATCTTGCCCCATCTTCTTCAATTCCATTAAATAGTAACTTGAAGTCAGGCAAAAGGCACACGAGAAGAAATCCTGTTTAGTTTGTTTTTCTTTTGGGGATTTTGTTTCTCGCTAGGTGTTGCTATGGTGATATATGGACTGTACAAACAGAGTACGATGGAACTTTTTGCTTAAGGCTCATATAGTTGGTAGCTATTTCTTTTGAGCAAAGTTACAGTAGTTCTGGTTTGCGGGCTATTTGGATATGAAAGTATGTTGCTTTGGTTAATCTAATTTGCAGAAATTCATAGCATGTTGCATCGGAATGCTTGTTTTAACTGATGCGGACAGTATTGAGTTTTTTTCTGAGTTTCATTGTATCTGCATTTGTTTTTTTTCTCCTCAGTACTGGGTAATTGTGAGATAACAGTTTTCTGTATAGCCTTTGTACATTTAGTGTTGTATAGTTGAGAGATATGAGATAAGAGAGCGTTAAGTTCTTGTAATTCTTTGTAAACAGATTTTAGTGGGAATAAATTATAGGCTAATTCTATTTTCACCCCGCTTTTCTCCTTTCCCACCCCATTCATCTTTAAAAAACCATCGCACCCCAGTTTTTCCTCTTTACACCCCGATTTATACCCAAAAAGCCATCATAATTTTTGAATCACGTACAAATATGACGTGGTTGATTCACAAACATCGCTTACTCCAAACTAGGTTATCATACAAACCTCACTCGACCCTAACTAGGTTATAATACAAACCTAGTTTGATGGTAGCGAGGTTAGCATGCAAACCTCACTCAGACCGAGCGAGGATTTTACATAAACCTAGTTACATTCAAGCTTATTTGCACGATTATTTATTTTAAATGTGTTATTTTGTGATCTGGAGGGAGGGCAATTTCGGAATATTAAAATTTTATAAATTAACGGGGTGTGAAAGAGATCAAGTGGGGTGCAAATAGAACCAGTCTAAATTTTAATTGTCGTTCAAAAAAAAAAGTACAAGTAATATATCACAACTTCAAGCAATTTTATCATCTATCTAGAATAGTTTTTTAACCCTTATGTTAGCAGGTAAAGAATCCATTTGTTACTTGTCATACAGAAAACTCTTCAAAAAATATTCCTATTGCCTAATCTAGTTTATTCCTATCCAAGATATTTAACTAACTTTCATACCATATATTATGCATAACAAATATATAAAATTATTAAAACTATGACATTTAATATATAAACTTGTTTAGTTAAAGGTTGATTAGTTGATTGGTTTATATATTGAATAATAATATTGTCTAGTCACTTTGTTTATTTTTACTATTTTATCAAATATATATATATATATATATATATATATATATATGCATCTTAGAGTTTAATTATAATCTAACAATTAACAAGTAAGAAAAAAAATGATTGCTTATTACAACTAGTAGAAGCAATGCAGTAATATGACACCTAACTATCTTATCTACTAAAATATAATTTTAATGAAAACCCCTTGAAAATTGATCTTTGAAGCTATATATTATACATTACACAGGTCTTTAACTGTAATTTCATTGTGTGCATGAAATATAATTATTGTTACTGTTAACCAACTTTTTAGCAAAAGCAGTCACGGTTCACCAGATCGAAGCTGTAACGACCCGCAAATCCGCAACATCAGAGTTGACTATATACATCATACGTCCAACCCAAATATCACGAAAATATGAAACATTTTTTTTTTAGAAGAAAGAGGTAAAAAAAGAACAGAAATAACAACACAGAATCTCACATCGCAGCGGAACAAAATATAATATATCATATCTTTGAAATACAAAATCTTAACTGTATAACATACACTTATCAGAGTACAACACTTACAACACAACGGAACAATACTATAACTAGATAACGCTGAAGCCTCCTGCTCCAAGCTCCTTTAGATATATCTGAAAAATCCTGAACTACTTGACTGCCCGTACAAATTTAGGCACCCAAGAGTTTAGGTAAAACAAAACAAATAAACTCCGGGTCAGTCATGGGACTGGTATGAGTAAACAGTTTAAAACAGTTTTCAGAAACTAAATGATATTTCATAAGACCACGCCGTATAACACGGAACGGGTTTTTCCCTTATGAAAATCCAAACACTTGACTTATCCTTATATCAAAACTCTTTTGATATTATAATAATGTCTAAATCAAGTAGATAACAATCTAGTGGATCGTTTGCATCTCACGTTTCACATATGTAATATACAATCAAAACCGCAAGCACGTATTGGGTAATGGATTTCCAACTATGACAAGGTATGGAACCACCTTCCGCTGGTATATCTCTAGAGGAGAATACACCGAGTTCAACAAGAACATCTTGCAACTCAGCCACACATGACCGACCACTCATTTCGCTTGAGTGTATCAAATGTATATCACCAACGATTGGGATCAGCAACCGTTTCCCGAATGGGACAGCATCGACAATAGATTTTTAGAAGTAAATGTAACTCTAGATCAGGTGATTATACGGCCTAATAGGTGCGACCTACATAGCCATGCTGCTTGCCCGATTTCTGTCATTTACCGGTTGATGAGGCTTGAAGCTACGCTTTATCATCACACCAGATTCACTTCGAATGTCACATCGTCAGATCCATCGAAAATCACAAATTGACGTCTACAACAGTACATTACGTGTCAGCTAAAAGAAGTTTCCTCCTCCGCTTCCACTCTTGGTACGGTTGAAGAAATCAATGTACGTGACCTTTCTGGAAATACTCTGTCAGACATTCATCCATACACGTCACCCAGGAACAGGATGAACTGAAGGTACAATTTCTATTAATACAAAAAGTCCTTGCACTCTACTCCGTCTTCGATTATCTTTATATAATCTGATTCGCACGCTACTGCCAATACGGAGTGGTTCTTCGGATAATAATCCAACCGGTCTCTCCATATCGACAACGATGGTCAAAACTTCGATAGTCTGTGATTTAACTATCGAATAAAAACAAGTGTTTCGATAGTCGATGATTTAACTATCGAATAAAACAAGTGTTCATCCAAACATCCAAAAACCAGTGAGCCTTTAATTAATATTCCATTAATTAAATCTCTTCTCTATTTCTTTATCAATATTTGTTAACCAAATATTTTCAATAACCATATTGGCCTTATACGTTCTTTGGAAAACATTTCCATATATCGCCTTCCTTTATTTTCTATACTAGGAAATATTCATTATTCTATTTCCAAGCTTTGCACATATTTGGGTTAAAACAGATGTTGTGTAAAACATCGTTACGACAACCCAAATACAGTATTTAACTAATTCTTATTCCACATTGATCTTTGAGCCTGAATCTTGTTACTTATCGGTATATCATGAAATCAACCAAGTTGGGGTATAATTACCTCTCAGACCTTGACTGAATAACATTTAACGTCAAAACAGACAACACTACTTACTCAAATAATCAATACCATACAACTGATTATTCACCTTTAAACACATATACATTTTCTCTTTCTATTCTTACGAGGTTTTATTCATATACTTCCTTTTTGATTATACTATTCTATTTCTACGTTCGTTTTCTTATCGACTTCTATATATTTTGATATGTAAATTTCTAACTATCAAATTATCTTAAAAAAATTCTATCTCCTTAAATTCCAGGAAAAATTCGCCATAACCTCCTTTGTACCGGGAGCATCGGGAAATTTCAAATAGCTTTCCCAGTCCTTCTCATCTCAAAAAGAAAAAGAAAAAGCCAAGCGGCTAGCCGATACGGCACATAAAATCTCATATGGAAATTAAATACGTACCTTTTTGTCGGGCATTCTATATATATACCTTCTAACACTTTATTCCAAACCTGTCTCCTGTATGTCTATACCTGTCCAATCTATTTTAACTATACCAATCGTTTTAACTCAATTTTTTAATTAAATCAGTTAATTAACTTCTTAGTCAAATCCACTTCTATTTATCCAAATCTATTTATTATAAATCCCATTTGAATTTCTATATTCAAATTCCATTTGAAATACTATGTTCAAATTCTATAGTTAAACTCCATTTGAATTCTATTATTCAAATTCTATTTCAATTCCTTATATTCAAAGTCCATTTGAATTCTCTGCATTATTTATAAACAACGTTTATAACTTCAATTCAAATCCCATATTTTCATTTATAAACAAAGTTTATAAATTCGATTCAAAACCCACCTTTCCATTTATAAACATCGTTTATAAATTGAATTCAAATCCCATATTTCCATTTATAAACAAAGTTTATAAATTCGATTCAAAACCCACCTTTCCATTTATAAATAGAGTTTATAAATTCAATTCAAATCCCATATTTCCATTTATAAACAAAGTTTATAAATTCGTTACTCGTTCATATATATTCAAAACAAGTAAATATTTTCTATAGTTCATTAAAAATTCAAATTTCTATTTATAAAAATAGAATTCCCTTTTTAAAATCTCAAATACCCTTTTCGATATTTTTATAAATCAATATTCAAGCCCCAGGGATATTTTAAACAATCAAATCAACCAATTTCAATCACTTGATTTTTAACACATCATATATGAAATCAAACAAACAACAAACAGATAATATTTTTTTGAGGAATCCAGTTGGATTCCTCCAACCTGTTTTCCTGCATCCACAGATGTTAGTCAACATAGTAATACCCATCCTGCTTCGAGGCAGGATATCGCGGTATAGAAGGTCATCCACTAATCATAGCGTGGGGCGTATAGGGTAATCATCCGCTATGAAACTGCGGGCATCCGCTAATGATACTGCGGGAACAATCCAATCAATCAACCCAATATATATATAATAGTCAACCTTAAATAACTATATATATTTAAATCATGCACAGTGATATTAAATGAAACCAAACAAGCAACAAACAATTATTTTTAACTGATAAAAATAATTCTAAATAAAAGTGTGTGAGGTTTACTCACAGGAATTTTATTTGTCGAATATCCGATTAAATGGCATCTTCGCGTTTTTGAATCAACTCGGATCCATCTACGTTGCACCTACGAGGGTTCATTACTTTTATTTAACGCTTTAGCTACTTTTAATTTAAACTGTCTATTAAAATAACTAAACAATTTATTTTATGTATTTTAAATAAAAAAACAAAAACAATACCTTACTTAACCCACCATCCATTATTCAACACACTTCACCCAGGTTCCAACCTCGCTACACCCCGCCTCACCACTGCCATGAGCTCCAGAATACGACTTTACTTGCCACAGCCTTCATGAAACTATCATTTCCACCACTCCCAAATTCCAATATTCCTTCATTTTTTTTCATCTTGAAGAGTCACGATACTAGCGCTATTTAATCTCTCTTCCTAAGAGCTGCTCGACCATGTTTGCCCTCTCCATTCTTCTCGTCATCGACCCAGCCTACTGCGATTGCTTCTCCCCAAATTCCTTACGCAATAACATCACCAACTCGTCTCCTGTTGTTCATCGCGATCCACATCCTACTTCACTGTTGAACGAGCTCATCAACAAAAATAAGAAATCGAACTCAATACCCCCATACCCTCAACATCGCACCATCCCAGCTTCCTCACACCGAACTTCCCCAAACCTTCCCTGTCGCAACCCTTAAATCACCATAGTTCATCCATCTGAGCACCCTTCTAGTCGCTCCCATCTACTTCGAGCATCTCAGAGGGTCCTCAAACTGGCATGACGTCGAGCGTCAGACAACCGATGGTCTTCAATCGCCATCGCCATCCTATTCCCGAGTGCCTCCTAGTCGTTGTCTAGCTTCCGGCATCGCGAGATTAAAAATCGCGACTCTCGATTTCTATATCTCTTTTTTTTATATGTATAACAGAAGGATTGATTTTGTTTCCAATTTGTGAGGAAAGAGGGACCTCGTGATTTCTTATAAAGGAACGGAAGTGGTGATAAAGAGAGCACGGGATTAGTTTTGGTCCACACAACACTGATATTTTAAATTAAATTTTATTTTAATTAAACCACTATGCTTAAATCAAACTACTCCTTGACTGCGAACTCCTTTCTGAACCCAACAACAGTCCATTCTAGTGTAAAACCATTATTCTGAACACACTGGGATAGGTCACGAAGTCCGATTCGACCATCTGTTGAAGATATTAATTTAAATTGATATAATTTAAATTTCAAACCATTTAAATTCTGCGATAATAAATTAATATTATTATCGTTATAAATTCAAATGAAATTTCCCATTAATTATTTGAACTATATTAAATTCAAATTAAATTTTGAATTCAACTAAATCCATTTTCTTATTCTGATAATTTAATATTTTCAATATTAAATTGAAATTGATTTTTAAATCCATAACTCCCTATAAAAATTGATTTATTTACTTAACTCAATATTGAAATCCATATCAAATATTTTAAAATTTACCCCTAAGAGTCCGGGTCATTACAATCTTCCCCACTTAAAATAATTTCGTCCTCGAAATTGCTAAGGTAAAAAAAGTGCTACAAACCCATTTATCTTGATACTCAACATTTCAAACTTCAATACGTAACTCTCTTTCGAATAAATCCCTATTCGATAACTCCTCCCTTCGAATAACTATATTCGATAATCTTTCTTTCGAATAACTAGATTCGAAAACCTTTCTTTGAGTAACTATATTCGATTTACTCTATTCAATTTACTCTTATCAATTAACCCTATTTGATTTAACTCTTATCGATTAACTCCATCGAATAACTAAATTCGATAACTCCTTCGAATAACCAATATTCTATAACTCACTTCGATTAAACTAATCTATAACTCTTTTCGATTAAACTAATCTATAACTCTTTTCGATTAAACTATAATCAATAACTCATTTTGATTAACAAACGATTGATAACTCCATCGATTTACTAATAATCGACAACTCCTTCCGAATAACCAAATTCGATAATTCCTTTCGAATAAACTATATTCGATAACTCCTTTAATTCTATTCGAATAACTAATATTTGATTTAACTCCATTCGCTTGACTCTAGATCGCAGCGATCACAATGGTTACGCCTGATTCCCCCAGGAAACATCCGACCGCCCTAGGCTATCTGCAGCCCTGCGAATTACGCTAGCAGTCGTACGAAATGGCAACTTATCCTGAGTAACTATGTTTGACTAACTCTATCTCAATAACTAAATTCGATCAACTTTAATTGAATAACTAACATTCAATTTAAATCCTAATTCGATTAACTATGTTCAATTAACTCTATCTGGTTAACTCTTAATTTGAATATCAAATATTCGATAAATTCCTATTTAAATAACAAATATTCAATTAACTCTACGGATTAACCCTAACTGATTAACTCTAACTGGTTAATTCTTACTCTAATCGATTTATTCTAACTCTAATCGATTATTTCTATCTCTAATTGACTTCTCCTATTCGAATAACTCCTTTTGGATAACGTTTATTCATTTATAAAGATTTACTTTCAATAACGGTTCTTCTCTTTATAAATGTTCTCTTTAATAACGTTACTTCACTTATACAAGTGTTGTGTACCCCTTCTATTTAAAAATATCGGTGTTAAAAACCAATATCTCTTCTCTATATAAGTTCAGACCTATATATTCCATCTATCCAATGATAAATATTTAATTTAACTTATAAACTGTTATTTATAAATTAATCTTTTCTATTTATCTGTTAAAAACAGATTTCCACTTTCTATTCATCTTCTAAATATTCCTTTGATTAAATTCTATTTATTTAACAAATAAATATCCCATTTATAACATTCTATTTATTTTCTATAAATAAATATTTCCATTGAATCTATTTGTAAATGTTTTACAAATATTCCCTTTTAAATTCTATTTGTAAATGTTTTTACAAATATTTCTCCTTCTATTGTTTGCACATAACTTCCTTTGTATTTGTGTTACAAATATAATTCCTTTTTAACTCTTTAGGTTTTTCCTTTCTTCACACCCAATTCATATTTCATTCACATTGATTTTACTCAATTTATCCATTTCAATCCATTTAACTTACTTAAGTTAAATTTAATTTTAATCATTCAAATTCCCATTAACTAGTTGCTAATTAACCGTTTTTCCTATTTCACCCTTTTTATTTGAATATAACTTGTTCAAATATATGTCAACTTAATTATAACTAATCTAATTATATTTCAACTCGAGTTATATATTCGATTTCGAATATAAACTCTCAATCTCTTTCACTTATCCAAAAACCCAATTTCGATTCAAATTTCCTTTAACTAATTATTCTCCAATTTAGTTAATTTTATTTAACCATTTAAAATATGATTTTTGTCTTAAAAATCATTTCACTTACTTCACTGAAGTTCATATTTATTTTATAACTCAAGTCTATATTTTCCTCATGGCCATTCGGATTTTATTTACTTTAAAAATCCTTTTGTTTATTCAATTAAACCGTTATGGTTTTATAATGGTTCTGGCGCTGCTTTTCTAAAAATTTGATTTTGACATAACTCAAAATCTATACGACGAAATCCTGATTTTTCTCTTTCATTAGAAAACTATTATTCAACCGGTCCCGACGATTCTTGTTTCAAAGAATTCCGACTTCAATTGAGTTCTGTATACTAAATTGAAGTTCGAATTGCCAAATTACGAACTGCCGCGCTATGGCGAGCTCGTTTAATTATATTTATAAATATAAACGTTTTAACTTTGCTTATAATATATTCAACTCCATTCTGATATATTTTTAATATATATCAAATCCATTTCATAATATTCCCGATCTATATCACTTCTAATATTCAAATTCTATATATTTACAATATTCAAATTCCATTTGAATCTCTTTATTCAAACTCTGTATTATTTCCTTCTATTCAAATTCTAATTCAACTTCTTATCTTCAAATTCTATTTGAATTTCTTATCTTCAATTTCTATTTGAAATTCCTTATTCAAATTCCATTTGAAATCCTTTAGTCAATTTCTATTTGAATTTCTTATATTCAATTTCTATTTGAAATCCTTTATTCAAATTCCATTTCAAATCCTTTATTCAACTTCTATTTGAAATCCTTTGAATTTAAATTCTATTTTAACTCCTTTGAATTCAAATCCTATTAAATTTCACTTTGAATTCTAATATTCATCCCCCACTTTATATTCTCTCTGAAATTCTATTTAACCAAATTCCATTTGAATTCTAATATTCAAATCTCTATCTGACTTTTCTTTATTCAAATCCATTTGAATTCCTTTGAATTCAAATTCCATTTCAAATTTTCTTATACCATTTCTATTTGAATTTCTTCTATTCAAACTCATTTGAATTCTTTTGAATTCAAATTATATTTCACTTCTATTTGAATTATATATATATATATTCAAATTCCTTTATTTTACTTCTATTTGAAATCTATATTCCAATTCTTATTTCAAAATTCCTTTGAAGTAATATAAATATATACATATATTTATATCTATCTCAAATTCAAAACATCTGAATTTTCAAACAGCTTGTTTCTTTTCAAACAACTTTCCATCAACTTTTCTAAGGCAACAATTCATCACTTAGAAACTCGAAAATGAACATTGATGATGTTGCGACCATCATCAGAATTATTTCCCAGCTACTGAATGAGTTCAGTGCTTTATTTCTTTCAAAATCCATTTAGAAAAATATTTTCCAAACTCGCAGGATTTTTAAATTTTGAATTCTGGTTGGAATTCAATTTCAATTTATCACATTTGTATATTTGATTTCATATACAAATTCCATTGGTTATATATATATATATAACTATTTCTGTTATTTAATCTAATTTGATTATAATCCTAACAATCAACTTAACTATTTAAAACAATATCGTGTCCAATCTTTTGTTCAAGTGTTTATAAACTCCTATCGACATCGTGGCGTCCCACGATTCGACCAAAATTTATAATCCACTCAACAGACTAGTCAACACAATATAAAACAGTTTTTATATCAAATAACAAATACGCTCTCTCATATATATATACACTCAAACTCAATTTAGGGTATTACTAACCCTATCTCTACCGAGTCACGCCACAGAGCCAAGTAATTCTTAACCTAAGCTCTGATACCAACTGTAACGACCCGCAAATCCGCAACATCAGAGTTGACTATATACATCATACGTCCAACCCAAATATCACGAAAATACGAAACATTTTTTTTTAGAAGAAAGAGGTAAAAAAAGAACAGAAATAACAACACAGAATCTCACATCGCAGCGGAACAAAATATAATATATCATATCTTTGAAATACAAAATCTTAACTGTATAACATACACTTATCAGAGTACAACACTTACAACACAACGGAACAATACTATAACTAGATAACGCTGAAGCCTCCTGCTCCAAGCTCCTTTAGATATATCTGAAAAATCCTAAACTACTTGACTGCCCGTACAAATTTAGGCACCCAAGAGTTTAGGTAAAACAAAACAAATAAACTCCGGGTCAGTCATGGGACTGGTATGAGTAAACAGTTTAAAACAGTTTTCAGAAACTAAATGATATTTCATAAGACCACGTCGTATAACACGGAACGGGTTTTTCCCTTATGAAAATCCAAACACTTGACTTATCCTTATATCAAAACTCTTTTGATATTATAATAATGTCTAAATCAGGTAGATAACAATCTAGTGGATCGTTTGCATCTCACGTTCCACATATGTAATATACAATCAAAACCGCAGGCACGTATTGGGTAATGGATTTCCAACTATGACAAGGTATGGAACCACCTTCCGCTGGTATATATCTAGAGGAGAATACACCGAGTTCAACAAGAACATCTTGCAACTCAGCCACACATGACCGACCACTCATTTCGCTTGAGTGTATCGAATGTATATCACCAACGATTGGGATCAGCAACCGTTTCCCGAATGGGACAGCATCGACAATAGATTTTTAAAAGTAAATGAAACTCTAGATCAGGTGATTATACAGCCTAATAGGTGCGACCTACATAGCCATGCTGCTTGCCCGATTTCTGTCATTTACCGGTTGATGAGGCTTGAAGCTACGCTTTATCATCACACCAGATTCACTTCGAATGTCACATCGTCAGATCCATCGAAAATCACTAATTGACGTCTACAACAGTACATTACGTGTCAGCTAAAAGAAGTTTCCTCCTCCGCTTCCACTCTTGGTACGGTTGAAGAAATCAATGTACGTGACCTTTCTGGAAATACTCTGTCAGACATTTATCCATACACGTCACCCAGGAACAGGATGAACTGAAGGTACAATTTCTATTAATAGAAAAAGTCCTTGCACTCTACTCCGTCTTCGATTATCTTTATATAATCTGATTCGCACGCTACTGCAAATACGGAGTGGTTCTTCGGATAATAATCCAACCGATCTCTCCATATCGACAACGATGGTCAAAACTTCGATAATCTGTGATTTAACTATCGAATAAAAACAAGTGTTTCGATAGTCGATGATTTAACTATCGAATAAAACAAGTGTTCATCCAAACATCCAAAAATCAGCGAGCCTTTAATTAATATTCCATTAATTAAATCTCTTCTCTATTTCTTTATCAATATTTGTTAACCAAATATTTTCAATAACCATATTGGCCTTATACGTTCTTTGGAAAACATTTCCATATATCGCCTTCCTTTATTTTCTATACTAGGAAATATTCATTATTCTATTTCCAAGCTTTGCACATATTTGGGTTAAAACAGATGTTGTGTAAAACATCGTTACGACAACCCAAATACAGTATTTATCTAATTCTTATTCCACATTGATCTTCAAGCCTGAATTTTGCTACTTATCGGTATATCATGAAATCAACCAAGTTGGGGTATAATTACCTCTCAGACCTTGACTGAATAACATTTAACGTCAAAACAGACAAGACTACTTACTCGAATAATCAATACCATACAACTGATTATTCACCTTTAAACACATATACATTTTCTCTTTCTATTCTTACGAGGTTTTATTCTTATACTTCCTTTTTTATTATACTATTCTATTTCTACGTTCGTTTTCTTATCGACTTCTATATATTTTGATATGTAAATTTCTTACTATCAAATTATCTTAAAAATATTCTATCTCCTTAAATTCCCGAAAAAATTCGTCATAACCTCCTTTGTACCGGGAGCATCGGGAAATTTCAAATAGCTTTCCCGGTCCTTCTCATCTCAAAAAGAAAAAGAAAAGGCCAAGCGGCTAGCCGATACGGCGCATAAAATCTCATATGGAAATTAAATACGTACCTTTTTGTCGGGCATTATATATATATACCTTCTAACACTTTATTCCAAACCTGTCTCCTGTATGTCTATACCTGTCCAATCTATTTTAACTATACCAATCGTTTTAACTCAATTTGTTAATTAAATCAGTTAATTAACTTCTTAGTCAAATCCACTTCTATTTATCCAAATCTATTTATTATAAATCCCATTTGAATTTCTATATTCAAATTCCATTTGAAATACTATGTTCAAATTCTATAGTTAAACTCCATTTGTATTATATTATTCAAATTCTATTTCAATTCCTTATATTCAAAGTCCATTTGAATTCTCTGCATTATTTATAAACAACGTTTATAACTTCAATTCAAATCCCATATTTTCATTTATAAACAAAGTTTATAAATTTGATTCAAAACCCACCTTTCCATTTATAAACAACGTTTATAAATTGAATTCAAATCCCATATTTCCATTTATAAACAAAGTTTATAAATTCGATTCAAAACCCACCTTTCCATTTATAAACAGAGTTTATAAATTCAATTCAAATCCCATATTTCCATTTATAAACAAAGTTTATAAATTCGTTACTCGTTCATATATATTCAAAACAAGTAAATATTTTCTATAGTTCATTAAAAATTCAAATTTCTATTTATAAAAATAGAATTCCCTTTTTAAAATCTCAAATACCCTTTTCGATATTTTTATAAATCAATATTCAAGCCCCAGGGATATTTTAAACAATCAAATCAACCAATTTCAGTCACTTGATTTTTAACACATCATATATGAATATATATGAAATCAAACAAACAACAAACAGATAATATATTTTTGTGGAATCCAGTTGGATTCCTCCAACCTGTTTTCTTGCATCTACAGATGTTAGTCAACATAGTAATACCCATCCTGCTTCGAGGCAGGATATCGCGGTATAGAAGGTCATCCACTAATCATAGCGTGGGGCGTATAGGGTAATCATCCGCTATGAAACTGCGGGCATCCGCTAATGATACTGCGGGAACAATCCAATCAATCAACCCAATATATATATAATAGTCAACCTTAAATAACTATATATATTTAAATCATGCACAGTGATATTAAATGAAACCAAACAAGCAACAAACAATTATTTTTAACTGATAAAAATAATTCTAAATAAAAGCGTGTGAGGTTTACTCACAGGAATTTTATTTGTCGAATATCCGATTAAATGGCATCTTCGCGTTTTTGAATCAACTCGGATCCATCTACGTTGCACCTACGAGGGTTCATTACTTTTATTTAACGCTTTAGCTACTTTTAATTTAAACTGTCTATTAAAATAACTAAACAATTTATTTTATGTATTTTAAATAAAAAAACAAAAACAATAACTTATTTAACCCACCATCCATTATTCAACACACTTCACCCAGGTTCCAACCTCGCTACACCCCGCCTCACCACTGCCATGAGCTCCAGAATACGACTTTACTTGCCACAGCCATCATGAAACTATCATTTCCACCACTCCCAAATTCCAGTATTCCTTCATTTTTTTCCATCTTGAAGAGTCACGATACTAGCGCTATTTAATCTCTCTTCCTAAGAGCTGCTCGACCATGTTTGCCCTCTCCATTCTTCTCGTCATCGACCCAGCCTACTGCGATTGCTCCTCCCCAAATTCCTTACGCAATAACATCACCAACTCATCTCCTGTTGTTCATCGCGATCCACATCCTACTTCACTGTTGAACGAGCTCATCAACAAAAATAAGAAATCGAACTCAATACCCCCATACCCTCAACATCGCACCATCCCAGCTTCCTCACACCGAACTTCCCCAAACCTTCCCTGTCGCAACCCTTAAATCACCATAGTTCATCCATCTGAGCACCCTTCTAGTGGCTCTCATCTACTTCGAGCATCTCAGAGGGTCCTCAAACTGGCATGACGTCGAGCGTCAGACAACCGATGGTCTTCAATCGTCATCCTATTCCCGAGTGCCTCCTAGTCGTTGTCTAGCTTCCGGCATCGCGAGATTAAAAATCGCGACTCTCGATTTCTATATCTCTTTTTTTTATATGTATAACAGAAGGATTGATTTTGTTTCCAATTTGTGAGGAAAGAGGGACCTCGTGATTTCTTATAAAGGAACGGAAGTGGTGATAAAGAGAGCACGGGATTAGTTTTGGTCCACACAACACTGATATTTTAAATTAAATTTTATTTTAATTAAACCACTATGCTTAAATCAAACTACTCCTTGACTGCGAACTCCTTTCTGAACCCAACAACAGTCCATTCTAGTGTAAAACCATTATTCTGAACACACTGGGATAGGTCACGAAGTCCGATTCGACCATCTGTTGAAGATATTAATTTAAATTGATATAATTTAAATTTCAAACCATTTAAATTCTGCGATAATAAATTAATATTATTATCGTTATAAATTCAAATGAAATTTCCCATTAATTATTTGAACTATATTAAATTCAAATTAAATTTTGAATTCAACTAAATCCATTTTCTTATTCTGATAATTTAATATTTTCAATATTAAATTGAAATTGATTTTTAAATCCATAACTCCCTATAAAAATTGATTTATTTTCTTAACTCAATATTGAAATCCATATCAAATATTTTAAAATTTACCCCTAAGAGTCCGGGTCATTACAGAAGCCCAATGTCAGAAAGTTCACTCAGCATCGGTCGGTCGACCTATAAAACGAGCTACACTCGAGAAAGCCCATGCATAGTTCGGCCCAAGCCATCTCCTTCAGAAATGACCCGAACCTAGGCCGGTTTGAAATGGCTTCCTTCAAACAATGGCTCATCGATCCCAGAAGAATCGCTTATCATTAACTGACCGAGTTCATCGCTTCCATCAAAGTCAGATCGACCAAATATATCAGATTCTATTACAAATATCGAGTCGAGTCATTCAATACTCAGCCCGACTCTCAAGGCAATAACGGCGGTTAACTACCTCTGGACAAAGCTCTACTTTTGATACACCTCACCTCGAGTGCTACGTAAGCCACTATTTTCGAGGATACTATTAATCAATAGTAGACCGGGTCCCACCACAGCAACTACTATCAATAATCGAGTTCCACGTGTCCAAGCTCTGAAAAGGAGGAAAGCCGCATAGCGGCCCACTCAGCCCATCTTTTCACCTATAAATACATCCAAGCTCAAATGGAAAGCGACTTCTTCTTCCAACCTTCCTTCGGCTGCTTCAACATTTAGTTGGATTTCTCCTCCAAAACAAAGAAAGCTTCTTCACGGCTAAGTCTAAAAATAGCCAATTCTTCTTCTTTCTCAAAACAGAGAAAAAGCATTGTACTTGTAATCAAAAGAGAATCAACACATATAAAGTGGACACAGGCACAATCTTTTGCCGAACCACTATAAAAAGTCTTGCGTGTTCCCTATTTTCTTTACTTTATTGCATTCTATAATCACTATTCGTGTGCTCCCCACACGATTGGGGGTAGAATGTCACAAGTGACCAACTTTTGACATCAAAACTTTGGCGCGCCAAGAAGGGGGGCACGCACCGACATACCCTACGACCTTCAACAAGTTCCAACCCATGGCAAACAAGCTGAATAAAGATGTAGCATCTTCCCGTCCCATAGGCGCTGATGCAGCCAATATAAATGTTGTAGAAGCAAGTAAGGAAGCCTCCTCTCATGAAGATGTGTCCCGATATATTACAAGGGACGATTTAGACAGGATTCTGGTCGGGTTCAAGGACCAGATGACATCTCAGGGTAAACTCCTCAAATGACAACAACAGTTGATGGATCACCTTCTTGGTCGAGTGGAAATGGGGTTAAGCACTTCAATATCAATTCCTCCACCGACCGGGACTAGGGCAACAACTGATCTTCGGTCTGTACAAAATCAGGCCACTGAGCATATCCCAACTTTGCTTCCTCCTGGCTCGGCTCCATCTCCCGACCAATTACAGCCAGGAGTATCGCTTCCAGCAACCAGTGCAGCCGTAGCTGCAGATTCGCAGAAGGTCCGCGATAAATATCTAGGTCATTCGACCATATTGCCTCCACTCTGGGGACTGGCTTGACCCCCCGGACCAATCGAACAACTGCCGAGCCCATCATAATCAATGTCATTCCCATTACAACCCGATATCTTACCGCAGACCAGACTAACGACTTTTCCCCTTCAATGAAGAGACGCGAAGCCTTCCCTTCGAACCAGGGAGACCGCTCTACCATACCGGTTCACAGATTGGCGGAGAAAGACGCTGCGGTAGACCCTTCTAACATCGCCCCGAACGGGGCAAAACCGAGCCTCGAACATCACATGCTATGTTGAATCAACCTGGATCTTCCATCATGGTTACGGCTTGACCTAATTCTCATCAGGTTCAAGAGGCACCAGCCTGCCTAGAACCAACAACTGCGATGAACCCTCGCCCTAACCTTCACTCAACTGTCGGAGGTCGAGCCCAACCAACGACCACACTTCCGAGCATGCTTTCATTGGACCCTGGTGCTGGAGCTCTCCCGGATGCAGAGCTGGATTCATGGCTGTGACTTCTCGAAGATGGGAGCCAGCTTGCAAGCCTCATCCGTCATTTCACCCAGGGAACTTCTTCTCAGCAGGATATAGATAATATCTTCTGTGGCCCCATCACCAGGGAGATCAGAAACACTCGCAATCCACTAGATTTCAAATTTCCATCCATTGAACCCTAGTCGGACCGACCCGACCATCCATCTCATGCGATACATGCGTCATATAGAGGTACTTGGCACATCAACCAATGTTATGGCCCAGTGCTTCCCTCTCTTTCTCACAGATACAGCCGGCATGTGGTTTCGGCAGCTAACAACGGAGTCGGTCGGTAGTTGGAACACGCTGGTCACCCACTTCATAGAGCAATTCAGAGTTCACATCTCCCGACCGAAAGGTGTCATGTTCCTGACTTCCATCAAGCAATGATCCGAAGAGACATTTCGATCTTTCCTCAAAAGATTCAATTCGACCGTAGCATCAGTCGATTGACCAGAGCCATCGATGGTGCTTATGGCCATAATCGTAGGTGTTCAGAACCGATCAGAGTTCTCAATCTCTTTAATCAGAGATCCTCCTAAGGATATCGAAGATTTCTATGCAGAGGCCGAGCTATTCCTCCGACAAAAAGATGTCAGCATTGAAATGGAGAGCATCGAGGTCCTCGCCACTAAAAGGAGGTCCATCCAACACTAATGGCCAGAATAAAGGAAGAGGAAAGGCCTTAGAAAAGCATGAACGCAACGTACGACCCCAGAGAGAAAATTAGTACGACTAGTATAACAAGATCAATTCTTCCCTGCTTGACATCTACCTTGATGTACGAGGGTCCCCACCTTTCCCAAAACCTCCTTGAAGAACGCCGACCCAGAAAGAGCTTGCTTCTAGAAAGCACTGCATGTTCCACAACATAGCTGGTCATAGCACCAATGAATTCAGGCACCTGGGTGATCTCATCGAGGATAGGGTCAGGCGAGGAGAACTTCCCGAGTATGTCAAAAAAAAACACCAGCCTTGTCGCCTCAATCTTCTGCCCAAGCTCCTCAGCTCAGCCCTCGAGCTCCTAGAAACGGAAAGGACCCTGAGCCCAATACTCGCGACATTATCATCAATTAATAAGATCTAGATTTCTTATTTTCAATGTATTAGCATTTCTTTCCATAAAATGAATATGTTGATATACATATGTATGAGGTTAGGATTTAGCTCCTAGGCATGCTCTGGAATCAACGTTCGCTCTCTTAGAATTTATATTCGTTTCTTTGTAATAGTTCTTTAGCGATAATGAATTTTCTTTTATAAACATGGATTATGTTTGAATGATTTAACTCGAGCCTGACTAGCGCTCACTAACTCAAATATGGTCAGTGTTAAGCCATCATCCATAGCGCATGATCAAAGCCTGCCACCATATCTAAACCTACTCCATAAGCCGAGTATGATAGAACTTATGCACTTCGAGTATGGATTATACTCGCCCATTCTCTGAACCAAGTGCACTTTCTACTTGCCAAAACTTCACAAAAGGTCTTACATGAGTCGAGCATTATTAACACTTGTCATAAGCCGAGTATGGTTAATACTCGCCACCTTCGTAAGCCGAGTATGGTTAATACTCGCCACCTTCGTAAGCCGAGTATGGTTAATACTCACTATCTCTGTAAGCCAAGTGTGATTACTACTCAACCATACCTCTAAGCCGAGTAAGGTTGATATTCGCAAAATAATGACCGAAGCCTTCTTTAGACCAAGAATGGGCTATACATTCTTTGTAGGTGTTGAATCTCACAACCAAAGTTAACTAACACTTTCACAGCCTTAATATGATCCTTGATGGTTGTCGGTTTTGTGACCTTAATATGATCTGCTTCGACCATCGGTTTTATAGTCTTAATACAACCACTAGGATCATCAGATTTCTGGCCTTAATATGGTTCAATGCAACCATCGTTACTCGCACATTGAACTTCGATGCAAGGATCAAAACACATCTCCTTTATCAAGAAAGATGTATTCTGAGAGGCAAAGTGTTGACCATCTTTTTGGTAAAAGTAGTCGAGGTTCAACAGATCAAAGCCCAATGTCAGAAAGTTCACTCTCAGCATCGGTCGGTCGACCTATAGAACAAGTTACACTCCAGAAAGCCAGGCATAGTTCTGCCCAAGCCATCTCCTTTAGAAACTGCCTGAACCTAGGACGGTCCGAATTGACCTCCTTTAGACAACGACTCATTGATCCCGGAAGAATCGCTCATCATTAACTGACCGAGTTCATCGCTTCCATCAAAATTGGATCGACCAAATATCTCGGATTCTAATAGAAATATCCAGTCAAGTCATTCAATACTCGGCCTGATTCTCAAGGCAATAAAGGTGGTCAACCACCTCCGGACAAAGCTCTACTTTTGATACACCTCACCTCGAGTGCCATGTAAGCAACTATTTTCGAGGATACTATTAATCAGCAGTAGACCGGATCCCACCATTGCAACTACTACCAGTTACCGAGCTCCACATGTCCAAGCTCCGAAAAATAGGAAAGCCACGTGGTGGCCCGCTTAGCCCATGTTTTCACCTATAAATATATCCAAGGTAAAAATGGAAAGAGACTTCTTCCAACCTACCTTCGGTTGTTTAACGTTTTGCTGAATTTCTACTCCAAAACAAAGAAAGCTTCATCATGGCTAAGTCTAAAAATAGTCAATTCTTCTTCTTTCTCAAAACAAAGAAAAGCATTGTACTTGTAATCAAAAGAGAATAAATACATATAAAGTGGATGTAGGCACAATATTTTGTCGAACCACTATAAAAAGTCTTGTGTGTTCCCTGTTTTCTTTACTTTATTGCATTCTATAATCATTATTCATGTGTTCTCCGCACGAATGGGGGTTGACTGTCACAAGTGACCAACTTTTGACGTCAACAATTACTATCCATATTTTAGTCAACGGAGAGCTCAACGAGCTGAACGGGACACAGACTAATTTAACTCAATGAATTAAATTTGTATATACTACTAAGTAATGTGATATATAAAACCTGATCAAGCAGTCACCTCAACTTATTTCGGTGCCTTACATTCCGTAGATCGTTGTTTTATTGTTGTTGTAGGATGGATTCAAGATAACATTAGCAACTAGGCAATATCGCTCTCTATCAGCAGCGCAATACTGCTTTCATCTCATTGTTGTTGTTGCATTGCATTGAGCTCTAATAGCAACACAACATTCTCTTGATTGAAAACTCTCATTGTTGCATCACAACTGGACTTGCATTCTCTCTTTTATTGTCTATAACCCGTTGGCATCCCAGTTATTACATCTGCATTTTCTCACCACCCGCCAAACAAAAACTATAGCCCTTAAGATCCTGCAAATGCCTCAGCCTATGGTCGCACCCTAATTAGTGCATATTATTTGTATCTTATTTCTGACAGTGCATTCCACTTGTACATTCAACTATTCAAGTAGCTGCATCTAGCAGTACTATTAATTATAAACTTTTTGCTTTATTCACTTTTACCTCTCTCATTTAGTTGATCATAATTTAGTTGATCTCATTTTATTTTGTTGTTTTATTCTCTTTTACCTCTCTCATTTAATTCTCTTATCAACTTTTTTTGCTCATTGTAATTACATATTTGAAAGCAGGTTATTCAAAAATGTCATAGCATATAAACTCGTTTGATGCTTACTCAATTATGCCTACCAAAGTTCATTATAATAAATTAGAGTAGGAAATATTAATGACAACAATAAATTAGATTCATATACCTATAATGTTATCATTTAAATATTCTATGCCTTTACTATCAATTTTCTATGTCTTTCAATAGAGGGTAGAAAATTTTAATGATAGTAATAAATTATAGTATGGAAATAGTAAATGCAAAGTGAAAGTACTAATCAAATCATGCATATTGCCCGTACTTACCGAAATATGAAATTTTCGTCCTCTTTTGTATTCTCTCATTAATCCTAGTATCCCAACTTGATATTATCTTCCTATTCTGCTCTAAGAACCTTACTTCTTTTTTTACTGTTTCCTTCTTTTTTCCTTTTTCTTTTCAGATTCCTACTTCAGAACTTTGTTATATCATTTTGAAATTTGACAAAAATATGAAAATAATAAGTATAAAAATAATGTGATATTTGTCTTCTACATAGTTCAACAAATTAGAAAATATGGAAACTAAAATTACCCGAAGAATTCATTAGATTTGATTAGTATTTAATTCAAATTATTTACCGAGTAATTTACCAATCAAACAGTCAAATTTAGCAACAAATTAGGTGAATGTAATTTCAGTAGCTGTAGTAGTCTGTTTGGATTGACCAAAAGATTAGTTATAGTGAACAATTTACACATGGATTTTGAATAAATACATTAAGACTATACCACCCATAATTTTTTAATCTAAAAAGGTAAGTAACTTAAGCATGATGGGTCAACATAAGTTACTTCTAACTTTGATCAACTGGTAAATTTAATTAAAATAGTAGACTTATATATATATACACTAAATTGACTAAATAGTACTGAAGCTAATCCCAAATTATGTGCAGAACTATTCTATTTATATAAAATAATCAATTTTTAGCAGTAATTAAAATCTTATAGTTTAATCAAATTATGTAATGTCAAATATAGTATCAAAAGTATTTACTATAAATATATGAATTAGTACAAATTATTTCCATAAACTTGATTAAAATATTGGTCCAGCAAAACAGGATAAAATATTGGTACAACAATAGTGCATAATTCAAGAAGCACTAGACAATTTAAACAGCATGATAAATATATATTTTTTTAAATTACAACACACTCAATTTAGCAAATAATTCATAGCTCAATTATAGATGTGGGATGCTTTTACAGGCTTATACATCTATTAACTTTCATAAGATATAAAAAATAATGGCTTTGATAGGTTGGATGAAAACAGAGTATGAATTTGATTATCATCAACAAACAGGGTAAGAAAATAATTACAAAGCCTTCATTTGAAATATTAGGAGGTACGAACAAATATTTGTTAATAATTAAAGCATAATGTTAAAACTGAATGATATCTTAATAGCATGATTTCCTTATCAGCATGAGATTTTCTTCCACATTTAAATTTTCTTAATAAGTATTTTCAATCCTTGTGTTTCTATCGTGCACACCCCTGATATTTAAAACTAACCATCATCGAATCATATAAAATCTTACTCGGCACGGAATTAAATTAGAGATACAACATCATAAATTTTTTCTAAATAAACCACTACAGTGATACCAAATAGTTAATTACTACATAAATATCAATGAAAAACCAATTTTAAGATGTGAGAAAATTAAAACCACATTAGACTATATAAAGGGTTTAATTTTTATTTCAGTTGTCATCTGAAAATAATCCAATTTAGATTTCAATAATCGAATTCAAAAAAGTAGGTTATTGATATTTCGAAATTTATATTAAAAAAATATTGCATGGGTGCAGTTGAAATAGTATGGATGCACTTATAAGTAAAGCACAAAAAAATAAACACCAAAATGAACAGATATCGACAAAATTGGAAAAATGAATAAAGACCTTGATGGCAAGAAGATGGAAAATAGCATGGGAGATTAGAGGACTTTGACTTTTTTTCCTCTTATTTTAGTTAGCTAGCCAGTATCTTACTATCGAAATTTTTCGAAATTCAATTCAATTGATAAAAAATCCTTAGGAAATACATCAAATTCTCAACTTCTCAAATCATTGATCAAAATTTTAAAATTAAATTCAATATGACACAGACTATTAGTAACCTCAATCCAAAATTAACAACATCTCAAGTGAAAGTAGTAATATCCAGCAAATAATAAAGACCATATTCAAAGGCAACTAAGATTGGAAAAAGCACTAAATTTGTAGACATGATTTCATGATAAATCCTATTTTGTTGCAGTGCCTACTTTTATACATGAACTCATTAGTGATTGTACATTCCTATAGAAATACGAATGTGAACTTATAAACTAATTAGTATAGTACTACCATTATGGTGTAATATATTATTATTTCCATTTTAAGAAAGGAAAACTGAAAATGAACTAAACAACATATACATTAATAGAAAAGCTTAGAGGACATGCAAAAAATAATAAAGGTTGGCCCATTTAACATTAGTCTTGTGTTGAAACATTAATTTTAGCTCATAATGCAATACCATTCTAATTATTAGGCTCAGGGCTAGCATGGTTCAATCTTTTTTATTGTAATTTCTAAAATATGTTAGCAATCAAAGCAAGATAGTACAAACTGGTAGTCATGTTTGAATTTAAACACGATATCCAATATGGCAATAGATTTACGCTTATGCAATCATAAAAAGACAAATATTACTATGACAATTTCCCTAATTTATAGTATTATTTCAGCAAAAAACTACAATATATCATATTACCGTGTTTACCTCTTCAGTTGTCTAAAACTAATATGAATAAAATATAGATATGAGCTTAACAATTTTGATAGTATAATGTCGAAACTAAAATATAGGAGGTAAAATTTAGTACCATTACCCATGAAAATCCACAACTTCGCATGTTTGATATGATAGCAGGTTATCTTCCAATAAGTAAAACAATTCAACACTTCTTTATTTGTAATCCATAAAGTGCAATAAAGAAGCTAATTGTGAGAATGAATATTAGTACGCAATATGAGATAGTTATATATACTGATCAAAGTAATCAGTTTAACAATGATCAAGTTGAAGTGTGCTAACAACTCATGAATAAACTGAAAATAATTAGTTAACCAATCTCCTTTTAATACACACTACATACCCTTTATTGCCTTCAACATAAAAGAAGTTTTCCCTTGCAAAAACATTATAAATTTAATGACATGATGATAAAAGACAGAGAACACGTTACTCATGTTATTCTCATCGTGTTATGATTAAGAAACTAATTGAAACTACACAAAATAGTTTATTAACCATGTAACTACAGAATCTAAGACCATTGATTATGCCTCAATTATAGCACGGAATCGATTAAAAACTAAAAAACTGTAGCAAATAAACTTTTGCGTTGTAAATGAATAATCAATCAATTAACAAAATTCGATACAAATTTAAAACTATATGTACAAGGAGAGAGAAAACAAAACCTTAAAAGCGAAGCCAGATCACGCTGATACCTAAGCGAAGGTGGGTCTCGTTGATACCTAGGCGAAGGCAAGGGCAAGAACTGCTTCTCCGAATTAGGAAAGCACGATAACGTAGGTGATTCCATTTGAAATGAAAACAACGAAAATTTAATTGATTTTGGTATTCGGCCGCAAGAGAGAGATTGAAGGGTAAAACCTAGACTTATGCCCTCAGATGCATTAGAAAGTTTAGATATACAAATTACTAATCTATCCCCTCACTTCACGGGGTTTACATTGCTATTGGCATCCTAACGGTTTTAACCATTATAAAAGAAAACTTACAAAAATAACCATTGTTATTTTATAACAATTATAAGTGTGACAATTTTTAAAAGGATATGTGTTACAAGTTGACTGATTTGGTGTAGTGATGCGTGGTTTCAGATAAGAGAAACTAAATAGAAAATTTGAGATTTAAATTCTAGTGTTTTATTTTTTAAAATGGTTTCCAAAGTTGTAAAAGGAATAGCATTATAAATAAAGGTTGCTATGATAATGATAAATTTACAATTACTATACCATTACCAGTCGACCAATTACTATTTCTAAGCAAAATAGGTATACCTGTTTAATTGGCATGATAACGAGAAATTTACCATTTTTAGGGTAATACACTGGTAATGTTTCTTTAATACCAACTAACTGTTACTTTGCAAGTTTTTTTTATGACACATGTGTATTAATGTAGCATGCTTTATAACAGGTTTTAAAACAAAGCAAACTATTAAATTTAATTCAGCTGTTAATGCATTTTTAGTTCTTTCTCTTTATATCATTTATTAAGTAACACTATAAATTGTACTTAAAAGTAGTGTAATGATTTGAATACATGCCAAGTAACTTACCTTTTTTAGGCAAGTAGTAATTTACCATTACCAGTATAACTATTATTGCATTACTGGTATACTAGTGCATCAACAATAGTAAGCAATTTTGTCTTACAAATAAAAACAATGCTGTAAGAGTATTTGTTAAACGGTTGTAACAACCTGCATTTTACATATCGGAGGTTGGATCATTCTCGTCTTTTAATATGTTGCTTATGAGGATGTGAGACATATCCATAATTTTTACCAATTTTGTTTGTGACCATTTTGCCTCTATCAGTCTTGTACAGGGGATGACTTTTGACTTAGGTCGAATCAAAGGGTGAGACCTGTGCCATTGGAAAGGAATTAATGATTGCCTTTCCGTCGAGTAGTTGCATTAAAGATTTGGGTTAGCGGTTTGGGAGAAATCACTGTTTTCAGATTTTTCAGTTGGATGTCCAGGTTTTGGGAGCCTAATGGGCTGATTTGGGAGAGGCCCATTAGTGGGCTAGCTAGAAACTATCAATAAGGGGTAAGGGATATGGGAAATGGTTTTAGTTTTCCATTCTCTCATTTGGAGGCATTGAGCTCCTCCTTCCTCTAACACCTTTCCACCATTAAAAATCCAAATCCCAGGTGGGAAATCATAGATCTACACCATTGGAGACTAAAACTACATCAATTGAGGCAAAGACTCATCGAACCAAGGTGTTTGGTGCGAAGTGCTTGCTGTCTGGATTCATTTTCCTTTGATTTTTGCTTGTTTGGGAGAATCGGTGAGTGATTTACATCTCTCACATGGATGCAGTGAAGTATATGAATATATGATCATGTTTTTCATCATATTCACGTGTTTTTCCCTAGATCTATGCATTGCTAAGTCCATTTTCATATTAGTCACCCTATGATATGATTTAGCATGTTTAGATATGCAATTTCTATGATATTTCATGTGAATATGCAAGTTATATCCATGGTTTTGTTCATATGCACATTTATGGTGATTTTGGTGAATTTTACATGATTATTGATGGGATTGCCACATTGGTGTTATTGTTGACTTCATATCACTTTTATGGTCATATTGGATGAGTTGGTTTCGTCGAATGAATCATTTTGGCGAAGTTTTGGTCGAAATTGGAGTTGCATTGGAGGATGCAGGTTTTGGGCCGAATATGGTGGGTCAAACATGGCGGGTCGAACATAGAGGGTCGAGCACGGTGGGTCGGTCGAGCCTAAGCCATGTCTTGGAGAACAAGTCAGAATCATATCCAGGTTGATCAGTCGTGCAAGTGGGAAAGGGGTTGGTCGCAACCGGGTCGGCCTGAGCGAGGCCCTTGTTTTGGCCTGGTCGGTTGCAGTTGCATCGGTCGTGAGGCACGGAGGGAGAAGCTGACAGATGGGTCGATCGCTCTAGATCGGTCAAGATGGAGGAATATGGGTCGGCCTTGGTAGGGAGAAATGGGTCAATCGAGCCTGGTTTGGTGCTGGTCGGTCAGAACGGGTCGACCATGCTTTTATAGGAAATTTGGTTGGGTCGGCTCTATGGTGGTCGGTTTGGTCAGGATGGATTGGGTCAATCAAAAGCTGGTCGGTATGAGGCCGGTCGGTCGGCCCCATTAGAGTCGTTTTCTGAAAATTTATATTTTCGGGTATGATTCAAGTGGGAATATTCGAAGTGTTAAATGTGTTCGTTGATCGGTGTAGAATAACGAATGAGGTGACAACTCAAAGGTTGTGAGTCGGTGGATAATAGTTGCTCGAGAAGGTTGCTTGAGCTATGAAAATTCGTTGGGTTAGATGACTAGAGATGCGAACGCTGAGAGATTATCATTGTCATAAGTTCTAGCAAGCTTGAAGCAGGGGTACACTAGAGACGTCTAAAAGACCGGTTGTAGGTCGAGTACCCTGGGTCTTGTAGAAAGGCCTATTGTCAAGGTTGGACATATAGAGTTTATGCTAGAACTGGGGTTACTATCAGCCCTTGACATTGACAAGGTTGGTCATCATACGGTTAACGATGGTTTCAAAGAAGGATTAGCGGTGATAGCCAGAGTCAGTCATGGTTGTTCTGTTTGTACCGTCTTATGTAGATTGTCCAACATCGAAGGAGATGTTCCTTGGGTCCTTGTCTGATATTGGTTTAGGCCTTTGGGGATTGTGCTTAAGGGACATTGAATTCGATTAGGATGGTTTACATGAGATATACATAATTTGGATGTTATGAGTGCTTCACCATGATTGAATGGGTGTTCTGGTTTCCATGGATGAATGGTTGAATTGTTTATCGTAAAGGCTATCACTGTCCGATGTAGGGAAGATAGGGTTGAGTTCTACTCTGGTGTTGTGGGTAGATTAGTATGTTTACCTATCCATTCTCATATACTTTTATTGTTGAAGTTTGTTAGCTGTTTTATCGCTCTAAGACTGTTGTCTGGCTCAAGGTTTTAAGTCTCCTCTTATTACCTTGGGTTGTCCATCTGGTTGTAGATGTGGAGACTAAGTAGCAGGTTACGGTGATTAGTGAGGACGATGCTGTTGTGCAGAGGCGAGCAAGAGGCTGGCGTACCAGTTTTATTACTATATAGTATTTCTGTTTCCGCCGTTTGAGTGATCTATGAGGGTTGTAGTGAGTCCTTATGTACAAACGTTGGTACCAGTTGGATAACCTTTCAGGATGTTGAGAAAGTTTCAAAAGTTTGTTATATGATGCTTCATTACTATTACCTTTTGTATATGTTCTATTATATTTTATCCTTGCATTGTGAGTTCTACGATAGGTTCTGATGTTGTTACCTACTCTGATGATCGTCCATAGCTGTCTGGCACAATTTTCAGTGCATTATCCCTCTTGTTCAGTGCAGGGGGTTATGGGTGGTTGTCACAACAGTAAAGGTAACCATTACCTTAACATCCGTTGTATAAATATTAGCTAAATATAAGGGATTTGGGAATAATATTCAATGGAATTTATTTTCTTTGTAGAATTTGGAAGGTGTCTCGATTTGTTTTTTGGTAATTCGAATAATCTTCCAAGTGATGATCCGATATTGGCCTAGACGAACATTGTAATACACTTAGTAAGTTATTCTCTTTACCATTGTATAGTCGAAACGAGTTCACAACCGAAATGAAACCAATGCAAGTTGATAATTATTATATTGAGAAATCAACATAACATGGTTTTAAAAATAGAATTCGGGAAGGTAAAGTATTTTAGGTTAACTAGTTTGAGTAGCTCGAAAAAAAATTAAAATGAGTAAGAGATGTTTTCAAATGGTAAACATTTCTCTTGAATTTTACCCTTCTCAGTAAGTGAATGTATGATACTATTTGGTAGCGTCCAGTTCCTTTGTATTATTTTGTACTTATTCGATCTATATATACATATGTTTTTATGGTTAAAAATATGCAGTCTGATTTGAAGGATATTTTGAAATATGATCAGGTATTGGAATCATAGTGTTCATAGGAAAACTAAATTAAAAATAGAAGTTAAATTAGATAGGATATATAACAAATGAACGAATTAAATAGTTTTAGCAGTATAGAATTAGTATTTCTAAGTACCCATGTGGCAAGTGCTTCCCATATAGTATATCATAGAATTCGAGTATCAGAAGGTGTTCCACACTATTCCAAATATGAATTATCATTGGCAAGCACTTGGTGATAATTTTTGATATGGACCTAAGTTTTCTATCGTGATGTTATAGCTATAAGGAGAATTGTAGTCCCAAATCAAGGAGTTTGACCAAAGTTTGCACTAGGGAAGTGGGAAAGCAATTCTAGGTGGAAATTAGGTTATATATTCGAGTAAAGATCAAATAAGAATTTTTGTATGAATTATCTATGAACATTGTGCAGAACATGTACAGTATGAAGGTGTTCTTATAGGAAAATTTTGTGAAATGCAATTATTTTAAAGGGGAAGAATGTTAAAAATCAAAATTTCATTGCTTTGGTTGAGAATATTTAATTAATTTTAAATGTTCAAAACAATGGTTTTTCTAATTAGAATAACTTCTTCAAATGTATAATACATGATGTGAAAATCATTTAAAATTTTGCTACCAAAATTAAATAATTCAAAAAAATGGGACCGTGAGGATTTTTTTAAAAAGCGGATTTTAGAGAATGTAAAAGATATTTAAATTTGTTAAATAAACAAAAAACACAAT
The DNA here is from genome assembly GCA_030737875.1 of Allium sativum. Lineage (NCBI taxonomy): Eukaryota > Viridiplantae > Streptophyta > Magnoliopsida > Asparagales > Amaryllidaceae > Allium > Allium sativum. The sequence goes on from CM060909.1 coordinate 1,023,082,113, forward strand.
GTATTAGAAAACGAACTTGTATTAGTGTTAAACATGTTTATAATAAAGTAAGGATATGGTGTTTATTAATATTTAGAAAGAAAATAGAAGAAAATGGAAACATTAAGTACATAAGTACCCTTAAAACAAAGAAAATTACACATATATACTTTATGATAATCTGATGTTGCTTGCGTGTAGAGGGAGGGAGTTGGTGACATTTTGAAGGGTGGAGAGAGGGAGGATATATATGGTGATAAGGTGGCATGACTTTGGTGGAGGGCATTTTGGTAATTTCCAAACTTTCTTTTTACATGAAACTAACTTCTCTTCTCGTTCATTTCATTTTTCATTTTTCATTTTCTTAAGCACTTATATTCTCCCTTAAGCTTTTACCAAAGGATTTTAATGAATTCTTTAATTTTATAAAAATTTAAATTTTTATTTTTTCACTTTTAAAACTCTCAAAAATGTCGTTTAAGGGCCTCCTTTTCAATTTTTACCTCCTCTTCTTTCAAGGTCAAGCCAAATCTATCTCCATAAAGTTTGGCCAATTACATACATGCTTAAAACAAAGCCACAAAGCACTAACAATGAACAAAATCACACTTTTCCTGATGAAAATACTAAAGTTTGGGTATGGTTGAGTGTAGGAAGAGTTTAACTAGGATTGAGGTGAGAAAACTCATAATTTTATGCAGGTTTCTAACTTTAATTTGAAAGTTTATTTACGGTTACAATATACTAGAAATTATTTTGTTAATATATTGTTTGAGATTTTAATAGTTGATGTATACTTGTATATTGCTTGAATGTTGTATGGTTTGGAGTTTATAGGAAGTTAATAAGGAAAAGTGAGTAAATGAAAATTTAGTAAGAAAAATTTAGTTAGTTCGATTTGGAAGTTATTTCCTTTACCATGTAATGATTACGATAGTTCATGCTTGGTTTATAATTGTTGGTGCTCGTTTATTTTGTGACCATTCGATTCATGGAAAAACAATGCTTAACAAACTCTTTTTCCCTTTGCGTTAGCTCTCTCTTGGGAGCTTTCTGAATGGAGATGTTCCATAAATATCAAGACAGATGTCTTCCAAAGAAGCGTTGAGCTCCATGTATGAAGAAAATTCAGGCTCTCTTTGTCGATCATTTCCAATCGAGGCATTTCCTTTTCCTTTATCCTTTCTATTTTCAAACCAGATGGTCGTACATCCTTAGCTATGTTAACCTCAAGAGTTTTCTTATCATCTCTTGCATACTCCTCCTATAGTAATCTTTCTGCTTCAAAACAAAACTCTCCAAGGTCCCTCGGTGGTTTGTTATCCAGTAAGTTCTTAAAGTATAATTTATCCAATATTTCAGGGATGATAGCAGTAAGTATGATAAACGAGTCCTTTGATCTAGCGATGCCACTACTGCATTAAATCATTCTAGAAACGAACGTGGAGTCTCTTCAGTACTATGCTTAACTGTCGTCAGACTCATGATATTCTTGAGTCGAGAGATGTGGACCCTGAACTGTTCAATAAACCTTTCAGCCAAAGTATTCCAATTGCTAAGTAATTCTAATTCTAACTTCCTAAACCACATGGCAGTGATGTCCATGAGATAGAGCGGGAACTAATTTTCCATTATATTATTTGATGTCGGTAGCACTTCCATGTGTCGCATGTCACACATTAGATGGACGGTAGTATCCTTCCTACCATTGTAAGCCTCCAACATCAAAAATTTAAAGTTCGGTGGGTTACGTGAATTCCTTATATCTTGAATGAAGGGGCTATGATTACTGTAGTCCTTATCCGATTGAGACATCCAACCTCGAGAAAACCATTGAATTGCATCCACGATTCGATCTCCATTGCTGAGAAGTTGTCGTCAATCATCCAATCACACGCCGATGCCCCTCGATGTTCACTCCAAAAGAGGTTGTAGGTCATTCCATGACGTTGACATCTGGTTCGTCCCTGGTCTGAGGAGTAGTCTCGGGTATAAACCAAATTCCAAGAGCTATAGGGCTCTTCCATCATCCAAAATTGTGTGTGCTTAATCTTGAGCCAAGTCTGCATAACCAATATGTAGAATACAATGAGCCAACGCATTGTGACCATACAATCACCATCTCGAGGCATGCTATAATTTGAATTGGGTTGGATCAGTATCGATCGGAAGGGAGTTGGTGGGGGTGCCCTCGAGCCCTATCCTACCTCTTGTGCGCCAATGGATCTCGCCTTAGAAGTCATCCCCTGGCCTGTTGGCCTTCTGAGTTCATCCATCCTTGAGAGAAAGGTGTTCATCATCTCCTCTTGCCATCTGAGGAGTCCTTCATGTCGTTCCTGGATTAATTTCAGTTCCTTGATCACTCCATCCATCTCTTCCTGAGTTAGATAGATGGAGTGATTTCTATTGGATGTAACTACCCATAATTTAGCGATTGGATATTTAAATATTGATCATTATTTACTCAATTTATTGTTCCAAAAAGAGATATTTTTTTGCATACGACCGAATCGAGACTTGGGGCCGGTTCCTTTGAGTCCGGATTGTTCATTACATGAAGAACAAGTATAAGGATCACTATATTTCGAGTTCGGACCAATTAGTGTTCAGACCGACATTGGAATATGCATGAATAGTCGTTCCAAGAGCAGAATGTTGGATTGCGATGAAATTTATATTTCTAGAATCGTAATAACGAGTTATTTCATGTCATCGAGTTTCGTAGCGATTGGACATACCATTCAACTGTACGTAAATATAACGTGTGTTGATTTCTATAAGAAACTAACATTGTGTAATTCGAATTTTAAAGGCTAGCTTCCACATATGATTGATTTAGTTTTCGGGACTAGTATCGTTGTTTTTAGACGGCACCTTGCACGTCTCATTTAGAGTTTACGGGTTTTTGTGCCTTATTCGTGAATAAAATAGTATTATTATTCAAAATGGGAGAGTGTGATTGGTTCATTACTATTCCTCTCTCACACACAATATGCAATTATAATTTCATCCTTTTAGAAACCCATGGCCGCCATTATTCATGAATTAGGGTTCATGATTTCACATGGTTTAAATAGTGAGAGATTATGAGATTGATTGCATTAGGTTCATGACGTTGAAGTGCATCTCCAGCCAAGCTAGGGTGACGCACGGTGTTCCTGGCCAAAATGTGACTTTGCATGATCCATGTACATAGCCGAGGTCTTGATTTTTCCTAGGGGTTTGAGTGAGATGTAGATGGATAAAGGAAGAGCTCATGTAGTGTAGTTCATTGGTGAAGGCAGTGTCGAAAATTGTTAAGGGGTTATTAAGCAAGAAGGAGAGAGAAGACTTGAGGAGTGGGTTCAGAGTAGTTGGAGGTCGTGGCTTATAGATTGTAATCGGGAAAGATGGTGATTAACTAGTTAATTAGCGATTAAATTATCTCTAAGTTAATTGCATTATCTATTTTAATCGGCAAAACTTATATCATATATAACTTTCTCGGACAAGGTCAGAATTGGATGTCGTTTCTTCTGTTGGACACGCATTGAACTATAAACTTAACATTTTAAACTGATTTTTAATTATAAAACGTAATATTTAGGATAGTTGAACCTAGTAAAAATGTAAAAAGATTAAATAGTGATTCAAGTAGATTTTACCTAATTGTCACATTTTTATCTAATTGCGCGCTGATTTTCTCATTTACGCGTTATTACGTGCTATTTTGACTACACTGATAGATCTAGGTTATTGTGACACTTATTTCACTTTGATTGCTATATAGAGCTTCTATTTTATTTATTATTTCTATTATTGATGTTTATGTGCTAGTTTTAGAATTTTTATGACCATTGGTTGCATGGTTAAATTGTTTACTTAGTTTAATTTATAATGTCGCTCGTAGACGATTTAGTATAGGAAAAATCTCAATTCGTAAGATTTGGTGCTTATTGGTTAAATGCACATGATGTCGTGTGTTGATTGAGTGCACAAAGGTGGTAGACTCGAACGTATGTGATAAATTCTCAAAGGAGCTTTAGTGCCATGGATGGATTCGATGACAGGGCAACATCAGAGCTCGATGACAGATTTGAAGATGAAGCAACACTGGAACTTGATGGCCGATCTAAAGATGATGGGTGGACTTGGCAATGACCTTAACTTCACAATGGATGTTGGGTGTTTTCCTTTGATCGGGTATTTAACTAGTTTTGGTAAAAATATGTGATCTGGGTAGATGTTATCGATTACTATGAAGTGGTCGATATCAATTACCACTGTTATTGGCTATTTGGTCAATTTGGCATGGGTAATGGTGCGATTTTGAGTAAAAGATATTGATGGTTCATTATATATTGATTTCGATGTGATGACTCTTCAATCAATGGCTTTGGCTTGAGACGAGTTTGTGGTGCTCCTAGGCAGTGATTTTCCATTCAACGTTGGTGATTCCAGAATAGGGATCTAGGCTGCTGCAATGGATAGTTTTCTTCGACATGTTGAAAAGACGACATTAAGTCGTATTGAGGTGATTGTCAAAGAGAGAGAGAGAGAGGAAGGGAACACAAGATGATATCCTATGACATACGATGATCGTTAGGGATAATTCCTAAATCATGACGACTTCAGATGGGATTGTTATGTACATTCAATGAGGTGAATTCAACTACAAAGAACATATGCAAATGGGTTGTTAGTATTCATGACTTCGGTGAGCCTTCGAGAGAGCGGCACAAGGACGGATCAGAGCCAATGTAGTATGGACTAATCGGCCTGGACCCCAGAGCCTATGTAGTTTTGACTGGGTAGGGTTAACAGCTATATCCCATGCAATCTGACGTAGCGATTGTTTGGAAGAGCTCATGCAGTGGGGCCTGCCAATGCGTCGATGGATTAGGTTACTGAAGTGCTGGATGCCATATGATTTATGCACTAAGTGAATGAATATAAGGACATATAATGGATATTATGGTTGTTTAGTTGTTTCTCATGATTTAGTACTTAGACATCTATCACACTTTCTCTACTTGATGTTTGTCATAGTGTAGCATATATTGATTATTATTTGCTAACTCTGCGGATGAGAGGGCAGGATTGGTATGATTTTCCAAACCCTCCATGTCGTATGTACTGTTACAATTTCTACAGTAATTTGAGATTTGTTTATCGCTCACACCAGACTGTTGCCTACCCCATGATTTTATTTTCCTCTTATTACCTTAGGTGCTCATCAACGATGCTGATGAGCAGACCAGGTAATAGGTATGAGTATTACTTGGAGCTGCACAGGTGGATTAGTAGGAGACGATGTCTTTCCTATTTATACTTGTATTAGCATTGCTTATTCTGTTGTATGACACGCGAAGCCTTGATAGTGTTATGTATTCGTATTTGCGACAATATATCGGTTGGGTTTAACAATTATATAAACTCTTCTACTATTTTGTGTTATTCTAAGCCTAGGTACTCTGACTATGAGGTTTATATAGTTGTTACTGTCTCACCTGTTTTATATTTGTCCTATTACTATTATATATTATATGATGCATTGTAAGATATATGACAGGTTCTATGATTGTATTTTATATTCTCTTCTTTCTCTTTCTTTTTATTTCCTTCTCTCCTTTCTCCTTTCTTTTCTTTTCTACTATTCGTTTCTCTTGACTATCGCTTTACAAAGATCATGGGCTTGTACAGTGCAAATTTTCGGTCAGAACAATTGGTATCAGACCTTATGTTGCGCTATTTAACCTAAGTAGTATCGAACTCGAGAGCTAATATATACCAGAGAGTACATTTTTGCATAAATTTTGGTTTTAAAATCTATATAATAGTAAAATATATTGTATAGGTTGTTTTGCACATGAGTTTCATTAGAATGGTTTTCTCTATTATCTACAGATCAACCTGACCCTTTACCTAAGATGATCCAGCGAATGAGAAATACTTCTAATTACTTCGTCTTTAGAGTTAAAAATCGAGGAGAATCGAGGACTACCTCCTTCGATTTACAATTATGTTTCCAGCAAAGGTATGAACCATTATTTGGGATGCTCTAATATCTCTAATTGGTTATGGAGCTTAATTGCAGCGAGTCGACTATGTCACGCTATATGAACGCTTATATGTCCATAAGGGGAACCATTCCTTGAAACAGAGTCAGTTGTTATGGTACGAAAGATATTTGGGTTCTCGCAAAGATTTCTTCAAAGACTTAGGGTTAGAGTTGGATAAATTAGGAGTTTACTAAAATGCTCCATGGTTGACCCTGGATTGGTCAAGAGTCTTTATTGTTTCATGTTTCCAAAATTGATTCGCTCGAGACCAATACAAGATTCGCTTCGAAGAGATTCATACCGACTTCTTAGAAATCGATAAGTAGTTTTTCGATATATACGATATGTCTGTGTTCGAGAGTGTGATCGAACTTGATGTGCTATCGAAGTATAGTTTATTCTCTCCTTTTTTATCGTGAAGTTTGGAGTATGTGGCTTGGTTGAGTCATCGACTCGGAGGGTGATTATTTCATTCTGGCTGAATGATGGTATGGAGGAGTTGATCAAGAAAGCTCGTGATATTCAAGCTTGTATTCAGTATAGAGGTTTATCCGACTATGTTAGGATAAATCGAGGAGACATGTACTGATCATCGTTTCCGTTCATCGAGTGCCCACTCAATGAAATAAAAGGGAAACAACATTACCACTCGATATATTTTTCTTGATGGCATTTCAATATGTATTTTAGTTTGGCATCGAGATTTCATCAATCCATCTGACCTTACGTTCAATGAATGGAACGAGATTGGTACCTATGGATTGATTTTCTCTCTTGAATGTGACTTACTATGTTGAGAGATTAGTTGGATTATATATGTCTGTAAAGTCCTGTGTTTGGTCATCAGAACTTAATACTATGGTGACTGTAGAATCGATACCGATTAATTTCGGCCTTGAGTAGGGGAGTGTTATGGCATAACCAATATATACTTGGCACAATACATGATTTGTCAGAACTTAAATTCGTTGAGTCATGTTTGCATGTTTGCTAATCTATTTGCTTTCTGCTGATTGTTGAGCTTAACTAGACTTAATATTTAAGTCTATAAGTTCACATAATCGATGGTAATGAGAAGTTATTGGCGAAAATTGTAGGCTAGGACAAGCTCTTCATAAGTGAGTCATCTTCGATTTAGCCATAGTGTGTTGAGACTTTGATCTTCAGTAGGGAGTCGCTTATGATTGGACGATAACATGTTGAGATGGTTCTCTAGTTGCAGTTGTCACATGAGCTTATATCTTGAGAGTATCTGGGCACATTCGATGGGGTGACCAGGTTGCCACCATATTTAAGTCGTGTTCCATATCAATTTGGTAATGTATGTTCTTTCAGTCAGAAATCCCGAGGGGATTTTACTGATTATGGGTAGTTGGATGGCGTATGCCGATTATAGAATCTCACTTGTTACTTTGATCTTGATTGGTTGGTTGGGTCGTTCGGTCCAACCGATGAGTCGACATATTTTACGGTCAGTTTGTTAGAGTTTCACTCTTCGTTGAAAAAAGTGGATAGCTTAGGTAGTATCGTCTTGAGAATGATGTCGTAATAAGTCCTATGAAAGTTTGAATGGTCTGGAAGTTGAGGTGGAACCACAGTTCGATTTCTCATTTCGAGTACCAACAAGAGACTTGTAGTACTCACCTGGTTATGTGGGTGGTTTAAGTGTGTTTTATTTCCAAATGGAAGGTTGTTGTGTTTTAGTCTGTAACCAAAATTGCATGAGTAGTACTCAATTCTGGATTCAGAGTGGATGGCAATAGGGTTCGTTTTGGTAAGTTGGAGGCACTATTTAATAGATGTTGCGTCATCGAGATTTCTTTTCCCCGAGTCATATCTTAACCTTTTTTAGCGGCGATGATTGAAATTCTTGGCCTCCTACGAGTATGAAGTTTCCTATAAGTACGTATTGGAAATATAGTTGTTCGTGTATGTTGAGTTGGGGATGTACCAGTTCAAAAGTGATATTCCTTTAGTGAATGTCGCTTATGTTTATTACTAATAATGATTCTGTAACTCAAGGTAAGGTAATGCGGACTCGACCGAGGTGGTTAGTTCTGTATTGAAGAAGAGGTGTTGTTTCCGGCATCATGAGAAGGGGTTGGTTGAGCATTTATTTGGGTGCGATATCAGCTTGTTATAATTTAATGGGATTTATCGAATAATTTTCTATAACTATTCGAACTTCCCAAATGGATATTGAATAGTTGTCAACGGTTTTTGTAACAATTTGGAATTTTGGCAAAAAATAAATTTATTTAATTAGATCTCTAAAATAGTTTTTTGCAAATGATAGAATTTGACCATGAAACTTACACCGTTGCATATGTTATGGAATTCTGGTTAACTTTCATGTTTGGAACTTAGCGAACGGAGTCCATAAGAAAAAGTTAAGGACAAAATACGAAAACAAACTGAAAATAAATCAAGAGAACCTTTAATTAATATATACCATTTATAACCATCCCTCGCTAGGCTAGATCGACCCACCGGGCAGCGACCTAGGGGTCGACCCAACTACTTGAAAATACCAAATGATGGCTAGGTTTTTGAGGGTATTTTCATACATAATTTTTTATACAAATGGACAGATCTTTATTATATTAAATCAATGGTTAAGAGTTATTTCAACACCTATAAATAAAGGGTTAAACCACCTTTTTTTGCACAAAATTCTAAATGCATTAGTGAGGCTCTACCATTTTTTCTTCTTCAAAATCTCTTCTAAACAAATCTAAACATATACAAATTAAATAAACATAGATTATACTGGATTGAAATCGGATTCTTACCCGAAAGAAATGGTGCTACGAATAGGCGTTCTTCAATTTAGATTTCCTTCCTCTTTCCTGTTTCTTGTAGATATACAAATCTAAAAGAATCCCTTTTTTGAAATAATTGTAGATTTGTAAGATTTGGGAATTATAAGCGTAAAAGTTTTGTTTAGATTCACATTTGGATAGCTTTCAGGTGAGTGGGAAATTATATACATCATTTTTAATAACATATTTAATTCGTTCATGTAAATTTGAATTATATGCCTAAAAGTTATCAGTTTTGTTTATTGTTTTTTTTTCAAACTGAAATAATAGGTTGCAGTTTGAATATTGAATTTGTAGGTCTTTTTGGTAAATACACTTTTATTGCCTATAATTGTTCATAGATTTATTTGTGGTTATTGTAAATACCTCGGATCTGAAAATCAGTCCCTAAATCATTGCTAGAACTATAGTAATTATTCCAGATTCTTAGATTTGGTGTTGATTTGTGGTTTATGTAAATTTTGATTAAAAAGATATGTTTGTTGTTTATGTTTGATGTTATTTGGGTTTTTATTTAGTTATCATAAATATTTTCTTTTTATACTTTTTAATAAAAAGGCATTATATGGAATCCGCAAGAAATATGTACAAATCAATCAGGAAGGGATGTGTAAATTCATGTATGTTTGTACATAGTATATAACAGTCATTCCAAAAAATATACATATTTCATATTTCTTATGGTTTGAAATATGACTACTCCACTTTCAACTATTTTAAGAAAATATTTACAATAACTACAGTTATTAACCTTTTTATAAGATTTTTAAACTTAAACAATATTAAATATTATAAAGGTTTGTTTTGGTCGTTAGTTTAGATCAAACATAAATGGTTAATAATATAAAATAAAACTTACTTACTACCGCAATTGCGCTTATATAACTATATATATATATATATATATATATAAAACCTTATCTGTCCAAATCTACGTAATTAACACAAATATATTATATGATAATAAATGTTTATTGACATTGTTGTGTGTTTGGATAGTTTCATTTTATGGAAATGTATATGGAAACATAATTGATAATAAATGGAAACATGTATTATGATCGTTATAGCAATAAATGGACTTGATTTGCTATAAATAAGGACATAAATAAAGAAATGAATGTTATAAGCATCTTAGATTAGGGTAAATAAATTGAATAGGAAAAACATTCCTAAATGGTTACAATTTGAACTATGTTAGGAATAGGAATTGTAACTCCAATTATGGAATCTAATTAAAAAAATAAACATATGAATATATACATATATATATATATATCTACACAAATAAGAAGTAAATGGAATCAAATTTCAGTAATAAGAGGGAGTTACATTATTTAGATTAGAATTAAAAAGGGATTGATATAAATGACATTTAATAGGATGATAAATGCCCTAGGAAAATATGACTATTTGAATAGGTTAATTGATGCCTTAGGTAATATGACCGTTAGGGTCATTTGTGGCTGGTAACCTAATTAATGATAATAAAGGGAAAAGAAAAGGGGAATTAATGGTGATCAATTGACATAGTAAATGCTAAGTTCAATAAAGAAATTAATAAATAAACATTCTTGGGTAGAATTTTATAAGTTTTCCTTATCTATTTCGAGTTAAACTAGAATTAATATTATTAACAATCAAGAGTGGACTTAGTAGGTTAATGATGTGAGGTCAGTTACCTTATTTGATAGAAATCTGCACTTTCCATAAGTCAGATATATGTACAACTGATGTGAGATATCATTAACTATATGAATGAATGACCATAGTTAATTTCGTAGTAAGGATTATTTCCTAAAATGAGGTTTATTTCAAGTGTGAGGTATTAAGTGGTTGTGGGACACCCCTCCCTCCCAAAAGTGGAAACCTTAAAAGGAAGTAATTTATAAGCGTAAGGCTGCTTCGGGATAGAGGTACTAAGTAGCTAGATCCACCCTTAAAACGGGTATTAAGTGATCGCGTAGCTCACCTCCTCCTAATTAAACAAGTAGTATTAAATGGATGTTGGGTATGAGGTTAATAATCCCTATTAAGGTCAACTTCCTCTAGGTATTAAGTAACTAGGTTGAGGGTCCCCCTTGGGATTAGGTATTAAATGACCGCAACGGAGGTACCATAGATCTTCCTACCCTATGGGAAGTATAAAGTGGTCAGGGAATTATCTAATAAGGTCAGCTAGATAGTAACACGGGGGTCCGCCAGGAGGGTCTTAAATGGTGTCGCACTCCTACCTAAACCTAGTATTAAGTGACTGCTTAGTACCTCTCGCCTTATGTGGGGCATGGATATATGTGTGAAAGCCAAAAGCCTTAAATTCGTAGGATTTATAGCTAGTGTCATCTAATTTATATTAGTGTAGAGTAAACCAACAAGTAAGGAATTAAGTGACCAATGGGTCCGCATTGGGTCTTAAGTGATCGAAAGTATCCACCCTTACCAATCATGGGTAGTGAGGTCTTAAGCGGCTATATCAAAATAATTGATCCTAATGGTATATTGAGTAGTTGAGAGCCCACCTGTTAGTTTTAGTAATCGGTTGAGCGGTGGTTTAAAGGATTCATAATTATGTGTAAACATTCTATCTCAGTATTGTGATATCGTTGCATTTGGGAAACAACCTCAGAAATGGTAGTTTTTAATCATACGTAAAACCTCCTAAGGTTAGGTTAGAATTACTAGCCTTGTTAGATATTTGTTTTGGTTTTGACCAAATGGAATATGTTTGTCAATTTTAGACAATACTATACATTTTTTACACACTAGGACTTGTTCTTCTGGCCCTCCTCCTCACAACAACTCTCAGGTTTCTCTCGAGGAAGACAGGTCTTAGCAGGTGTTCAATTTGGTTTTCGGTTCTTGTTCTCTCATACTCGATATCGATGTGATGACATGTTCAAGGTAGTCATCTTAATTAGTATTAATTATCTTATCTTGATTCTGCTGTGAGTTAGTTTTATTTTACTCTGATTATGCTCATGCTCATTATTTATAGGTATTAGGTTTATACTCTCCATCCTTGGATGAGTTTGATTTTCGAATTTTTCAAAATTCGGGCTTAGAAAAGAGTGTGGTTATTCATTTGGTATCAGAGCTTATGTTTAGACGATCAGCGGAATTTAAAATTAGGATTAGTGAGAGAACGTATTCGAAATTCTTTTTTGTTTTCTTTCATCTTTCTAACTCGACTTTAAATTACTCCGACGATGAGATAGTCGTGGGCCTATTTATATGAGATGGGTTTGTGTGACTAAAAGTTGGAAGTATTTAGGGTTCTAGTATTTGAACAACGTAGATTCACCCCACAGTGTGTTTGGCGATTTCATAATGAAGAGCATGAGGGCGACATTTGGTGAATACAGTGAATTTGAGCTTGGTGACTAGACGAAAAACTAGCTACTACTGAGATAGTCGCAATTTCTTGTTTTTGGTTTTGTTTGGGAGTTCCAGTCGATGACCTTATTTTGATCTTGAAACGGGAAAATCATGTTAGTACGTTGTTATAGTTCGGAAATATAATTACGAAACATATTCATTCGTAAATCCATATTTTCTTTTGATAGAATTAATCATTTGAATCTTTAGTCCTATGTTCGGAGAGATTTCAGATATTAAAACTGTTTTTTGAAATTAAAGAGGGCTTCCAGAAATTTAAATTATGGTTTTAGAGAAATTGTTTTATGAATAAATATTTGAGTAAAACAAAAATATAATATTCTTTGAAATTTAAATCTAACCATGTTTCAGATCGTTGGGTTTTGTGTAATTTTAGTAAATAATCCATTTGGTAAAAGAAGGAATTTGAAATGACAAGGAATAAACCTCGAAATTTAGAAAATATAATTACCCATTCCTTGTGGTTTCTAATATTCCTCTTTTCAAATATTTTAGATGATTTATAGAAATTATCACAATTAACCTTTTTAGAGATTTAAAATCTCGAAAATCCAAAACATGGAAAGGTTGTTCTAGTTAGTCGAATAAACTGGAATATAAAATTTTAAATATATATATGTTGTGGGACCCTTAGACAAAATAATAATATCGAAAAGTTTCAAAATTTTCTCTGAAAAGAGGCTGAGGAAAATTCTATCCGGCTTGTGGTATTTGACTTCATAAATCGTTCGGGTTATTAGTCAGCTTGGTAAGGGGAAAATCCATTTTATTTATTTTGGATTTCTAGCCGAATTTTCTTTTTAAAAAATCGTTGTTGTGTGGTCCCAACCTTTTTGTTGAGGACACTTTCAATCTTTGGATATGGTTCGAAGTTTGATTGCGGTTTATGATACCGTTGTGACGAGGACGAGTATTTTTCGGATTCGCATCAAAACTTTAAATATGACGCAGGACGATTAATATTTTAATCCGATCCCTATAGGGTTAAGGTTCAGCCTTTGTCCGAAGCCCATTTAATAGTTGATCATTTAACATTATACCTAGAGTGATCAACTAGTTGATGAGTTTTGGTACAACTTGAACCTAGGACATGGCCGTAAAAGTTGCGTCCAAATATCCCTCCATAAACTTCTTTCTTTCATCCTTCCTTCCTCATCTAGCCAAACCATATTCTATTTCTGTTTCTTTGTTATCGCCTCATCTCCAACTTTTTCGTGCTAATCTTTGCCTTCGATCTCACCCCACTATGACCCCATGACCTAATCTCAATTTCTTCTCTCCAATCATTTCTTTGCCTATATTACCTACTTGCATTATCCGATCTTTCTCATGCCATTTAAGTCTCATTCCTAGGGATATAGATCATTTAATTGGATTGAATTGAGCATAAGGTTTGATCGCTTTAGGGCGATATTAGTCATAGCAGTTAGGTTTGCACCAGTCCTTTGCTTTGAAATTTTTGTGCACAAACATTGTTTGTGTTGCATCTTCCTTTGCCATATCTTGTTGGAATAGGTTTTTGACAAAGGCAATCATTGTTTTGGAGATGAAAGTTGAGCTATCTTTGGCAGGTATTTCGGAGGAAGATTCCGATGAGATTTTAGTGGCATTCGTGTTGTATGCGGGCTTGAATGGTCTTTGGTTTGATCATCTTTGGAGATTTTGCAGCAGATATCCCCATTCTAAATATCGGTTTTTCGAGTTCAGAAATTATGTCCGGACTATCCATATAGATGTGTGATTCATTTAGCACAATAATCCAGAGATGGGAAGTTACAACTAGAATCATCCTATAATGTGGGAACCAATCTTTTCTTTGATCGATAGCATAACCATCATTTAGTGCGCATCATAGTTTATTCAGCTTGATGTCTTTATATGCAGTTTCGCGGAGTTGTTTTCTATATTTTCACCTATCTACTTTTGTCTTTAGTCAATGTTAGGTAAATCACCGTGAATACTAGTTTTGTGGTGGGCTTCTTTTGTCATTGCAAAATTCTCACTTAAAAGAGATGGCGATGTGGGAACCTCCAACAATACTAGCAATGTCTGCAACGCAAGATTAAGCATTTTGCTACCATTATATGAATATTCAAAGTTCATGGAAATGGTTTGAGCTCCAGCCGTGAAACAATACGTCCTGTTGTTAATAGGAAATGTTTTGGAGTTTCGGTGTTGTTGTCTTGTTTTTTTGTTGTTGTCTTTGTTCCTTTTCTCTTTCCGGCAATTTTCTCTTGGCTTTGTAGTAGTTCGTGCTTGTAACTGTTAGTATTGTTGTTCCTATAAATTGCACGACATTGTAATGGGATTTAATGTGTGGTTTTCTTTCACACTTCGTTGTATTTAAATTAGAAATGAAGTCTCATTTTTCTGTCTAACTAATTGTCGTTTTAGAGCTGGAAAATATAGAATCTTGTAGTGGATAAATTTTAGTGAAGGACAGGTTTTTGCGTTGTTTCATCACAAGTATATTTATTACCTGTCGCAAGTTCCTTTTAGTAAAATTTATTTTTGGTTTTATGCGTGGTTACGGTTTTCATATTTTTTTCATGACCGACTTCCTTCTACGTAAACATGTGACTTTAATCATTTAAGTTTCCACAAAATATATTTTTGAAATTGTTTACAAATGCTATTTAAAAAAAAGAATCCTTCTAAATTTTAAATTTCTCTAATTTACTTTCTTTTAATGTTATTTATGTAAAAACATAGATTTGGGTATGGTTGTTTATATATGTTTAAACATCTATTCTGTATAAAATAGGTGGTTTAAATATAGTAAAGTGCATGTTTCTATTTTTTTTAATGAAAATCTGATAAGGGAAGTAGATCGGTATCAAGAAGAAATTTCAAAATTTTACATAAGAATTTTTTAAGCGTAGATTTATTTTTATGGAAAAACTCGATTTTATGGTTACATGTAAAGTATAAGGAAGAATTTTGATGATTTGTTTGCGCGTTTTAGCGGTGCATTAGGAACGATGATGCGTTAAAACATTAACGATAACAAGAGAAAGGCTGTTTTAGCCATGGAAACATTGTTTCCAAACCTTGTCGACGATGCGTTCGAGTTATTAATTAACTTTCTTGACGTATTATATCTTGTGTTAAGCCTCCTATGCAGTTAACAGTGGGGAATTTTCGGTGTAGTTTGAGGCTTTTGAGGTAAATTTCATAGTAGAACGGGAATTAGAACATCTATAAGTGGAAATGTAAGACCCCAAATTTCAATCAACAATACTTATATAAAGGAGATTGATAAAATGAATATTAATTAATAAAATATTCAAAACTGAATAAAATGGACTTTACCGTTGTGTTCATTACGAAATGCTGAGTCAGTTAGACTATTAGTTTGCTTAAACTGGACTAACTATGAACAAGTTATGACCAAAGAAGTTTGAATTAAATTAAAATAATTTAAATAAATTAACTCAAGAGAAACAATGATCACTGGGCGACCCGACCCTACATGGATCGACCCCTGTATCAACACTAGTGTTGACCCAGGTAGAAGGGGGGTCGACCCACCCGAGGCCAGGCGGCGTGCCTACACTGTACCTGGTTGAGTTTTTTTGTGTAAGATTCATTTGCTGACTCAACGTGATGTGTTTTTGATGGCTTAGATTTGCACCCTAATATCCTACAGTCTAAATTATTGTAGCACACCTATATATAGACTAACAGTCCTCACTATTTTCCTACACCGAATATTTCTTCATCTTCTTCGTCCACTAAGTTATGCTTTGAATTAAATAAGGAAAAGGGTTAGGGTGCTATCAAAACATAGATTGGAAGGATACTTCTTCTTCTATATCAATTTAAAAGGCCTTTTCCCGATCTATTACAAATCACTATGAGTTCTACGTTATTTTTAGATTTGTAATCTAAATAAAAAAGTAATCTTTGACAGTGAATTATATTTGACTTGAAAGGCAGTGTCTATATATTCATCTTTAACATGTTTCTGTTCATATTAATTACTGTCAATTACCTATTCCTTTTTAGCTATTATTTGATTATTTGTACGTCCTTATTAATTATCCCCCTTTTATGTCATAGTTTTATCTACAGTCTTCTTATGCCTATCTATTCAATTTGTTCATTTTGGGTTTGGATATGTTCTCCTTTTTCTTTTATTTTGCGCTGAGCTGAGGCTAATGAGAGGCTAAGCCTTTACCGTTTGGGTTGCGTAAAAATTGGGATAATTTGAATTAAGAATAAAAAGGGATTTGGGCATATTGAAATTTATGAATTTTGGACTGTAAAATTGGGGTAATTAAAAAAGAAGAATATGCAAACAAGTGAACCGAAATAGGTTGGACTTAGTTACATATTAAGTGAACATGTCATAAGGATTGAGATAAAATGTACTTGACTGTACATTAAAGTAGAACATGTTATGGTAACTTGTAATTAGACGATAAATAACACGGTAATAATGTAAAAGGTTGCAGATTACTTTCATTAATTACAATCTAGGGAACAACATGTTATATGCTTATTAATGAACTTAAACAAGCAAAGTTAAAACACTGGATTAATAAGCGAAGAAAGGGAATGTAGACTACTTTTGTTAATTCCAATCCAAGGGTAGACTACTTTCGTTAATTACAATCTAAGGGTAAAAAGGTTGTAGATTACTTTTGTTAATTACAATCTAGGGAATAGCATGCTATATGCTTATTAATGAACTTAAATAGGTTAAGTTAAAACACTGGATTAATAAGCGAAGAAAAGAGAATGTAGATTACTTTTCCTAATTACAATTGAGGAGATAACATGTTATGGGCTTATTAATGAACTTAAAAAGTTAAGTTAAAACACCGGATTAATAAGTGGGAAGGGACCGTTCCTTTAAGATATAAGGGGATGTGTAACACTCCGCATTTTTGAATCAAGATAATAAAATGAGAATAACTTAATTAAATATTCAGAATTAAGTAAACGGGTTGTATCTTTGCATTCGTCTCGGAATTCTGGTTCAGATAGAGTCCGAGTTTGCGTAAAACGTACATCGTATGAAGAAGTTATGGGCCGTAGAATTTGGTCGGAGAAAACAGGAACTACACAGGCCAATTCTGGACCCCCGGACCAATGGGGGTCGACCTCTTCAAGAGGGGGTCGACCCCCATGAAGGGGGATCGACCCCATCAAGGGGGTCACCCCCCCCCCCCGACGGCAGTTGGGGTTTTTGAGTTTCTGGACGATTCTGATGGCTTTTGGTCAAATCTGAGCTCCCTGGTTGCTCCATACACCTATAAATAAGACCTTAGACCTAACCCTAAACCTCATAATTCGGCGACTATGCTGGAGCTCTGCCTTTATTCTCTCTCTCTCTCTCTTCTCAAATCTATTCTGAAAATTAAAATATTAGCCTAGGAAAATTATGAATCCAGATCTAGAAGAGAGAATCAACATTAATAAAAAGATTATTGAATCATGAAAGCAAGGTAAACTTCTGGATCCAATCTATTCAATTCTTCCTATTTCTTTCCCTTCTCTTTTAATGAAAATTAAACAATCCACGGTTATTAGGTTTCAAGTCAAACTAAAGGGAAAAGGAAAACCATGGATGATAGAATGGATCAGATTCAAAATTTGGGGAAAGCATGAAAGGTGAGTGGGTTTAAGTTATAGCCTTCAGATAATATTATGATTATCGTTTAGCATTCCCCTTGTTGTAAGTTGTGAAATTGCCAAGTTAATTATAAATTATTGTTATAACAAGTTGAGATGTTAATATGAATAATTCATACGTCGAATCAGTTAAAGTATTGGAATGATTACATGTTGTATAAACTTGTTAGAATATGGGCAATGATTACTGTTGCTATAATTATATAATTCGCTTGGGGCATATTATTGAGTAAACGACAAGTTAAACTTATTGGATGGAAATAATTACCCGCTTGAATGTTTACATGTAAAAATAGAATTAAACATATGTTGAAAAGGACATGCGACATAACATAGGCAAAATTGAACAACATGTAAATTAGATTACTGTAAACTAAATTACAATAAAAAGAATAATATGCCTAAAATTTCCTTGAAATGGGAATAATTGTCTAAGGACGAACATGCCTAGATTCATAGTAATTTGACACTATAACGCTCTTGGACACGAGGTTAGATTGCACTTGTGAAAGAAGTCTGCCCGGAACCGCCCAGCATATCCAACATTCACAAGTGGTAAATCTAATGTGAGGGGTCTAAGTGCAAAAATTAAAACATGTAATGGTGCTAGGACACGAGATTAAGTCAACTTGCAGTAGAAGTCCGCCCGGACCCGTCCGGCAAATCCAGCGTCCACAAGTGTAGGCTTAATGCAAGAGGTCTAGTGCTTATATATATATATATATATGTGTGTGTGTGTGTGTGTGTGTGTGTGTGTATAACAAGATATGAATAAATGGCAACGATGGTAATTAAAATGTCTAACTCAGAAAATGAGAAAGGAAGGGATGAATGGACCGAGTTAGTGTGATAGGAAGGAAGAGTGATGTATTTCCCTAAATGACCTATTTCTGAGAACATGGTTGCAAGTAAGCCACAGTACATAAAGTAAGAAAATTGAAGAAATTATTTGCTACCATGGATTTAGATGGGAATACATTATGAAAATAAATCACTGATTCCTTCTATCAAACTGATAAGGTGCATGAAGTATTTTCCTTAAATATAACAAGGAATACATATATTATAGTGAATGAAGAATAATGGTTTACAATAGTAAATGGTTTAAAAAAGGAAATCATAATCACCTATTATAAATAAATAACATTAATGAAAATGTTGTATAATAGGTAGACTTGTCCAAGGGACAAAGTAAAGATTATAACTTAGGTTATAATAAACTATTAAGGAAATGGGATAACGGGCAAAATAAGAAAAGGGACACTTAATTTGTAAATTAAGTAATCGGTAAATAGGGAAAATCAGAAGCCGGTTGAGAAAAGGGTGAAAATATATGAAATATAAGAAGTTGTACTTAATTATAAATTAAGTAAACTGTAAACTTGGAAGTCTGGAACTCGTTGATAAGAATAACCGGTTTAGACTTGTCCTAGGGACAAGAGGAAATTATAACATAGGTTATAATAAATGGGCAGAGAAACTTATTAATGGGCTTTATGTGACAGCCCGCCCCGCACCAGCCGACATTTCCAATGAAAGTGCGTTGTGCCGATGCCCAACCAGCACGGGATGGTCGTCAAAGAAAGGAGTTTGAACTAACAAGGAACCTGTAGAATGTCTCACAGCGCATGCGATAAAATATAATAATAATATACTTGACATAAAACAGGTGAGATAGTGCATAAGATGAAAACTAAATCATAATCATCATAGAAGCGGAAAATTTAAAATACAGCTTATGTTCCACATCATCGTTATTACAACTTTGAAAATTGTCTCTAAAGCAAAATAAGAAAGGTACACTACTAAAGCCCAAAATAAGAATGGTCCACATCCCCTAGCGATTCGGTTCATGGTGCCTCATCCGGGTCGGGTCGTGGTGCTCCTGGTCAGATCGGTTCGTGGCATATGCCCCGGGTCGGTTCGTGTGCACCCACTGGTTTCGGGTCGAGCTCCTCAATTCGTGATGTCCTCTTCGGAGCATCGGTTCATGACTTCCACTTCAGATCGGTTCGGGGTATGCGAAGTACGAGCGGTTCAGGGTCAAGCCTCCTGGCCCTAGCAGGCGGTTCGTGATACACCCAGGCGAGCGCGTCTGGGTCGGTTCGGGGTCAAGAGCGGATCGGTTTGGCTGGGGCGATCCGATCCGGTCCTCTGCATATTTTCCTACAACTGTTCCAGCGACTATTTTACGCCACACGACGGCATTTTCGACCATTCTAACTTTTCTAATCAATCATAAAGCATACCATATAGTCATAGCAACATGTATAATCAACCACAAACACCAAAACAACAATATGATGTATTAAAATGGATCAAACATACCCAAAACCCATATTTTCCCCTTAATCATGTCAAGCATACAATTAGCAAAACTTATCCAATTTAGCCCAAATTTCTATCAGAGCCCTAAAATAAAATTTTAGAAATTTACAAATTTTTCCAGATTTTTCTGAGTTATAATTTCGCTAATTATCACTAATCACCCCTAATTAGCCGTAATTAGTGAAAAACAAAGCAAATCACTTACCTTGGCCACAAATAAATCTTAGATATAAAAATATCTCTGATTTGGGTTTAATCTCTATGCAACAAAGCAGCTCTATTCCTAAATTTGATGCTAATTTGCCTTGATTAGATGTAGATTAGGGTAAAACTTGACTAAATGGTGATCAGAAGGTGATTTGGGTGTTGGAGGCCATTGTTGGGGTTAGGAAAATGTTTTAGGTGGCTTAAAAATCAAATAAAAATCATTTTCTAACTGATTTCAGCCTCCCCATAACCCTAGTCTCGAAATGGGTCATGGGTCCTCTTGCTAATCACCCTAATTAGGCCCGGTTTAGCTGTTTTTCACCTTATAAACCTTATTTCAGCCATATCTCCCAAACGGTGAGTCTGTTTGGCTATCATGACCACTCTACAGAAAGGTAAACCATCATCCGAATCTAATGGAAGTGGTTTTAGATCAAAACTCCTTACCAATCAAAAGTTATGGCCGAGAAAAGATCAACTAGGGGAAAAACGATCATTTAAAAATCGGAAAAAATCATGAACATGGGAAATGACCCCAATAGTCGTCTCCCGAAGTTGCATGGCTATACAACTTCGCATGAGAAAGAAATAATTATTCTATGATCCCCTGATGCGTAGAATGCGGGTCGTTACATTCTTCTTCCCTTAAGAAATTTCGCCCCCGAAATTCCTTAACTAAGAAATAAGTAAAGGATCCTGCATGCCTACCAACCATTCACAACAATCAAACATACAAAACAACAAACAAGTCTATCCTAGCATGTGGAAAACTAAATTGTAATTAAAATCTTACCAGGCAAAGAGTTCTGGATTTGTCCTCCTAATGCTCTCCTCTGTCTCCCAAGTACATTCATTCTCATTCTAGCCCCCATTGAACTTTGACTAGATTCACCGCTTTCCTTCGAAGTTGCTTCGTATCGTGCTCGACAATGCGAATTGGCTTGCGGTTCCCAACCGCCTCGGGTTCTACTTTGATATCATCCATCTGATCAGCTGAAATAGTCATATCGGGGTCGTGCACGAATTTCCTTAACTGGGAAACATGAAATACGTTATGAACTCCTTCCATCTTCTCTGGTAATTCAACTTTATATGCCAAATTCCCTTGCTCGAGGATTAGGAATGGACCAATAAATCTTGATGCCAGCTTTCCATTCCTTCCAAATCGAATAACATTCTTTAATGGAGAGATCTTGACAAATACTAGGTCGCCAACGGAGAATTTCAAATCCTTTCGCCTCTTATCAGCATAACTCTTCTGCCTATCTTGGGCAGCTTTCATTCGCTGTTGAATGATCTTAATCTTGTCTGAAGTTTCTCTTATCACATCTGGTCCAAGCACAAACTTCTCACCAGTTTCTAACCAACATGACGCTGAGTTGCACGGTCTTCCGTACAAAGCTTCAAATGGAGCCATACCGATACTGGATTGATAACTACTATTATATGCAAACTCTACTAGATGCAAATGGTCATCCCATGATCCACCAAAATCCAATATGCAATCTCTTGAGAGATCTTCTAATATACGATTTACTCTCTCTGTTTGACCATCAGTTTGAGGATGATACGCGGTACTGAGATATAACACTGATCCTAGAGCCTCTTGTAAGCTCTTCCAAAACCCACTAGTAAACAACGGATTTCGGTCACTCACAATGCTTTTAGGTACTCCATGAAATCTCACTACCCACTTCATATATAGTTCCTCTAACTTAGCTGTTGTTCTATTCGACTTGATAGGTATAAACTTTGCACTCTTGGTCAATCGCTCCACAATCACCCAAATGCTATCATGGCCCGATCTAGTCCTTGGTAACCCATCAATTAAATCCATTGATACTTGTTCCCATTTCCATTCTGGAATTTCTAATGGTTGCAACAAACCACTAGGTTTCTTTTGCTCAGCTTTAACTAACTGGCAGTTCATGCATTTGGATATAAACTGTTAGAGTTTATGCCCTAGAGGCAATCCATTTGATGAGATTGATAACAATGTTGTTGTTATTATTTTATTTGAAATAAAATGATATTCTATTATATTATATTTACTGTGTAATATAAATATTAATATAATAGAAGTCCTTAGAATAATAATACGGAATTATATAGTTCGAATAAGACTGAACTTGAGATTATATAATGTGTATTATAATTCTTAAATGTCCCTAGTCTAGTTTTATTGTTTATATAGGACAACAATAAAGCGTTGAGACTAGTATATTGATTGACTGATGATCATATTTCATTGATCATTAATATATGTGATATTAAAGTCAAGATATAAATAGCATTGGAGAATAGCGTATTGGGATGACCCACCGTGAGATAACTACATGGAATATAATCAACTATATCATAAGTTGTTCTCATAGTGACAGTGATGTAATGGTCCTTAGACCTGAAATCATTATAATTTTATTCAACAATATTTGTGTTTTGATATCATCTAAAGTTATTCGTAACAGAGTAACGATAATGGTGATTATTGGATACATCTCGAGTCAAATGAAAATTATGAATGATCTAAATGGAATTTAGCCCTATGATATATTCGTAGTGATATCCATGGGCCTCTTGATTGAGTGAGACTGTGAAATGCATGGCCGTGCTCAAATATTGATTTGTTTTAAACAGTTTACTCATCAATCGAGAAAAACGGTTAAAATTATAAAGAGGACGATACGATCCATGCCTTGAGTTTAATCCAGGATATATTGGTTAAAAGGATTATATTACATTGATACACTAGTCACAGAAAGGTCGTATTAAATCATTAATATTATTGTTGCTTGGGTAACGCGATGTATTACTAGATGTCGCTCACTGTTTACAGTTTAAATGTTGTTTAAATTGTTGCCAACGTTATGATAACCTATAGGGTCACACATATAAGCGTTGTAAATGGTAAGAACATTTAAAATAAAAGGAGATCAAAAAGTTTGACAAATTCTTTTATTTGAAATAAGAAGAAAGGGTAAAAGGGTATATCAAAAATATCGCATGACTTATTATAAAAGAGGGGCGACCTCCTTTTATTTTAATCATCCGACAACAAAACTGAGAAAACCCTAGATCTATTTCCTCTTCTCGGCTAGTACTGAATCACCATTTTTCGATTTCGATTGTCGTCTTCGAAAGCACCGCTTGTGGATCTCCTGTAGAGGCGCGGCGTCATGTCGAGCTCTCCGATTTGATTCAACCTAGATTCGTCATCAAATTCTAAAGCAAAGGAAACCCTAGGTACGAATTCTAATCTTGATTCATTGTTTTTGTAACAGATCTTGTTTAGGGTTTGATTATTTCGTTGCAATATCATGTTGAAAACCCTATTTTAAACTTTCAATGGTATCAGAGCCTTGATTTACGAAAATGATTGATTGAGTTTATGCCGTGTTGTTTCATGTTTGAATAATCTGGGTTGAAGTCAATAACTCATGAAACTAATCTTTATACTGCAATTGCTAGAATTTCATAATGAGTTAAATATTTTGTTTCATGATTTCTCCCAAATATTGACGTGTTGTGAACACTGTTTCTGGTACAAACTTGTAATGGAAATGGAATAGGAATTCATTTCAGATTTAAATGTTTCACTGTAAATACAGCTTGTATATGATACAAATGTGAGATGGTTTCAGGACAAACAATCTTGTTATAAAATCTGAATAGAATAAGTGAATTAATATATGATATTAAGTCTAATGTATTTCCAGTTTTACATATTATATTGATAATCTGAACTTTGGAAATCTGGCTTAATGTATTCAAATTTAAACAATTCATTCATGGATAACATAGGTATCAAAATGTTTAACAGATAAGCTTTTGACCTGACCTTGCCAATTTTTCTTATTTTGGATCGTTTGATAAATCAGTAAAAATTGTCTTCAAATTATTTTGATTTAATGAAATCAAAAATGATGGAAATTTGTTGAGAGAATTTATCTTGATTTGATCTTTTAACTTGGATATAAAATCAAAATTTTGTTTGATTTAAGGATGTTAAAATCTTGACTATGTCATACCCCTTTTAATTTCAAAAATCAAAATTTCACTGATAGGCGATCTGTAATATATATTTTAAATATGGATTTGATTTACTGAGATCATTTATATGAAAACCGTGTAGACAGTGTTTTCATAAAGAATAAATAAATAGAACATTTGTTTATGTTTTGATTTCAAATCAAAAGGGTCAACAAAATTGTAAGACATGAATTGTAGATTCACATATAAGCATTTTTTTTTTTCACATGCAAGAATCTGATATAGATTTATTTATGAATTTAGACTGCTTTATTAAGAACATGAATTTATATTAGATATTGATTCATGTTTAGATACAACTTCATCTAAGATTGTTAAACAGTTAACGTATAGATGGGTGTATAAACCATATTATTTTAATTGAAGTACGGATTAATATGCATACATAGAAACTGTTAAGTTAATAACCAAAAAGTTTGATTAAAATGAAAATATGTATATGAGATCTGATTTGATTATTCAAATAATTTTTGTCTGACAGAAGATCATCTCTTTTATTTCTGATTGACCGGATAGATATATGTATTTCAATCATATTTAATATATTGAAATCTATTATATATAAGATTGGTTAGATACACTTTTCTGGTTTTACCAATAAAATAAGAAGGCTTGTTCTTATTTTGATTTCAGATTTTAACACAAATCTATTTACTCATAGAATTTTGTGTTTAAATATCGTAAAATGGCCTATGTTTTATGCTAACATTATAAAGATAATGAACATAAAATCTTAATAACATAACAATTGTATTATGTTATATTTACTTTGTAAAAGGCATGTATGATGTGTTTTAAATGGAGAACAAAGCATATAAAGATTTTCATATATGATATTGTTCTATTAAGTATAACTGCATTTGGACATGGGCATACAAACCATATATTTATGATGATATATGTATAATATATGATATTTTCAAAACTACAGGGAATATGATTTCATGTTTAATTTTGTATTATACTATTAGTATATAGATACCAAATTGTTTTAATGTACTGCAATTTAAAATATTTCAATGTTCTCTTTATAAAGTCTTGAGTTATCTGAAACAAAACTGGTTATAAAAGCTGATACAAGTTGAAATCGATGGTAACGAGATTTCAATTAAGACTTGAGCTAAATTCAGCATGGGAAAAATTGTTTTGTTTTAAAATCTGAATTGACTTGTGGTTAATATGTGATATTATATATATATATATATATATATATATTGCCGATACTTCCATCTTATTATAATTGATAATAAGTAATATGCAAATCTTCTTGCATATTTATTTCGATGGCAATCTGTATTTGTAATCATATTTTATGAAGTTTCTATAATACACTGAATCAAAAGTGTTTGGTTTTAGAAAAACATAATGCTACTGCCGTAATAGTTATGTAAGTTTGGAACCAAACGAAAAACTAGATTGTATTTGATACATTTAGATAAACATACCTTCAGCAGTTTTAATGTAATTAAGATCTGATTGCATACCAACTAGTCATTGCTTCCTGAGCTTTTTAATATAACTGGTTGGTCATCATGTATACACTGTAATGTATATCTGGCATTGCACATATGAATTGCACAAATAACTTCTTATTAGAATCCGCACTACTCATTATGGCCAAAATCTAATCATCGTGTATAATTCGTATTTTGATATGACTGGGAGAATGTTTCAATAATGCTGGAATTTTGAATTCCAGCCTGCCTATGTTTATTTTAAATGATGGAATAGGAATTATATATATATATATTAATTAGTTTGATAAATGTACTTTATTAAATTGGTTTAACTCTTCTCTTCAGTTTGTTTTAGAAACAAAACCCCACTGAGTAACATATACAAACCATAGTTGCAATTGACCACCGCCACAATAACTTGATGATTGATTCTACACTATTCTATGTTGATACTCGATTGATGATGAACTCAATCTACAAGTTATTACTATGACATGAATATTTAATTCATGTTGTAAATAGCAAAACTCAGTTAAGTTCATATACATAATGATGTATTTGACTTAATCTCTACACATGGCATACATTTGATGTATTTATAACACTGCAAATATATATGATATATATGTGATATATACATATATGCGTGTAAAACTGACCATCTGAATTAAATTTTGTTTTAACAGAGAAAGAGGGCAATTAGCTGAAATTGTTTTAGTGGTAGGAAGGCGGTTCAAACATGAGTTCAGGTTCGGTAGTTTGCTGATATTGCTCAGTTGCTTTTGTATTAATTGATTAGTCAATCAATGTATGAAAGTTTGCACTGTTTGCAAGTGATATATATTTGATTATATGACTGTATGAAACAGTGTAAAGTGTGAAGAGGCATGTGTGAAATTGATTGTTTGTTTAATGCATAGCTTTAAATTTGTAATCTGTGTAATTCATAGATGTATGCATTATTTAGAAATATTCTCGTTTATGTATCTGTTAATATGGTCTTATTTATGAACACCTTATTATATCAATATATATATTATTGGATTATATATATGGCCTGTATGAGAATTAATACATGTATAGATAGATATATGTCATCTGCTTTATACCTGTTGAAAATAGAAGTGTATTGTTTTGAACCAGAAATTAAGAAACCATGTGCATGTGCCGTATTCATACAAAATTGGAAATAGAATTGGTTAATTAAAATTCATATTTGAAATGAATGTAATCATGATAATAGGATTAAAACAACCAATTGTTTTGAAATGTTCAAAAGGAATATATAGGTATGATACCTATATGTCGTTGAGTTTAAATACATGTATACCTGGTTCATGTATATATTATTTAAATCTAATTAATATTACGATATTAAAATAAATATATTTTGATATGTATAAATAACTCTAATATTGTTCGCCATTACGAATTATAAATTCCCTCTAAAAGCAAATTTTTGTTATATTAAGTCATGGTGACGTCTTCCAATAATATACTCATCACTGTCCAAAATCACTGGATGTAACTAACGCCAAAGCGTTGTGCACCTTCTATTTTGGTTATATGCAGTGGAGTAAAATGTGGTGCTCTAACCTATTATTGGGTCTGACTTAACTAGACTACATGATACGATTATGGCCTTAGAGACAAAAGCATAAATTATTCTACATTTTGAGCAAATGAATAATACTGAACGAAATGTTCAACATGCGATCCAAGAGTTCTATAGAAAATATAATTGACATAAGATGTCTACCTAAAAGGTTGTGTTTTGAGTTTAGCCAAAGCTGGGTCAAGGCATGACTAGATATGGATCTTGGAACACCATTATATGTATATAATGATTTACATATATAAACAGAGGGATGTTAATTTGAATGGGAGCATATTTTAGTTTAAATTACATATTTATGTTAATATAAATTTTGATTGTCAAAATTTTGTGATTAAATAAATATTACAGAATCAGTTATTATTTTATCTAATGTAGATATTAAATAATAAATAACTCGATAATTTAAATTAGTCCTTAAGAAGGATAAATTGAATTAAATCGAATTTCTTGACTAACATTGAGACTTAAGGATTGTCCTCGAACAAATTAAACGTAATTGTTTTAGAATTAAAGGGAGGATCTAAACTGAGTTAAAGTATGACTTCAACCGATTAAGATATAAATATTATGAAATCTACTTATACATCTCTGGTATTAGATACTAGATATGAATCACATAAATGTATGTGAATTTACCGAAACTGCAAAGTAAGTAGTAATTTGATTAAAAATGACAAGTGGACTTACGACTGGAAATGAAGCAAATGTTGTTGGATTATCCACAGGAAATTGATTCTTGTTGTATATACTGGCTTAATTAAACAAATATAATAATCGTTATTATGAAATTCCACTTAAAATAAATGTTATAATATATCTTATTTAGACAAGTTTGAATTTCATTTGTAATAAAAGAATAATTGTTATTCATTTTATTTAAATGAAGTATCATATGTAATTTCGCAAATAGTTAATGATATCTATAAATCCTTAACTATAATGTACTTGACATTAATAATGACTAGATTAAATTTAGTGATTTAAATCCAATAGTATTACCAGTTAGCCCAGTAAACAAGAAAGTATATCAAAACTCCATAATGATGAAATTTTGAAATCAATTGATTTCGAATCATACGAAGAATACAGATCTTGTTTATTAGGCAAAATAACTGAATCACCTTTCACTTGACGCAGTGAATGAGTGATAAGTATTGGGTCTCATACATAATGATGTATATGGAGCAATGGATACATAAGCTAGAGGCAGGTTTTATTACTTCATTATATTTACTGATGACATCAGTAAATACAGATATGTGTATCTTATGAAACACATATAAGAATCCTTTGAAATGTTCAAAGAATTCAAAGTGAAGATAGAAACCAAAATATATACTTTACGAACAGATTAAAAAGAATATTTAAGCCAATTAATTAATGACTGTCCATATGAGTTTGAAATTGTTTCATAACTTACTCCACCTAGAACACCATATTGAAATGGTGTGTCTGAAAGGAGTAATCACGCCTTATAAGATATGGTACGACCAAGATAAGTCATATAGATCTTCCAATAAATTAAATTTAGAACAATTGCATTTAAATCCCAATAAAACGATTTTAAAGAAGCCATACAAGATATGGACTAGGAAATGTCCTAGTGTGTCCAATTTGAGGATTTGGGATGTAAGGCGTTTGTTAAACGTCCCTCCTCTGATAAGTTCGAACCTAAATCAAATAATTATTTTGTGTAATACCCACAAGAAACAAATGAATATTATTTCTATAAATCCTCTGAGAATAAAACATTTTATTGCTCGAATTGGTATCCATTTTAATGGAGATCCAGTCTCTAAGATACCGATGGGAATGAAATAGAAATCGAAATGTCTCGAAAACTACATAATGTCATTGAATCTTGTATATACAAGAAATTAAGTGGGAGTGACACAATAATTCTACTGTTATTTGATAACACATTAATTATTGTGAATAATATTAATTTAAAAACAAGAAATAAATTCTGATTCTAAGAAAGAAAATGTTTGGATTAAGAAGTTCATGATTGAACTTAATTCAGTGTTGATCCAATGATATACGTTGCGATAACAATGTGGCTGATGCTCAGGCCTAAAACCTTAAACTCACTATTAATCCAAACATATATTTCAGAAATATAATTCCGATGTGAAGTTGTTCACAAAGGAAATAAACATATCTGCAAAGTTACAAACATTGTAATGCTGCAGACCTACTGAATTAAACTCTGTCGCAGCAGAAGTTTAATAGTCACACTAGTTTCATGAGTATACGATACGTGAATGATTGACTCTAGTGCAAGTGGGAGATTGTTAGAGTTTATGCCCTAGAGGCAATCCATTTGATGAGATTGATAACAATGTTGTTGTTATAATTTTATTTGAAATAAAATAATATTATATTATATTTACTGCGTAATATAAATATTAATATAATAGAAATCCTTAGAATAATAATACGGAATTATATAGTTCGAGTAAGATTGAACTTGAGATTATATAATGTGATAAGTATTATAATTATTAAATGTCCCTAGTCTAGTTTTATTGTTTATATAGGACAACAATAAAGCGTTGAGACTAGTATATTGATTGACTGATGATCACATCTCATTGATCATTAATATACGTGATATTAAAGTCAAGATATAAATACGCATTGGAGAAAAGCGTATTGGGCTGACCCACCGTGAGATAACTACATGGAATATAATCAACAGTATCATAAGTTGTTCTCATAGTGACAATGATGTAATGGTCCTCAAACCTGAAATCATTATAATTTTATTCAACAATATTTGTGTTTTGATATCATCTAAAGTTATTCGTAACAGAGTAACGATAACGGTAATTATTGGATACATCTCGAGTCGAATGAAAATTATGAATGATCTAAATGGAATTTAGCCCTACGATATATTCGTAGTGATATCCATGGGCCTCTTGATTGAGTGAGACTGTGAAATGCATGACCGTGCTCAAATATTGATTTGTTTTAAATAGTCTACTCATCGATCGAGAAAAACGGATTAAATTATAAAGAGGATGATACGATCCATGCCTTGAGTTTAATCCAAGATATATTGGTTAAAAGGATTATATTACATTGATGCACTAGTCACAGAAAGGTTGTGTTGAATCATTAATATTATTGTAGCATGGGTAACAGCGATGTATTACTAGATGTCGCTCACTGTTTACAGTTTAAATGTTGTTTAAATTGTTGCCAACGTTATGATAACCTATAGGGTCACACATATAAGCGTTGTAAATGGTGAGAACATTTAAAATAAAAGGAGATCAAAAAGTTTGACAAATTCTTTTATTTGAAATAAGAAGAAAGGGTAAAAGGGTATATCAAAAATATCGCATGACTTATTATAAAAGAGGGGCGACCTCCTTTTATTTAAATCATCCGACAACAAAACTGAGAAAACCCTAGATCTATTTCCTCTTCTCGGCTAGTACTGAATCACCATTTTTCGATTTCGATTGTCGTCTTCGAAAGCACCGCTTGTGGATCTCCTGTAGAGGCGTGGCGTCATGTCGAGCTCTCCGATTTGATTCAACCCAGATTCGTCATCAAATTTTGAAGCAAAGGAAACCATAGGTACGAATTCTAATCTCGTTTCATTGTTTTTGTAACAGATCTTGTTTAGGGTTTGATTATTTCGTTGCAATATCATGTTGAAAACCCTATTTGAAACTTTCATAAACTTCCCAACATCTCTTTTCATTCCTTCCCAGTAGTAGGCCTGCTTCATGTCTCGATACATTTTGTTACCACGGGATGTATAGTCAGTTTTGAGTGATGACATTCTCTAAGCACTTCATCTCTCAATCCATTGACATTGGGCACAACTAGTCTTCCATTCTTTCTACGCCATCCATCTCGATCAAGCCCATACCTGTTCATCTCCTCGTCAAATACCCATCTCTAACTTGGAGATGATTTGCAATAGGTTAGGATCGTCTCTCTAACTGGAACCAATCCGCTCAATCAAAGTGGGTCTAATCGTCAAACTTGCTAACATCTCAAGATCCAATTCGCACTTTGGTCTGAAATCATATCCAGCGATATACTCCAGTTGCTTCCATTCAGGAAACATAGCCTCTAGAATGGCATGTCTTCTACTCAATGCATCAGCCACTGCATTGCCCATTCCTGGTGTATATGCGATATTGAAATCGTAGGAAGCCAAGAATTCTAACCATCTTTGCTGTCGGAGATTTAGATCCTTCTGAGAGGAAAGATACTTTAACGATTTATGATTGGTAAACAACTCGAATCTTTCTCCCAAGAGATAATGTCTCCACATCTTCAATGCGAACACGATTGCTGCCAATTCTAAATCATGGGTAGGATATCTTTTCTCATACGGTTTCAGTTGCCGACAAGCATAAGCTACAACCCTACCTCCTTGCATCAATACAGCACCTAGTCCGGTACCACATGCATCCGTGTATACTGTCATCTCTTCATTCCCTTAAGGAATGACTAACACTGGTGCACACGTTAACTTTTCCTTTAGACTTTTGAATGCATTCTCTCACTTTTCATCCCAGACGAAAGCTTGATTCTTCTTGGTCAACTAAGTCAACGGTGCTGCTATCTTGGAGAAGTCTTGGATAAACTTACGATAATGTCCAGCCAATCCCAAGAAACTTGTTACATCTGTTGCACTCTTGGGCGTAGACCAATCTTGTGTTGTAGCCACATTCGTTGGATCCACGGCAATATCATTCTCAGAAACAACATGACCCAAGAATCTCACATCCCTCCTCTACAAGTGACACTTAGAGAACTTTGCTTTCAATTGGTTTTTTCTCAACACCTCCATCACTATCTTAAAATGTTCCTTGTGTTCTTCCTCTGTTCTCAAGTAGACAAGTATGTCATCCACGAACACAAGAACAAATTTATTCAATTGATCTTGGAATACTATATTCATAAGATCCACAAAATATGCCGGTGCATTGGTCAACCCAAATGGCATGACCAACCACTTATAGAATACAGACAGCGTCCGAAAGGCCGTTTTAGCTATACTCTCAGCTTCCACCCTGAGCTGATGAAAACCTATCGCGAGATCCAACTGGGAGAACACTCTCGCGCCACTCAACTGATCAAACAAATCATCTATCCGCAGTAGAGGATACTTATTCTTCCTCGTCACTTTATTCAACTCGCGGTAGTCCACACATAATAGAAGGGGACCATCTGCCTGGGTAGCAAACACAACTAGTGCTCCCCACTGGTAGACACTTCTTCTGATATATCCCTTCTTCAAAAGATCGCTTACTTTCACCCCGAGCTCTCGTTGCTCCTTTGGCGCCATACGACGAAGTGGCATCACTATAGGTCTGGCATCTTTCATTAAATCAATACGGAACTCAATCTCTCGGTGTGGTGGAAGTCCGCTCACTTCCTCGAAGACGTCCGGATACTGGCCAGCCATGGCCAAATCTGACAACTCATCATGCGGGATGTCAAGGGAATTTAGAAAACTAGCCATTACCCCATCACTAGGTAGACCACCAAACACTACCCTCCGCCCATCATCCGCTCTAACTGTCACAAAAAAGCCCTCACAGTCTACCACCACTGTAACAACCCACATTCTACGCATCTAGGATCGTAGAATATTTATTTCTTTTTCTAGGTAAGTCGTATGGTCGTGTACTTTTGGGAAACGACTAGTGGGGTCATTTCCCATGTTCATGATTTTTGCCAATTTTTAAATGACCGTTTTACCCCTAGTTGGTACTGTTTTGGCCATAACTTTTGACTGGAAACGAATTTTGACCTGAAAACACTACCATTGGCTCCGAATGATGGTTTACAATTCCGTAGAGTGGTCACATTAGCCAAACGGACTCACCGTTTGGGAGATTTGGCTGAAACAAGTTTCAGATGGTGAAAAACAGCTTAATTGGGCTTAACCGGGTGATTAGCAGCTAGGCCCAGAGGAGAATTTCGGGTTTAGGGGTATTTAGGGGCTGATTAGGGTTAGAAAACATTTCTTTAGACATTTTCCAGCCGCCTGTTTTATGTCAAAGTTATGTGATTATTATATTTTATTCCATGCGCTGTGAGACATTCTACAGGTTCTGTGTTAGTTCTTCACCTTCTTTCTTTCCTTCCGACGACCGTTCCGTGCTAGTTAGACATGTGTACAGCGCACTTTCGGAAGAAATGTCGACTAGTATAGGGCGGGTCGTTGCAACCACCCCGTACCTTTAGAGCCAGTCGACTCCCAAAATAATGCCAAACCCAGTAAAGCCCAAAACAAAGCAATTACAAACAAACATGCATCCATGACTCGATAAGATCACATTACGGCAAATCATACTAAGGCTAGTCGAACCACAAATCGGGTTCGTCACCGCTAAAGGTCTATCGACTATCTCGGGTTCCAATCCCAACCTATCTACCAGGTCACTAGATATGAAGGAACGGGAAGCCCCAATATCAAACAATACTCGAATAGGAACAGCATAAACAGAAAGCATACTTTGGATAACGACATTCTTTCCTTTCTCCGCTGTAGTTGGGGCATTCGATGAAGAAGGAACAACATTAAGAGCATATGCTTTCACAATCTGCTTTTCTTTAGGGGGTTGCAGACACTTATCCTTGTGATGTCCCACTTGGCCATAGTTGAAACACTTCCTATCCACTGGCTTTGCTCGACATTCTTTAGCATAATGACCCTTCTTGCCACAACTAAAGCATTCAACATCTTTCTTGCTATTTTTCTGACCAACCTTAGCATGGTTCTGACTCTGCTTCCTTTTATTCTGAGAATTATTCTTGCCTCCACCGCTTGCTTGCAGCTTTAGCCCCTTTGCAGATGCAACAACGACTTCAGTCTTGGGTTTAGGATAAAGGCTCTCTGACCTCAATGCTTTCCCCACAATCAATTCAAACGTCTCATCGATGTGGTTAATAAATCTTTCCCCCAAGTACTGGTCTAAGCCTGTTATGAACTTCTCATTCTTCTTCTCGGGAGTGTCAATAAGAGATAATCCATACTTCGACAAAGTATTGAACTCAGCAATATACTCCGAGACTGCCCTACCATTCTGGTTAAGCTCCAAGAACTTCCTAAACAACTCTGACTTCTGAGCAGCTGGAATAAACTTTTCACTGAATCAGGCCTTAAACTGATCCCATGTAACTTGATCCTCTGGAGTAGCTGCCTTAATAACATTCCACCAATTCATCGCCCGTCCTTACATCTGACGGGATGCTAGCTTCCTTTTCGTCATGTCTTTAATTCCCAGATACTCGAAAATACACTCACTACTATCAAGCCAATCCTGAATTTCTGTAGCCGATTCCGTTCCGTGGAACGGCTTCCCACCAAGACTAGTGTAGTCCTTACAAAGCTTGGCGAAATCGGCCCTAGGTGCCTGCACCGCTACACCACCACCATTTGCAGCATTGGGAACTGCTCGTTGCGCATTTCTAAGCATCTCTCTCATGAAGTCAGTGAACATCGTCCTCATATCAGGAGCATTCCCATTATTAGCTCCTCTACTAGTACTCCTAGTATATCAGCTCATCGTTCAATCTGTCAGGAGAAAACGATTAACCATCTCTTTAGTGGTGCCAGTGCAATGCGACTTTATCCTTAAATATACTAATAGTATATATATATATATAACCTTTGAAAACAAAAATATAACAAATACGCGCTCTCATATACGTACTATCTCTCCCTGGTGTCTTTCCCTAGGTTAACTACGCAACCTCTGGCTTTGATACCAAATGTGACGGCCCGCCCCGCACCAGCCGACATTTCCAATGAAAGTGCGTTGTGCCGATGTCCAACCAGCATGGGATGGTCATCAAAAAAGGAAAAGAAAGGAGTTTGAACTAACAAGGAACATGTAGAATGTCTCATAGCGCATGGGATAAAATGTAATAATAATATACTTGACATAAAATAGGAGAGACAGTGCATAAGCTGAGAACTAAACCATAATCATCATAGCAGCGGAAAATTTAAAATACAGCTTATGTTCCACATCATCGTTATTACAACTTTGAAAACTGTCTCTAAAGCAAAATAAGAAAGGTACACTACTAAAGCCCAAAGTAGTGACTAGCAGCGACACATGGAGAATATATATATTTCATATGTGGAAGCCTCCTGCTCGTCTCCGGTACAGCTATTCGTGCATACCACCTAACCTGTCTCTAGACTGCCCATTTAAGAGCACCCAGAGTAATAAGAAGAGACATACAATATGTCAGTGAATTTGGATCTAAATGTAGATAAATACTTCAGTAATTAAGACTGCAGGATACCCAGATTATGTGAATCATTTAAATAAATTTACATCTGGGGTTAAATAAAAATTTAAACCTAATTTTCACTCTAATTTCCACAAACTGGTCCCAATTATCTTACAATTGAAATAAAATACCCCTCATTTATATTACATGGTATTCGATTAATGTAGTCAAAGAATTTGAACGAAGTAAAAAATATATCAAATAGTTTCATCTAAGTACTATAATTATATATTTATTACAGTAAATTAGGATGTCAAAACATATCAAAGAACATAACAATTTTCTATCATTAGACGGAAATAGAAATTAGAAAAATATGGTAGAGACTATAGTAGGTCATTTATCAACAGTTCACCTGTAAATGTAAATAAAAATCTAATTTTGTTGGAAAATACCACATGCTCGTTAGTCATTGGCAATAATTCAATGTGGTTCGGCTGTAAAGAGACAGAATTGACAAACTTCATGATGGTTTTGTTAGAAGTTATCTCATGTTTTAATTAGTCAATAAGGTGTGTTCCTATTAATGTATTGTAACGGCTGGAAATTTCCGACTCCTCGAGAGTCGGAAATTCCGAGACGTTAGTGAAAGAATTTAGAAGGTGAGGAAGAAAAGATAGAACTAATAGAATAGAAGAAGAAGAAGAAGAACATCAGAATCATCAGAGTAACACGAATCTCACAGCGGAACGAATAACATATAATATATAATATAACTTTGAAGTAAACAGTTATATATATACAATAGCACTTATCAGAGTACAACACTTACAACACAGCGGAAATAACTATAGCTATAAAATCTTGCAGCCTCCTGCTCCAAGCTCTCCAAGTATATCTGTAAATCCCGACTACTTGACTGCCCGTACAAATTTAGGCACCCAAGAGTTTAGGGAAAACAACAAAGTAAACTCCGGGTCAGTCATGGGACTGGTATGAGTAAAAATAGTTTAAAACAGGTATATGATATCTCATAAAACCACGCCGTGAATACGGAACGGGTTTTCCCTTATGAGTATCTGAACAACTTTGACAAGCAATATCATTGTGATATTATAATAATGTCTAAGTACAAATAGGTATCAATCTAGCAGAAATGCTTGCATCTCACGTTCTACATACATAGTATAAAATCATAAACCGCAGGGCGCTTATCGGAGAATGGATTCCAACAGACAAGGTATGGGAGTACCTTCTGAATAGTGTACTCTAGAGGTGATACACTCAGGGTTCAACAAGAACGTCTTGCAATCCGGCCACACATGACCGCTCACTCATTTAGCTTGAGTGTCGCGAATATATTGCCACCACGGTTATAGGCCATCAAACCGTCATCCGAAGATACAGAATCAAAAAGAATTATAAATATGAATATTCACTAGATCGGTGACAATACACCCTGCTTCGGGATGACCCAACTAGCCATGCTGCCTAGCCCAACTTTTGTTACTTCCTGGTGTGAGGCTAGAAGCTACGTCTATCTTCAGAACATCTGATCACCATTCACTTTGAATGCCACATCGTCATACCCGCCAAATCACAAATTGACTTATTCAAACACCACACGGGTATACAGCTAAGAGAAACGAATTCCTCCGCCACCAAACGTGAATACGTTTGAACAGATCAACTTACGCGATCCATTGGATATACTCTGTCAGACCTTCTTCCATATACGTTGTCCTGGGACTGGACAAACTGAAGGCACTATTCAGTATATCCATCTTAGTCACTGTTATCTAAGACTTATACAACAGCCCTTGCACTTTACTCCGTCTTCAATTTATCTTTGGCATATATTGCTCGCAACGCTTATGCCAATACAGAGTGGTTCTTTGGATAATAATCCAACCGGTCTCTCTATATTAACAACGTTAAAATGGTATAAACTTTGATAGTCTGTGATTCAACTATCAAATGAAAACATGTCGGTGTACAAACAACGATCTTATTTCCAAATGGAAATTCGATCGATCAATCATCATATGTTCATATTTCCTTATTTCATATATTTAGAAAATATATGTTATTAATCATTGGAAAACATTTCCATAGCTTATTTTCACATCACTAGTATTTCGCAACTATCAGTCCCTAACTGTAACTAGTATGAGAACAATTCTCTAAGTATCAATCCGGAAGGTCGAAACCAACATCATATCGTCACTTAGAAAACCGTTCAACTTACCCTCTCCAGTCAGTTTCTGAATTTGCTTAACTCTATTTCTTAAATTCTTATCATGAAAACATTTCATTTTCTATGTTTAGAAAACATATCTGACTATATTTGGAAAACGTTTCCAAAACTCCTTTACGGATTTCAAATGAACGTTGTATAAAACATCGTTACGCTTAATCCATTAATCGCTTATTACTTAACTATATTTCAAATCAACCTTTTCTATCGAACCACAACTATTCCTTTGTCAATTCTGAAGTCAATCAAGTTGGGGTAAAATTACCTCTCAGACCTTAATTGAACAACGTCCTTTACTGTGAAATAGATGAAGCTCGTCACTCACTTTTTCAAATCATCTGTTTACGCAAATTCTCGGATTCAGGTTACGAATCTACTTCTTATATGAAAACGTTTGATTTATAACTATAACGTTATAATTCCTACTTCTGCAATATCTAACCTAAATTATAACTTTATCTCCTAACTCGAATAATTTAACAGACACCTAATTTCTAAATCAATAACTAAATCTTGATTTAAACCCTGGAAAGTAAATAGTGCTTTCCCGAATTCGCTATAATCGAATTCGACGTATAACTCTCTTTCGAGTAATCTCTATTTGATTAACTCTTCTTCGAATAACCTATATTCGATTATCTCTCTTCGAATAACTCATATTCGAAATCTCTCTCTTTCGAATAAACAATATTCAATCTCTATCTTTCGAATATGCTATATTCGAAAATCTCCTTTCGATTTACTAATCGATAACCCCTTTCGATCAAACTAAAATTGATAACTCCTTTAACTCTATTCGAATAACAAATATTCGACTTACTCCTTTGGATCAACTCATTTGATTAACTCCTTCGAATAACTAATTCGAATAACTTACCTTCGAATAACCAATATTCGATTTACTCTAACTCGATTAACTTAATTCTAATCGATTACTCCATTTCGATTCAACTTAATTCAAATTGATTAACTTAACTCAAATTGATTAACTCCTTTTGAATAACTAAATTCGATTTAACTCTAATTGAATAACTAATATTCAATTAACTCTTACGTGTTTAACTCTATTTGAATAAGTAATTCGAATCACTCTAATGTGTTTAACTCTATTCAAATATCTAATTCGAATAACTCATTTCGAATAACTAAATTCGATTAACTCTTTTAACTTTACTCGAATAACTATATTCGATTAACACCTTCTTTCGAATAACTATATTCGATTAACTCTTCGACTAACTCCTTTGGATTAACTAACTTCGAATAACTCCTTTGGATTAGCTAACTTCGAATAACTCCTTTGGATTAGCTAACTTCGAATAACTCCTTTGGATTAACTAACTTCGAATAACTCCTTTGGATTAACTAACTTCGAATAACTCCTTTGGATTAACTAACTTCGAATAACCAATATTCGATAACTACTCTTCGAATAAATAATATTCGGTAACTCTTCTCAAATGAATAACATTTGATTTCTCCACTCGAATAAACTATATTCGATTACTCTTCCCTCGAATACACTATATTCGATAACTCTACTTCGGATAAGTGATATTCGACAACTCTACTCGATTAACTCTTCTTGGATAACTCTAACCGGTCAACTTAACTGGTTTAACCTAACTGGTTAACTCTAACTGGTTAACTCTAACTGGTCAATTCTAACTGATTAACTCAAATGGTTTAACCTAACTGGTTAACTCGTCTCGATTAACTGAACAAATCCACTTAGTTTAACTTAGCTAATTCACGTTGATTTACTCTAACCGATTCACTTAGTTTAACTTAACTAATTCACATCGATTAATCCTTTAGTTTAACTTAACTAATTCACATCGATTAATCATTAGTTTAACTTAACAAATTCACTTGATTCACCGCTTAGTTTAACTTAGCTAATTTACTTTGGTTAACTTAACCAATTACTTTAATTTACTCGACTAACTTGCTTTGGTTAACCTAACCAATTACTTTGTTTAACTCTATTCGAATGAGAAATTCGAATCACTCTAATGGGTTTAACCCTATTCAAATATCAAATTCGAATAACTCATCTCGAATAACTAAATTCGATCAACTCCTTTTATTAACGTTTATTCATTTCAAAAGATTTCCTTTTTACAACGTTTATCCATTTATAAAGATTTACTTTTTCACAACGTTTATCCATTTATAAAGGTTTACTTTTAGTAACGGTTCTTCACTTTATAAATGTCCTTTTAATAATGTTTCTAACTCTCTATATAAGTCCAGACTCGTATATATTCCATTTATCAACGATAAATAATTTATTTAATTTA
Source organism: Allium sativum (assembly GCA_030737875.1). NCBI lineage: Eukaryota > Viridiplantae > Streptophyta > Magnoliopsida > Asparagales > Amaryllidaceae > Allium > Allium sativum. The sequence goes on from CM060909.1 coordinate 1,023,122,437, forward strand.
TAAAACATTATTTATAAATTAATCTACTTCAATTTATCTGTTTAAAACAGATTTCCTATTTAATATCTCATTTAAATCTATATCGTGTTATACCGTGTGCGAAGCACGTGTTTAAATCTATCCTTGTATAATTCTATTTATTTTCCGAACAAGTGTTCCTTTATTTATTCCCTAAATAAATATTCCTTTATTCCATTTATTTATAATCTAAATAAATGTTCCTTTATTTATTTCCTAAATAAATAAATGTTTTCATTTTATAAAATCCTATCGATTTTATAAATAAGATTTATTTTCAATATAAACATTGAAAATTCCCTTTTTACATTCTAGTATCACCTACGGTGTTTACCGTGTCGTATAACAATGATTGGTATCATTCAAACATATGAAATCAATAACAGATTTCATAACACATCATATATCACAATATATGAAAAACGGTAAAATAAATGTTGAGGAATCCAGTCGGATTCCTCCAACCTGTTTCCCTGCATCACAGATGTTAGACAATATAGATAACATCACTTTCAGTTCCATATGATGTATTCTGTTAAACAGAATCAATATAGAAATTTAACTAACTGACTAGCAGTTCAATCAAACAATCCACACACAGTCAAACAGACAATTTTAACAGTTCTAACAATACACATGAAATTATAAACTGTTCAGAGTTAGTGAGATTTACTCACATTTGCAGTTCATCGTTAAAGAACGATAACTGTCGTTCGATTTGAATCAAACAGTTTATTTCTCCATAAATCATAACGAGCTCCAATCCACTCCCAGATCAGTTCCATAACGCATATATCGTCGTTACGATTCCAATGATATCGACTTTGTCTGATTCTGATGCAGTATGATCAATATATGATTTATACAAGTTCATGATATACATTTAAATTAAAATAAACTTAACAAATTTCAATTTCGGCTTAACCTTTCAATTTTGACCTTTCTTCTTCACCGATTAGAACAGAACGCTGCTCCTTGATTCGAAATCATCACTGCACCATAAATCATCTCGTTCTTCACCGATTCCTAAGTCACAACTCCAGTTCCATGAACCCTCCCATGACCGAACATTCATCTCACCTTTTCCCCTTCTATACATCACAAAAATCATGAACCAATTCCCACCAAACAACTCAACATCAACTTCATCACACTTTGTACAAACGAACACCGCAGCTCCTTTCACCATGGTCGGTATTCACTTCCACACTTCACGTAATTTCCACACTGATTGCTAAACTGAAAATACCTTAACATTTTCGAAACCCCTTCATCACCCTCTTCAAATACCATGATTCAACATCTCCAGTTCAAAGAATACAAACCTAAATCCTGTTTGAACCCATGATTATATAAGTAATTTAATTTTACCCACTTCTTTTATAATTAACCGAACCTGTACCCTTATCCTTCCCTTTACTAGCAGCAGAACCGGTTCCAGTCTTGCTGCTCTTCACTTATGTCGATATTTGCCTCCATCTCAAACAAACGGAACCACCCAAACCACGAAGACTGTCACCACCATCGAGCTCCTCGTCCAACACCTTAAGTTCAACCTCAGTTTCACCACTTCAGACACAAAACGACAGCATCGTGAGATACTTCAACCACAGCCAGCGAACTGATTTGAGTTCGAACATCCTCAAAATCCGCCCACAAACTCGATTTTCCATCACCAATCCAAAATAAACCTCACCTTCATGAATCGATGCCTCAAAATCTCTTATTCCCGAACCCTAGTTGCCACTGTAAACATTCGAACCTTTGGAGCTTGCTGCGCACCGAGTAGAACCAGTATAGAAACGTTGACAAACTCTCCATGAGTCCAAATATGCAAGTTTTGGAATTTAAAAGAATTTATTTGATTTTAGAGGAATTTATATAACTCACGATATGATTTTTTTTTTCTCAGAAGAAAGACTGGCGGCTAGAAGAAAATGATTTTAGGTTTAGGTAAGAAAAGGAAGGGTATATATAGGAAAAATAAATATCTAGATATTTTGTTCATTTTATATTAATATATATTTTCGATTCATGTTTTCAATCCCAACGATTACATACGATACCCAAAAATCACGAAAATGGACATGCAGCTATAGTTCGACATTACGGTCCCAACAAAACTGGTTTCGTCGAATTCCGACTCCGTATGCTCACACAGCGTATTTTTAACCGTCGAAATACTGACTGTTTCTCACTCTAAAAATCCGTACGACCACACAGTGACTCTAAAAATCACGAAACTTGGAATCTAACAACTATTTGACATTGCGGATCCAACAAAACTGGTTTCGTCGAATCCCGACTTCGTATGCAAAAGTGGCTATTTTTCAAAGCTCCAAATAGCCTATTTAAATATATAAATATATTTAAATATTATTAAATTAATTACTTAAAATTAATTATTATCGTCTGTATTCACAGTGTAATGCCGTACAGCTCTAGACTATTCCTGTATATATTTACAACTCGATATTACCTTGTCAGAGTTATATCGACGCTCGATTCCTATTTAAATCCCTATTTAAAATATAATTAAATCGTTGTGGTCAGGGCGCTGCATTTCTGATATTTTGATTTGGACGTAACTCAAAATCCACACGACGAAATCCCGATCTCTCTCTTCCACTAGAAAGATATACTCCACCAGCTCCACACGTTTCTTGTTTCACAGAAATCCGATTAAAAATGGACCCTGTATACTCAGTTGAAGTCTAAATCGCCAAATAGCGAACTACCGCGTCGTTTCGCGCTCTATTTTAATTATATTATAATTAATACGTTTTAACGTCGATTATTAAATCGATTCGTTATTCAAATTCAATTCTAAACTGAATTAAATATTTTAGCTGATCCAATTCACACAGTATTGTGAATTCGGTGATTTCCGATTATTTCGACATTATAATATATTATTTATTTTAATTAAATATTCAATATTATTTAATTCAAGTCATCGATATCGCCCAATCGATATTTAATAATTAAATAAATTAATTATTCGACAGCTAACAAAACGCGCCATTACATGTATTAAGTGTTGATAAAGATCCACATTTGTAGGTTAGTGGGTGGATGTTTTCAGTGTATTTAAAGCTTTGTATTTCGTATCTTTCTTTCAGGATAAGCAATAACAATGTAGTCGCTTTTTGTTTTACAGTCGTATCTCTCTCCCTTCCCTCTTTATCAAATTCTAACATGGTACTAGAGCTGGGCAGACAGAGAGAGAGAGCTAGCTAAGTAGAAATTAGACAGAGAACCATCAATACGGCCTCCGTGAATAATTCTCGCCAGAGCCGGCCCAGGCCTAGCGCGAGCCGTGCGACCGCACAAGACCCATTAGGTCAGGGGACCAAAAAAAACTGTATTACCTTTACTAGAGCTACTTTTTCTTGTAAGGATGTGTGTAATTGGTAGTAATTTATCTACGCAAAAGTAGATATGATTGTATGCTTTGTTGACATCAATCAATATATTAAAATGGAGATGTGGCTTGTGTGGACCTCTAGTTGACAGATTGAAAATGTGGGTAAAAACTTTATGAATTTGCTGAAACACGCAAATTTCTCAATGGAGATGCGCAGTAGAAAAAACACATTTTCACTTAAGTTCAATTTCATAAAAATAAATTAAGGGCCCAAAATTTTGGGCCTGCACTAGGCCCATAAATACTCAGGGCTGGCCCTACTTCTCGCCAAAAAGAAACCACTCATAGACAAAAAGGAAAACGAGCCTCATCTTTCTCAGATTAAAAGCACAATCTTCCCCCTTTAATTTCGATGCCAATCCAAAAAGAAAAAAAAGGCAAATCAAGGAACTTCAACTGGTATTTCACTTGTGGTGTTTCAAGGTGTAGTCCGGGCATGGAATTTTGATATGGGGTTCCATGGTTTTTGGCTGCTGTGTTTGGACTTTGACGATGGCCAAGGTGGACGGGTCGATTTTGGACGGGGGTTTTCGTAATGAGGAGTTGATTATGTACTTTTAGCCAGTCGATGGTGGTTTCAGACTTTAATTTCGGGTTTGTATTGTTGAAGTAGTAGGCTTTTGAAGTTGTGAAGGTAATGTTGATCAGAAGTGGTTTTATGGTGAATGATGGAGGGATTGGTGAAAAGTCTATTGAATTTTGCAGTTGCATTTGTAATTTGCAGCATGAAGAAATTTAACTTTGGGATCATTTATGTTGGAAATTTTATGAATTATTTAAAATATGAAATAAGTTTATAATGGCTCCTATTTGTGAATAGTCCCACATCATGGGATTATAAGAAAGATGCAAGTATTTATACTTGTTTCTAGGAAGTCATGTTGGGGCCTTGGGCTCCCAATGCATGCTTTGTTGGGAGGAGGGAGACCATGCATCATGACCACCACACACGCGCGCGCGACCAGCCGACCAACTCGACACGACCCGGCCCGGCTCGGCTCGGTTCGGTTCGGGATTGGGCATGGGCCTTGGGCCTTGGCTATGTGGTGTAGACACTTATATTTTTGGTCCAGAAAACACTGCATTTTTCGAACCAGTTTTTAAATACGGAAAATATTTCTGAGCCGACTTTTATATGAAGCGGTAAACTTTTGACCAAGTATTTCGCAGATCCTATTTTCCTCCACTAACTAGTATTTTCGTTCAGCCCTAATCCCATCTATATATTATCTTCAGTTGTAGACGAGATTGATACAGAAAAAAAATCTGTTTTCTCTTCCTCCGCCATTACAAAAATATTCTTCCAGAAATTTTCGAGCAGTTAAATTCGAAAGTGCAAATCTGCACTGATTTGTTGTGCAAAGCAAATCAGTTATTCATTTTAGAGAGGCTGTTTTATCCTAGAGGCGGTGACGAAAGTACGAACTGGTTTTGTACCACCGACCAGATCGCCGAATCTTCTTCAAGAAAGCGACAAAGTACGTAACTCAGCCATTGTTGCCCAACAATTTGAAGATGATCAGAAAAAATGGCTTCGACAACAACCATAGATGATGCTGCTCCTCCCTCTGCATTCCAGATCCCATTGGTGACTGCTGCCCTGTTTCGTTTCGAAGGTTTGCACTTCAAACGATGGCGTCAGAAGATGGAGTTCTACCTGACTATGAGGAAGGTGGCTGCTGCTCTGACCACTGACAAACCGCAGCTGCCAGACAACCTGACGGAACTGATGAAGCGTAGATGACATCCTGGACTGAACAATCAAAGCAATTGCAGACCTGGACTGAACAGGATTATCTGTGCAAGAATTTTATTCTGAACGGATTGAGCGATGATCTGTATGATTAATATAACTCAGAGGACAAGACAGCAAAGCAGACATGGGAAGCGCTGCAGAAGAAATACGATACAGAGGAGGCAAGGGCAAAGAAGTATGCTGTAAGTCGCTATCTCAAGTACCAGATGACAGACGATAGGTCAGTAGAGATGCAGTCTCATGAGCTGCAGAAAATAGCTCATGAGATCATCTCCGAAGGTATGTTTTTGGATGAACAGTTTCAAGTTGCTGTTATTATTGACAAACTGCCCCCAGGTTGGAAAGACTTTAAAAATTTCTTATAGCATAAGACTAAGGAATTTTCCTTAGAGAGTTTGATCACTCGCCTTCGCATTGAGGAGGCGGCACGCAAACATGACCAGAAAGAGGAAGTGTTGTTTGTTTCAAACAACAACACTAAAAAGACCAAACCCGCAGTTCTAAAACCAAACCAGAAGTCTTTTAAGAATCAAAACAGATGCAACAAACAGAATGGGAATCCGCAAGGAAACCCAAAAGGACAGCAAAAATCAGCCCAAAAGAATGACTCTGGATAGTTGTTTCTATGTTACAACTATGGAAAACCGGGTCATATGGCACGAAAGTGTCGGAACAAGCCTAGCTCTGTACCACATGCTAACTTGACTGAGGAGGAGCCTCTTATGGCTATGATTACTGAGATTCACCTTATTGGTGGATCAGAGGGTTGATGGGTAGACATTGGTGCTTCTCGCCATGTCTGCTATGATCGTGCTATGTTTTCCACATACACGGCTGCTAATGATCATAAAGTCTTGCTGGGAGATTCTCACACCACTAAAGTTGCAGGGATTGGAAACATGGAGATCAAGTTTACCTCTGGAAAGACTGTGATCCTCAAAGATGTTTTGCATACTCCAGAGATGAGGAAGAATCTGGTGTCTGGCTATCTCTTTAATAAGGCAGGATTTACTCAATTTATTGGCGTTGATTTGTATACCATAGTGTATAAGGGAAACTTTGTAGGAAAGGGTTATGCTTGTGACGGAATGTTCAAATTAAATGTTGAATCTAATAAAGTGAATAATTCTGCTTATATGTTGTGTGATTTTAATATTTGGCACTCTAGACTATGTCATGTTAATAAACGGATAATTCATAACATGAGCACTCTAGATATGATACCTAAGATAGCAGAATTTGAATCTGATAAATGTGAATTCTATACACAAGAAAAAATCACAAAGAAACTTCATAAATCTGTTGATAGAGAATCTGAACCCTTAGACTTGATTCATTTTGACATATGTGAACTTGATGGCACATTGACTAGACATGAACATCGTTATTTTATCACTTTTATTGATGATTGTTCTGATTTCACATATGTTTATCTTATAAAAATAAAAGTGATGCTTTTGATATGTTTAAAACATTCAAAACTGAGATTGAGAATCAAACAAATAGGAAAATCAAGAGATTTCATAGTGATAGAGGAACAAAATATGAATCTAATTCAATTCTGGACTTCTATAAATTACATGGTATTGTACATGAGAGAACTGCACCCTATTCACCTGAAATGAACGGTAAAACTGAAAGAAAAAATAGGACTTTTACCGAATTAGTAGTTGCCATCCTACTAAATTCTGGTGCAGCAAAACATTAGTGGGGGTATATTTTATTGACTGTATGTTATGTTCTAAATAGAATCCCTAAATCTAAGAATAAAATTTCAGCTTATGAAATTTTAAAGAATCATAAACCCAATGTCTCATACTTTAGAACTTGGGGTTGTCTAGCATATGTTCGCATTCCAGACCCTAAGAGAATAAAATTGGCAAGTAGAGCATATGAATGTGTATTTGTAGGCTATGATATTAATAACAAAGCATATCGATTTTATGATATAAATGCACATAACATAATTGAATCAAATGATGTCGATTTTTATGAAACTAAATTTCCTTTTAAATTAAGGAATAGTTGGAGCACATCAAGTACGCCTATTAGAACATAACTTAATAAAAGTTCTGAAGCTGAACCTAGAAGAAGTAAAAGAGCAAGAACCGTAAAAGATTTTGGTTCGGATTTTAGCGCTTTTATTATAGAGGAGGATCCTTAAACCTCAAGAGGCCTTATCTTCATTAGATGTCGATTTCTGGCTAGAGGCTATAAATGATGAAATGGATTCTCTTGAATCCAATAAGACTTGGTATTTGGCAAATTTACCCACTAGTTGTAAATCTATAGGCTGTAAATGGGTACTTAAAAAGAAACTAAAACCTGATGGTACTATAGATAGATACAAAGCACGACTAGTAGCTAAAGGTTTTAGACAAAAAGAAAATATAGATTTCTTCGATACTTTTCCACCTGTAACTATAATAACATCCATTCGATTATTAATATCACTTGCTTCCATTCATAATTTACTAATACACCAAATGTATGTTAAAATCGCTTTTTGAACGGTGAATTAGACGAAGAAATTTATATGGACCAGCCTGAAGGATTTGTAGTACATGGTCAAGAACATAAAGTATGCAAATTAGATAAATCATTATATGGTTTAAAACAAGCACCTAAACAATGGCATGAAAAGTTTGATAACTTAATCATTTCAAATGGTTTTAAAGTTAATGAAAATGACAAATGCATTTATTAAAAATTTGAGAATGACATTTGCACTATTATATGCCTTTATGTAGATGACCTACTCATCTTTGGGTCAAACATTCATGTCATAAATCCAGTCAAATCCTTATTAAGTGCCAATTTTGACATGAAAGATCTAGGTGAGGCGAGTGTAATCCTTGGTATTAAAATTACTAGGTCAGAAAAGGGAATTTTTTTGAATCAGTCTCATTACATTGAGAAGATACCAAAGAAATATAATTACTTTGACTGTAAACCTGCATGTACACCATACGATTCAAGTGTAAAGTTATTTAAGAACACTGGTGAAGGTGTAAGACAGTCTGATTATGCGAGCATCATTGGCAGCCTTCGGTATGCCACTGATTGTACTAGACCCGACATTGCCTATGTCGTGGGATTATTATGCAGGTTTTCCAGTAGACCTAGTATAGAGCACTGGCATGCTATTGAAAGGGTCATGAGATACCTTAAACGAACTATGAACCTTGGATTACATTATGAAAAGTTTCCAGCTGTACTTGAAGGATTCTCAGATGCAGACTGGAATACTTTATCAGATGATTCTAAAGCAACCAGTGGCTATATATTTAGCATCGCTGGAGGAGCTGTTTCTTGGAAATCCAAGAAACAGACTATTTTGACTCAGTCCACTATGGAGTATGAGATGATAGCACTAGCTACAGCTAGTGAAGAAGCAGAGTATTTGAGAAATCTGCTAGCAGAGATTCCCTTATGAGAAAAACCGATACCGGCTGTGTTGATACATTGCGATAGTACCGCGGCTATTGCAAAAGTTCAGAACCGTTATTATAGCGGTAAGAGATGACAAATATGTCGTAAGCATAACACGGTTAGAGAGCTACTCTCTACAGGTACCGTTAGAGTAGATTACGTACGTAGCGAAGAAAATTTGGCAGATCCTTTGACGAAAGGACTGTCCAGAGAGAAAGTCCATAATTCTTCTAAAAGAATGGGACTATTGCCCTTGGATTGTTGAGCCACGCACAATGGTAACCTGACCTAAATGACTGGAGATCCCAAGAAATAGGTTCCATGGGTAAAAACAAGTTGTGTAGTGATAGAAGTTGAACATGCTATATAATAAACGAAGAAGCATGTATTCCTGAAGTGATAGAGGATGAGTTAATAGAAACTCTTAATGAGATCTATACTCTATTTGGAGTGGAGTACCTACCTTCAGGAGTACTCTTGATAGACTCACCTATGAGAATGTGGAAATGTGGCCGTTTCCTATGGAGTTTTGAGCAAAACTTCTAGAGCGTTCACTAAACTGGGATAGACGTGTATGACCATAAATGCACGGGGTTAATTGATTGCACTATAGAAAAGATTGTGTGTGGTTTGATATCAGGAATAGAGTTCAAGACTACGTGTCACTCTACTAAAGGCTGAATCTTATTCACTATGCAAAGGTTCTAGTCGGATGACACCTTTGTTTATGCACAGTCTTATGTTTTTAGAAACTGCTCGATAATATTTTAAAAAATTCAAGTGGGGGATTGTTGGAAATTTTATGAATTATTTAAAATATAAAATAAGTTTATGATGGCTCCTATTTGTGAATAGTCCCACATCATGGGATTATACGAAAGATGCAAGTATTTATACTTGTTTCTAGGAAGTCATGTTGGGGCCTTGGGCTCCCAATGCATGCTTTGTTGTGAGGAGGGAGACCATGCATCATGACCACCACACACGCGCGCGCGACCGACCGACCAACTCGACCCGGCTCGGGTCGGTTCGGGATTGGGCTTGGGCCTTGGCTATGTGGTGTAGACACTTATATTTTTGGTCCAGAAAACACTTCATTTTTCGAACAAGTTTTTAAATACGGAAAATATTTCTGAGCCAACTTTTATATGAAGCGGTAAACTTTTGACCAAGTATTTCGCAGATCCTATTTTCCTCCACTGACCAGTATTTTCGTTCAGCCCTGATCCCGTCTATATATTATCTTCAGTTGTAGACGAGATTGATATAGAAAAAAATCCGTTTTCCCTTCCTCCGCCATTACAAAAATATTCTTCCAGAAATTTTCGAGCAGTTAAATTCGAAAGTGCAAATCTGCACTGATTTGTTGTGCAAAGCAAATTAGTTATTCATTTTAGAGAGGCTATTTTATCCTTGAGGCGGCGGCGAAAGTACGAACTGGTTTTGCGCCACCGACCAGATCACTGAATCGTCTTCAAGAAAGCGACAAAGTACATGACTCAGCCATTGTTTCCCAACAATTGATACCATAAGTCATTCAAGTCAGTGGCGAAGTCAGTCATGTAGGGAGAAATCGAACTGTAGGAGGATAGAGTGGAGCTGTATTTAGAATCATAGCATAGTCTTTTGGCTACTGCTTTCAGAAATCTACTGGTGATGATAAACATTATTGTTGCAACTTTGAATGTCTCAAGTTCCAATCGCATACGATCCGAAGTGATGAGTTTTTAAGATGTTAATTCATCACTTTAGTTCTGCCGTCTAAAGGAATTGCTGAAGTCGTGGATGTTCCTATCAAAGATGAATTGCTATGCTGGTCATATCACTGTGGATGTGTGAGATGAACTGCTGCTTAGGGAATGGGACCGATCATCTCAAATGCTAATCGGGTACAATTGAATTTTTCATGCTTTTTAGATCTGCATGTTTGTAAGTTTTTCAATGTTCTATGAATTGAGCATGCATATGAACTTTGAAATTGTTTCTGGCCTGTAACTTTGAAATAGAGCGTGGTGGAAGGGAGGAGTAAGATAAAGTGGTAGTGTGCATGCAGTGATTGTTGCCTTATGAGCGACTGAAAATGGATGCGCCAGTTGTTCAAAGTAGGAAAAAGCAGTGAACTCGGAAAAGACTTTTAAGGTTAGAGCATTGCGATTTGTTTGTTTTACTGATGAAGATTGCAGTTGTGATACGGTGATGGTATAAATTCGAGAAGGGTTGAAGCAGTAGGAGGATCTGTGGAAGTGTTGAATAGTGTTTTTGGGGTGTTATAGGAAGTAATGGTTGATTGTGAGCGATGTAGCAGTTGTAAGTGGTAGTAGGTGTTTTTGTCATGGGCGAATTGAGATCCGTAAGCATTTATAAGTTGTTGAATTGGAGACTTTGCAGTTGCAGCGAAGTGATGGTGCATTTGGCGCAACAAGAAATAGTTAAAGACGAAGACGACAATGTATGAGGTTGGACATTTATGGAGCGCTCAAGAGGAACTGTTTAAAGATATGTCTATAAGAAGATAGACATGCCTACATGCGAAGTAGGCTGAGTGAGAAAGCCTTGATTTTGTATTATCCAACAAGTAAGGAAGAAGAGCTGCGGTTCTCACTTGTTGGAGAGATAACAGATACAGAAGTATCAAGGAATGAACCGAATGAAGAGGTCAGTGGATCCCTAAGCGGAAACAAAGAGTTTTGTTGATTGATTTAAAAAAAAAAGTTGAAGCATGTCCAACCAGGTAGAGATGAGATTTGTGACCGAGTTCGTCTACGCAAGATGTTGAAGAAATTGAGAAGCGCGGTCAGCGTTTGTGAGTTGTAAACTGAATATTAGCACATTCAGTTTAAGGGAGAGTGTATCTCTCTTCCTTCTCTCTTTATTAAATTCTAACATTCAGAATTAAAACATAGAAGGAAAAAAATGTAGTTGTATAATGACTATCACGATTGACAGTCGTAGGATGTAAACCGTCTGAAACAGAAGTCAGAGGTTATGAATTGTCATAAACCAAAATGGTTTGGAGAAAGGGAAATTACAAACCTGAAGACACTAATTTCTGAATATCTTCTTAACATCGGTGGGCGAACAAATCAACGGCTCCGACTGTGTCGAAAAATGAGTCTTTTTTACGATGGTTGACGAACAAAATAGCTAGACGCCTGCAATGATGTCAGAGAAGTGGAGGATAGGGTAGTCAGCGGTGGAAGGTTGGGAACTTCAATCGCCTGGTCAGAATGGCACTTTTGAAATATCTACATCAACCATAATAAATTGTACGTTTGCCAATGGATATATTATATTAACAAATCAAATGGTACTAAATGCATAATAGAATGTTACAAAATCAATAACGATAATCGTGTTGGAAATAAATGAGAGGATTAGGGAAGAAGAGGTTGTGTAGTATTGGAGAGATATAAGTCCCACATTGTGTGAGATTTGTGAATATATCTCCTTATATACTAAAGCCCCACATGCTATATCAAACAAAATGACATAAGCACACAAGGATGAATGGGCTATGTAGGCTTTGGGCCTTCATGTTATTAAATATTAAAATGTCAAAGAATAAGGGCCTTGGGCCTTCGGGCTCTTGGGGTCTCGTGATCAGACGGGCCACCGACTGTTTAATGCGCGGAAAATATTCTATTTTGCGCGGGTGCGTCTGTTCGCCTGACCAGTGGTCAGATGCGACCGTTTGAACCAGCGCGCCCGTACGGACAGTCGCGGCTACCCAGAAAGGCACCCCTCAGCTGCTATATATACACAGTCTGACAGAGCCACTACTCATCCAAAAAGTGATTTCGTTCTGTCCTCTTCTTCTTCTCTACTGCTCTGTTCTTAAAGTACTCGCTTGAGTTCGTTGTTGCTCTACGATTGTAAGCGCTACATTGCAGAGATCGGTCCGTTTCATCTTGGGAAACAGTTGCTTGAATACCTTCAGCGCCATAGAGGGAGCAATATTGTTTCAAGGAAATAGATATACTCTGGACTCGGACAATACTGACAGGTACTCTCTTCCTTACTTTTGTTTTGCCATAGTTCTGCGCTGTTGCAAATCTGGTCACACTTTTTGCCGTTGCTAAATTTGATTCTGCTTCAAATTAGTAACCGTTCTAGACGTGACAATTGGATAGTGACAGTATATTGATTGCTATCACATTCGTACTATATTTATAGTTATGACTAACAATCTTGAAACAATATTTTCATTTTGCAGAAAACGATAATGACTAAAAGCAATAGTGGTCCTGCTGCGCCAACACCACCTGTAACCAATCCTTTTGCACATGTGGTTACACCAATGGCACTGTCTCACGGAGAAAGGCCAGAAAAGTTTACCGGAGTGGACTTTAAACGTTGGCAGCAAAAGATGCTATTTTACTTGACAATATTGGGCCTAGCGAAGTATCTTACAGAAGATGCTCCAGTTGTTGCCGAATTGGAACCAAATCCAGTTAAAGTTGAAGCCCTTACTGCTTGGAAAAATTCCGATTTCATGTGTAAAAATTACATCTTGAATGGCCTCGACAACAGTCTATACAACGTGTACTGCACTGTTGCAACATCCAAACAACTCTGGTTGGCTTTGGAAAAGAAGTATAGAACTGAAGATGCTGGCATGAAGAAATTCATCGCCGGGAAATTTCTTGACTTCAAAATGGTCGATACAAAAGCTGTGATCAAACAAATTCAAGAACTGCAACTTATCATTCGTCAACTAGAAGATGAAAAGATGACACTTAGCGAATCTTTTCAAGTTGTCGCTGCTATTGGTAAGCTTCCTCCATCGTGGAAGGACTTTAAGAACTACCTAAAGCACAAGCGCAAAGAAATGATAATGGAGGAACTTGTAGTTCGATTGAGAATTGGGAAAGATAATAGATATTCTGAAAAGAAGATTTCTCAAAATGTGGTTGCCAAAGCAAACGATGTCGAGATGGACAAGTCCAATAAGAGAAAACGTGACAACCAACCTAAGAAGTCAAAGAAATTCAAGGGGTCATGCCATAATTGTGGAAAGAAGGGTCATAATGCTACAGAATGTCGCGGCCCACCCAAAAAGAAGAAATCAGAAGCAAATGTGGCAGATGTTTCAGACGGTGTTTCTGAATGAAAAAATTTGACAAAAACAGGACGAAGGCCTTGAAAAGTATAAAGAATGATATCAAATAAGTTTCCTTTGTAGGAACTACCCGTAATAACGAACTTGCAAAATGGATCTGCAGTTGTTTCAGAATGCAACCTTGTTGGCAACAACTAGGAGTGGTTTGTAGACACTGGAGCCACTAGGCATATATGCGCAAATAAGTGGATGTTCACAAACTACAAAAGTGCTACTAATGAAGAACAACTGTTTATGGGTAACTCGTCCACATCAAAGGTCGAAGGCAAGGGAAAGATTGTGCTGAAATTGACTTCTGGAAAAGAATTCACTCTAAATGATGTTCTCCATGTTCCAGAAATTCGCAAAAATCTAATTTCAGGATCGTTGCTCAGCAAGCATGGCTTCAAACTGACATTTGTGGCTGATAAATTTGTGTTGTCTAAGAATGGAGTGTACATAGGAAAGGGTTATGTATGTGATGGTCTATTTAAGGCTAATATAACCACTGTTATACCAAACAATGATATGAATAAAATTGAATCTTCTACTTATATGGTTGACTCTCCTAATCTATGGCATTCTAGACTAGGTCATGTGAATTTTGATACTTTACAAAAACCGATCAATCTAGAATTCATACCTAAATGTAGAATTGATTCAAATTACAAATGTCAAATTTGTGCTGAAGCCAAATTGACAAGAACCTCTTTCCATCATGTTGAAAGAGAAACCGAACCTCTAGACTTAATACATACTGATGTATGCGACTTGAAAATGTGTCAAACTAGAGGAGGAAAAAGGTACTTCATCACATTTATAGATGATTGTACAAGATACTATCATGTATATCTCCTTAGAAGCAAGGATGAGGCATTCGATATGTTTAAACAGTATAAGGCAGAAGTTGAGAATCAACTCAACAGAAAAATTAAAGCTTTAAGAAGTGATAGAGGAGGAGAATATAAGTTTCCATTTGAGGAATTCTGTGCTGAGCATGGTATAATACACCAAACTACAGCTCCTTATTCACTCAATCCAACGGTACAATCGAACGGAAGAACAGAACTCTTAAAGAAATGATGAATGCCTTACTAATAAGCTCTGGCTTGCCAAATAATTTTTGCAGAGAAGCTATTCTTTCGGCAAATCACATTTTGAATAAAATATCACGAAAGAAAACGTCCAAGACTCCCCATGAACTTTGGAAAAATAGACCACCATCCTACAAATACTTAAAAGTGTGGGGGTGTCTTGCCAAAGTAGAAATTCCAAAACCGAAAAAGATCAAAATAGGACCGAAGACTATAGATTGCATATTCATTGGATATGCTCATAATAGTAGTGCATATCAATTTTTGGTGTACAAATCTGAAATTGATGACATTCATGAAAACACCATTATCGAGTCTCGAAATGCAAGATTCTTTGAACACATTTATCCTCTAAAAAGTTCTTTTGAAACAAGTATTCAAAAGAGGCCAAGAGATCCAGATACTCCCGAGGATAATACTGATCAAAGAAAAATGAATGATGAAACTGAGATAGAGGAACCGAGAAGGAGCAAGCGACAAAGGACCTCAAAATCCTTTGGACCTGATTTCTATGCATATATGATAGAAAATGAACCTCTAACTTATCAACAAGAAATGTCATCTCCTATAACACCCCGTATTTATGTTAACACTAAAGTTGCTAATACAAAAATAAATGTGTAAAGGGGAGATGTATCTAATGTGCATACAAGAATAATAATAAATGTGTAAAGGGGAGATGTATCTAATGTGCATACAAAAATAATAATAAATGTGTAAAGGGGAGACGTATCTAATGCGTACATATTTATATGGATTGAAAAATAATAGTAAATGTACATTAAGAAAGAAATGGTGAACATAATTGGCTTCTCTTTACAACGGACGGCTCTGGTTAACTCTAGCTTCATCGACGGCTCAAATTAACTTGCAACTCTATAAAAAGGCCCTAGGTCTCAAACTAAAAATTCACAAAAAAAAAAGAATAAGAATTGGAGCCACCATGCTGTCCGCTAAGAACTAGAGGGAGCCTCCACTTGAAAGAGACGAACAACATAGCGAATACAAACTAAAAGATTAAAAAGCAACAACAAATTAGAATCAAAGCAACGTCTTCCCAAAGGAAAGCTTTGCAAATTCAGAATTTCAGAACTCAGAAAACAAGACCGTCTACGATTGTATGTTTAGCTACATTTTTAGAATGCGAATTAATATGAATATCATGTGTTGCGATGAAATGATAATAGTACGATACTCGTTATGTTATTAATATACGTTTGTGATTTGATTCTATTATCATGTTGAATTGAGAATTATTAAGTATGATGTTTATTATGTTTTATAATATTAATCTATGCCAGTGACTTGATTCTATTATCATGTTAAATTTGGGATTATTGGATTAGATTATTTGTATAAGCATGGACTTGGATTGTAACATCTTATGAGAATTGTGTAGTTTATTATGCAAGTTTATGTAGTGAAGTTATGCGACCAATTGTCAAATCTATATGTTCATGTTTATGCAAAACTTATGCCATGTTCACACTTATCCTATGTTGGGATTAATTTGCAAGTATGTTTAAATCTATGTTACTAATTAACACATGTGTATGTTGATTAGCCTATGTTGCTAACTCACATATACGTATGTTGATTTTCCTATGTTGCAAATTAACATATGTATATGGATTAGTTCATATTGCTAATTCTCATGTATGTTGTTAATATGGCCTATGTTTAAAACACATATATGTTGAGTTAGCCGATAAGTGCAAGTTCATACCTATGACATTATAATGTTTATGTTAGTCTTTTTGCAAGTTTGTACCTATGACATTATAATGTTCATGCTAGTTATTTTGCAAGTTCACCCCTAAAATGTTCATGGTAGTTATTTTGCAAGTACACCCTATTATGTTCACATTGATTATGCCATCAATACCAAAGTTATACCCTTGTCATGTTTATGCTAATTTATGCCAATTTGCGTATATTAAATTAGGCTAAGTTTTTAGCCTAATACTTTACACCAAAAATCATGCGAACGTAAATTAGGCTGAGATGGTTAGCCTAATATTGGACGGGGTAACGTTGGGTTAAAATGATAATTTTAGGAAAACTTGCCATAAATTGGTCATTAATCACATAAGTGATTTATGACATAAAAAGGCATTAATTACCTTAATTAATGAGATTAATTGGAAATGAATGTGACAGTAATTTGAATTTGAATAATTTACATAATTAAAATGTAATTTAGAAAATACGAACGCGCTTAACCCGAGGTTGGATTGAGTTGTGACGTAAACCTGCCCGGACCCGCCCAGCTGTCCAGTTGTCACAACAATAGCTATCCAATGTGAGAGGTTAAGGCATGGGGCCCAATAAAGACCCGAGTTTAAACTGGGTTGTGGCGTAAGACTACCCGGACCCAACCGGCATACAGGCAGCCACAACAATATCTGTCTAATCTAAGAGGTTGGTGCTCTAATAAGACAATTAGAACTGAGTTAGGACTAATAGGGTTAAGTCAATTTAATAAATACTTAACCAAATTCAACATGTTAAATAATTTGGATGGGTGGGGGTTAGGTTCATTCAGACACTTAACCACTTAACATGTTTGACTAGAAAACCTAGTAACGAGGACCTGTTTCAGCAGTAACCCAATTAGGTATCATGGTACCCTGAACTAGGCAGGGTAGGGCACTATTACTGGGCTGATTGTAAGCGGTCAAAAGCGACGACGGTTGGTGCACAGTGTGGGTTCTAACAGAGTGCGGGCGTGCACACACTCTGGAGCAGACAAGTCAGGGCACTGGAGCATCAGTAGTATACCCTATGCATGCTAGAATTGTGTCGGGGCCGCCACCATGGGACTTGATACACCCCATGGTGGGACCAACATAGGTATCTACCATATAGGGCCGTAGGACACATGTGAATATACGAGTAGGAGCCGATCTTTTAAAGAAAGAGAAAGGGATCACTTCACCCCAATCACGGGGTGCCTGTTGGTATAAGAATTAGTAGGTGTAGAGATAGAGATTTAAAATAGGGTGCGAAGGGATGTTCGTTTTTGGACACTTTATTTAGTTCTAGGATGGTCTATTATCCTGATATCGTCCTGTTCTCACTTTATGCAAGTCATGATCTTTTTATTATTAACATTCTAGGAATATAGCTAGACTTATGTCTAACCCATTTTCCTTTCGTCTTCTTTTCTTCCGTTCCCCCCCCCCCCCCGGTCCATAGGGAGGAAACACCGCAGCTTAGTCAGTTTTTCATCCAGCTTGAAGAGAGAGAATGTATTGCTTGGATTTCTTTCATTTGGACCATGGCTTTGGATATCATTTATGGGGATTATGCAGCTTTATTTATGTTTCATGCTTCTTTAACTTTTAAAATCAAGATAGTATTATGGTTGTAATAATTGGAAGTTTGTTTTGAGACAATGTTGAAAATGTTCTGTATGAACACGTATTTATGATAATAAAAGTCTGTTGGTTTTTCCGCTGCATATTTATATGTGTTTATATCTGTGTCTTTTACTTATAAACCTCCACCAAAATTAAGGCATTACCTTTGTGAGTGATCTTAACGGAGGTGGGGTGTTTCACTTGGTATCAGAGCATAGGTTTACCAGACCAGATAAAAAGTTTTTGAAACTATATTCAAATTAAAATTTAAAGAAGCATTTTTCAAGAAAAAGAATTGTTTTATAGTTTTAGAAAGGCATAATCCTCCAAAGCCATGTGAATTATCTATCCTTCGTTTTGAATCTTTCCTTTTTCGTTTCAGCATGTCGGGAGAATTTAACCTTCCAGAAGGTGTGACTGTACCTTCTGGAAACAAAATGACATAAGCACACAAGGATGAATGGGCTATGTAGGCTTTGGGCCTTCATGTTATTAAATATTAAAATGTCAAAGAATAAGGGCCTTGGGCCTTCGGGCTCTTGGGGTCTCGTGATCAGACGGGCCGCCGACTGTTTAATGCGCGGAAAATATTCTATTTTGTGCGGGTGCGTCTGTTCGCCTGAACAGTGGTCAGATGCGACCGTTTGAACCAACGCGCCGGTACAGACAGTCGCGGCTACCCAGAAAGGCATCCCTCTGCTGTTATATATACACAGTCTGACAGAGCCACTAATCATCCAGAAAGTGAATTCGTTTTGTCCTCTTCTTCTTCTCTACTGCTCTGTTCTTAAAGTACTCGCTTGAGTTCGTTGTTGCTCTGCGATTGTAAGCGCTACATTGCAGAGATCGGTCCGTTTCATCTTGGGAAACAGTTGCTCGAATACCTTCAGCGCCATAGAGGGAGCAATATTGTTTCAAGGAAACAGATATACTCTGGACTCGGACAATACTGACAGGTACTCTCTTCCTTACTTTTGTTTTGCAACGGTTCTGCGCTGTTGCAAATCTGATCACGTTTTTTGCCGTTGCTAAATTTGATTCTGCTTCAAATTAGTAACCCTTCTAGACGTGACAATTGGATAGTGACAGTATATTGATTGCTATCACGTTCGTACTATATTTATGCTTTTGAAATATCTACATCAACCATAATAAATTGTACGTTTTCCAATGGATATATTATATTAACAAATCAAATGGTACTAAATGCATAATAGAATGTTACATAATCAATAACGATAATTGTTCAACAATTTTAAAGACTGATCATAATTTCTATTAAAAAATGTACTCATGCATTTTCCTTGAGTTAAACATAACATAGAGGAATTTACTTTTTAATTTGCGAAAATGCTGTTGAGAAGGATATTGAGTTTAAGTTCCATAGAAAAAGTAATGTTAATGTATTAACTAAATTAATATGATATACTTATTGAAATAAGGGAAGAAAAATAACAGCTGCAATCAAACTATTCACTTCAAATTTGCTACCTGGTACAACAGTTTGTGAAAATAGTAATTCACAAATTGAAACAGTTGCTTAGAATAAACATGAACAAAGAGAGAATTATATGAAGAATGTATGGCTTACTCCTATAATAGTTTACATTTTAGTTTCACTACTAATTGCATGCCTTATCAAATTCAAAGATGGCCAGCAGTGCACTTGTTCCTACGCCTTCTCAAGAGAGTGGAAGTGTTATTTTTGTTAGCTGACCATACTCTTTTACGCTTATCTTTGGTGCTTGGCTTCTCAGACTTCGTAATCTACAAATCATCGTGTGGTCTTGACTTGAGTGTGTTCAGTAGGAGTTGTTGAAATTAATGATTCAAATATTAGTGGAGAAGGAAAGAAATTGATTGATTGTCAATCAATTAATTGGCTTGTTTATGGAAAGGGATAAGAGGAAGATTTTTTTTTTGGATGAAAAATAATTAATAGGCCAATCAATCAATTGATGAAGAAAGGGAAAGAGATTGAGACCATAATTATGCCATCCATTTATGCTCCAATCAAATCAAGGAAGATATTTATTTTTCTTCATGTCCTAGAAACTTCTATTCTTTATCTCCAAGAAATCCCTATATAATTAGGGGTCATGTTATTGTATGAAAAAAAAAAGAGAGAATAATCCACCATTAGTCTTCTCTCTATTGTAATCTGTTGTACTCATTTCTTCACTGAGAAATAAAGGTTGTTGGGTCTCCGTGGACGTAGGCAAAGCCGAACCACGTTAAAAATTGGTGTGCTCTTTCCTCTATTTTTGTTCTCTCTATAAATTTGTGCCACTTGTTTTTATTTTTGGCGTTGTTGAAATTGTTGACAGACTAGATCATTGGGTTAATTCGTATTCCGCTGCCCAAATCTCTGATTTTGCACTACAGATTGGTATCAGAGCCAGTCGTCCTGTTCAAAGACTTTTTCAACCATGTCAAATTCCGCAAAGAATAACGGTGGTAGAAGCGCTACAAATTATGGAGTTGCTAGATTTGATGGAAAGGGGGATTTTGGCACATGGAAGATGAAGATGGAAGCGGTGTTGAAGAAAGAGAGGACATTTAAAGTTGTCTCAGATCCAGAGAAATTGAAGAAATTACCACCTGAAGAGTTAGAAGAATTGGAAGAGGATGCTCTTACTACCATCCAACTTAGCCTTTCTGACGAAGTACTTAGAGAGTTTTCTCATGTGAAAACTGCTAAGGAATTGTGGGATGCTCTTCAGAGAAAGTTCTACGACAAGTCTCTCACCAACCGCATCATCTTACAGCAACAGCTTTATTCTTTCAAAATGAGGCCTGGAACAGATGTATTTGCTCATATAGATGCCCTCAACACACTTGTCATGAATCTTCGAGCAGCTGATGTAAAGATTGAGGATGAGGCGCAAGCTGTTATTCTTTTATGTTCTTTGCCTGCAGAGTATAACACTTTTGTTAACTCTATGATCTATGGGCGTTCGTCTATTTTCTTGGAGGATGTGAAGACAAATTTGCATAATGAGATGTTGAGAGGAAAGTTGGCAAGCATGAGCATGGAGAATGATTCTGAAAGCCTTGTTGCACAGAGAGGAAGAAGTCAAAGTAGACCCAAATATGGTGGAGACAGAGCTAAGTCCAGATCTCAGTCAAGAGGAGCTCGGAAGGGAGTTTGTCATTATTGCAGAAAACCTGGACATTTTATTGCAAATTGCCCCAAGTTGGAGAATAAAAACAAAGCTGTTCCCCAGAAGGCTTCAGCATCTACGGCGGAGACATCAGATTCAGATAATGATCCTAGCATTTTTACAGCCTCTGCCTCTCCTATGAAGAGCACTATGTGGATTATTGACTCGGGTGCATCCTATCACATGACACCGGATAGGCACGTTTTTTCCACTTATCGTCAGTTTGATGGAGGAGAGGTTCTCATGGGAAATAATGCTGCTTGTCGCATGATTGGTGTTGGAACAGTAAAAATCAGGATGTTTGATGGTGTTGTTCGCACTTTATGTGATGTCAGGCATGTGCCTGATTTAAGGCGTAGTTTGATCTCCATTGGAGCATTGTGCAATTTTGGCTTAAAGTGTGTAATAGAAAAGGATTCATTAAAAATTACAAATGGCTCATTGATAGTGATGAAAGGGGTAAAAGCTGGAAATCTGTATTTGCTGAAGGGTACAACTGCTGTTGTGGAGTCTGCTTCAGTTATTGATTCAGTTGATTCCGATTCTACCAGATTGTGGCATTTTCGTATGGGCCACATTGGAGAGCGCAGTTTAGAAGTATTGAGAAAGCGAGGCTTGATTGACGGTGTTCATCATTCAAAACTTGACTTTTGTGAAGGATGTGTACTTGGAAAGCAGACGAAGGTTTCTTTTGGCATTGCAGAGCATAAGTCTAAAGATGTTTTAGAGTATGTTCATACTGATGTTTGGGGCCCCGCACCATGCCTATCTTATGGAGGAGCCAGGTATTTCGTTTCATTTGTTGATGATTTTTCTAGAAAAGTATGGGTTTACTTTATGAAGTCCAAAGATGAAACTTTTGATAGGTTTCAAAGTTGGAAATCTCTTGTTGAGAAGCAGTCTGGAAAGAAAGTGAAGGTTCTTCGTTCAGATAATGGTGGTGAATTCACTTCTCAAAAATTCATCAAATTTTGTGAGTCCGAGGGAATCAAACGACACTACACCACACCAGGAGACCCTCAGTCAAATGGGGTTGCAGAGAGAATGAATCGGACTTTGTTGGAAAGAACTCGTTGCTTACGGCTGACTGCAGGATTAAATAAGAGATTTTGGGCAGAAGCATTATCTACGGCGGTTTTCCTTATCAACCGCACACCTTCTACCGCCATAGATATGAAGATTCCTGAAGAAGTATGGAAGGGAGGGCCTGTATCATATTCCTTTCTCAGAGTGTTTGGTTGTCCAGCTTATGTGCATGAGAGCAAAGGGAAGTTGGATCCAAGATCGCGCAAGTGTATTTTTCTTGGTTATAAGAAAGGAATTAAGGGTTATAGGATGTGGTGTCCTACTACCCAGAAGATTGTTACTAGCAGGCATGTTACATTTGATGAGAAGGCTATGTTGAAGGTGGAGCCTTCTTCTTCAGTTAATGATGATGTTGAGAGGACAAATTCAGAATACCAAACACAAGGCAGATCATCATACTTTCATACAAGTAAAAATGGTGATTCAGATGACACTGTGGTTGATAGGGAAGAGATAGAAGATCAATCTCAAGGTGGAGCTCAAATTCAAACTCGACCAACGAGAGAGAAGAAAAGACCTACATGGCTTGATGATTTTGTGGGATTAAGCATTGAAGATATTGACTTTGATGACATGGCAGCTTATGCATTAAGCATATTTCATGATGAACCAAGAGACTACAAAGATGCCATTAGTTCAGTTGATAGCTCCAGTTGGCTAGTAGCAATGGAGGAGGAGATTGAGTCTTTGCACAAAAATCACACTTGGGATTTAGTGCCACTTCCTTCCGGCAAGAGAGCAATTGGATGTAAATGGATCTATAAGGTGAAAGATGGCGGCAATGGTGACTTGAGGTACAAAGCAAGATTAGTGGCGAAGGGTTATGTTCAGAAGAAAGATGTGGAGTTTCATGATATTTTTTCTCCAGTCATTAGACATACTTCCATTCGCATTCTTTTGGCATTGGTTGCTCACTTTGACATGGAGTTGGAACAACTAGATGTCAAGACAGCATTCTTGCATGGTGATCTTGAGGAGGACATTTACCTACAGCAGCCAGAAGGGTTCATTGATAGCAGCAGGCCAGGTCATGTTTGTAAACTTAACAAATCTCTTTATGGCTTAAAACAGTCTCCTAGACAGTGGTATAAGAAATTTGATAAGTTTATGATCTCACATGGTTACTCTAGAAGCTTTAAGGACCAATGTGTCTATTTTAAAAATTGTAATGATGATATCATCTATTTGTTACTTTATGTTGATGATATGTTGATAGCTTCTAAGAGTATGTCAAAAATTTCGGAGTTGAAAATGGAGCTCAGTAAGGAATTTGAGATGAAAGATTTGGGAAATGCACAAAGAATTTTGGGGATGAATATTCAGAGGGATAGAAAGCAAAGAGTTTTGAGGCTCACTCAAACTCAATACATCGAGAAAGTCCTATCTCGATTCGGTATGGAGAATGCTAAACCGGTGGCTACTCCATTAGGCTCTCAATTCAAGCTATCCAAAGATATGTGTCCCGCATCGGATGAAGACAAAAGGGATATGTGTAATATTCCTTATTCTAGTGCGGTTGGAAGTCTTATGTATGCTATGGTATGCAAAAGGCCTGATTTAGCTCATGCAGTTGGTGTTGTCAGTCGATATATGTCTAACCCAGGTAAAGAGCATTGGCAAGCAGTGAAGTGGATACTCAGATATCTTCGTGGCACTTCTTCAGTTGGCTTGTTATATGGTGGAGTAGATGGAGACATCTCTCTTAGAGGATACTGTGATTCAGATTATGCTGGGGATAGAGATGGACGGAAGTCGGTGTCGGGCTATGTTTTTACACTTGGCATAGGCCCGATTTCGTGGAGATCAAAGTTGCAGTCAATCGTAGCTTTGTCGACTACCGAAGCAGAGTTAATGTCGATTGTGGAAGCAACAAAGGAAGGATTGTACTTACTTCAGTTGTTGGATGATCTTTCAATGGAGCAGCGGACAGTGGAGCTTTTTTCATATAGTCAGAGTGCGATTCATCTTGTTGAGAATCAGGCTTATAGTTCACGGACGAAGCACATTGATGTTAGAGGCTTCTTTCTTATGCTTGATGAAGAACGAAGCAAGATCAAATTATTGAAGGTGGGTACTTCAGATAATCCTTCAGATATGATGACCAAGTCACTTCCAAAGGACAAGTTTGAGCATTGCTCAAACTTGATCAGTTTGCTTCCTGTTACTTGAGCGTCATGGGGCGCTGGGCCCAACAACTTCTATGTTGATTGTTGAAGATGAGTTAATGAAGAAAGATTGCCATATTTGAATCAAGGTGGAGTGTTGAAATTAATGATTCAAATATTAGTGGAGAAGGAAAGAAATTGATTGATTTTCAATCAATTAATTGGCTTGTTTATGGAAAGGGATAAGAGGAAGATTTTTTTTTTGGAAGAAAAATAATTAATACGCCAATCAATCAATTGATGAAGAAAGGGAAAGAGATTGAGACCATAATTATGCCATCCATTTATGCTCCAATCAAATCAAGGAAGATATTTATTTTTCTTCATGTCCTAGAAACTTCTATTCTTTATCTCAAAGAAATCCCTATATAATTAGGGGTCATGTTATTGTATGAAAAAAAAAAAAAAAAAAAAAAATCCACCATTAGTCTTTTCTCTATTGTAATCTGTTGTACTCATTTCTTCACTGAGAAATAAAGGTTGTTGGGTCTCCGTGGACGTAGGCAAAGCCGAACCACGTTAAAAATTGGTGTGCTCTTTCCTCTATTTTTGTTCTCTCTATAAATTTGTGCCACTTGTTTTTATTTTTGGCGTTGTTGAAATTGTTGACAGACTAGATCATTGGGTTAATTCGTATTCCGCTGCCCAAATCTCTGATTTTGCACTACAGGAGTTGCTCTGATGTTTCAAGCTCTGGTCGTTTGAATGCAGAGCTCGTTTTCTTTATTCTTCAGGAGATTGATGTGCCTTGGGTTTCGGTTTAAATAGATACTAGTATAGAAATGAGCAGGTCTTATGGCCCAGTTGGCACGGTCTGTAGGCAAACACATGCTGAGTCAAAGGCTTCAATCAGATTCACGTACATATGCTAATAATAACAGTACTGAAAAATTTAACAGTCGGATACCCACAACTTAGCGACAATATCTATAATAATACTCTATCACATATATATTGGCACTATGAAAAAGCAAACAGTAGGATGCGCTTGCTAAGTTAGTTCAGATTTTATTCACAAAATTATTGTCTAGCATCGTCCATTTTTTCCTAGATTAATAACGGAAGAACCTAGAAAGAAATAATAGATAAAATAGTCAAGCATGCTATACTGGTTGATGTTGTCGAAAATAAATGCAAGGCTCAGCGTATTCCATAAATAAAATGAAATTTGCATTGTGTAAAGCAACATAAAGAGTCAAAAATAGACCAATTTGAATTCTTTTTAAGCATTATAACAGTTCAACAATATGGTAATAGAAGATGCATAGAAATGTGATTGCATTTTCTTGGTAGGCATACCATGTCAAATTGCTAAATGTGGCCAGTTAAACCACACAATATGATGAACTTTAATTGACCAAAACAAACCAGCATCTCGCAGTAAATTCTAATTCAGCTCAAAATTTTCATGTGCGCTACCAAATAGGATACACACACACACACATATATATATATATATATATATATATATATATATATATATATATATATATATATATATATATATATATATATATATATATGTGTGTGTGTGTGTGTGTGTGTGTATATACACACATACATACATACACATACCCCCCCCCAACATTTAGTGAACGTGCACTTGTAATCAATGGCTTGAAACCCCCTCCAAGTTTGAAAAGAGCTGACGTAAGACTTTCTGGAAAAAGACATGTTTTCTTGCCCAGTTCCCAAGCTCACTGAGGTTTGCTCAAATATTGAACAGCGTCAAATTAAATTTCAAAAAGTGATTCAGATTAGATAATCCAAACTAACTTTCAATATTTAATCGGTTTCCATTGCTCATTTTGCTCAGTTATCTATGCCTTCGTACTGCTATCATCAGCTGCGGAGTTTGTGCATTCATTTGATTCTCAATAACGGCACACATTCCCTATCAATCTCTATCTTTCCATCATAGCTTTCCCTTCCATCTCATGTCTAGTTCAAATTTTGAAGTCTGCTCAAACTATGCACTGCCCTATGTGCAGTTCAACTATTTTGACCAGTCTAACTTTCAAGTACTTTATCATGCTTCGTCTTCTCATGTATTTGTATAATTCCTTTTTAACCATACTCATATTTCCCATGAATGTACTACCCATACATGCAAATATCTAATCAACTAAAAACTCCACCATCAATTGAGTGCTTAATTTTCTTCAGCATTGCCTAAGTCTGTTTGCACTTCAATTTACTCTAGAAACCTACTTGACCTTATTAGAATTTTGCTTCATTTTCTCATGAAATATCATGACCATTAATTTAGCATAGATATGCCCAAAAGATCATATCTTATTTCACAATATGTCATCCACTTCAGCATTTCAACAATTACTTTGCCCAGTTTAGAACTGCAGACCAAACAGTACGGTTCCACATGGACACATTCCATTTCAATATTTTGTGTCGAGATCACATGTCAGCTTCATTTCAATTTAATAACTTCACTTTCTCTTCTTGGCATTGGTCAAGGCCGTCTGCACTTCATATTCACTTAAGGTGTTAGCTCACTCTCGTCTTTGCAGCGGGTTTTGGCAGTATAAGTAACTTCCCATTTTCGTTGAATCACACATGAATTAGGCGGCATATCATTATAGTTTTAGTTAGTTCTCACCTATTTCTCCCTAGTTTATGATAGGTTGCTTCTTCTCACAGTTCAGTGTTGCATCAATTCAGCTTAGATCTCCAGCTCGGTTCGTGAGTAATGCCTACTGCAATTACATCGTAGTCTATAAGAGAATTGTTCAATGCATTTGGCAAGCTTCAACTCCATTGTTCAACTCCAACCTTATCTCCTGGTTTCATCGACCATTCATTCGTAGCAAATTTTAGTCCAATTGACATTTTTTGATTAGCCTAGTTCGGCTCTTCAGTTTTCTATTTAGCCAAGTGATAGCAAAGTTGTTTTATCATTTGTATTAGATTCTTAATTTTGGGATTGTAGTCTTAGTCAATCATCACTTTTACAATCACTTGTTTTCTTGCATCTTCGAACAACATATTAATCTCCATTAAATTACTGGGATCAGGCTCCTTGGTGGATTCCTATTTTAAATATTAATAAACTTGTATGATTGCTCCCCTCAAATCGAGAATCACTTATTCATTAGAAAAAAGATAAGCAAAAAAAGGGTAAATGTTTCTATTTAATCTTCCTTCTGTTTTATTACTTGTTTCAACCCATTTTTTTTAAATAAATCCTACCAATCAAAACAACAACAAAGTCTTTACAAATCAAAATTACGTATCCAACAGAGTAAGATAATAATTGATAATAGTCAATTAAGGGATGATGGAATTGACTTGACAAAAGGATTGAATAGGAACATATCCTAACTAAAGTCCTATACATGTATGTCAATGGTAAAATACATTTTTATTTTATCTAAAATCAGGTAAGTTACTATTAAATTAACATAAGCTCATACCTACGGTAGAGATTGTAAGATCAAAATGACAAATTTGAAGCGGGACTTCAAATAAATATGATTAAGGTGCTAACTTTCTGTATATGAAAGAAGAAAAAATTCACTCAAATTACTTCCAAAAACTATGATGTTTAGAGACTAATCTATTTTCAAACTGTAATCAACTACGCTTAAACTGTTTATTTTCAATGCTAGTATAGCATAAAGATGCCACATTTTCATTTTCTTTCAAGAAATTTTGACATTCAAAAAACTGCACTTTATAAAATTGAAAGGTAAGAGAAGGCACTACAAGGATTGTACAGTATAGCGACGGGGTGTTCCAACGGCCTCCAACGGCTGTTGACCAACGGCTTTCAACGGAAGCCAAAATTTAATATTTTCTTACGGAGTTCAAATATACGCCGTTGGAAACCGTTAGGGGCCGTCGTTTATAAAACCGATGGAGGCCGTTGGTAACCGTTACACGTACCTGCAGTAAAATTACCCGAGCCTTTCTCCTTCTTCCCCATTTTGTTTCACCACGAATTCCTTTGCAAAAACCCCAAATCCCACCCCTTTAATTCTGAAATCACCCTATTCCGCGCCCCCATCCACCAAGGATCTCTCCAAGTCGGTCAAGACACTCTCTTCTCCTCTCTAATCTCGGATTCTCTCCAATTTGAAGGTATGTTTGTGTGTATTAACCCTAATTTTGTTAATTAGTGTATGTTTGTATGTATGATGCTGTTAATTAGTCACTAATGTAGGGTTTAATCATTTAAGTTGCTAATTTAGGGTTTTTATTTATAAATTACTTAGTTGTTAATTAATCTAGGGTTTTAATTAGTTTAATTGGTTGTTGTTAGTACGTTTGTATTTATAGATTTATTTGATTATGTTGCTAATCTAGGGTTTAATTAGTTCAAGTTGAATATGTATATATGTATACATATATAGTGATGTATGCATTGAAAAAAATATTTAATTTGTTGAAAACATGTGGTGGAAATAGAAATATTTATGTGTATGTTTTATAAAAATTTAGCGAAATTAACATTTAATTCTGTATATAACGTACGACTATACAGTTCGATTCAATGTTGAAAATATACGTATATATGATAAAATTCATATACGTACAATTCAGAGTAGTTAATTAAGGCGCTAAGACGCACGAACGCGCACGGCTTGAGCTTTGGCCTTTTTTTGAGTTCTGCAACTGAACGTAAACCTGCAACTATGATTTTAATTTTTTTTTAAGTTGAAATTTTGAAATCAAAGTTGAAAAAATACACTTCAATCACGAAAAAAAACCAAATCGTAATATGTTACATTCATAAAGCCTTAGAGAGTTTTTTTGGCCCCCTCTAATAAGTATTGTATATAATCATTATGTGAATGTTCGTTTTATTAACAAAACGGACATTTATATTCATCATATATAATATTTGTTGGATTTGTCCTTTGTATTGTACAAGTTACGAACACAATAACGAAATTAAATCTCGTAAAATATTTCATTTTAAACGGTTCTCAAAATTCAGAAAGTACTTCCTTTATGTTCCCTGTGTACACGCAATTGTGTACTGTTCAGGGAACTAAAGGGAAGTGCTGCCGAAATTTTGTTGAATTGTTTAAATTGAAAAGATTTACGTGATTTAATTACGGTAATGTATTTCTAATGGGAGGTAGGATGACACACCAGTAAATGATCAATTAACATAACATGCATTCAGTAATAAAATTGTGAATATATTTCAACATAACATGCATATATCAATTATAAGGGAATTTTGAGAATTTAGTGACGGACACAAAAATTGTTATAAAAGTAATAAAAATTGTAAATTTTAACATTCTTTCTAATTTTATATGTACTTAGGAAAAATGGATCGCGATTATTTTAATGATCGAAGCTGGATGTACCAACGAAGAGAAACTGATGGCACAATAAAGAAACAATTTATTAATGGTGTCAGCGTGTTTATTGATTTCACGTTAAGTAATAACGGAAACGACGTCGAAATCCGTTGTCCATGTAGTAGATGCAAGTTATTGAAGCATTTGATACCACAAATGGTTAGAGTTCATTTGCGTTAGTATGTTTTTATGCCGAACTATTCAGTTTGGGATCGTCATGGAGAACCATTAGCATCTACTTCTACACAAGTTGAGGAGGTAGTGAATAATGAAATTGCTACGACGAATCTCGTAGAATAAATGGTTGAATATGGTGTACGTTCAATGTTTTCGGTTCAACAATTTAATGATAACGATGGTAATGATGAAGAAAAACCAAATATTCAAACCAACAAAATATATGATTTATTAGATGCAGCGAAAAAACCCATTTGGGAAGGTTGTGAAAGAGGAACTCAATTATCAATAACTACTGAATACATTGCGATGAAATCGAAATACAACCTCACAGAAGCTGAATTTACAGCTGTTGTACAAGCTGCGAAGCGGCATATGCCTCGTAAAAATTTGATGTGTGAAAATCATTATGAAGTTAAAAAAATGATGTCGGCCTTTGGTTTACCGTTTCAAAAAATAGATACATGTGTAAAGGGTTGCATGCTATTTTGGAAGGAAGATATCAACCTTAAGAATTGTAGAATATGTAATTAGGAAAGATACAAACCTAGAAAGAAAAATGGAAAGGAAGTCCCGTATAAACGTATGCATTATTTACCTATTATTCCTAGACTTCAAAGGTTATATGCATCTTCTGTAACCGCCACTACAACAAAAACACCATATTACAACTTTAATTTTACAACTGTGGAAAATGCACAGTTGTAATAAATGTTTTTTACAACAGTCGATTCCCTACAGTTGTAATAAACATATTTTTACAACTTTTCATTTTGTTAGTTGTAATAGATGCCCATTCCAAACTTCATGTTTATAATATCTATATTTAATAAACAAAATACTGAAAATTAATAAGATGGCCTAAATTAATCAGTAAGAAATATTTATTAAAAATATAATTAATAACATTACTCAATGTTTAATATTCAAAATGTAAAATTTTGAAACTTTATAAAATTTGTTTGAAAACGTTAACAAAATTTAGAAAACAATTTCTTATATTTTCGCTAAAATTGGATAAACTTATAGTCTTATAAATATTCAATACTTTAGAAAATTCATAAAAGAAATCAATTTTCAAATATATTTTTAGTAGCTACATTGTCAAATGCATTGAAATCTATATATTATATAAACTTCTTTTGCTTCAAAGTTTAAGTTTTGGCTCCAAACTTTTAAATCTAAACTTTATATAAATTTGTTGTATTACTTTTCCCTGGCAGGCACAAAGATCATTTTGGCTCCAAACGTCTTAAGTTTTGGCTCCAAACGTTTTTTTTGCTCTAAACGTTCTAAGTTTTGGCTCTCCACTTTTGCAGTGTTAATAGTAATAACGCGTTTTATTTTGGGTGCTACTATTGGTACCCCAGTTTCCTCTCCTGGCCACCAAAACTAAAAGCACCCCGTTTATTAACATTCTACCCTTCTGGCCACCGCAATATTAAAAAACTTAAAATGGAGAGGCCACCACAGTCTTAAAAAAAAAGATAACTTCCCTCTTCTCTTGTGTCACGTTGTTCATACTAATTTGAATGCAATATATGTGCAATATTTTCTTAATCATTAAAGCTGATTTTGTTTGTTGATCGTTGGCCTACAATCGTAGTTTGACACAAAATTCCGGTTGTTTTCAACTATGAAAACCGATGTAGATCGACATTAAAATGGAAATCCCCTGTTAGGTTGCAAATAGTCAAAATCATCTTCGTCATACGGTCGTTGACCACCGATGAAACATATATATACAGAATTTTTTTTCCACAGTGCATAACCACCGTTTACTACATTTTTGTTGAATAACCATCGAAGCCTTATATTTTTTTTTCCAATTTCTTACAAACAAATTTGTGAAACATTCAAATATAAAAGTTAATAGTTCCTTTCGGTTGTTTGCAACTGTTATTTCAATTTATATTCGGTAGTTGGTAACCGAATAGTGGATTTGCACTTCTACGTGATTTGATTGGTTATGCACCACCGTGAATGTAATTGTTTTTCGGTTCCTTACCACCGAATGTTGATGAAATTGGTTGAGCAATTTGTATATTTTTATTAGGCTATATGCATCCGAAATTTTGAATTACTCACGGTGATTGACGGCTGAGTGAATTAAAAGATTGTGGTGGCCAGAAGTGTGTAAAAAATAATCATGTCTATTAAATTTTTTAAGGTGGTCAGGAGAGGAAACTAGGGTGCCAATAGTAACACCCTTTATTTTTTAACACGTCTACTGTGTGAAACTTTTCGCTCTCCACTTTCCTCACTTTCCACTTCTTAAACCTAGGTTGCGAACCCACGTTTTCTCCATCTTCAATCGATCCGCCTCCATTCTCATTCAATCGATCCGTCCAGGAGCCCTCAGTTCGATACTTCATCTGAAATCACATCCCGTAACACCGATCTCAAAATTTCCAGTTGTTCTTCACCGCATTCGGATCGGAGTCCAAGGCAGCAACGTCCCAACGGTGGATTCCGTTTTACACCGCCGTTAATGAACATCGTCAGCGGCCCTGCTTGATAGAGTTTGCAGTAGCTTCGTCAAAACTTCAAGCGGACAAGTAATCCCTTATTGCCCTAATTAATTAGTATGTCGAACATTCCCTAAGTTAAAATAGCTTGCCCCCAAGACTGCACAATTTTATATCTATATTTTCAATTTACATGTATAGTCATAGTTCTCCTTTTGAAATTATATAGTCTATGCGAACAAATTTCCACAATTTTAAATTTTGAGACCTTTAAAGGGTAATCGACACATTTGGAACGAACGGGCCTAAATAATTTGATTTTTTTTCCTATCTAAATCAAGGTATAAAAATACATGGGAAAACTTTGTTGTACTTGGTAGTTGATGCTTAGTTTTAATTCTAGACATTATTATATATTCGATGCATACTCTAATTTTGCATGATTTGATTTCGTCTGTGGACTTCGTTATTTTAAGACTGTTTTGAATGTGGCACTTGAGATGTTGAGAGTTTAGAATATCTTACCTTGATTAACATTTATTTAACTCTATATTAGATAAACTGGAAAAAAATTCCAACACATGCAAAACATCTACTCATATTTGTTTGCAAGTATTATCCTTTTTTTTTTTTGTCATACACATTTGGATTATAATTGTCTGCCCCTACTCCTCAGAAACACGAGCTTCAACTTAGTGGACATACATTCATGTTAATATTTGTATATTACAGTATCATATGCATGGGTTGTGAGTGGGCCAACAGCTAAGTTTGTGCTGGTGTTCAACCAAAACTGCAATTGGGTCACTTTTTTTTACGTACGTCAAACATCATCTGTTTAGGGTAGCGTTAAATCATACAGATGACCGATTTAGTACAATTAACAAATGCACATATATTAGAAACATCTGTTTAGGGTAGCATGAAAGCATACAGATCTCAAATTTAATACAATTAACTTTCTCACAGGCCAATTAGCTTGCACATGATCCTCCCATGGTTGTCCAGCTGCTTTACAAGGTATGGCTCGTTTCTTCATCTGTGCTTTATGCTGAGCTTCATTACTTGCAGTTGTAGCTTTTACGTTCTTTAGGTCATAGGATTAACAACTTGAGCATCTTTGAAAACTAGATTGATTTGTATTCCTTTTTCTTATTAAGTTTGTGATGCTATGGTTTTTCTCAATTATTGCTTTAGTCTGAGCTCATGGTTCTTCATGTTAGATTAGGTGGTTTTCAAAATATTATGGAGTTTGGAGATGGGAGACTAGTCAAAGAAAAATATTTAAACCCCTTTATCTCTTCCTGAATGTGGTTTTTAGTTTCACGTGGTTTTTGGGAAATTATTTGTTGCATGTATTGGGAACTGTAGCATGTACTTCCAGTTTTGCAAGCTCGTTGTGTGTTTTGCGGGAGCTTGTTGTATTAGTGAAATTTTGTTTATTGATCAACTATTGTGGTTTCAAAAAAACAAAAAGAAGTGATGCAATTATCTAGTCCCAGCAACTATTTTTTAGACACTATATTGTCGTATATTGCAAGTATATTTTTTTCAAAAAGCATAAATGTTTTCAACAAGTGATGAGATCATTGAATCTCAGCAACTATTTTTTAGACACTGAAGTGTTTTGTAAAGGGGCAATTACTCTTGTTTGTTATTGTATCCATGGCCGAATATGTGATTTTTATTTTTATTTTGTATTTTTTGGGTTATTTCATAGGTGTAATTAATCTACTAGTGAATAGTAGTAGACAAATTCAGGGTCTCGGTTTGGCATATGAATTTTCGTGACTTCTCAGTTTCCTCATCTTGCATTACTGAAAGCTTACTTAAAAAAGGCGATAAAAGTGTCAATTCAAAGCTGGAATCATGTCTCCTAGTGCACAAGTAAGTTGTTATTCTCTAACTATTTTCACTGCATTTTCTACTTTATTATTCTTTAAATAATATGCTCTAATTTCTAATTATGGTTGCTAATATGAATAAGACACAAGTCTTTCACTTTATTTTATTGTATTTTGTATGTCCTTCACTTAAAGGTGGTCACATTTCTTTGTCTGTGCATTAGATGCATGCGTCCTTACCTATTGCTGCATATGCCATTACTTGCATTTTTTTTAAATGTATATGCTTTTGTACTTATCGACCTTGACTATATGATACATCCATGTTCATCAGCTGACCATGAAAACCAAGTGACCTAATGACTTCCTCGCCATGTCCTTTTGAGTTGGAGTAAGGTACAAAATACTTACTATTTAAGGTCATACGTATTTTTCCATTTTACTTTACCTGATATAATATTTTGAAAAATGTATAAAACTTCTATAAAGTCAACGGAATTTAGTAGGACCCGTGTATAAAGACTCATTTTTATCTTACAGGCTGTTAACATGGGATGAGACAATTTTAGTTCTTCTCATTTGTCGATAAAAGAGTGATAAAGCGAAGGATGGTTGTGAGTTTGAATCTTGGTGAACACGTATTTTGCTTATCCTTTTTTTAACAGTTTTATTGTGTTAATGCTGTGAATAGATGATTGTTTCATAATATGGACGCAAGCGGTATGAAATTGCAGCCCCGGTCATGGCATTAGGTAACTCAATCTTACCTGTTTTGTTTATTTTTAAATTTGAGAAGTGTTCATAAGCATACATAGTTTAATCAACATGGATATTATCAGATTAATTTACTTTTTATTTGAGAAGTGGTTGCTACACACAAATTTTAGTATATTTTTCCATTAATGAATTTACTTTTTATTTAACAGTGCAATAATTGGTGTTTGTTGATTTATGCTAGAATATGTTTTAGCAGATTACCTGCAATCGACACTGCTCAACAACCTTACACGCTACTTCACAAGCAAGCCAGGTGATATAGTGTGCTATTGTATATCTTATTGTTAGATTCCTAAAACTGAAAAATGATATGCATGCACATGCAATTTTAGAAACTACAGTAACTAAAACTGCATCGGCTAAAAATATATCAATAAATGTACTTTAATTAGTGTTAGTTAATTTGTGCTTGAATATGTTTTGATTGATTATCAACAATTGGTTCTATTTTACAACTTTGCACATGCATTTTCATGTGACAAATAATCATCAGAGATGGAACTTAACATTCTAGTGCTCATACAGGTCTTTTAAAAAAGGACTGATCTCATAGTGTGCCAGCAGAACTGAAAAACGTTCGACAGCCAGTACATAATAGGAAGGCTTAAACTTGGCGGTATTGACTATGTTATGCATGCTCTAGTCCTTTTTATTGATTTTGAAGGTGTTCTTGTTTGCATTTTTTCCATAATGTTAAGCATGCAAGTCAGAAATTTGAAGATGAGAAGAAAAGAAAGAAGAGATCTTCATGTTCATTACTGGTTTGCCGGTGTGATACTATCCTCTCATTGTGTTTCATTTAGCGTTTCATTGTGATGTATCCAATATAAGATCTGGCAAATGAGGAGGACATGGTTTTAATTTTATACAGTTTTATGTGGTATATGATTTATAATTTGTATTCTGGATGTAAAGTTGTGATTTTTACCAATGAATGGATTATTATGCCTTTAAACTTACATCTATTTCGTATGTTATTTATCTATTTATTGTTGTACATAATATATATATATATATATATATATATATATATATATATATATATATATATTCTTATGCATATAATTTGTGGATGTATTACATCTGTAAAATAAAAGTTGTAATAAAATATATCACAACGGTTATAAATAGTTGTAAAAATTACAACAACAACGGTGCATAACTGTTGTAATAAAGTTTATTACAATAGTGGAAAAAAGTTGTAAAATATACATATTATAACGGTGCAAAAAAGTTGTAAAAGATTTTAGTCTATTACAACTTCTTAATACACGACGGTTTGTCCACCGTCGTAAAATGTATATTACAACGGTTTTCCACCGTTGTAATAGGGTCATTTTGTTGTAGTGCGCGCAACATATGAGATGGCACAGTATGAGAACACGTGAAGAAGGTACGTTAACACACCCGTCCGATGGAGAAGCATGGAAGCATTTCGACCAAAAATATCTCAATTTTGCATCTGAGAGTCTTAATGTTAGACTTGGTTTATGTACGGATGGGTTTTCACCATTTTCTCAATTTGGTTCTAAATATTCATCCTGGCCTATAATTGTAACACCTTATAATTTACCTCCATGGATGTGTATGAAAACGCCTTATATGTTTCTCACAATTGTCGTCCCTAGTCCTGATGATCCGATGCAAGGAATCGATGTGTATTTACAACCATTAATTGAAGAATTAAAAAAATTGTGGTATGAAGGGGTAGAAACATATGATATTTTGCAAAAAAAAAAACTTTTATATGCGTGCTTCTCTGTTGTGGACAATTAGCGATTTTCCTGGGTATACAATGCTTTCAGGTTGGAGTACGGCTGGTCGTCTTGCTTGTCCGTACTGCATGCAAGAAATAAGAGCATTTTCTTTGCCTATCGAAAAGAAAATTTCATGGTTTGACTTTCACAGGTGTTTCCTTAAAATTAATCATCCTTTTAGAAGAGATAAGAATTTTTTTACAGTCAATAGGCATGAAACTTTGCGACCACCTAAAGTATGGACAAGTGAACAAATTTTTGAACTTGTAAAAGATCTTCCCAAGATTCATGAAATCGGAGTACATGAAGAAATTCAAGGTAAATCAGTGACTCATAATTGGTGGAAACAAAGCATTCTTTGGGAGTTGCCTTGTTGGAAAGATCTTCTGATTCGTCATAATATTGACGTGATGCATAGTGAGAAAAACGTTTTTGATAATGTAATCAATACAATTTTGAATGTCAAAGGGAAGACGAAAGATGATTTGAAATCAAGACGCGATATTGAAGTAATATGTAATCCTCCGGAGCTTCATATAAAGCCAAATGACACCAAAAAACCGAAAGCGTGATATGAATTGGACAGTAATCAATTTTTTTTTTAAATGGATGGAAGGATTAAGATTCCCAGATGGTATATCTTCCAATCTTCGTAGATGCGTCGACTATAAAAACAGCAAACTTAGCGGGATGAAAAGTCACGACTGTCATGTTATGATGGAAAATTTATTGCCCGTCGCTTTCAAAGAACTATTGGCCGTAAAAGTTTGGACGGTTGTAACGGAGCTTAGTTTGTTCTATAAAGAGCTTTTTTCTACTACATTAAAACTTGATCGTCTACGTAAACTAGAGGAAGAAATCCCTATATTACTCTGCAAATTGGAAAAAATATTTCCTCCAGGTTTTTTCAATGTTATGGAGCATTTACCGATTCATCTTCCGTTAGAAGCACGCCTTCGAGGGCCTGCGCAATATGGATGGATGTATCCATTTGAAAGGTATATTAATTTTTAGTTAATTTAA
Source organism: Allium sativum (assembly GCA_030737875.1). Taxonomy (NCBI): domain Eukaryota; kingdom Viridiplantae; phylum Streptophyta; class Magnoliopsida; order Asparagales; family Amaryllidaceae; genus Allium; species Allium sativum. The sequence continues at coordinate 1,023,160,418 of CM060909.1, forward strand.
CTTTTGGTTAATGAAACGTGTAATAAAAATAATTTGCATTAATTATAAATAGGTATTTAAATCGTCTAAAGAAAAAAGTGAGGCAGAAAGCTCGAGTTGAATGTTCTATTTGCAAATCATACATCGAAGAAGAAGCTTCATTTTTTTTCTCCCATTATTTTAGTGATCATGTGAACATATCATTTGCAAGTACTGCGCGTAATGACGAAGGCATTGAACAAGATGACTGTCCAGCAACTTTATCAATTTTTAAAAAACATGGACGGCCTTCTGGTAGATGTGTGGAAGAATGGCTGAATGATAAAGATTATAATGCAACACACACATATATTCTTCTCAATTGCACTGAAGTTGAACCATTCGTTAGGTAATGAACTTATACATCTATGTATCCATGTACTAAATTTTTAATCATAAATGTAACATTTGTCTTATAATTGCAGCATTTATGAATCACAGTATCCAAACGGCGATATCAGCAAAAAATTCGCTAGTTGGTTTACTAATTATGTTTTTGATCCAACAAATCGTGTTGTGGACGAAGGATTGAAACATTTGGCAATAGGACCAAAAAGAAATGTCAGGACATATCCAATATTCTTTGTTAATGGATATAAATTTAACACTAAAGAATATGGTGCTAAAAAATTAACTGACAATAGCGGTGTATTTGTGAAAGGTAGTGATGATCCAAACGACCATATACATGATTTGTATGGCGTGCTAAACCAGATTCTGCAATTGACATATTTCACACGACCCGCGGAAGAAGTATTTTTGTTTAAGTGCAACTGGTTCAGCAACGTTTCGGGTTCTGGAATAAACGTGCACCCAAAATATAATCTTATTGAAGTGAGACATACTTCCCGTTATTATAAGTACGATCCTTTTGTACTTGCCAAACAAGCTCTTCAAGTTTATTATGCTCCTTATCCATCTACGAGAAGAGACAAAATAGATTGATGGACTGTTTTCAAAACAAAGGCAAGGTTTACTTTTGATGGACGTGATATTGTCGACGACAAAGCTTATCAAGCAGATGTCGACGAAAATCCAGAAGTAGTAATAATCGATGATCAAACAGATTTTGGACCTCTAAACGATGAATCAAACACATTAATTGACGTATTTGAGACTACAAATGAACCAAATATGGAGGAGGAAATGGAGTCAAAATATGAAAGTGATGAGGACGACTAACCAATAATCCTCATTTTAAAAAGGTAATTTTATGTTTGTTTTTAGTGAAAATTAGTGTCACATCTCTATTATGTTTCAAAATTAGGCTCACATCGGATCATAAACTTAATGTAAATTTGGTCCCTGTTTTCATTTTTACGTGTTATTCGTAATATTTGCATGCATGTACGCAAATATTCTGAATGAATATTTGCATACATGTATGCAAATATTTTGAATTTTTGCATACATATAGGCAACTATTCTGATGAATTTTTGCAAATATGTATGCAAATTTCTGAACGAATATTTGCATACATGTATGCAAATATTCAAAATATTTGCATACATGTATGCAACTATTCTGATAAATATTTGCCTGTATGTATGCAAATATTCTAAATTTTGCATACATGTGTGCAAATATTCTGAACGAATATTTGCATACATATAGAATCATAACATTTCCTACTCTTGTTATCTCATACCTTGTTTTTATATAGCTCTTTCATGTTTATGCTATATGTGTTATGTTGTTATCTGTAACAGGTGATGTCACAAGGTGGTGATGAGGGTGGTCCGTCGGACTTATCTCGTCCTGTGGTCTGGTTTAAGCCAAAAGCCAGCAGAGGGTAAATACTAAGTTTTTAGTATAAATTTAATTCAAGTACAATAAATTATATAAATTTTTGTTCGAATAGACATAATTTTTTTTTCCGTTTATTACAGGGGGTTTGAGTTGGAGCCGTCCAACACAGTCTTGAAGATATCTAGACGTGCATATCAGGCTCGCACGACTGCATGTTGGCCCACATGGACGTCAGTACCCGACATTGTGAAGGAGACTATATGGCAGGATTTTCTGGTATGTGTGATATAACATTTATTATGTTAAGTACTCATGCTCTTATTTGATAAGTTCATATATGTATGCTATTTTTTTTTAAAAAAATGCAGGGTTCAGTGGATCTGCAGGAGACAGATTTGGATGTCGTCAAGCGCCACTGGAATTCTAAAGTGGCAAAAAATTACAGAGAGATAATGAACAGTTTGAAATCAGGTGGGAAAAACCGAATTGGATAGGTGAATCAGTGTGGGATGAGTTGCTTACTTATTGGAACAATAATGAGGATTTTCTGGTAAATTTACTGCATATTTAATTTAAATTATTCTATTCATTTAATATGTGATTTGGAATAATACATTTTTAAAAACAAATTAAATGTATAGGCCTTGTCTGAGAGAAATGCAGCTAACAGGAGCAAGAATCCTGTTACGCATCGAGGTGGGTCGAAGTCGTTTCAGCACCATCGAGAGGATCTGGTATATTTAGTAATTGCATCGTTTAAATTTAATAGTCTATTTAACTTTAAGTTTTAATTTACAAACACACATATATATGTATATGCATGCTTATTTCAGGAGAGAGCGCGTAAGGCTCCTGTGTCGTACTGGGATGTTTTCGAGCATACTCATGCACTAAGTCAGACTGACGACACAGGCTCAGTTTCGTACAGTTGGGACCATGATGATAAGGTGCGTGAGCGATATGTAAGTATAGAATAATTAAGTTATAGGTATAATTTAATTAAGATAGTGTTATCTAATTTCATTTGTTTTATGTTTAACAGGAGAAATTTCAAGCACATAAGGCGTAGTTACTGGAATCTACTGGGAGGACTGAGTTGACCAAGGATGAGGAGGACATGATATTTGATGTTGTCATGGATAAGCCCACCCAGAACAGACGATACGGTTATGGAAATCTAGAGGTAATACTCAAATTATTTTACATCACACATGCAAAACAATTATCTATCAACTCATTTTACATCACTCATATAAAAAATATTGGTGAGGTTAAGAGTATACCTTGAGGATAATCATGTAATTTAATTATATAATTTATTTATTTTCGAAATGTTCATAGTTTTGCTTCTTTCAATTTCGATGTTATCCAATACTAATTGTCTTTGTAAAATATCAACTGCTTCAAACAAATTTATATGCAAATATCATTATATGATAGGACTAAAGTGCAAAACTATGAACATTATGCGCTTTAATTTTTGGAATAACTAAAAAATATTTCCCATTACTTAATATATTCATACAAAAATAATATGGTTATTAGTAAAATTCAAATTAAAACAATCAGTTACTTTTATACAAAGTACTTTCGAATACATTTAAAAATACATTGGAATGACATCTTATTAATGATAAAATAAGATCATTTAGTATAAGTTAAACAAAGACAACAATGTTGTTAATTAAAAAATTATGATATGACTAATTATACATGTACTTGTAAATGATACAGGTTAGATCATCTCAGGAGGCGTATCAGAGGGCTCAGGACAAGGAAGTAATCGAACAGCTAAAAGCAGAAATTGCAGAGCTTCGTGAGGATCGGCGTGACCAGCAGATGGAGTTGCTTAGTCAAAAGATAGTGGAGTTCATTGCCCAGTACGGTACGCCACCTTCATCTTCCGGTGGAGAGACTTGATCAGGTTAGCGTTTGGCCATGGTTGTGTTTTGAGAGTTGGTGAGGCTTGCTACATGTTTGTTGTATATACTGATGGTTTGGACATGTTATGATGCTTTGGTGATGGTATGGTGTGTTGGTTATGATGTTTGGACATGCTTGTGTTGTTTTGGCTACGTTTGGACATGGGTTATGATGTTTTGGCGACGTATGTTATGTAAATATTGGTTAGTTAATGTGTTTTGTGTTTGATTTTCATTTTTTATTTTGATTGGGTGTATATATGGTTCAGATTTTGAGTTATATGCTTGGATTGGAGCAGTTACGATGGTTGTGTGACGGCCCGCCCCGCACCAACCGACATTCCCTCCAAAAGTGCAATGTACACATGTCCAGTTAGCCCGGAACGGTCGTCAGAAGAAAAGAAGGAAAATGAAGAATCAACAAAGAACCTGTAGAATGTCTCACAGCGCATGGAACAAAATATAATAACAACATACTTGACATAAAATAGGTGAGACAGTGTATAAGCTGAAAACAAACTATCATAGCAGCGGAAAATCCAAAGTACAACTTATGATCCAAAGCCAACATTATTACAACTTTTAAAAATTGTCTCAAAAAGCTAAACAAGAAAGGTACACTACTAATGCCCAAAGTAGTGACCAACAACGACACAGGGAGGATATCTATATATATCATACGTGGTAGCCACCTACTCGCCTCCGAATCCGCTACTCGTGCATCACCAGCTAACCTGTCTCTAGTCTGCTCGTGAGAGCACCCAGAGTAATAAGAAGAGACATAAAACTCTAGGTTAGATTAAAAGTCTGGTATGAGCGATAAGCAGCTAAACAGAACAATAACAGGTATAATAAACCATACCTGAACCTGGACCTGCAACCAAAGAGTTAGCACCGCATACTGTACAACACTCTAGGGTGCCATAACAAATGGTGTAAGGAATACGGGGGTAGGGTGTGCATGTCATAGTGATGGCAAACAAGGCAAACATAACAACCATCCTCACATCTCTCACTCAGTGCGTAAAGTATACGATATCCATCACTTCGATCACCCAATACTTTGCTATGATCACTATGCCCCATGAAGTCACAATGGCTTCACTGCACTGATCCATAGCCACTAATCCTTCGCTATGTCCACTTTGCCCCATGGAGTCGTACACACCCCACTGCACTGGCTCATAGCCTTACTAATCCTTTACTATGTCCACTCTACCCCTATGGAGTCACAATGGCTCCACTGCACTGGCTCATAGTCTTACTACGATCACTTTGCCCCTCGAGTCATGGTGACTCTACTGCACTGATACGTAGTCCCGCTACGATCACTTTGCCCCTCGAGTCATGGTGACTCTACTGCACTGATACGTAGCCCATCATTCCTTTTCAGTGGTGAATCGAAGTTATGAACGTCCACAACTCCTTAGCACACGTCCCGCAGCAAAGCCCAATCATGAAGTGAACTCATTGGTTCCCAACTGGATCCTGAGCTCTAACTTCCATTTGGACTACCTTTGCATCTCGGGTTTTTGGTCATCACTGGATCGGTTCGGATCCTCAATTCTTCTTCTCTGCCGGTTCAGATCGGTCTCTTCCAAGTGCTCCGGGTCAGATCGTGGCCTCCAAGTCCTTTCGTAGTACATCGGTTCGGTTCGGGTGTTCTCTGTCGGGTTGGGTCGGGTAGATGCATCTTGGTTCGGTTCGGTGTACCCTTGCTCCATCGGTTCGTTTCGGGTTCCTGGTCTCCGATCCGATCCACTTCCCCTTCCTCTTCCGTTCCGATCCCCTTCTCTTCCCTTCAGTCGATCCGATTCCCCCTTCTTTAGCTCGATCTGATCCCAGTTCAACCATTGTGGCCTTCCTTTTTGCCATACTTTCCCTTGTGCCAAGCCCCGGTTCGGTTCAGTGATCCCTTGCCCAGTCCACTATCCGGTCCAAGCCCATTCCCCCGATCTGATCCGAAAGCCTGCACCATTTTCCTGCAACTTTTCCAGCGAGTGTTTTACGCCATTCGACGGTGTTTTCGACCATTCTAACTATTCTAATCAATCACAAAGCATACTATACAGTCATAGTAACAAGTAGAAGTGACCTCAAACACCAAAACATAAATATGATAGGTTAAAATGGATCAAACATCGCCAAAACACCATATTTTCCCTTAAACATGTTCAAGCATAATTAATGATAGAATTAGCAAAACTTAACCAAATTAACCCAAGTTCATATCAGAGGTCTAAAACATCATTTAAGAATTTACAAGTATTTTTCCAGATTTTTATCATGTTTAAATTCGCTAATTAACACTAATTACCCTTAATTAACCATAATTAGTGAGGAACTATGCAAATCATTCACCTTAGCCGCAAATAAACCTTAGATATGAAATAAATCTCTGATATGGCGCGAATACCAATGCTAAATAGCAGCTCTAATCTTGATTTGCTGAAGATCTCCCTTGATTTGATGTTGCTAAGCTTAATCCTTGATTAGAAAGTGATTTGGAGGTGATTTAGAGGTTGGAGGCCATTTTTAGGGTTTCTAAGAGGTAAGTGGAGGCTAGGAAACTGAAATGGAACGAAACCCTAACTCTTTTCAGCCTCCTCATAACCCTAATCCCGAAATGGGTTATGGGCTCATTCACTAATCACCCTATTTGGCCCGGTTAAGCAGTTTTTCACCTTCCAAACCTTATTTCAGCCATATCTCCCAAACGGTAAGTCCGTTTCTCACATGTGACCACTCTACGGAAAGGTAAACCATCATCCGAAGCCAATGGAAGTGGTTTTAGGTCAAAACTCCTTTCCAATCAAAAGTTATGGCCGAAACAAGATCAGCTAGGGGCAAAACGGTCATTTAAAAATCGGCGAAAATCATGAACATGGGAAATGACCCCATTAGTCGTTTCCCAAAGTTACATGACCATACGAATTCGTATAAGAAATAAATAAATATTCTACGATCCTCCGATGCGTAGAATGCAGGTTGTTACAGGTTGTATGTGTAGTGTGTGGCTTGAAGAGGCAAGTCTGAAATCTGTAAAAAAAAAAAACACCTAGATTTCCAACGGCGAGCAATGGACTACTGGTCATTGTATATCAATGGTTTTCAACGGGGATAAACGGCTATTTTACAACAGTTTCCATCCTTTTCCAACGTCCCTTTGATCAGAAATATGGGACACATGGCTATATCTACCAGTTGGAAGCCATTGGAAAATGGGCGTTGTTTGCATTGCTAGTCGTTGGAAACCGTTGATCTATATACCAACGGGTTGACCAATGGCCTCCAACGACGTTTCCAACGGCCCCTGGCCGTTGGAAACTACTATTTCTTTTGTAGTGGAAAAAGGAACTTATTGAAATCGTAAAACATTGTTTATAAAATAGGGATTTGCATAACTTAAGATAATGTATTGACCCTCACTAACAGTATTCAACAAGTTTACCAAGTGTAATACCAAAGGGTAACAAATAATACGAACAAATATTGAATAAGAGAACACAGATGAGAACTAAGCGGAAATAGCAATATGCTTCCTTGTTAAGTGAAAGAGAAAGGTAAAACATACGTTGTGGGGGCACAGAAGAGATGCAAAGATACATCACTTCCAAAATATATAACACACTCACGAGATCTATCGGGAACACCATTGTTTTTATTTTCAATAGTTACAAATTACTTTAGCATGCAGAAACCCTATGTTTCATTGCATTCAAATTATTTTTGAAAGACATATACAATGCGAATATTGATTGTTTAAGGCAATCTCATTTTGTACCAATGTGAAACCAAAATACTTCTCAGTATGTATGGATATATAACAATGTATCTACCAAGAGATCATTACTAAGATGTAAACATATGTCGGTATTACTTAAAGCTTTGAATATTAATTTAATCGTAATTGAGTAAATTTGTCAATTAAACAATATGCAACAATAATATTCTTGCTAGAGAATAATAGGTGGTTATGTTTAATGATAGACAAAGGTATACATATTAATATGAGTTTGTGTGACAACTGTTGTGATTTATGATATTTAATCACATGGATGTTGAAGACGATGTGAGATTTGGAGTTCGCTAACTCACGATGTTGTGTATTGCAACAGAAAGGGGCAGGAAACGACAGAGCAGGTGGTCAGACGTCTGTGACCCCAGGTCAGATGTCTGAGTGGTCAGAAAATTATTTCCTGAGGGTTTGGTCAGACGTCTGACCATCTGCATTAGACGTTTGAGCCAACGTAGGCCTGTTTTAACCGGTTCAACATATATTTTGGAGATTATTGAGGGGGCAAATTGGGTATTTGTCTGGGTCTTCTATTCTTATATATAAAGAGCTTTCAGGATTGGATTAGGAGATGGACGAATTGAGTTGAGAGATTGAGAGGCTGTGTGCCTCCAGGGATTGTGCCCTGGAGAGGAAGATTAGGAATTAGGGTTGAGAGAAGCTACTCCTATTGGTGCCTCCAGGGATTGTGCCCTGGAGAGAAAGATTAGGAATTAGGGTCGAGAGAAGTTACTCCTATTGGTGCCTCCAGGGATTGTGCCCTGGAGAGAAAGATTAGGAATTAGGGTCGAGTGAACCTACTCCTATTGGTGCCTCCAGATTGATCCAAGGATTTGCCATTATTTTCATTGTTCTCCTTCTCCAACAATATTGTAGTATTATAGATATTCTTTCCTTATCCCAATAAGGTTATTGATTAATAATAGATTGTTTACTTTTGGTTGTGATCCATTTAGTGTAAACAAAATTGATTTTTGTTGAATCAATTAAGAGGGTGGTTGGGTGGAATATCTTGTGTTTGCGCGTGTAATTTTATATCTGTGTTATTTTTCCATATAAATCATCTTTAAGTAATTAGGCGAATAAGATATTGGTCGCTTCCGCAAAGGCGCAATTTTCTTAACAGTTGGTATCAGAGCTGGATCATCGCAAAGCTTAAAGTGATTTTTGATTGGAAAATTTGATTTTTGTTTAGAAAAAACAATTTTTTTAATGTCGGATATGATGGCGTTTCCGAAGATGACTATTTTTGATGGAAGAAATTGAGGGATTTTGAAGGCCTATATGGTGGATGCTTCATACCTCAATGGTTTGATTGGTGGAGATTGGAAAAAGCCCATCGATGTGGATGAGGGAAGATGGAAGAAAACGAAGAAGGCAATTGGTTTGATTTGCTTGTACCTTGGTGATTCGGTTCATGTTATCGACTTGGGTCTTCACGTTGATGATGCTCGAGGGATCCAGAATGATCGAGTAAGGAGCTCAGATCAAGTGGTAGACAGGTGTCGATGTGGAAAAATCCACAATTCAGAGATCTTGTGGTATTGCAAGCACTTTTAGACCGTTAGTTTTGCGTGGTGCAGCTCATGGTAGAAGATGCATCTTTTCTAGGCGGTGGGTTGTGTTTGTAATTGAGGTGTGGTCGTAGTCCTTTCAAATCGACTGGGTGTATCTCGTTGCCCGGAAATCGAGGTTTTTAGTGTATCTCATTGCCCTGAAATTGAGGTTGTTGGGTGTATCTCATTGCTCTGAAATCGAGGATATGGGGTGTATCTCGTTGCCTGGAAATCGAGGTTGGTTTTAATTGAGAGTAGGTGTCGTTGAAAGAGCTGAGTTGACTTTTTGGTGATTGTTAGAGTGCTGATATGATTTCAAATTTTGGAGGAGCATTGTGAGTTGTGATATCACATGTCCATGGTAGTCAGATGACTTGTTTTTTGATGTGATTTCATATCAAGGTGGAGTGTCGTGATTTGTGATATGTAATCACATGGATGTTGAAGACGATGTGAGATTTGGAGTTCGGTAACTCAAGATATTGCGCATTGCAGCTGCAAGGGGCAAGAAACGACAGAGCAAGTAGTCAGACGTCTGTGACCCCAAGTCAGACGTATAAGTTATCAGGAAATTGTTTCCCGAGGGTTTGGTCAAACGTCCGACCCGACGTGGGCATGTCTTGACCGGGTCTTCTTAGCATATATTTTGGAGATTATTGAAGGGGAAAATTGGGTATTTGTCTAGGTCTTTTATTCTCCTATATAAATAGCTTTTAGGATTCGATTAGGGGATGGCCGAATCGAGTTGAGGGATTGAGAGGCTGTGTGCCTCCAGGGCTTATGCTCTAGAGAGGAAAATTAGGAATTAGGGCTGAGAAAAGCTATTCCTATTTGTGCCTCCAAATTGATCCAAGGGTTTGTCATCATTTTCATTGTTTTCCTTCTCCAACAATATTGTAGTCATCTAGATATATTTTTCCCCTATCTCAATAAGGTTATTGATTAATAGTAGATTGTTTACTTTTGGTTGTGATCCATTCAGTGTAAACAAAATTGATTTTTGTTGAATCAATAAAGAAGGCTGTTGGGTGGAATATCTTGTATTTGTGCGTGTAATTTCATATCTGTGTTATTTTTCCATAGAAATCATCTTTAAGTAATTGGGTGAATAAGATCCTGATCGTTTCCGCAAAGACGCAATTTTCCTAACAACAACCACTACATTTAGAACGATATGAATAAGAAGATCGTAATCAAGCCAGCTATATAAGCATGAAATTTGGAATAAATAAACAAAGACGATTAATGAGAGTAGACAATTAGAGAATTAAGATGCTTACGTAAATGGAGAGGATGGAAAGGAAATAAGAAAGAAGAGTCAGGGAGATGAATAATGAATTTCTAAGGGTGCGTTTGTGGGGAACGGGAACGGGGTATTTGAGCGTGGCACGTTAGTGAACGAAGATTGTGTTTTATGCTGCGAACGGGGTATTTGAGCGTAACATTCGAATGAGGTATTTATTTGTTAATTTATTTGTTTTGAATTAATTTATGCGTTTAATTTTAATTTATGTTCGTTATGTGAATGACAACGTTTGGAAAGATTGCAATGTTGGTCCCACATTGTCAAAAAAGTATAAGCATCTGGGTGTGTGTGTGTACATATATATATGAGTGTGCAAACTATAATATTAATTAAAATAAAACCAAATGGGCTTGAATAAATATGAAGGCTTGATACTCATACATATATATTCAGTGTCAAAGATGGGCACTTGGGTCACGAGGACGCGGGCGTGCATGTACACGCATGGGGCAACCTTCCAGCTGAAGGCCACATTTTTGCACCGTTCGAATTATGAACGGACCAAAATCACACATCCGCCAAAACTGGGCTAGGATATAATTTTATAGAGGGGACAAATGAAAGGTTTTATTCACAGTAATCACAATAACCAGGAATGGTGCCTGGATACGTAGGAAGATAGACGATGTAAAATACAATACATGAGTGACACTTGGATATGGAAGTTTGGGTGCCACTTGTCAAATTTGGATATGGATATGTTGTGACTAAAAAAAAAGTAAAATACATGTTAATAGATAACATCCCTTTATCCTCACTTTAAGCAAAGGGCGTTCTTGTCTAGAATGCAATATTCCTTAAATATAGAAGCATGTCTTTGTAGGATTTAGAATACTAAGGAACTAATGCTAACTTCTAAAGCCCAACTTCAATGATCAAGCAAATTAAAGCAAACTTAGTTTTAAGTGAAATTTAGAAGAAAAAAAGTTTCCTATGTGGTACTTTGCAACTAAGAAATATGTACAATGATAGCCATTAGTCTTTAAAAGCCAAAATGTAAATTATACTTGGTATCAGCCACTTTAAATTCCACAAATATGAGTTTCCACCACCTTTTTTTGGATCAAAAAGCACTGTTGCCAACTGTATAATTCACAAATTAAGAGGCAGCATTACAGTTAAATGAGCATGAAGTTACAGCAAACCATATGTCAAAAACATGTTATCTTACGTTCATCATTATATATACACACACACACATATATACACATGTATGTATGTATAGTATGTATGTATATGTATGTATAGTACAAATGGTAATTACCCATGCCACAACCAATTTCAAACATTATAAACAACTTTAAAGTCTATATGGATTGCAATATTATGTACATCTTGTTCCAATTGAAATAATTGGTGCAATAATATTACAAAAGAACATAGTATTTTAGAGTTGACAATTACTTGCTAACGTTAAAATCATCAAAACTTGTCATTTATTTGGAAAGAGATAATAAGTTAAACAGGATAAAGCGCATGATATTGAAAAATAAACAAATTCAACATAATGGTTATATTTTTAAATGCCGAAGAACAGTCCCTTTTTTATATATATTGTTGAAAATATGTTAGTAAAACAATAAGCTATTAAGAAACTCTTTTATATTATAAATGACAGAAAGAAATAAATTTCAATGCTATTTGCTCATGAAAAAGGCATGGTCATCCCTTACGCGTGCACACACACACTTACCGTACAAAGTTGATGTTTCGGTGGTTAGAACCCATGGCATATAGATACTCTTACCACGCAATGCCAGACTAATCACCAATCATCTTTCCAAAATTTGAGTACAACACAACTAAATGATCAAAATTAAAAATTCATTTTTTAATTAAAAATATGCAGGTTATAAACTGAGTTGATCACGAAATGTGCACATTTTAAATAGGTAACAATTCTATTACCTAAAAAAAGTGCATATTTTAGGTATGTTCTGTAAACGTATTTAGTAAATATAATTTTTATGGTTCCCAACAATAATATTACTAACATAATTAGGTGCTAGTGTATACTACGAATTACTTTCCGGAAAATCAACCATAAGCATGTTAGGGATTTAGGAATGGATCGTTAAGGCAAAACAAACACTAGAGGGGGGTGAATAGTGTTTTTAAGAATTTAAACTAAATCTAAAACTTATGTGATAAACTATACGAATCAAACACCACAAAAAACAATCACAGACACAGATTCAAACACAAATGCAAAGAAAAACAAAAGTAAAGTGTAGAAAGGAAAGAACACACCGAATTTTATACTGGTTCGAAATTGCTCCTACGTCCAGTCCCATGCAACGCTGGATTGCGCAGAATTTTATTACTATATCAATATCCAATTACAATCCTCGTTGATTTCATGGCTACAAGGGATACCACGGATTCCACACATACACTTGATCAAGTATATCTTCCTTGATTTCACGGCAACAAGGGATACAACCGATTACCCGTCCTCGATTTCACAGCGACAAGGGATACACCAATTCCTTTACTCAACCAAAACAATTAAAAACAACCCTATAACTCTTCAATAGCACTTGATTTAGAGAGTAATGAGTAGAGAGTGTAGAAAGAAGAAGATTAGTTGAAACAGAATTGAATTCGGCAGAGTATAAGTGTATAAATCATAAAAATAATGAAAAATAATGGTGTAATGAAAGAGAGTGGAAAGGGAGAAGAAGAAGTGATTAAATTTTTGAAATCAGCCCCTTTTTATAGTATGTGAAAGGTTGCAATGCTTCATAACTGTCACAAATAGTGAAAAGACACTTCCTTTCAAATTTGAAAAAATAACAGTTATATGTTGACATGTATATATATGTATGTTGACATATATGGGTACAAAATTTAAATTTGAACATTTTTAAAGTGTTTTGATAAAAATATAATTATGGACATTCTTGTACTAAAATATAGTGTTATAAATAAATATTATAAAGTAGAATATCATATAGAAACATAAATATATAATATATAAACATATTTATAAAATTATAGAGTTTAAAACTATATAAATATAAAGTATATAAAAATAAATATATAAAATTTATAAAGTATAAACTTATAAAACTTAAGTTAAAAATCAAATAAAAATAGAAAATAAAATAGAGAAGAAAGAGATTGAAGATAGAATTTGGAAACAGAATTTGAAAAATAGAATTTGAAATTATTCTGAATTTGAACCTGGAGTGCTATTCGGAGTCTTACACAATCTAGACTCTATAACTATATTTATCCTGAACTCTTGAAATCTTGGATACTCATGAGTCTTGAAATATCTCTGAATCCTGAATCTCTAACATCTTTAAACTATACAGTCTTTAGTAATAATTCTTGTATATAAATCCTGCATATGTATATGTGTGTGTGTGTATATTATCGACAGAAGTATTAGCATATATTTTATAATCAATTAATAATGAAATAAGGTTGTTGTCAAAAATCCATTGTCCAACAATCTCCCCCTTTTTGATGATGACAAACTTAGTTTATAAAATATCATACCTGTATATACCTGTTGATGATGATCCTGCAAATACTCCCCCTTGTCTATATGAATCCTATAAACTATGTCTATATTTTATGATTTCTCCCCCCCCCCCTTTGGCATTATCAAAAAGAAATTCTAAAACTACTCCCCCTAAATTGTATAACTATCTAAATAGAATCTATAAGAAACTAATTAACTACTAATTCAAAGTAGAATACTCCCCCTTAATCTATATAAGCCTATAATAGTAATTTCTAACATCAATGAATACAAGTCAATCCAAGTATTATAGTTACATATGTTTGATGTTACATATACAAACCAAACCAAATCAAATCAAAGCACACCACACCGTATGTCTTAATATATACAAGTTTTAGGTTATAAAATCCAAGTAAAATCAACCATACCAATCAATTAAACGTTTCATGGGACATCAACCCAACTGTCTTCTCTAAAGATAGGATCCTTCTTGATGACTCTCACTCCTCATTTTCTTTGGTTGGTGGAGCCTTTGCGAGATTATTATCTTCATCTCTGAAAATAGAGGAGATTAGCCACCGAATTGCATCAAAATGTTTCTCTTGTTGCTTAAACATCTTTATTTGGCCAAGTTCAAGATGACGTTGGTTTCGTAGAATGATAGAGAGGATATTTTTGAAAGAATTTAAGGTTTCTTCTAGATTTTCACTAAGATTATGAATTGGATTTTCCATGGATTTGATAAGAAATGAATAAGTAAGAAGGAAAAATAGAATAATGAAGTTTTCTGGAAGAAATAGACTTAAATAGGGTCTGGAATTCGTTGGATTTTGAATGGACATGGGTAGTTATTTAATTTTAAAATTTGAAATAATTTGAAAATCTGGCAGTTATAGGTTGACACATACATAATGTATGTCGACATAAGCTATTGATAATTTTGAAAACTTTCAAATTTTGAATCTTTTGAACTTATTTTAAACTATAACTATTTTTACAAAACTTAAAAACAATTTTATACAGAAATAAAACTCCATTCATTACTTAATATAAAGCAAATACATTCAACTAATTAAGACACACTAAATACGAGATTCGAAAGCAAAAAATAAGCAAATGCATAGAGATAAATTAAACTAATAGTCTAGTTTTCTGATGATGATGAGGGAGGTGAGATTCCAAGCTTTCTTCCCATCTTGACCATAAACTTGGTCATTTAGGGTTTTTCTTAAGCTTCTTTTGATTGTTAATGATTTTGACATTATTTTGAACAATCGTCTCTTTGGAAATATGTCTAGTGTTGGTTGGACACTCAACGCTTTCTAAAGAAGTTTCTTCTTCTTCTTCAACTTCCATTGGCGCTTGTTCTTGTTGCATTCGATCTTGTTTGGCTTCAAATGTCTCATATGGCTTGAAAGTGAGAGAAATTTGCATGAGATGTATGTTTGACAAGTCAAACATTTTTCTAGGTACAAACTCTTCTCCATGAAGATTGACTCCAAAGTATTTGAACATTCGAGTGAGATAAATACCATTGTAGGGAGTGTTTTCTCTTGAGGACAATTCTATGGGCTTAATTTCATTTAAAATCATGTCGGCCTAATTGATATTATAATCACCAATAATAGCAAAGGGAGCCTTTTAGACTTTGAGAGTTGGATTGTTGAAGTTTCCAGAATGGGGAGTGATGGTGTGTTGGAGTAGAAGGTTTACGATTCTAGTTTTTGGACGAAAGAAGCGATTTTTGAACTGTATTGGAGCATCGTCTTCAAATATGTCGTGGTAGGTTTCTAAATCGGTTTCATCGATTTTGAAATACGAAAAATCCGAGCCTATGCTTCTACAGTTTATAATAGTGCATAAGAGTTCGGCATCAAAAACAATTTGAGTGCCTTTGACACTACTCCAAATTTGGTCTTCGTTACTTTCGTAAAATCCGCGATTAAGATTCGCATAAACATCTTGACAAGTTTGGGATAACACACTTCGTCGTTGTCACAAGAGTCAATTAGACTTAGGACTTTGTTGTGTTCGAAGAGAGAAGTAAGTTCATAAGAGGGAAAATCGCTAAAGACGGCGAAAGCACCCGTGTTAACCTTAACATTTGCTAAGTAGTTAGCATATGCTTTGATAGCCTCTTTGTCATTATGAAGATAACCTTTGATGGTTTTGGTTATTTTCAGTTTTTGAGAATAACTTGAGGAAGCCATTGAATTGATAATTTTGAAGAGAATAGATATGAAGAATATTGTTTTGAGATGTGAATGAAAGGTAGAGAGAATAGATGTATATATAGAAATTGAATGGATATGAATTGAATAGGCATAACTTTTTAGACTTAAATGGCACCTTTTCAGACCTTGGGAGTTAGGGAAAAGTTGGAGGGAAATTTGAAAGTTTAAACCTTCGAAATTCAAATTTCAAATTTCAAATTTCAAATTATAGGTCAGATATGTCGACATATACATATATGTATGTCGACATATGTACTCAATTTCAAGGGAATTTTGATTTTAGTGAAATGTAATTTACATTATCGATTTATATTTCAGGTTTAACGATATCCTGAAATAATTCTAATCCTATCAAACACACAAACAATTTATTTCATTATTTTATTTATTATTATATTTTTATTTTGAATTTCAAATTTCTAATTTGAATTTTAAATTTCAAATTTGAATTACAAATTTCAAGTTTAATTTTTTTAAATTTCAAAATTCAAATCAAAGAAAACAAACAACAACCATTCAACCAAATAAAATTAAAAATTAATTAACGCGTTTCTGGTTTTTAGATCCTTTTCTGCGAAATTTTCTGAACTCTGAATTGCCGTAAAGCATATATTCGAATTTCTAGTTTCTGGCTCTTCATCACTTGATGATGAATCTGAATCATCTAACGTTGCTGCGTATGCTTTTTTTCTCTTTCTTGGCGAATTATTGTTGTCTATTTGTTGAGTCGATTTATCTGGATATGGACACATTTTCTTTATATGGCCTGGTTTGTTGCAGTTATAACATCGACCATCATTGCTTCTTGAACTTCCTTGGTTATAACTTTTCCTTCTATATCTCAAAAATTTTCTAAAATGATTTGTCATAAGAGCTGTTTCTTCATCATCTTCACTACTCGAGTCAGAATCATTTGCAGTTGCTTTTAATGCAATAGATTTCTTCTCAGTTGGCCTGTTTTCCTTTCACTTCTGTAATTGAACTTCATAATACATCAGATTTCCAATAAACTCTTCAATCTTCATTTCATTGACATTATTGTCTTCTTCAATTGCCAGAGTTTTCTGACCCCATTCTGGAGTTAGTGAACTTAATATTTTTCTGACTTGATCTGTTTCAGAATAGGTTTTTCCAAGTTCCAGTAATGAATGCAATATCTCTTGAAATCTGCAATACATATCTGAAATAGACTCATTCTAATTCATTTTGAATAATTCAAACTGATTAACTAACATTGCTATTTTAGTTTATTTAACTTTACTAGTTCCTTCATGAGTAACTTGTAAAGTTCTCCAAATTTCATAAACAGTTTTATATATTGACACTCTATTAAACTCATCCCTATCTAATGAACAAAATAACATATTCATGGCTTTAGAATTGCTTTGTGCAATAGTCTTTTGTTCATTTGTCCATTGTGCAAAAGCAGTTGTGGGTTCAATAAATTCATTTTGTGTACTATTCCATCAGTCTAATCCTACTGACTGTAAATATATTTTCATTCTACATGCCCAATATGAATAATTACTACCATTAAATAGTGGTGGTCTAACAGTGGACTGACCCTCTACAAAAGAACTATTATTGCGACCAGTGTTGGTTGCCATTATCACTATTTTTCAAAAAAATCAGATTATGAACTTTTTGAAAGACCTTGCTCTGATACCAATTGCTAGGGATTGCGGAATGGATCGTTAAGGTAAAACAAAAACTAGAGGGGGAATGAATGGTGTTTTTAAGAATTTAAACAAAATATAAAACTTATGTGATAAACTATACGAATCAAACACCACAGAAACAATCACAGACATAGAATCAAACACAAATGCAAAGATAAACAAAAGTAAAGTGCAGAAAAGGAAACAACACACCGGATTTTATACTGGTTCGGAATTGCTCCTATGTACAGTCCCACGCAACACTGGATTACACAGAGTTTTATTACTATATTAATATCCAATTACAACCCTCCTGATTTCACGGCTACAAGGATACCACCGATTCCACACACACACTTGATCAAGTATACCTTTCTTGATTTTATGGCTATAACGGATACCACCAATTACCCGTCCTTAATTTCACGGCTACAGGGAATACCACTGATTCCTTTACTCAACCCAAACAATTACAAATAGCCCTATACTCTTCAATAACACTCAGAGAGTAACGAGTAGAGAGTGTAGAGAGGAGAAGATTAGAGAAAACAGAATTGAATTCGGCAGAGTATAGATGTAGAAATCATAAAAATAATGAAAAATAATGGTGTAATGAAAGAGAGTGGAAAGCGAGAAGAACTAGTGATTACAAATTCGAAATCATCCCCTTTTTATAGTGTGTGAAAGGTTGCAATGCTTCAGAACCGTCACAAATAGTGAAAAGACACATCCTTTCAAATTTGAAAAGATGACAGTTATATGTCGACATATATAGGTACGAAATTGAAATTTGATCAT
This sequence comes from Allium sativum, assembly GCA_030737875.1. Taxonomy (NCBI): domain Eukaryota; kingdom Viridiplantae; phylum Streptophyta; class Magnoliopsida; order Asparagales; family Amaryllidaceae; genus Allium; species Allium sativum. The sequence continues at coordinate 1,023,178,931 of CM060909.1, forward strand.
TTTTCAAGTGTTTTGATAGAAATATAATTCTGGAAATTATTGTATTAAAATATAGTGTTATAAATAAATATTATAAAGTAGAAAACCATATAGAAACATAAATATAAACTATATGAACATATTTATAAAATTATAGAGTTTAAAACTATATAAATATAAAGTATATAAAATATATAAAATTTATAAAGTATAAACTTATAAAACTTAAGTTTAAAATCAAATAAAAATAGAAAATAAAACAGAGAAGAAAAAGATCGAAGATAGAATTTGGAAACAGAATTTGAAATTATTTTGAATTTGAATCTGAAGTGTTATTCAGAGTCTTACATAATCAAGACTCTATAATTATATTTATCTTGAACTCTTGAAATCTTGAATACGCATGAGTCTTGAAATATCTCTGAATTCTGAATCTCTAACATTTTTAAACTGTACAGTCTTCAGTAATAATTCCTGTATATAAATCCTCCATATGTGTGTGTGTGTGTATGTTCTAGACAGAAGTGTTAGTATATATTTTAAAATCAATTAATATTGAAATAAGGTTGTTGTCATCAAAAATCCGTTCTCCAACAAAGCATTAAGATCAAATCGGAAATACTTGTCTTTAGCTTTTATATGAAAAGAAAAGGATAAATAAATAATACACCTAATACATGGAAGAAAAATGGAAGATATATAGCCAAAATAAGTGGACAATGCCAAACCTTTTTTCATACGAGTGGACATTTTCAGCTGAAACCGAAATTCATCTCCAGTAATTTTACTACTTAACATATATAAACGAAAATCCTTTCTTCCAGTATAACCTACGAATGCCTATATGTAAAGAAAATACATATTAATAATTTGAAAAATATCATCTGATATTTTCTCTTTCTAGTTATTTATTAAGACCTTGGTAGCATTCATCATAGAAGATGGTATACTACTGTACTGATTTCAGTTTAATGCCAGGAGTTATGTGAAAAGATGAAGGTATGTTATTATGGATTACTCATTCTTTCAGTTCTGAGTCAAAATTGTGAGGAAATTACAAAATAAATCTTATATTAAATATTGTCATCATACAATCCTCTAAATCCCAATATAAAGAAATTACAAAAAATGAAGTGAATATGTAGAGTAGAATTATTGACGAACTCATAAAGATTCTAATCAAAGTAAAGAATATATGATACCAATAGATTCGTTTTTGATAATAGAATAAGGATCAGATGGATAAACAACATTATTAGAATTAGTTGTTGAAGTACCTAGAGCCAAGGATATGGAATCGATGTCGGAAGGAAACTGCGGTTTCTATGGAAATACATAACAACTTTTCATTGGTTTAAAAATTCGGTGTGATAAAATAGTGGATTGACTTGGAAATGCAAGGAATAATTAATTGGAGGGAAAATTCTATTTGGACACCTAATTTTGCCTTCCGTACACCAAAAGTTAGGCTGGAAATTTACACACCATCTTTTACTTTGCCTACACACTGTATCTTCCCATTATACCCCTAACCTACCAATTCCTTCTCTCATTTAATCTTTTGCTCACAAATCACAGAAACCCTAGTCTCTTTTAAAATGGCCGAAAAAAAACATATTGAAATGCCGCTTCAAAAATCGAAGCGGAAGCCAACAGCAAAGCGCGCTCTACCGTAGGTGGTCCATCATCATCGGGTATGTTTCTGTCCGTTGCTTAATGATTTCCAGTTGTTTTTGCCGTTGTCGAATGAGTTCTGCGTGGTTTCCATTTAGACTATATACTTCTTGATGTCTTTTTTTGGCATTTTTTTTGAAGAACTGTATTTTTTATAGAACTTCTCTCCTCTTAATGGTAAACCAATTAGAGTTATGTATTCAAATCTTGAAAATATCACAAAAAAGTGAAATTGGAAATATATTCATCAAGAATCTTTGCAATATATTTATACTTGCGCTAGAGAAGTTCGTATTAGGTGCAATAGTGGTGCCTGTTAAAGGTTGTGTCACTGATATTTTAACTTTTTTTTTACTCACCCCGTATTTGTAGATCTTGGCTCATAATTGTTGTCAATTAATTTTGTCTTTTATTCCTTCCTGCTTCATAATGTGAATTTCACTGCAGGTCGCTCTTTTAAGTAGCTTTTCTGCTGAACTAAAAGGTTCTATATATGCATTCCTTCAAAATGCAGAGTCTCCCTCTCACATATTTCTTAATGTTTTTCTACATGATAAAAATAAGCTAGTGAAATGAAAAATTGATACCTAGTTATATGTCTTAAAAAATAAAAAATAGCGGCTAATAAAACATAAATATATCTCTCTATTGAAATGGAAAGAAATATTGATTATCTACTCTTTTATCTTATTACATGAGAGTTGCATTTGTGTTGTTGCTTAATTTTTAAGTGATAATTTATAATTTTGTATTTTCACTTTTAAGGCATGCTTAGAAGCCTTGTGTGAAGGTTTCCCGCATCAATAAGTAGTCGAGGAAAAGGTGGAACAACTATGGAGAAAGAAAAGAAATTTGAAACACAAAAGGTCATTAATGGTGATGAGGTAGATAACAACGATGAAACAGACAAAGAGACCGAGATTGATGAATACAATAAGACCGATGATGACCAAGATGAAACCGATGGGATGCGTTTAACGATGAAGATGGACAGGGGATAGATGAAGCAAACAACCAACATGAAGAACATGGTTGTTGATGGTGGATCTTGTAGTTGATTATGACATTTGCTGTACACTATTTTGGTTTGAAGTTGTCAAAATATGTATGTAAATATTGTACTAAATTATTGCACTTGTATTGGATGATTGTATCTGAATCCACTGTTTAATTTCTTACTTTCTTAAGAATATTTTTCTATCTTTTTTATTTATTTGTTTAGATTTCTTACTTTTTTTAATTTCTTACGTTGTTGTTGAGCATGTATTTGTTTGAGTTTCAAGTTGGCCTTATACAACATGTATTAGACGTGCTCTGAGTTTTGAACTCGCCTTATACATGACAATCTGGCAAACATAATGAAGAGATTTTGTCAGTTGCAATAGCAAATAGAATGAGATTGGCAAGCAGAATGAGAATGGCAACTAGAATACTGAGCATGTATTTAATCAGTTTTTACGTTACTTTTTTTTTTGGGGTCTAACGTGTAGCCTTGTTTGCTGAACTAACTAATAAGATTGAGCAAGTTGCAATGGAAAACAGAATAAGAATGCCAAATAGAATGCTGAGCATGTATTTAATCAATTCTTACATTATTTTTTTTAGTTTTTTTTTTTTGCTTTAACATGTTTCATGTAAACATGTGGTGATAACAAAAAAACAAAAACAAATTATGTGACGGGAATGAGCCAGTTAAGAACGCATATTGTTAAGATGGAACACATGAGGACAAAAGTCTAAAACATAAATCGATCTTTTAAAGTTCTGGATTGATACATAAACCAATTAGGGTCTTAACTTCATTTAGAATAAGGACAAAAGCATGACTATTAGATTTTGGTTGTTTGTCATATGCAAGAACCACCTGTAAATTTTGCAACAAAACAAAAAAACCATGATGTATATGTAATTCTCTAGATGTATATAAGCCTACAAAATGAGTTTGCATTGTATTATACAACTCAAACGGTCCTCCAAGTCAAGATACAACTATTAAGGAGCAAAAATGTTGTTATTGAGAATAGTATGAATTGCAATAATATGAATTATGAAAACATGCAAACTAAAAACTTAGAGACAGTAAACTAGTCTGACACCGCATGTATCTTACATAATGCTAGTGACTTGAGTATCCTTTTCACTATGATTTATGCTCATAACCCAGCTGACAGTAGGAAAGAAATTTGGCAATATTTAAATGTGCAGGCCAATCAAACACAGAAATAGTGCAAACCAACGTAAGTTAAAATAATTACAGAAAACTACCTACAAAGCCAACATCACATATCAAAACATATACATGGCATTAGCATATAGCAACCAAATTTTTTTATTTCAATCTAACTTTCTCAAGTAGCAAAAAATTGTTTATTTCCAAGTAGCAAAAATTGAGAAGTCATCCCATGCTTTTCTGTGCTCAGCAAGTATGTTTTGCCAACCATCTGCCTCTGCCTTATGACAAATAATACAATTTACAATGATTGGCGGAATAGGATGGTTCGGTTCCAATTTCACATAGAAAAAATAATAATTAAAACATGTTTGAACTAAAAAAAAACATAATAGTACTTGTACAAAATGAGCATTACGGACAAAAGTGATTCCTATTTCCAATCGTTGGACGGGTGGAGGAACTTGTCCAGTTAATGATGATATACTTAACGATAGGGTTGAACTTATATTAAAAACAACCACTTGATATCGAGTTACTACAACATAAACAATGTCTGGCATACACATCCACTACGACGGAGGTGCACCACCCTTGCCTTCAAAGTCAAGTGGATTAAGTAGATCATCCAGTTGGCCATTTTCAACAAATAGATCGTATAATTATTTATTTTTTTGAGCTCTTCGATAAAATCTTTCCTCACTTGAGACCAACATGGTTCGCCAATCCTAAGCAAGGCAGCAATACAACGAAAGCCACAGTTTCCATCCCACTATACATCACGAATTTCTGTAACATATGGTTTCCACTGCTTGGGAATATGATCTATATATCGTCTCGTATCAGCTGTTAATTCTTCAACCCACAAAACTATAAATAGTAAGATACAATAATAATGTTAAGTTTTTTTTAACCTTCTTCGGTCTTTTGTTCGATAGATTTTCTACCTTTTCTTTCTTCATATTACTTCTTACTTGCGTGGATGGTTGGTGAGAAGATATGATGTCCACTAACTCAAAAGCGGAAGGCATTCTTTTTATTGATATCTTATCTTTTTTTCTTTATCCTTCTCTTCCACGAGTTTTAGTTTTACTTTGTGGAGATGCAAGAGAAAACGTTTGAGATACAATGACTTCCATCATTTTTTTTATACAATTGCAGTTGATATGGAACATCCATTTTTTTAACTTCCATTAATAGATCTTCCATCTTTTCCACTATGCGCATGTCCTCTTTCTTTCCTCTTTAAACAAGATGAAGCCTTGTCCAATGTGTATTAATTAATTTGAGTGGTATTTCTACATGAGAACCAAGACGAGATAGTTCATGGATGCAAGGGAGACCATGAGTTTTCCGAAGTGTACATCCATAACTCTGCTTGTTTGCACTAATATATCTCACACGCAGAAGCTCCGAATGAAGTAACTTTAATGCAACTGTGGAGATTACACCCCGTAGGTCTCTAAACTCTTTTATATGATAAAAATGAACAACTTTTGTTAAACTTTTTTCAAATGAAGCCTTTAGCTCTATGAACGAACGTTCTAACAATGAATGCATCTTTAACCAAGCTTGTTCAAAATTACAATGACAAGATGCTAAATGTTTTTTAACTTCGAATGTTCTGCCTCAGCCCTACAATAATAATAAATTATAAATAAACCAATATATCTGAACATTGAAATAACATGAAGCTATTAAATATACAAAATTATTACCTATTTGAAGTGTAATTACCAAAATGTATATACTTATTAGTCCATGCATGAACAAAACATTTTTTCCATGGATTCAACAAACTCTCATGAATATATATCATAAGCTTCATGTGTGTACCGTATTGTCCATGCAGTGCTTGTAAATTTTGGTTATAGAGTACAACATTTTCTGAATTTACAATCTCATTCCAATCATTTATAAACAACTTAGTTTCTTGCACATCCATTGCTTTCACTATTTTTTATGAGCTTAAGAACAATGTTTTTAATATGCCACTTACACAACATATGCGCAGATTGAGGAAATACTATTTGAATGGAATTCAACAATGCAGTTTCTCTATCTGTAATAATAACACTAGGCATGCCTACTTAATAATAAATCATAACAAATTTTAAGCGCTCCAAGGCCCAAGGATAGTTTTCTTCACATTCTCCAACTAAATATGCAATGGCAATGCAAAATGCATGATTTGTTGATGTCACACTAACAATTTCAAGCAATGGCATTTTATATCTATATGTTTGGTATGCACAATCCATAATAATAACACCAGGAAATCTACGTAAAATGTCTAAACTAGTCAGATGAGCCCAAAAAATATCTTTAATAATATTTATACCATCTAAAGTTCTTTGATGCCATTCGAAATATCCAAACTCTTTCAACTTGCATAGTAAATATTGAACTTGAGATCGTCCAGCCCTTTCAATCTTATTTTGAGCTTGTATGACATTGTAAACCATCTTAATTGTTGCACAATTTGTTTGGATCATTGGTTTTCAAAGTATGCAAAATTTGTTTCGGTCTAACGAAATTTTTGTGCATATTAATAACTAATTTAACCTCCTCCATACTTAATCTACCCACAAAAGAATGACCTCTTTATTTCTAAACTTGACATGGTTATGAACCCCATTTACCACCGATAAACTTCATTCATCAACAATTGGAAATTTAATAACTTTCAGTTTAAATGGACAATTGCATTTTTTAGTACTCGTTACTCTTGGAGTTGAATTAATATTCTTCTATTTGGCTCCCTTGTACACTCCATTGTGCTCACATCCAAAGTAAACTCGCAATTGGGACCGAGATCCAATAACATCAGACCGTAACACAATGATCCCAAAACCAAGTTGTTTTCCAGTATTCCGCACCCATTCCACTAACTTTTCTATGCTCGGAAATATCTACACAGAATTATACTATAAGTTAAAAATAAAACTGAAATAACCAAATAAACTAATAATGCGATCTTACGTACATCGTATGTTGTAAATTCATTGGTGTAGTGATAGAGTGACTCTATTTGACCAACATCATCAAGGCTATTATGACCAGAGCAAAGCTGCAGAAGGAGAATAGTTAGTCAACATAATCCTAGGACAACGAGTATGAGGAAAAGATGAAAACCTAGCACACGGCTTGCAGGGAAAAAATTATTCCGTGCAGTTGTAAAGACCCGCAAATTCCCACCCTTTGAATCGACCATAAACCACACAGGTCTGACCCAAAAGGTGAAAATCTACGAATACTTTAACTTTGGGCATACAACACATCAGAACAAAAACACAGACTTTTATAACATCAATAATAAATTTTACATCAGAGTACAGAATATATCAGAGTACATCGATAAATAATACAGCGGAAGAAACATTTAAAATAAATTAAATACATTGCAGCGGAACTAATCTCAGCGGAAGGCCATCAATATTCTGGACCCGGCTTCAGACTTTAATCCAGGATCCTGCTTAACTATATCTGCAAAAAGATACTCGACTGCCCGTGAGGAAAGAGGGCACCCGAGTTTGCAAAGTGAAACAAACTACAGGTCAGTCGTGGGACTGGTGTGAGAATTCTTAACTTAACTTATCTAATAAGTAGGCTAATCACAGGACCACGCCGCTAACGCGGAACGGGTTTACTCCATTAGATTGCCAGTGCATAATTAAAGTAAATCGTCAAATAACGTAATGCTTTTTAGAAAAATGAAACCATTATAAGACCCAGGTCCCATCACACAATGCAACGCACACCAGAGGATAGGGTTTTACCTTATAATGGCCAAAAGATGCTTGATACGTGAAAACGATATTATTGTCAGTGTGTATATATATATATATATATATATTTAAAACATTCAAATATAATATCAATCCTAGACGGCATAGGTACCATATACTATGTCGCCGTACTAGTTCTACAATCAAAACCGCAAGGTCATATTGGAGATTTGGATTCCATCATGAGTCGAGGCTAGGGGCAAGCTCCTCTCCGATTCGAGACACTCTAGCAAATGCCTCAGGATCCCCCGCAGTGAACCCTTGGATCTTCAGGGCCGGTCCCCGCCTATCGGCAGTGGATTAGTTATACCTGAACACACGCTTCCCGGTTCATTTGAACCTATAGTATGACCACCAACGGCCTATAAAACACGAGGTATCTCAAAATCCATCATCCACATAAGTAAAATGTCAGGGCTGGTAGGTCACTGACACCACTCTAGCTAGAAAGAAACGTGTGCACTCCCTGCAGTCCTAATCCCGTTTTTGACTCATACCGGGGTGTGAGGCTCGCGAAGTCACGATATACACAAAGCTATGCCGTAATAGGCTATGCTTTGATCATCAGCCACAAGGCCTTGCTTTTCAACAAAAGCCTTGATCAATTTGCATCTTAGCATGTCACATTGTCAGACCCTACCATATTATTGATCATCTACCAATATATATATAACCTCTAAGCTCATACGTCTTAGAGAAGGGTGATAAGTAAAGAATAAATTCTTCACCACCAAATAGAAATATATAATCGATAGCGTTCAACAAATACAGTAGAAAGGAATACAATGTCAGACACGCAATCCATTTACAAGTCCACTCTGGGTCTGAGCGAAACAACGTGTCCGTCGATCTCCAAATGCGTTTGGACGATCATTACCAAATACCTTGCCTTGGAAGGCCAATCCCAATTCAAGGTACCAGTCATCATCATCCTAACGATGTGAAAACCTTCGGTCTTCAATCACCGTCTTCGTCTTCGACTCTTGATCGTCGTGATGATTATTCAGAATGGGTTAAACCCGGTCATTCTGAGTAACTCGCGTATTTTGTGATTAAAAATCAAATGCTATAAAATCACACCAACGCCACATTCCAACTCCGGATATTCTTTTAATAAGATATTCGTATTAAAAGATTCTCATTAATTTTATCAAAGATAAATCTTTTTAATTTAATTTTAAATCTTTATTTATCCATATTAAACCAAATTATGGTTTATCCAATCTAATCAGAATTTACGCCTTATCGAAATAATTATAAATTAATTAATCCCCATCTCGATCTTTTATCCCAATTGGTTCAGGTACTTAATTTCCATTACCCATTTAAATCTAATTAAAGATTTAATTAACGCATGGAGTTAAACTGGTGGAACTCCATTTTAGATCCTTAATTCAGTAATTTTATTTACTTAATTCCTCTCCAATCTAATTAAAGTTTTAATTAAAACCTTATTTCGTTTTAACCTTCCAAAGTCATTAATAAATAATTAATCAAAAATTAGGAAATTAATCCCCTCATTAATCCGGGTTAAAGAATAAATGTTATTTACAACATAATTAACTATAAACCCAAATTCAAGTTTCATTGTAAATCCATGGTTATAATAAAACCATTTTTAATTCCTTTTATTTATTTTAAAATAAATAAACCATTTATTCTGATCAAAATATCATTTCTCATATTAAAATATTATTTTCAAAATATTAATTTTGAAATTAACTCTTTTAATATTCATTATAAAATGGATAATATAAGTTAATAAACTTATTCAGGTTAAAACGATGTTTCTATTTAAAATGGATTAAATAATTCAATTCGTTATATTATCCATTTATGTTTTATAATGGGCCAGACTTCTCACATTAAGCCTACAACTTGTGGATGCTGGATATGCCGGTTGAGTCCGGGCAGACTTATTCCACAGTTGGGCTTAACCTCGAGTCAAAACCCAATTTGTATTCGTGTACTTGGACCTCTCACATTAGGCCCAACATTTATGGCTACTGGATATGCCGGTTGGTTCCGGAAAGACTTCCGCCATAAACGTGACCTAACCTCGTGTCCAAGAACAATTATAATTATAATTATTTTCTAAAAATATTATTTTAAAATATTTCATATTTTAAAAAAAAAATCTAACTTCTAAAATATCATATGTTCCAAAGTATAACTTTACATTGAAATATTCTTTATATTGCCTTTCCAATTTTTCAATAAATGTCGACCTTTCCATATTATAATAATAATTACTTCAAAAATGGTTTTTAATTACGATATCAAAACCTACCATTCCAACATTAAACGTAATCTTTTCCCATCAATCCATTTATGTTAAATTTTGAAATCACATCTTTTAAAATTTAGTGTTAACATAAAAACGAAAGCTTTTCAATTCAAATCTTCTTGTTATATTTGGAATGTAATTTTACTAACTTAATATTTCATTAAAACTTCCTAAATAATAGAAATTTAGTTTCCTTAATTCAAACGTCAATCAATTCCATTAATTGAATAATAAATGAATTTTTTTCTTTCATTCGAAATTGGAATGAGGCCCACACCATTTCCATATAATTCAATTATACGGATTTCATTCATTTATCTCATAAAAATTTTCAAACATCCATTAACAGCCAAAGTGCATTTCTAATTAACCACAAGGGTGACGTGTATTCAAATGTCAGCCCCTGACCCGTGTGGGGTTTCAACCAACACAAGTTCGAATAAAATAAACTGTGCTTCTGGACGATGTATGAAAATTGATCGTCAAATCACATAAACAAGTTAGGTCACTTGTAAATGGCAGTGTATACATGTGCTTAAATAGAAACATACATAACATACATAATTTGGCTTACTCACATATTTTAAGTTTCAACTATTCGATGTCAAGTTTTCATGTTGAACAAGATGAAATAACATGACACTTATGTTGCAACACATTTCTTTTAATGTTAAAAAAAAAAGTGACAAAAATGACCCTTTTCATATTCTTCTAAATTTTGTACTTTTATTTAATAAGTAAAATGCCAAATAAAATTTACTTTCACTTTTTCTCTTTATATTTATTAACAAATTAATGTATTTTTGGACCTTGTACTTTAATTAAACAAACAATGCTAAAAATATCCTTCTTAAGTTTCAACATAAAAAGAAAAACTTCATGTTAAAATCCTTTAACATGTTGTTTCACACAAAAAGAATAACTTTATGTTAAATCAATTTATTTTAACTTAAAAAGAAGCTTTTATGTTAAAACTATTTTTAACTTTTTATTTTAAACATAAAAGAATATTTAATGTTAAATCATTTTTAACTTTACATTTTAACATAAAAAGGCAACTTCATGTTACAACATTTTTCCTGCAATACTTTTAATCATAAAAAGTTCAAAACAATTTCCTAACTTTTAATTTTAACATAAAATGTGTTAAACCACTTTCTGTTCTTTTATGTTAACATAAATTGTAAATAAAATGTTATTTAAACAAATTAGGTCTTTTGCTTACAAAATGAATAATAAAACAAAGTCTATTCTTTTTGTTACAAAAATAATAATAAAACAAAATTTATCCTTTTTTAAAAAAAAAAAGAAAAAAAAAACAAGATCTGGTTCTTTTTATAGAAAATAAAAATGAAATTACAGGTATATTTTCTTTTACCTAAATTTTGTCATCCATTTTGCCAAAGAACTGCAAACTAAAAAGGTATCACAGTTTTTATTTCAATAAAATTTCACTTCTCATCAAATTCCATCGTTTAAGGTTAACAAATAAAAATAAGCTTTATTTATCATTCAAATTCCATTGTTAAGGCAACAAATAAAAATGACGTTTTTATTTGTAAATCAATTCTTTACTGTTTCTTCATTTTTTTTATATAAAAATGATATTCTATAATATAAAATAAATCAAAACAAATGGATCTTAAATAAATAGAAGTTCAGATCCAATTTCACTCCCAAGACAAAATTTCATCACATATGGTGTTTCATCACATATCTCATACAACATGAACAACAGATCGCAACACAACCAACAAACAACATCACATAAATCACAGATATTTCAGATCTGAATCGATAGCATATACATAATCGTTTTTAAGAGAGAAAAATAATTAATCAATAATTTAATAATTTAAAAATTAGAATTCTCACCTTGATTGGATAAGAATTTGTCCCAATAGCTTTCTTTCCTTTTTTTAAAAAAAAAGTTGTATTTAAAGTCACGGTTCTCACGATCATGGCGCACCTCACATCGACCGCCTTCGACTTGCTAACCCGCCGCCCAGGTCTCGGCCAACTCGTCGCTGTGTCCACCCTCAAAAACCAACCACGAACCTTGCCACTTCATTCTACCGCCCTGACCACCATGTGTTATGAAGAGTTGAACCATTTTTGCGTTGGAAGGGCTTTCAATTGATGAAGGAATTGGAAGAAAGAGGAGGAAGGATTGAGCCATTTAGAGAGGAAGAACGGCTACTGCCATTGAAAAGAAGAAGATGGAGGCGGCGGCTTTTAGAAAAGAGAATGAGATTAGGATTTTGTTAATCTCTATATCTATAAGGAAAAAGGAAGTGAATAGATAAAGGGTTGATTTAGGTTAGAGTTTAGGAAAGGATTTCAAATGCAATATTTAATTTCATTTATTCGTCCTTAATTCTATTTCAAAACATTACCCATCTAATCCTAATTCAACATAGGAATAAATTACCTATGTTATATATCTCAAATTCAATTTTCTAACAATTTTAATTGAGCAATCAATTCATTAATTATTCCTTCCAAATATAATATGACAAAGTTATCATAATGCCTCATTTCAAATTTCTTTTTATACTCGAATTAAACTATTCAAAAATTTCATTATACTAAATTCCAACATTATATTTCAATCATAAAATTAAATGGTTTGTATTCTTGTATTGACTCAACATTTATTACAGCTCCATTATTTCAAATATTTTTTTAACCACTTTTATTACTCAATTTACATTAAATTATATTTATGTTCATCTCATTAATTATACGTTACCTTAAATTTAACATTCACATTAGAAACAATCCCCATTTGATTATAATTAAATTTCTAATGAATTGTTATACTTTGATTTTACCACACCATAAATATCATATGAACAATTAGTATTTACACATGTTACATTCATAATTTGCAGTCATCATCTTAACCATATAAGTTTATTTCAAAATGCTACATTCTATATATATCATTTTGATTACTTAAATAATTGCCAAACATTTACGATATTTTTAAAACAAATTCACATACCAAAATTCAAGTTAGGTATTACACCGATTTATGGTGTTTGGTTTCAATTGTAATTAAATTTCTTTAAGTATATATATATATATATATATATTTTTAATTCCACTAAATTTGGTTTGATTTAATTATGTCAATGAGTTACAAGATTTTAAAAAAATAATGATAATTAGCAATCCAAATATGGTTATATGTTTATTGTATGTTTATTGTATATGGACAAACATGAAATAACAATTTTTTTTCTAATATAAGAAATGTAACATCTTTATATGACAAATTTTAATTGAATATAATTAAATGACATTACTAACTTACTATAGCATTTCAAACAAAAATGACATTTTAAATATGAACGAACATTACTCTACATAAATGACATTTTAATTAACATACCTGATTCTAAATAAAGTGACATTTTTCATTCTAACATAAATGACATTTTTGAATTCTAACATAAATGTTCCTTTTTAATTCTAACATGACAAATTAAAATTAAAATGTTTATTTTGTCTAACAATGAAAAATGTTTATTTTGTCTACCATGACAAATTATAACTAGAATGTCTATGTTGTTCTAACTTGGCAATTTTAACATAAATGATGCTTTTATTTAGACAATACATTCCTAACCTTAATGAAATCCCTTTATGATAACATTATAATGAAATTTTTTAATATGTTAACATAAAAATGATAATTCTTTTATTTTCTTAGCATACCACTCTTTTTATTCTTTAAACAATAAAAATGTTATTTTCTTAGCATACCACTCTTTTTTATTTATTCCTAAAATGATAATTCTTTTATTTTCTTGGCAATTTTTTATTTATTTTCTTAGCATACCTTTTTGTACATAAATGATAAAAATATGATTTTTTTAACATGAAACACCTTAGTTATATATATAAACAATAAAAATATGGATTTTATTGTATGCACAAATATGGCCTAACAAGAATATACACAGTTCAATTCTGATTTATTTTGAATCCTGTACATTCAGTTATAGTTAAAAATCAAAATTTCAAACTACAGCGCTATTTTAAACTCCTTTTATATTTAAATTAAACTTATTCGTTTTAACTTCAATTAGAATAAATTTTTGATCGTTATTATTTTAAATCTTTTAAATTCATTAAAATTTCTAAAATAAAAATTTCAAACTGGTCCCAAAATTCCGGGTTATTACAGCAGTCGTGGTGTGCGGCCAGCACACAACCTCGCACCGCCACTGTGTCGGAGTGCAGGCCAAAAATAACTAACCTCATCTGCATATTCTGCTCCAAAATCATGATTTTTCCTGGTTTCTACATCAAAATTATTAGCATTTATAAATATTAACCCTAATTTTGTCACTTCTTCTTTTTGGATTTTCATGGGGATTCTATTATCTTGGAGACATTTCTAGAGAAAGCTTTTTGGCTTAGGTCATTTTTTGGGACTTTGGGATTTTTATCTTGCCTCTTAGAAGAAAAGGACTCTTTTCATGGCTAACACATCAGTTCTTTTCTCTACATTTATGTAAATCAAAAGGACTGTATTTGTAATCATAAAATATAAATAAAAAGGATTACCTCATAATGGACGTAGGTACAACTTGCTAAACCACTATAAATTCTCGGAGTTCTTTACGTTATGTACCTTTTGTCTCTATATACTGCTTTGCTAATTGGATTTGGGTGTTAACTTAAGACTACTAATTTTTTGAGTTAACACTATGGGGCATCGGGAAGGGCACTTAACTTTTGGATTGCTTGGATCAAAACTGTTGAAAAAGAAGAAGACTGATGCTACAACTCAGGCTGAAGGATTGGGATTGGAAGGAAGCTAGAAGGTTTTCTTCATTGGAAACTCCTCTATTTGTCTAATTTGGAAAGAGATGGATGGAGTGAATAAGGATTTGCATACGCGGATGGAATAACAAGAAGAACTTCTTAGAAGGCAAGGGGAAATCGTGAATACATTTTTTGCCTGGATGGACGGATTTGGAAGACCAAGAGGCCAAGGAAATCTAGCTGGAGCAAGTGAAAGTGGCATACAAAGACTTCACTGGGACTTGGGGTTGTTCCGTCGAATCAGCCCCGGGTCGGTACCGATCCCGCTCAACCGGAGACAACTCCCACATTCTCGATGTTAGAATGGTTCATGTTGTTTTGGTTGGTCAAACTTTGAGTTTTGAGGTTAGAAACATGGATCAAAAACAGGGAAACATGGATGTGGATATAGGAAGAGCTCCTGCAGTTTCGGAAGCTCCTCGGGTTAGGGCCGGACCATATGTTCATGTTGGGAATCAACACATCGTTCATGTTGGATTAGACATTGAGGGTACTAGTGCATGCTTGGAAGATTAGAAACAGTTGCTTGGAAATAAAAATCAAATCGTGGATGTGATTCGATGGTTTACTCGAGGCGGGGCATCTCACTCAGATTTGAACTGGTTTAATCACAACCCATTCACTCAGGATATCAAGAATTCTCAAAACCCACTGGATTTCAAACTGTCGGTACTAGATGCTTATAATGGTAGGAAGGATACTACCATCCACTTGATGTGCAATATTCTCCATAAGGAAGTGCTAGCGGCATCGGACAACTTCATGGCAAAGTGTTTTCCACTTTACCTTACGGATGTTGTTCCCATGTGGTTCAGGAAGTTGGAATTGGAAAGTATTGGAAGTTGGAATATTTTAGTTGAAAAGTTCATTGAACAGTCCACGATCCACATTTCTGGACTGAAGAATGTTACGACTCTCACGAAAAATCAAGAAAAGGTCCGGAGAAACTTTACGTAAGTTTTTGGAAAGATTTAACATGGCGGTGGCATTGGTTGATCGACCAAACCCGTCTATGGTATCGATGGATGTCGATTCTGGAATTTTGGATAAGACGGATTTCAAGATCTATCTTCAGCGGGATCCACCAGGGGACCTTGGCAAGTTTTGTTTTGAAACATACATATTTCTACGGGAATAAGATGAAAGAGCTGATAAGGAAGTTATTAGGTTAATATGGCTAAAGGTGGAGAATCATCCAAATCTGGCAAGGATAAAGGTAAAGGAAACGTTTCATCTGGGAATGACCGGAATGTGTTTCAACGGAGTGTAACATCCCGGATTTTTAGCTATTTAATAATTAATTAATTTATTTAATAATTTGAATAGTGATTGGGCAAATTTAAATGATTTGAATTAAATAATTTTGATTATTAAATTAATATAAATAGTGGGATAATAAATTTTATTTTGGAAATAGTTGAATTTGCGATATTGTGTGAATTGGATCATTTAAAATATTTAATTCAGTTTAGAATTGAATTACAATATCAAATTTATTTATTAACGACATTTGAACGTATAATTTATGTAACGTCGTAATAGTTCATAATATTTCATTTTGAACTTTAAACGACTATATAGGACTCGTTTTAAGTCGGATTTCATTGAAAAAGGAAATGTTCTAATCAAATTAACTATATTTTTCTAATGAAAGAGAAAAATTGAGATTTCGCCTTGTTGATTGTGAGTTATGTCCAAGTCAAATTTTCAAAAAGTCGCTATGGAATTAATTTATAATTTATAATGATTTATTTATATAATAAAAGGATTTTAATATAAATTGAATATCGATTTAACTCGAATTTTGAAAACATCGAGTTATAAACCCAGATGTGTTTATTTTGGAGCTATATAATATTCTGTTTAGATATAGATGATTATATTAATTTATTTTTATTAAATTTAATTGTTTTTTAATATATTAATATTTTATTGGTCTTATTTAAGCCTTGAAAATAATCATTTCGCAAACAGCCTCCGTTTTTGAATATATTAATATTTCATTGGATTACTACTAAAGATATTTATTTCGAATTATTTTGGCAAAACAAGTCGTTTTGAATTCTAGAAAAGGAATATTTGATTTTAGAAAAAGCTAAGCTATTTAAAATTCCCAGGAAGATTGTTCTGAATTAAAAACAAATTAAAAAGGAATTTGCAAAAGAAAATTAAGATTGAATTATAGCCAGCTAAGTGGAAATTGAATTGAAATAAAATGATATTGAGTAAAATTGGATTTTGGAATATAAATAGACTCAAGTGAGTAATTGATTGAGTTTTGTAATAAAAGCAGATTTGAGTTATGATATGAAGATATTGATTAGAGGAATTAATTAGTTAATGTAATATGTGAATGGAACTTAACGAGGTTAACTAAGTTGGATTGATAAGTTAAGAGTTTGGGATCAAGAATGAAATTTGAGTTTGAAATGGATAGTGGCTTGGATATAAGCGAATGATTGGTTTTGATAATAAATTAATTGGAGATCAAATGGGGAATGCATGGATATATGCTGATTTGGCAGCGGATGAAAGAGATCGATTTGAATGCCCAACAAAAAGGTACAAGTGTATATTTTATATTAGGTATGAGATTTTTATGAGCCTATTTGGTAAGCCGCTTGGCTGTTTGATTTTCTTTGGATTGAAGAAGGCCTAGAGAGGCGAGTTGTACTTGTACTGATTGAGTCGTGCAAAGGAGACACTGGCGAAATTTCTCGAAAATTTAGGGTGTTAGAAAATTTCAGAATTTTTGAAAATTTTCATTAATATGAATGAATTAATATTTCAATTGGAATAAAATGGTTCGGTCGAAACTGTAGTTAAGAAGTAAAACAAAGGTTTTTTAATCTATTTAGGAGAGTTGGCAGCATTTTTCCAGCTTAGTAATTTCGGGGACGAAATTCTTTTAAGGTGGAAGGAATGTAACGTCCCAAATTTTTAGCAATTTAGTAATTTGAATAGTCATTGGTCAAATTTAAATGATTTGAATTAAATAATTTTGATTATTAAATTAATATAATTAGTGGGAGAATAAATTTTATTTTCGAAATAGTCGGAAATAGTTAAAATTGGGATATTGTGTGAACTGGATCATCTAAAATATTTAATTCAGTTTAGAATTGAATTACAATAACAAATTTATTTATTTAACGACATTTGAACATATAATTTATAATTATATTTAAAATGAGCGTGTAACGTTGCGGTAGTTCGTAATATTTCATTTTGAACTTTAAACGACGTATAGGATTCGTTTTAAGTTGGATTTCTTTAAAACAATAAACGTTCTAATCTAATTAACTATACTTTTCTAATGAAAGAGAAAATTTGAGATTTCATCTTGTTGATTGTGAGTTATGTCCAAATTAAATTTTCAGAAAGTCGCTATGGAATTCGTTTATAATTTATAATGATTTATTTATATAATAAAAGGATTTTAATATAAATTAAATATCGATTTAACTTGAATTTTGAAAATATCAAGTTATAAATCAAATTGTGTTTATTTTGGAGCTATATGATATTCTATTTAGATATAGATGATAATATTAATTTATTTTTATTAAATTTAATTGTTTTTTAATATATTAATATTTCATCGGTATTATTTTAGCCTTAAAAATAGCCATTTGGCAAACAACTTCCGTTTACGACGAAACAAATTTTATTAGATCCGTAATAATTAATTATTGCTAGATTTCAAATTTTGCACCAATTGGAGTTGTTTTGTGACTGTGCGCAATTTAATTGTGAATGATCAATAATTGGACTTTAAAATAACGCTGTGTGAGCAAACGGACTCGAAATTCGATGAAACAAGTTTCGTTGGATCTGAAATGTCGAACCATAGCTGCGTGTCCATTTTCATCGAAAATGAGATTCATATTTGATCATAGAAATTTTTAAACAACGAATATAGGTAGGGATTCAATAAAACGGAATATAAAAATTGAATAAAAAATTATTAAATCATCCTATAAATACCATCCCTTACCGTAACCCTAGGCTTTTCATTTTCTTGGTCAAAATATTTCCGCTGCCACTTTTCTTCATTTTTTTAGCAAACGAGAGTTTGCAAATTCAAAACAAATCGTAGAAAAAAAAACATAAAATCACGAAACTAACATACATGAGTTGCTGAGATCAAGAGCTTCACTATGATATTTTTGTTTTTGGTCCTCGTGGAAATAATGTTCGTTGTATTCTCAACAGCGAGTATTAGGTAGCGTTTGGTTTACCATTTTAAGTTTTGGGTTTTCGTCCATACAAAAATGTGCACGACGCATGTAAATCATGGAAAACAATAATTTTAGAAAACAAAGTTAACACACAAAATAAAAAACAACTTTTATTCATTTTTCATGTTTTGAGAAATGAGAGAAATATGGAGACCAAATCCTCATTTCATGATTACTACATCCCCTCCGCGGTCCCCTCCATCTTACTTTCATTTTACCATTCCTCCTTCTACACCTTTAAAGTTTTGTAATTAATTTTGAAAACTAAAAACCCAAAACTCATTTTTAACCAAACACACCCTTAGGGTTTTCGATTTTAAGAGTTTCAAACATCGAACGGAGAAACAAGGGTTACACTTGTATTTATATGGCGATTTAGCACCTTGTTGATCATTTTCGTGGAACTCAGTGTTCGAAGTGGTCGTTGGTTTCAGGGTTGTAGCGTGCGTGGGGGAGTAAACGCAATTCCAAGGAGGACGTCGGGTTTGGTGAAATGCATATGGATAGATGGAGGATGCTAAGAGGAGGTCAATGGCAATTTCTATTTGATTTTTCATTGACTAATGGAAGGTGCGGTAAAGCTTAAATATGCGGAAATAGTTGTGGTTTTTGTTGCCTGTAGAACGATGAAGAGAAGGAGGATGAGCGGTAGGATTAGAGGCGGCTAATCTATTTCTAAAAAGGGTAACTAGTTAAAAGGGAACTAGTGAATTAAATAAACATTTAATTATCGTAATTTTGTAATGACCATAACTCGTTCGTTCATGGACAAAATTCAACGAAAGAAGATCCATTGGGATCGTATGGACACAGATTATATAGTGAAATTGATCTAGAATGGTTTGGAGCTCGTTTGAATTTATGGCGAAATAAAACACCTGAACAGATCTATCACTGTTAATCTCTATTCAACGATTAACGACCAATGTGAGTAAGATCACTAACTATATCCAGTTTATTTTTTTTAAACATATCTTAGAACTGATAAATGATAATTGAATGTTGTGTGATGGTTGTTGTTTGGATGAGTTGTTGATAATTTGTTGAAATGACATATATAGTTATACATATAAATCGTTGAGAATATTGATTCTATTTGCTATAAAATTTCGTATTGATTTGAAATTGATGTTATTTATGTTTTTTAACATCTGTGGATGCAGGGAAATAGATTAGAGGGATCCAACTGGATTCCTCAACATTTATATTATTGTTATTCATATATTGTGATATATGATGTGATATATAATTTGTTATTGATTATGTGTGTTTGGATGATATTGACCCTTTTTATTTCGTAATTTAAATACCATAAGTAATATTGGAAGAAAAAAAGAGAATGTTTGAAGTGAGTATTGAATTTAAGTATTATATAAATTCAATGGATTTTATAAAAAGGAAGTATTTGGAAAATTAATAGAATTATAAAAGGGAATTTGCGAGGTATATAAGAATTATGAGAAGTTTAATATAAAGTAGATTTTAAATAGAAATATGTTTTAACAGAAAAATTGAGAAAATTAATTTATAAGCGATATTTATAAATTAATTAAAATATTTATTATTGGATAATTGAATATATATAAGCCTGAACTTATATTGAGAGGTAAAAATCAGTTTAGCACCAATATCTTTAATCAAATTAGAACTTAGCATTTATAAAAGGGAACTATAAACTAGATTGTAAGTAATTAGAAATAAAAATGGATTTTTGTATGAATAATTCTATGAACAGAAGTATAAATAGAATTTGGATTTGAGATATTATTTTAAATGCGAAACCAAACTATTTTGATTATATAAAGACGATATTATTCATATTTGATGTGAATAATGGATTAAAGCAAGTATTTTGCAAAGGATAATATTATTCACATTTGATGTAAATAGTGGATTTGAGAAAATATATTTGTGCGAAGGAGAATATTTAAAGGGAACTGGGTTTTGAAAATTAGAATTCAAATGGGAATTTGAATGGAAAAGGGAAATATGAAATCGTTCGCAAGCGAAACGATGGATTTTGTTCCGATATTTGGAATATAACTAAATTGGGATAAATCTAAAGGTTTTATTATTGGAATTCGAGTATGTCAAATTTTATAAATAATTTATTTTGCAAGTATTTAGCAAACGAGAGTTTGTAAATTCAAAACAAATCATAGAAAAAAACATAAAATCACGAAACTAACATATATGAGTTGCTGAGATCAAGAGCTTCACTATGATATTCTTGTTTTTGGTCTTCGTGGAAATAATGTTCGTTGTATTCTCAACAGCGAGTATTAGGGATTTCGATTTCAAGAGTTTCAAACATCGAATGGAGAAATGAGGGTTACACTTGTATTTATATGGCGATTTAGCACCTTGTTGATCATTTTCGTGGAACTCGGTGTTTGAAGTTGTCGCTGGTTTCAAGGTTGTAGCGTACGTGGGGGAGTAAACGCAATTCCAAGGAGGATGTCGGGTTTGGTGAAATGCATATGGATAGATGGAGGATGCTAAGAGGAGGTCAATGGCAATTTCTATTTGATTTTTCATTGACTAATGGAAGGTGCGGTAAAGCTTAAATATGCGGAAATGGCCGTGGTTTTTGTTGCCTGTAGAACGATGGAAGCGAAGGAGGATGAGCGGTAGGATTAGAGGCGGCTAATCTATTTCTAAAAAGGGTAACTAGTTAAAAGGGAATTAGTGAATTAAATAAATATTTAATTATCATAATTTTGTAAAGACCATAACTCGTTCATTCATGGACAAAATTCAACGAAAGAAGATCCATTGGGATCGTATGGACACAAATTATATAATGAAATCGATCTAGAATGGTTTGGAGCTCGTTTGAATTTATGGCGAAATAAAACACCTGAACGGATCTATCACTGTTAATCTCTATTCAACGATTAACGACCATTGTGAGTAAACTCACTAACTGTATCCAGTTTATTTTTTTAAACATATCTTAGAACTGATAAATGATAATCGAATGTTGTGTGATGGTTGTTTGGATAAGTTGTTGATAATTTGTTGAAATGACATATATAGTTATATATATAAATCGTTGAGAATATTGATTCTATTTGCTATAAAATTTCGTATTGATTTGAAATTGATGTTATTTATGTTTTTAACATCTGTGGATGCAGGGAAACAGGTTGGAGGGATCCAACTGGATTTCTCAACATTTATATTGTTGTTTTTCATATATTGTGATATATAATTTGTTATTGATTATGTGTGTTTGGATGATATTGACCCTTTTTATTTCGTAATTTAAATACCATAAGTAATATTGGAAGAAAAAAAAGAGAATGTTTGAAGTGAGTATTGAATTTAAGTATTATATAAATTCAATGGATTTTATAAGAAGGAAGTATTTGGAAAATTAATAGAATTGTAAAAGTGAATTTGTGAGGTATATAAGAATTATGAGAAGTTTAATATAAAGTAGATTTTAAATAGAAATATGTTTTAACAGATAAATTGAGAAAATTAATTTATAAGAGATATTTATAAATTAATTAAAATATTTATTATTGGATAATTGAATATATATATATAAATCTGAACTTATATTGAGAGGTAAAAATCAGTTTAGCACCAATATCTTTAATCAAATTAGAACTTAGCATTTATAAAAGGGAACTATAAACTAGATTGTAAGTAATTGGAAATAAAAATGGATTTTTGTGTGAATAATTCTATGAACATAAGTATAAATAGAATTTGGATTTGATATATTATTTTAAATGCGAAACCAAACTATTTTTATTATATAAAGACGATATTATTCATATTTGATGTGAATAATGGATTAAAGCCAGTATTTTGCAAAGGATAATATTATTCGCATTTGATGTAAATAATGGATTTGAGAAAATATATTTGTGCGAAGGAGAATATTTAAAGGGAATTGGGTTTTGAAAATTAGAATTCAAATGGGAATTTGAATGGAAAAGGGGAATTTGAATGGAAAAGGGAAATTTGAAATTGTTCGCAAGCGAAACGATGGATTTTGTTCCGATATTTGGAATATCACTAAATTGGGATAAATCTAAAGGTTTTATAATTGGAATTCGAGTATGTCAAATTTTATAAATAATTTGTTCAAATTATTAGAACTTGGCGAGAAAATTTATATTTGGTCTCGAACCAATAATGTATAATCGAATATGAATTTGATAGTAAGTTATAAACTTGTTAATTAATTATCAAGAAGTGAATTATAAACGAGTATTCTAAATAAAGTGAAATATGAATGAAAATTTATAAAGGGACCCGATAAGCTAGATTTGAACCTATAATGCTATTTTTAAATGAAATCAAAAATGATTTGATACAACATGCCCAGACGTCTATAAAAGGAATAATATGCACTTTTAAAGTGAAGAACGCTTTGGGAAGCAACAACATTATAAATGGAAATGAGGATAAAGAAAATGGAGCTAACCTGAATGGTGAGATATATCCGAAGTTCGGAATAGAAGATCATCCCGAAGTTCGGAATGTTAAATGAGTGTAAGACTATTCCGAAGTTCGAAATATAAAACAAATGAGGTTATTCGAAAGAGAATTTACATTGGAATTCGACTACGTCGGATTTGGAAAAATAATTATTTACTTTCCGCTTTTAATAAAGATTAAGTTATTTTATGGTTTATATATATATTGATTATCTATTCAAATAAATAAATAAAGTTATATTTAAGTTTATTATATTTCAGAAGCATGGATTATAACACTATTGTAATAATCAATGATTTATGTAAAAGAACTGGATTCGTAAATTGAATTCGAGAGTTACGTAAGTAATGTTTGTTAAAGGTTGAAGTTGTGAACTTTGTATATTTTGAAGTTAATAATATTATTCAGTTAAGGTCTAAGAGGTAATTATACCCCAACTTGATTGACTTCCTTGTTAACTAAGGAATGGTTAAGGTTCGATAGTGAGTTTTGGTTAAGTGAAGTAAATTAATAAGTGTTAATGGTTTGAGTTGGCATAACGATGTTTTAGTTAACATCTGTCTTAAATCCAATAAAGGAGTTTTGGAAACGTTTTCTAAATAAAATCAGAAATGTTTTCTAATATAGGAAATAAGAAATTGGAATAAATGTGGAAATGTTTCCCGATTTTAATAACGTATAGTATCTAAATATAGAAGTTGTGAATATATATGAGAATGTTTTTCAATGATAAGAAAGAAATATTTTTTGGGATATAGAAAATAAATAGTTTATAATAGATGGAAACGTTTTCCGAGAATCATAAAAGGCTAATCGAGTTTGGAGAAATATTTGGGTAAAGATATTGAAGAGAATTGGAAATGATAAATGTAAAGATAAATTAATTTAAAGGGCTCAATGTTAATTGATGATTGATCAATAGAATTTCCATTTGGAAATAGGATCGTTATTTGTATGGATGTTTTCCTTTGATAGTTAAATAACCGGCTATCAAAGTTTTTGACCAATTTTCCGTTGTTAATACGGAGAGACCGGGATCAGATTTATTATCTGGAAACCACTCCGTATTAGCATAAGCGTTACGAATCAAATATCTTGAAGACAATTGAAGACGGAGTTTATGCAAGGGTTGTTCTAGAAATCCTAGTTAGAAATTTCCTAAGATGGATTAACGGAATGGTGCCTTCGGTTTGTCCAGTCCCAGGACAACTTGTATGGACAAATGTATAACAGAGTATGCCTAACAGATCATATACATTGATCTCTTCAAACGTATTACGTCTGGTGGCATAGGAATTTGTTTCCTTAGCTTTATACCCGTGAGATTGTTGGGAATCGTTAAATGGTTTGGCAGGTTTGACGATGTGGCATTCAAAGTGAATGAAGGCGTGACATGTCGAAAAGATAAGTGTGGCCTCAAGCCTCACGACTGGGAAATGATATAAAATCGGGTAAATCGCATGGCTAAGCGAGGAGCTCCCAAGTAGGGTGTATCGTCACCTGATGTAGAGAAATTCCATTTGCTTCTTTATTTTTTCGATGTTGTCCCTTTCGGTAATGGTTACTGATCCCAACCGTTGATGATAATACATTCGGTACTCTCAAGCGAAGTGAGGGGCCGGTCATGTTTAGCCTGGATTGCAAGATGTTCTTGTTGAATCCTGGTGTATTCCTCTCTAGAGATACATTATCGGAAGGTGGTCCCATATCTTGCTATAGTTGGAATCCATTCTCCAATAAGAGCCCGCGGTTTTGATTGTATATTATGTATATGGAGCGTGAGATGCAAGCGTTCTGCTAGATTGTTATTTACTTGATTTAGACACTATTATAATATAACAAAAGAATTGATTTCAAAGAATGTTTTGGGTTATCGTAAGGTGAAAACCATCCATGTTTATGTGTGGATTGGTCTTACGATTGTCCTTTCTTTTAAAGGATTTTAAAAGTTAAACAAAATGATTGGAGTTTACTCACACCAGTCCCATGACTAACCCAAAGTTTATTTTGTTTTGTTTTACCCTAAACTCTTGGGTGCCCAAATTTGTACGGGCGGTCAAGTAGTCGGGATTTTATAGATATACTTGGAAGAGCTTGGAGCAGGTGGCTTCAACATTTTATAACTATTATTTATTTTCCGCTGTGATGTATGTTATTCTACCCTAATAATGGTATGTATATAAAAATAGATTTGCATTTCAAAAGTTGTGTTATATAATATATTTTATTCATTCCACTGTGAGATTCATGTTCACTCTGATATTGTTGTATTTATATTCTTCCTCCTCTATTCTAACTTTCTTTCTTTCTATTTCTCCCCCTCTAACTTCTTTCTATTAATGATCCAGTAAATTTCTAGTGCTGGGTTAGTCGACACAGTATTTGTGTCGATGATCAAGATTGGGAAAATGTCGGTTCGTTATACGGAGGGAACCGAAATTCCCTCCATATACAGAAATTAATTCTTCTCTCAAAGAGATTTACTTGGATATTCACAGGACTGCTCCATTCAAAAAGCCTACTAGGAGGGAGCCAACTTAGAAAGGAAGGGATTTTGGTATGTTTGTTTCATGAACTTGATGACCATAGTACAAACGAGTGTAGGCATCTTTGGGATATGATTGAGGAACGTGTCAGACGTGGAGAGCTAGCACAGTACGTCAGGAATCAGACTATAGTACCGGAATAGGCACATCCCTCATTGCGACTCAGTAAAGGAGTGAGTCAGGATCTGGATCTCGTGGAATTATCATTAAATGATTTGGATCTTTTTGGACACAGTGGATTTTTGGCTTTTGAATTTTGGTTACTTTAGTTTTGGCTTTCTCAGATTATGGCTGTTTGGTTTTTCGATTTTTGGTTTCTTGTACTTTGGTTTTATGTTCTTTGGATGCTGGCTCTTTGTTTTTGCAGCTTTTTATTTCAGATGGCCAGTTTGCCTACCCATGTACGGAATCCGACGAGATTCCTAGGCATGCTCTTTGCGGACGATAAACCGTCTACCTTCTAGTTAATGAATTTGTAATAAAAACGGTCATGTTAGCTCACTCACGTACGAGAATAGGATGTAATCTCAGGCGTGCTCTATGCCCGACTATAAACCATTAGCTTTCCTTTGATTTTGGTAAAAAATTAGAACTTTTTCGAACTTTAATAAAATCACTTCGCTTGTATGGATTATACTTGTGAAGTATAAAATCGAGAATTGGAATTTCAATTTGTGAGTATGGACTATGCCCATCAAGTATAACACTCTTACATTGGCCCCTAAGCATGGACTATGCTTGGGAAGAGTCGGGTCGTCTTGTCAGGATTTGACTGGATCGCTTGGTTAAAGCTCGATTATGCACTATACTCGATTGGATGTGGGCTGTTTTGTTAGGACTTAGCAAAGCAATTCACTTGGTTTTCTGCAGGTACGGATTATACTTATAGGATAGACTCGGTGAGGTCGTTGATTTCAGATTAGGTACTTTGGTTTTTGGCATTTAGGACTTCTCAAATTAATCAGATTCCTCTGGTCTGTTAGGCACTTAAATTTCTTGGATTCAGATTTTGGATATTTTAGACTTGGCTTTGTCTTATAATACGATCCGAAGTGATCATAGTATTTCGTTGTTCTTCATATTTCGATCTTGACTTTCTTGAATTTTGGTTTTCGGTTATTAGATTTCTATTTAGACTTCTCTCGGATTACGTCTTTGGGATTCGCGGATTTATCACAAAAAGACATGTTTTGAGGGACCAGTTTTGACCAGTCTTTTTACAAGGTAGTCACGCTTTAGATTTCTGGCTATCAGAGTGCTCAGGACTTGAGTACGGACTTGGGAAAACGCAGATAAACTCACGCGAACTTAGTTGAAGTCGCGGCGTTTTCAGGAACTGAGATTTTTGGTTAGTATCTCGGGATCAGTTTTTATTGTTAAGTATCCCGGGATCGGTATTCTCTGAACAACTCCCCAAAGCATCGGGGATCGGTAGGAATCACAGAAGGTTTAGGGATCAGTATAAATCTCTACATAGGATCGGTGTGAATCCCCAAGTATTTTGGGATCAGTATTACTCCTTAAGGCCATGAGGATCAGTAGGATCACGGGACACTTGAGGATCGGTGTAAATTCCTACGTCTTCGGGGATGGATATTATTCAGCTCCAGGATTAGTGAAAAACATTAAGTGTCGCGAGGTCGGTATTTTGGCATTTCATATCCCTAAATCAGTGCAACTCACGAGGATATTGGACTTGGATTTGGCAAATGGATTTCGGACTTCATATTCTGGGATACGAAGTAAGGCATTTCAACATGGATTAAAGCTTCACAAACTTTGGTTAGGGCATTGCGGATTGGTACCGACCTCAACTTCGGTACCGATTCCGGGACATTTTTATTGGGGCTTTTGGGCTGTGCTTTCCAACTTCCTTCCATATATAGATAGCCCTTCACGGGGGATTTTAGGATCTTTTGGGGTGATTGGATTCTTTTGGCTTACGAATTCTTCTTGGCTTTTCATGGGGATTCCCTTAGCTTGGAGACATTTCTAGAGAGAGCTTTTTGGCTTGGGACCTTTTTTGGGACTTAGGGATTTTCGTCTTAGCTTTTGGAAGCAAAGCTTTTATCATGTCCAATACTTCACTTTTTTCTCTATTTTTCTGTAAATCAAAAAGACTACAAAAAGACTGTACCTGTAATGACATAATATAAACAAACAAGATTATCTCACAGTGGACATAAACACAACTAGTCGAACCACAATAAATTCTTGATGTAGTTAAAATATGGCTATGTTTGTAATTAGTTGATCAAAATAGAGTGTAGTTCTGAAACCGGGCAGTATGGGTAATAAATATTGAAAACTGGGTTAAGCTGAATGTAAATCCTAATATTACTCTGGTTGGAAAAAGCATATGCTGTTTTAAAATTTGACAAACATACGATGGACCAGCCGCCATTAATACTCCTTGCCCATGCTTTCTCCAAACACCTGCTAATCCTCAGACGATGACCTTGAGATGGGTAAAGAAGAATAGAGGCAAAGGGAAGCCTTCCTCGCTCATGAGAATCCTACAGCAGGATAAAAACGAAGATCTACTGAAGAAGAGAGCTCCCCAATCTAAAACCAAACGCCAAATTTGGCATGATGTTGTTATTGTGTAACCACGCAGTGGAACTTAAGTTCCTTTGCGTGCTTGCACAATAGCAGCATTCGGAAGGAATATTGATGCGTTGGAGTCATAATTATTAGGTTTATTTATTTACTTATTTTACTACTAGATAATTCTTCAGTTTGTGTTAAAATATATTTAATTACGCTCATGCCGACATAAATTTGAGATATCGTCATACTATGATTGATTGGTTTCTTTAATCTTTGCGCTGTTTGGTTCTGGACTTCTAATTTATTGAGCAACTTCAAGAGAATCTTAGATCCATAATTTTTTTTTTAAATCAACCTAAAAGACTTTCCCAATCTGAGTTAAAATGTTCCTCTCAGATGGTGACTGTCTACTTGCTGGCTACTTTTCCAATCACTTCTGTTTTTTAAAAGCCCGTGTTAATATCATGCCATTTAATGGTGGACAAGTTGTAATAGTAACAGCGATTACAGTATGTATATCACTTCTAATTGCAAACATTGCTAAAATTATTGTCATCTGAGTATGGAATCAAGATAAATCCTATGTGATATAAGCAGTAGATGTTTAAGAAAATTAAAAACGAAATTTCTGCCAATGCATCCTTAGTAATTTGAGAATTTACGCACGTGTATATTGCTCCAAGGGTTACACGGATTGAGAATGCATTGATAATAAGGTTGTTGATTAGATTATAGGTTGCATGTCTGTTATACAAACCTGGCAGACGTTGGGTTGTACTTCTCAATCAAAATTTGCAGTCATTTTCTTCCTGACCAAACGCTTTGCTTCACAGAAGGAGAATTCAGCTGAAAGAAATGAATCACCAAACAAACATTATATATATATGCAAGAAATTATAGAATAGGCTTAACAACAACTAACTTGCTGTTGAGAGTCTTGAGACATTACTCCATTCTGAAATTTCCTTCTTCAAGTCCCTCTGTAAAACTCCCTTTATCGCTTTTGTTCTCCTTTTACCACAAAACTGGTTCTTCTACTCAACTAGTAAAATGCACACATACTGCCGTGAAATGAAATGTATTATCATAATCACTGTTGCTGTCTTACTGATTTCTTCGGCAGGTTAATATCAAATTTTCTCATTTTACGCATATATAGATAGCATATATCGTGATTAATATAAATGCTTAATGCTATTTCTTTTATCTTTGGCAGTGGCCTATGATCCACTTGACCCAACCGGTAATATCACCCTCAAATGGGATGTAATGTCTTGGACACCAGACGGTTATGTAGTAAGTACTACAGCTTTCCTTTTCTTCTTTAATATCCATGTAAAACGAACACCGGCCATAACTTTCTCTGACTGATTTTATGCTTCCCTTGAATTCTGATTCCTTAGGTAAAATATATATTCAACCATGAGTTATAATAACTTAGTACGTTGATTATGTAACAGGCAGTAGTGACAATGAACAATTTTCAAATGTATCGACACATAATGAGCCCAGGCTGGACCCTGGGTTGGTCATGGGCGAAAAAGGAAGTGATATGGTCAATGGTTGGAGCACAAACAACTGAGCAAGGTGACTGCTCTAAATTCAAAGGAAACATTCCCCATTGCTGCAAAAAAACACCTACCGTTGTGGATTTGCTTCCTGGCGTACCTTACAATCAGCAGATCGCAAACTGTTGCAAAGGAGGTGTGGTGGGATCATACGGTCAGGATCCTTCGGCCGCTGTTTCGTCTTTTCAAGTAAGCGTTGGTCAAGGTGGCACGAACAATAAAACGGTTAAGTTACCCAAGAATTTCACTTTGCTTGGACCGGGGTTGGGGTACACATGTGGACCCGCTAAGATTGTTCCGTCCACTACTTTTTTGACCCCTGACCGTAGAAGAAAAACTCAAGCTCTTAGTAAGATTATTTTTATTTGCTTGGTTAATTAGTTCTTACAGTTAGTTGCATCATTTCATACTTTCGTACTATAACTCTAGGATAAATAATCACTTGCTATCACGATACTAGTCATTGGTGTTAAGAGTGGCGTTGAGGTCTCGTTAAATTATTTTCCTTTAATGTAAGACTATTCTCAACGATATATTAATCTAGAACCGCACTTACAAAACACTTATTCTTGCATTTTTTTTAAGTTGTAATACATATCGTTGATGCACCTGAAAACATGTTTCAGATAAGGAAAAATCCATGAAATATACATAACCTAAAACATCCACCAGCTTAGCTCAAATCACTTTGAAGATAATTATTAGTAGTCCATGAAGACTGGTTGAATATTATTGAAACCATTTCGCTAAATTTAGCTTGTAGTTTGATTTTTAATTGTTGGACAAATATTCCATATAAGCGTTTTGAAATAAGTAATTCCATGTATGGACCGTACTGTATTCAAATTTTGTTTCAAATATGGATATGCATATTTCCGAACTCAGAAGAACACACATGTGCGTTTATGAACACTAAATTGTGACCGAATCTTAAGAACACACATGGCTTATTTCAAGTGGAATGAACACTAAATTGTGACCAAATCTTAAAAAAGCATCCCTATTCCATAAATGGGCATGCGAGGTAAATATTATTAAATTAGTTTTAAACAAAACTATACTTGAAATAAGCCATTAAAAAAAAAAAAACTTGTCTAAAAGGAAAACACATACTCTATTTTACAAATCTAGAAGTATAATAAAAAGGAGAAAAAACGAGTCAATGTTAACTGTACTGGATTAGTGTAGCCTATAGTAGGGTAGAGGTGCTAAAGGGGTCCCCGGAACGCTCCTTATATATATATATATATATATATATATATATATATATATATATATATATATATATATATATATATATATATTTGTAAATCACCAAACACATAGTTGATGGCACTATTAGTACACTCATACTTCTCTAATAAACATTAGAATGGGAGTAATTTGGAGCTTAAAGCCTCCATTTGTTATGATTCTAGCCATGGCTGTCCCTGCATGTATATCATAATCCTATTACCTCATTAAAAATTCTAAATCATTTTATAAAACAAAAGTCTTGTTGGTCAAATGCAGTGACATGGAATGTGACATGTACATACTCACAATTTCTGGCTTCAAAGAATCCGAGCTGCTGTGTTTCCTTCTCATCCTTCTACAACGAAACCATCACACCATGTCCTAAATGTGCATGTGGCTGTCAACACAAAAACTGCATCAAGTAAGTGCTTCAACTTGGAGCAGAAGTCTATAAATCACTGAAGTACCAATTGCTTTGAAAATGAGCTTTATATTTTGCGCTTCAGCTTATACTTTTTAAATGCATGAAAGAGGAGAAAGGGATGCTAAACGATCGATTTGGAAAATGATTTTAACGTATAAAATCTGCTTTTTGGGAAATATCAAAAATCATCTTCACCATTCCCTTCTCCTCGTTATTGCAATGACCAGGATGTTCCAACTCATCTCCCTCATGTCATTTGACATCGTTTGAAAATGCAAAGCACAAAATTCGCTTTCTATCCAAATACTATCTTAGGGTTTGTTTTGTTTGAAGTTATAATTTTTGTATTTTACATTTTTCCAAAATTATCGTTTTCAAAAAATATAAAATGCGTATACTTAGAACCGCAAAACGAAACAAGTCCAAAATTATCTAAATTACTTTCTCTTATTATCCATCCTATGTAGAACATTGGTTGAAATTTTGATATTTGCAGGAGCGATTCTAAGCTTTTAAGCATGACCGGAGTTAACACTCCAAGAAAGGACAATGCACCGCTGCTGCAATGTACAAACCACATGTGTCCAGTTCGTGTGCACTGGCATGTGAAAATCAATTACAAGGATTACTGGCGGGTGAAAATCGCTATTACCAATTTCAATTATCGGTTAAACTACACGCAGTGGACTTTGGTTGCTCAGCATCCGAATCTGAATAATGTAACTGAAGTCTTCAGCTTCGACTATAAACCTCTCGTTCCTTACCAGTCTATTAGTAAGTTCATAATTACTAAAAATACCATGTAGGATGCAGCACACAGTGACTAAATCAACATTGTTGAAATGCTGTCTGTTTACAGATGACACAGGCATGTTCTATGGGATGAAGTACTACAATGACTTGCTAATGGAAGCAGGTCCTTTAGGGAATGTGCAGTCAGAAGTCCTACTTCAGAAAGATGCAAATACATTCACATTTCAGAAAGGATGGGCTTTTCCAAGAAAAGTTTACTTCAATGGCGACGAATGCATGCTGCCTTCACCTGAAAATTATCCACATCTGCCTAATTCTGCTCATGGTGTAGGAGTTAATGTTATAAATTTGTTACTAGTTTCTTTGTTTGTCGTCCTATTTTTGTAAATGTATTGTGCATAAGGGGTTTGTTTATAATCTTTTTGGTTATATGTGGGTTTATATCCACTGGGATTTTGTGGTACATGAATTTGAATTTTACATTGTAGTTACTGGATAAATTTGCTAGCACAAGTTGCTGTTGCATGACCCTGTTCCATGCTAGCCATGTTATTTGTTTCTTCGGTTGTCGTGGGGAGATAAATCTAATATTGAAATGAAAGTCTATTTAGACACATAAAATAAACATAATTGGTGATATAATGAATTTTCACTCATAACTTTTTGATTTTCATCTTTTCATATATGGACAAAATGATTCAACGGTTGAGATCCTATGTTTCTTAACTTGCGTCTAAATAGCAGTAAAAAAATAATATGCTTTGCCTATTGATAGGGCTGTTATGGTAGTGGTTACCGTTACCGTTTGGCAGATACCGTTACCGTACCGGTTTTACTGGTAAACTAGAATTGCTTACCGTTACCGTTACCGATCGACTGGTATACCGCGGACTGGTATACCGATAATCTGGTAACCGTTATACTGGTAATGGTAAACTATCGTTTGTCGATCAAAATTTATATCTTAACATACTTTTTTATACACCGTGCATTTTTATTATACTATATGTGGTGTTAGTTTATAAAAAACATAAATGAAAAAGAAAATAAGTGTATCTGGAATTATTTCATCTGATTATTAAACTAAATATAATCATTTATTTGGTTCTATGTGCATGTAATAAAGCATATCAGATGAGTATACTTATGTTCTGAATTAACTGGTAAAATTACCGTTACCGCTGGTATTGAAGAAACGTTACCGATAATTTACCGTTAAAAATGGTAAATTTACCATTACCATACCGTTTTAACTGGTATACCGATTTCAACCAAAAATGGTTACCGATCGACTGGTAATGGTATGGTAATGGTAAATTTACCGTTACCGTAACAGCCCTACCTATTGATGTGGAGTACCCTATGCGTTCGCTTTGAGGCAACTTGAGAACAACAAAAAATAGCAAATAAGTCGCATATAGTTTTCAATGAAACTTCAACTGAACATTTTCATCGAGGACATGTTCGCCAGTTACAATTTTTGAGGTGTAGCAATTTTTCTATGCTACAAATCGCCAAGTGTAGCCATAGATAGGAATCATTCAGTACAAACGACATCAAAAAAAAAAAAAAAAAAAAAAAAAAAAAGAGAGAGAGAGATCTAAAATTGAAGTTTCTAACTCAAAACAAGATAAAACTATCACCGTCTAAATTGGAACAATCACCTACTTGGTTTACAATAAATCTACAGGGCCCAAAGAATCCTAGTCAGGTATTAGGCACGAAATATCTTGAAAGGCGAACTAATATTATTATTTACACTAGACAATTGCAATGTATATAGTACAACTCACCATCACCACAATTTGCAACTCAATTTACAATCAGAAAATCTAAAAACAATAAATAACAAAACATAACCAGTATACATTGTACAATTATCTCATCAACTTCCTAACTATACATCCCTCAGTATTTTCCTATGTATCAACGAATACAACTCATTTGTGTTCAAAGCTCCTCGCCCAAAAATTATAGTGTTTCTTTCAGCCCAAACCGAATAAACAAATCTCTTCAGCATCCTTAAAAGCAGTCTTGTTCTACTAGTCTTCCATCGCGTTGCTTTGAAAATGTTAAACCACTCAGTGATGCTTGAGCTCGAGGGTCTGTGGAAGCCACCATTTGCAAGTATTTTGAATCATATCTGATGCACAAAAGGACATTCAGACAACAAATGTACATTTATTTCATTTTCTGGATTGCAAAGAACACACAAAACATCAGGAGTAATGCCAATTGAATGCAATTTATCCTTAGTATTAAGAGCATTAGCCATGACTTTCCATAGAAGAAAGTTATCTTTAGCAGAACTACCCACGTTCCATATTCTCGCATGCCAAGGAAAATACTGTTTTTCTGATTGCAACAGATTATATACGTGCTATGTAAAATGTTGTTTCCCATTCCAATTTAATGCAATACCAACATCACACTTATAATCTCCAAAGATATCCCTCCATAAATGCCTCAAGGTTGCTGAACTTGTATATGGCAGTTCAACACTATCTTCATGCACATAATCACTCACAACAACAGTGTCAGGGGTACCAAAATTCATCTTTAAGTTATAATCCAAAAACTCATTTAAAATGAACCCAGATTTAGCCCATGGACTACACCAGAAAGACAACTTGTCAATTAACCTGTAGTTACACTGGACAAAAGGCAAGAAACAACTCTTAGTTTAAAAATATTTCACCAACTCCAACTTGCATTCTATGGTATTGGCATTGTCCAGAAGTTCTTATTACAAATTAAATTGTTATGCACCCACTGTGACCATAAACATTTGTCATTCATAAAGAGCTTATCAATGTAGGTGGAGATTGCTGCCTTATTCCACAACTCAAGATTAGTTATTCCTGATCCACCATTCCTCTTATCATCATACACTCTATTGAATGTAATAGGAATCTTCTTCTTAAAAAAAGGGTATCCATGCCACAAAAATTTATTAAGTGCACTGATAACCATATAAATAAGCTTTGCTGGCAGAATAAGATGTCTAGTCCA
This sequence comes from Allium sativum, assembly GCA_030737875.1. Taxonomy (NCBI): domain Eukaryota; kingdom Viridiplantae; phylum Streptophyta; class Magnoliopsida; order Asparagales; family Amaryllidaceae; genus Allium; species Allium sativum. Next base: position 1,023,214,456 of record CM060909.1, read on the forward strand.
GTATGCTGTAATCAACAGCAGCTACTGATTGTACCACTGTAAGCCTACCAGTTTGAGACAATTTACAGATAGGCCATTGTTACAACTTATTGATTATCTTCTCAAAAAGAGGCAAACACTTCTCTTTAGAAATTCTGGAGCAAATAAGTGGCAATCCTAAATAGAATGCATTGCGTGGCAATTCCTGAAGACCAGAGAAACTAATAATCCTATCTTTTAATTTAGAATTTAGACCAGCTATCATGATTTGGGATTTATTCACATTAATTTGGAGGCCAGTCATAGTATAAAATAGTTGAAGAGTAGAAAGAATACAACTGATATTCTGAACAGTAGGCTTTGAGAAAATTATGAGGTCGTCAACAAATAATAAGTGAGTAATCATACGAACCATACATTTCGGGTGCAATTCCAAATTTCCTTTCTCAACTTGTTCTATCAACAGAGAGTTCAACAGCTCCATCACAATGATAAAGAAATATGCTGAAATGGGATTTCCTTGTCTAACCCCTTGTGTACCCTTAAAGTAGCCATGAAGACTTCTACCTTTAGATATGGAAAAGTATGGAGAAGATATACATGTATAGATCCACATTAAAAATGGTTTGGGAAAGTTCATTCAAGCCAAAACTGCTTAAACAAAATGCCATGAAATGGTTTCAAATGCTTTTCTAATGTCCAACTTAACATGCACTTAGGTGAGATATTCTGCCTATTATAACCATATAACAATACCTGGGTAATAAGAATATTATCGCTAATAGCCCTACCATTTACATACGCTAATTGATTTGCTGTAACAGCCAACATTTTACGTATCGGAAGATCGTAAAATATATTTGTTTTATTCTCTAAGGGTTGGATCATTCTCGTCTTTTAATATGTTGTTTATGGGGATGTGAGACATGTCCATAATTTTTACCAATTTTATTTGTGACCATTTTGCCCCTGTCAGCGTTGTACAGGGCATAACTTTTGACTCAGGTCGAATCAGAGGGTGAGACCTGTGCCATTGGAAAGGAATTGATGATTGCCTTTCCGTAGAGTGGTTACATTAAGGATTTGGCTCAGCGGTTTTGGAGAAGTCACCGCTTTAAAGTTTTTGAGTTGGCTATTCGGGTTTGGAGCCTTAGTGGAATCCTATAAATAGGGGGTGAGAGTGGAGGGAAAATGTTTACTTTCCCAATCTCTCATTTGGAGGCATTGATCTCCTTCTTCCTCTAACAACTTTCCACCATTAAAATCCAAATCTAAGGGAGGAAATCGAAGATCTACACCATTCAAGGCAAGATCTACATCATTTCAAAGGCGAATTCATTGGATCAAGGAGTTTGATTCGAAGTGCTCGCTATCCGGATCCTTATTTCTATCGTTTTAGGTTGTTTCGGCAAATCGGTGAGTGATTTACATCTCTCACATGAATGCAATAAAGTATATGAGTGTTTGTGCATGTTTCTCATCAAATTAGAATGTCTTACCATAGATTTACACCATTATATGTTCATTTTTATATGCACCACCCTATGATCTAATCTAACAAGTTTTAGTCATTAATTTCATGTCATATTACATGTTTATGTTAGTTAGATCTCTCATTTTGATCATATGTTCATTTAAATGGTTTTTGATGAGATTTACATCATTTTTGTGGTAATATGTGGTTAGTAATGTTATGATATGTTTATGATTTTGTTTGATGATTTTGGTTGAGTTAGTTTTGTCGGATTCGTCGTTTGGCGAAGTTTCGGTCGAAATCGGAGTTGAATTGTAATATGCAGGAGTTGGCTCGACCATAGGAATGAATCGGTCCAGATCCACGATGGATCTGTGATGGAATGAATCGGTCCAGATCTGCGATGGATCTGTGACGGAATGGATCGGTCCAGATCTGCAATGGATATGTGACGGAATGGATCGGTCCAGATCTGCGATGGATCTATGACGGAATGGATCGGTCCAGATCTGCGATGGATTAGTGACGGAATGGATCGGTCATGGAGGGATGGATCGGTCAGATTTGTGATAGATCTGTGACGAAATGGTCAGTGATGGATTTGTGTTGGATCGATCATGGAGGGATGGATCGGTCGGGTTTGTGATGGATTGGTCATGGAGGGATGGATCGGTCAGGTTTGTGATGGATCGGTCATGGATCTGTGAGGGTTGGATCGGACGGATTTGTGACGGGTCGGTCAGTGAAGGATTAGTGATGGGTCGGTCAGTGACAGATCAGTGATGGATCAGTGACGGATTGATGCAGAATTGAACCAGGGGATATGATAGCATTTCAGATGTGCTGTAGAAGGCTGTTTTGACATTTTGGCCAGTTTTTCATAGCGAAAAGGCTGGAGATGCTATAAAATGCAATATCGACCAAACGAAGCTTGTTTTTGAGTCAACAATGGTTCTAGCTTTGACACGAGTTCAAGTAGGAAGGTTCGAAGTGTTGAAAGGTGTTTGTTGATCAGGATAGAACAACGAGTGAGGTAACAACTCAAAGGTCGTGGGTTGGTGGATAATGGTTGCTCGAGAAGGTCGCTTGAGCAGTAAATAGCTGTAACACCCCACCTCCTCCAATGCCACTCTTGCAAGGACATTAGCTTTGGAGGGGCGTTAAACAAGGTAAACATGCATGCAGATATCACAAGACAGAACATATAAGTAAAACAGAGTAGTAAAGCAGCAGATAAAACTTAGCATTTCAAAACCATAGTCATGTTACAACAAAGTACTTGGTCATTATTTTCCAACAACAAAGTCTAGATAAAAGCATAAACTGAAAAACTGAAATACATAAAGTACTATCCCCAAAATGAAGTGATAAAGCATAGCTAGCTCAATGTCCAAAACCGTACATGAGCAAATCCAGTAAGCAAGCTGTAAAGATCCAAGCTAAGCTCCAATGTTCCCACCCTGAGAACCTGAGGGGGGGGGGGAACGGAAGAAAAGAGGCGAAAGAAAACAGGTCAGTCAAAAAGACTGGTAAGCCCTACTATTATCTGTCTATGAACTAGTAAAGTTAACTGGCATGAGAAGCTGAGATGAACATAAGGATAACAACATACTGGCATGATGATCAACTAACAAGATAGATAAAGGTGTCATCGCATAATTAAGGTTAAGTTTTGCACCACGGGTGTACTAGCATTCTAACATGTCAAGTAAAAACAAGAATTGATCCCTTGGCCCAAGCTTGGCCCATCATCATGAGGTGACCTAAATTAAGGTCCAACTACACGGTCTAGTCGATCGGCTCCCTATAAGCCTAACTCATCAGGTGTCGGTGTCATACGGCTTAATCATGTAATGTAGTTGACTGTGCAGGGTCCACCCTAGGGTGTATCTGGCCCTACGGTGTAACCCTCAGACACCATACCATGATGCACAGTCAAAACCTACCGGTGCCCGTGTTCAACTCCGGACTTAATGTGCACGACCATGGTCCGCCTGAACAACCAGGGCATCATTCAGCCGTCTCTTTTGGTCTCTTACAATCAGCCCAGTAATCGTGCCCCACCCTAGCCTAGTCCTAGGGTCTTATGATACTATCTAGAAGGTTACTGCTGAAAAGGACCATGCAACTAGGGTTTCTTAACGGGTTAAATGTGGTTAACCCGATCCAAACGTGGGTTAAATTGGTTAAGAGTACCCAAGGCTCCTGACTTAACCCCGATTAACCCATCAAGCCCAAATTGGTTAAGTATTAAGTGGACCATGACTTAACCCTAATCAGGAGGTATTCATTAACTTAATGCGCTTTAACCTCTCACATTAGACTTTGTTGTGGTTACTAGTTAAGTCGGGCGGGTCCGGGTAGCTTTACACCACAACTAGGTCTAACCTCGGGTTCGAGCACAACATGACCAACTTTTCACATTGGGTCCTATTGTTTGTAGCCACTAGTTAAGCCGGGCGGGTCCGGGTAGATTTATGCTACAAACTCAACCCAACCTCGCGTTGGCCACACTCATATTTTCTAAGTGTCATGTCCATTATGTTTCCAAAACATAATTACAAGTTAACATATCACGTTATGTTATAAAAACCATGTTTATGTCATAATGTTACCCAACCCCAACGTAATCCCATCGTTTACATAGTCGCAACAACGCATAAAGGATAAAATAGGGAACTTGGCGTAATTATGACAAAAAGGTGTTGAAGCTACAAGTTTATCATGGTGGCATATGAAATGTACATATGTTCATATACTTGCATATTGCATTATTAGGCTTCAAAAGCATGCATAAAACCAAACTTAACATATGAGTGATACATGGTGATAAATGACATGTAGAAGTTGCTAGAAGTTTGCATTTAGCCTCATATGCAAATTATCATAAGGGATATGATAACTTCCATGTTGCCAAAATGCAACCTTCAACATAAAGCTTGAAGCTTTAAGCTCACAACTTCAAGTTTAACTTGCATAACATGATAACATGATCAACCCAAACTTGCATAACATAGCAACACGTGTCATACATAATGATTAAACCCACTTGCATAATGATCAACCAAACTTGCATATAATGATCAACCAAACTTGCATATAATGATCAACCAAACTTGCATATAATGATCAACCAAACTTGCATATCATAATGATCAACCCCAAACTTGCATCATTCATTTAACTTTAGAGTTAATAAAAAGAAAGTAGAAAAGGGCTTACAATGCTATGAAGACACAAATAAATAGTTATTAAAAGATTGAGACGAAGCCCTTATGCAATCACCAAAATGACCCAAATATGCAAGCTCCAAATGAAAAACCCTTGAGCCAAATCAATAAAAACCCTTGCTTTGAAATAGAAATGTTGCAACTTGACTTGAATGCAAACTAAGAACATTCATACAAGCTTGAAAATACTTGTATGCATTCAAAATCTCTCATATAATTTAACTTAGAAATTTTAGCATGAGAGTGGAGGCCATGAGAGGAACAATTTTGGCATAATTTAGTTGTAGGAATGAATAATGATGATTTAGGCTAGGTGTTAGGTCCTTTTTATAGAATATTAGGATAGTATTAGCCATAGGATTAACCCTAGATTCAATCCAAGCCATCAAAGCATGTCTTGGGGAAGAAGTCAAGTGTAGGAACCATCTAGGGCCTTTAGATTAAAGCTGAACCATGAGAACCATTCAAATGCAAAATCTGCATTTGAGCGAATCGGCCCACGGGTTGACAGCCAAACACCCTGGATTAACCCCTAGTCGACCCAGCGAGCTCGGGTCGACCTCAAAAATCGGCCGGTTCGGTTATTCCCCTCTCCCAATTCGCTGTTTTGAACATTTTTGCATATTTATTTATTAAATTTTCAATTATATATATATATATCAATATATATATTTCTCTGCGCAACCCATTTCACTTAATTAAGTATACTTTAATTTGTGAATTTTTATGTTCAAATTACGGGGTGTTACATTCTCCCCTCCTTAAAGGATTTCGTCCCCGAAATCTCCAAGTTAGGAAGAACGTATCCTACTATCCATCATCCATCTACTCAAAACATCATCCACGTGCAGTCATTGTCCTTAAAGGATTCTAAATGTTGTATGATCATATGCAAAGGTGTGTGTATATGTACTTATCTAATGCAAAAATCAGGCGGTTACTGATACAGTAAACCTCCTTAATGCAAAATATGTTAGTGAAATGAGTCCATATGTATGCAAATTCCTAACATAATTTATAATCTCTACATGAGTGCACATAATATTCATCCATATGCAACATCCACGTGATAGCTCAACAAGTTTCATCCATGAATAAGTATAAGCACTCATGCATATGCAACATGAAAGTGTGTGAGCCGATCTTAGTGCCTAATGTGTATCATGCATCCACGAGTATCCACGTGCAAACACTTGCAACCACTTGCAACCATCAAGCATAACATGTTTCAAATACATGTTTCAACCAAGGGTTTCTACCTAAGGTTCTCATGACAAGATCTACGAAACAAGATAAACTAGATAAACGCGGATAAAAAGAAAGATATGCTAATTAGGAAAAGAGATCGAGAATGTACCCTCAAAAAGAAATGGATAAAGCCCACGCATCTTCTCCTCGGTTTCCCAAGTTGCATCTTCGTCGGCTTCACCCCACTGAACTTTCACCGACTTGACCTCTCGATTCCTTAGCTTCTTGATCTCTGTTCCCAAGATACGAATCAGAGCTCTTCTCAAGGTTGCTTCTTTCTCTACCTCAATGTCTTTAAGAATGCTTGGTTCAACCACCTCAGCGGACTCATATAGGCACTTTCGGAGATGCGAGACATGAAAGACATTATGCACTCCGGCTAGCTTCTCGGCAATTCCACCTTATAAGTCATCTTCCCGACTCTTTCTATAGTAGGGAGGGGTCCTACGATCCTTGGTGTCAGCGAACCATATTTCGCAAAGGAGAAATCTTCACAAAGACCATATCTCCAACTTTAAATTCCAAGTCTGTCCTTCGCTTGTCTGCATAGGATTTCTGTCTGTCTTGGGCCGTTTTCATCCGTCTTTGAATCAATTCAACCCTCTCGGATGTGTCCCTTATCATTTCGGGCTCAATTATAAGCTTATCCGTCGTCTTCCCACCAACATGTTGGTGGCTTGCATGGCCTCCCATACGAAGCTTCAAATGGTGCCATCCCTATGCTGGCTTGATAGCTATTATTATAAGCGAACTCTACAAGAGGAAGGTGGTCTTCCCAAGTACCACCGAAGTCGAGAACACAAAGCCTCAAAAGATCTTCTAGCACTCTATTCACCCTTTCGGTTTGGCCATCCGTCTGGGGGTGATAGGCTGTACTCAGATTCAATCGAGTACCCATTGCTTCTTGCAAACTGTTCCAGAACTGGCTAGTGAAAATTGGGTCACGATCGTTAACTATGCTAGAAGGAACTCCATGCAACCGTACTATCTTTCGAAGATAAACAGATGCTAGCCATGATACGGTCCTCTTGCTTTTCACCGGAATAAAATGGGCTTTCTTTGTAAGTTTATCAATTATTACCCATATCCCATAAAGCCCAAATAGTTTAGTGACGAACATCTTCACCCCAACTATATCTCACAAACAGGCGAGTCATACTCCTTATGGGGTTTGCAACAGAACTAAGATTGAGGATAGGACCGAGAGGATATACTTAAAAGATAGCATGCGAGTAAGCTCTACGGAACAATAGGGATCAAGGATATACTCTTAGAAAGAGATATAATGCGCGTATCTAGTCTTCAGTCTTCTAAGCCGCATTTTCTTGTGCTTAATCCCATCGTGTCTTGACCGTCTTTTAACTTCGCAATTCCGTAGTTCTTAATTCTTGTTCCCAAAATATGAGTTAGAACTCATTTCACCGTTGCCTCTCGTTCCACTTCCACTTATTCTTTGCCTAAAATACTTGGCTTAAACATAACCGCGTGCTCATGGTTTCGTGTAAGCTTTCCAAGATTCGTTAGTGAATCTTGGATCTCATTTACATATTATACGGTATCCCACGCAGAAAACTATCTCTTGAAAACAGTGCCAATCCACGTTGCCAAACTGGAGCTGAGGTAAGGGCTCTCTTGAGCCTTTGAAAAGCAAGCTCACACTCCAAGTCCCATGCAAAGACTAAGTTCTTCTTCGTCAACTTAGTAAGAGGGGTCGAAATCTTAGCGAAGTCCCTGATGAACTTCCTATAGTAGCCCGCCAGACCGAGAAAGCTTCTTACTTCGGTTGCATTCCTCGGAGTCTTCCAGTCTTGAACCACAACCACTTTCGCGGGATCCACCGCTATGCCTTGCTTAGAAACTATATGTCCAAGAAACCGAACTTCCTTTCTCCAGAAATGATATTTGGAGAACTTGGCTTTCAACTGATGCGCTTTAAGCGTATCCATCACTTCCTTGAGATGCCTTGCATGTTCTTCCTCATCCTTTGAGAAGATCAGAATATCATCCACGAAGACAACGACAAACTTGTTAAGGAACTCCCTGAACACCCTACTCATCAAGTCCACGAAGTATGCGGGTGCATTAGTCAAACCGAATGGCATGACAAGCCATTCAAAGAATCCATCTGGAGTCCTAAACGCGGTTTTATCAATGCTATCCTCAGCTACTCTAAGCTGATGGAATCCGGTGGCTAGATCGAGTTGAGAGAAAACAGAAGCACCAAAAGAGATCATCAATCCTCGGTAACGGGTGCCTATTCTTCTTTGTCAGCTTGTTCAACTCTCGATAATCAACACATAGACGAAGCGAACCATCCGCCTTAGTAGCGAATACCACCGGAGCACCCCATTCAGAAATGCTTCACCTAATAAAAAATTTCTCAAGCAACTCCTTGATTTGCTTACTGAGCTCCCTTATCTCACGTGGAGCCATGTGCCTAACTGGCAATGATACTGGCTTGGCATTATCAACTAGATAAATGCGGAAATCTATCTCTCGTTTAGGGGGTAACCCCCTAACTTCTTCAAAGACATCAGGATAGTCTCGGACCACCCTTACAGATTGCAGATCATCGATGGACGAGTCGAGAGATTCAAGATAACATAACATGACGAGACCTCTAGGGTTACAAGAAATTTCTAGGGTATTACCGAGGCGAGTCATGAGCCTCACTACCCTATGCTCACAGTCAAGAATGGCTCCATAACTGGACAACCAATCCACCTCCAAAATCAACCCGTATCCCATAAACCCGAGAACCTAAACATTACACATGAATTCTATGCTCAAGATAGAGGTTTTCAAATCCACACAAATCACAGGTAGATGGGTGGAACCCCCAATTGGATTTGAAACACAAACGGGATCCTCAACTAAGCTAGTACTTAGGTGCAAACTTTCAACAATATCAGAAGAGATAAAACTATGCGATGCGCCAGAATCAAATAAGGTGCGAACATGAAAATCAGAAATGTAAACATGAATTTCTATAAAAACTCTACCTCGATCAAAAGCTGGAAGAGCGAGGAGAGCCTGCAATTGCCCTCCAGAGGGTCTTACTTGCTGAGTTTGTCCTTGCCCTTGTCCTTGCTTCTTGGGGCAATCCTTGCTAAAATGTCCAGACTCTCCGCAATGAAAGCATCCCCCCAACTTCCTTTTCTTCTTCCTACAGTCTTTGGCTATGTGTCCAGTAATCCCACAGAAGTTGCATTTCCTCTTCTTATTGTTCTTGTCTCTTTTCTCGGTATCTTTCTTCTTGCCTTGGGACTCATTTGCCTTGACCTCCTTCTTGCCACTCTTATCTTCCTCTTGGAGTAGGGTCATATTCACCAAACTCTCGAAGGTCGCCCCCAGAGGTATATGAGACATGGCCAAACCGCGCAATGGCTCATTCAATCCTAGAGCAAAGTGTAGGGCCTTCTTCCGAGCTGTGTTTACCAATTCTAGACCGAACGGAGCAAGTTGACTAAACTTATCCACGTATTCCCTAACGGTCATGTCCCCTTGCTTTAGAGATAGGAACCTCTCCATCTATAGATTCTCTTCAGTCGATGATAGAAACTTTAGTCCAAACCTTCTCCTAAAGTCATCCCAAGTCTCAATGGGTCTAGTAGTGGTGGTGACTACCCACCAATAAGCAGCTTCCCCTTTTAATAGCCATACCGCCAGCAGAACTTTCATACGATCTTCCACCTCAAAGATAGCAAAGAGGTCTTCAGTTTCCTTTAACCAGTTTCTTGCCTCCATAGAAGTCTCCGTTCCGACAAAATTCTTGCAACCCATCGCCTTAAAGTCTTTGCAAAGCTCCGCGAAATTCACTTGTGTATGCTGAGGGGGAGGAGGAACCTCAGCTACGGGAGGAGGAGAGATGTTAGCGACGGGGGAAGGAGGAGGAATGGTTGTGGGGCCGGCTTCATTCGCCCTTGCCTCCATAAATCTCCGGAACCAGGCGGGTACTTGAACGCCTTCCGGGATGTTAAAGCGATCGGCCATACTAAAACGAAGAAAAAGATAGATTCAGAACGAAGAAACGAAGGATAGTGCTATGGCTTTTGGGGAATAGCCTTTTAAAATAAACTAGACTTTTCTTGGAAAATACTTAATTGGTTTTGAAAATAGTTCTTCCAAAGGTAAGTTTTAAAAAAAAAACCTTTTGTCCAATCTCGTAAACCTTATGCTCTGATACCAAATGTAACACCCCACCTCCGCCAATGCCACTCTTGCAAGGACATTAGCTTTGGTGGGGCGTTAAACAAGGTAAACATGCATGCAGATATCACAAGACAGAACATATAAGTAAAACAGAGTAGTAAAGCAACGGATAAAACTTAGCATTTCAAAACCATAGTCATGTTACAACAAAGTACTTGGTCATTATTTTCCAACAACAAAGTCTAGATAAAAGCATAAACTGAAAAACTGAAATACATAAAGTACTATCCCCAAAATGAAGTGATAAAGCATAGCTAGCTCAATGTCCAAAACCGTACATGAGCAAATCCAGTAAGCAAGCTGTAAAGATCCAAGCTAAGCTCCAATGTTCCCACCCTGAGAACCTGAGGGGGGGGGGGAACGGAAGAAAAGAGGCGAAAGAAAACAGGTCAGTCAAAAAGACTAGTAAGCCCTACTACTATCTGTCTATGAACTAGTAAAGTTAACTGGCATGAGAAGCTGAGATGAACATAAGGATAACAGCATACTGGCATGATGATCAACTAACAAGATAGATAAAGGTGTCATCGCATAATTAAGGTTAAGTTTTGCACCACGGGTGTACTAGCATTCTAACATGTCAAGTAAAAACAAGAATTGATCCCTTGGCCCAAGCTTGGCCCATCATCATGAGGTGACCTAAGTTAAGGTCCAACTACACGGTCTAGTCGATCGGCTCCCTATAAGCCTAACTCGTCAGGTGTCGGTGTCATACGGCTTAATCATGTCATGTAGTTGACTGTGCAGGGTCCACCCTAGGGTGTATCTAGCCCTACGGTGTAACCCTCAGACACCATACCATGATGCACAGTCCAAACCTACCGGTGCCCGTGTTTAACTCCGGACTTAATGTGCACGACCATGGTCCGCCTGAACAACCGGGGCATCATTCAGCCGTCTCTTTTGGTCTCTTACAATCAGCCCAGTAATCGTGCCCCACCCTAGCCTAGTCCTAGGGTCTTATGATACTATCTAGAAGGTTACTGCTGAAAAGGACCACGCAACTAGGGTTTCTTAACGGGTTAAATGTGGTTAACCCGTTCCAAACGTGGGTTAAATTAGTTAAGAGTACCCAAGGCTCCTGACTTAACCCCGATTAACCCATCAAGCCCAAATTGGTTAAGTATTAAGTGGACCTTGACTTAACCCTAATCAGGAGGTATTCATTAACTTAATGCGCTTTAACCTCTCACATTAGACTTTGTTGTGGTTACTAGTTAAGCCGGGCGGGTCCGGGTAGCTTTACACCACAACTAGGTCTAACCTCGGGTTCGAGCACAACATGACCAACTTCTCACATTGGGTCCTATTGTTTGTAGCCACTAGTTAAGCCGGGCGGGTCCGGATAGATTTATGCTACAAACTCAACCCAACCTCGAGTTGGCCACACTCATATTTTCTAAGTGTCATGTCCATTATGTTTCCAAAACATAATTACAAGTTAACATATCACGTTATGTTATAAAAACCATGTTTATGTCATAATGTTACCCAACCCCAACGTAATCCCATCGTTTACATAGTCGCAACAACGCATAAAGGATAAAATAGGGAACTTGGTGTAATTATGACAAAAAGGTGTTGAAGCCACAAGTTTATCATGGTGGCATATGAAATGTACATATGTTCATATACTTGCATATTGCATTATTAGGCTTCAAAAGCATGCATAAAACCGAACTTAGCATATGAGTGATACATGGTGATAAATGACATGTAGAAGTTGCTAGAAGTTTGCATTTAGCCTCATATGCAAGTTATCATAAGGGATATGATAACTTCCATGTTGCCAAAATGCAACCTTCAACATAAAGCTTGAAGCTTTAAGCTCACAACTTTAAGTTTAACTTGCATAACATGATAACATGATCAACCCAAACTTGCATAACATAGCAACATGTGTCATACATAATGATTAAACCCACTTGCATAATGATCATCCAAACTTGCATATAATGATCAACCAAACTTGCATATAATGATCAACCAAACTTGCATATAATGATCAACCAAACTTGCATATCATAATGATCAACCCCAAACTTGCATCATTCATTTAACTTTAGAGTTAATAAAAAGAAAGTAGAAAAGGGCTTACAATGCTATGAAGACACAAATAAATAGTTATTAAAAGATTGAGACGAAGCCCTTATGCAATCACCAAAAAGACCCAAATATGCAAGCTCCAAATGAAAAACCCTTGAGCCAAATCAATAAAAACCCTTGCTTTGAAATAGAAATGTTGCAACTTGACTTGAATGCAAACTAAGAACATTCATACAAGCTTGAAAATACTTGTATGCATTCAAAATCTCTCATATAATTTAACTTAGAAATTTTAGCATGAGAGTGGAGGCCATGAGAGGAACAATTTTTGCATAGTTTAGTTGTAGGAATGAATAATGATGATTTAGGCTAGGTGTTAGGTCCTTTTTATAGAAGATTAGGATAGTAGTAGCCATAGGATTAACCCTAGATTCAATCCAAGCCATCAAAGCATGTCTTGGGGAAGAAGTCAAGTGTAGGAACCATCTAGGGCCTTTAGATTAAAGCTGAACCATGAGAACCATTCAAATGCAAAATCTGCATTTGAGCGAATCGGCCCACGGGTTGACAGCCAAACACCTTGGATTAACCCCTAGTCGACCCAGCGAGCTCGGGTCGACCTCAAAAATCAGCCGGTTCGGTTATTCCCCTCTCCCAATTCGCTGTTTTGAACATTTTTGCATATTTATTTATTAAATTTTCAATTATATATATATATATCAATATATATATATATTTCTCTGCGCAACCCATTTCACTTAATTAAGTATACTTTAATTTGTGAATTTTTATGTTCAAATTACGAGGTGTTACAATAGCTGTCAAGGTTGGACGACTAAAGATATTGAAGGCCGAGAGATTATCGTTGTCGTAAGTTCTAGCAGGATCAAAGCAGGGGTACGATGGGGGCACCCAATAGACCTGAAGGTTACTGGTCGAGTACCTTGGGTATCGTTGAAAGGCCTAGTTGTCAAGGTTGGACATATGGAGTTTATGCTAGAACTGGGGTTACCAATAGCCCTTGACATATGGCAAGGTTGGCCGTTATGCAATTAACGGTGGTTTCAAAGCAGGATTGGCAGTGATAGTCAGAGTAAGTCATGGATGATTGGTTGTTCTGTTTGTACTATCTCACATTGGTTATCCAAAGTCGAGGGAGATGTTCTTTGAGTGCTTAACTGATATTGGTTTAGGCCTATGGGGAGAGTGCTTGGGGAATGTCAAACTCGATCAGGGTTGTCTGTGTGAGACTTGTATAATCTGGATGTTATGAGTGCTTTCCGTGATTGAATGGGTGTTCTGGATTCCTTGAATGAATGATTGAATTGTTTATAGTAAAGGCTATCACTGTCCGATGTGGGGAAGATAAGGTTGAGTTCTTCTCTGGTGTCATGGGTAGATTAGTATGTTTATCTATCCCTTCTCATATACTTTATTGTTGAAGTTTGTTAACTGTTTTATCGCTCACTAAGACTATTGTCTGGCTCAAGGCTTTATGTTTCCTCTTATTACCTTGGGCTGTTCATCCGATTGTTGGATGGGCAGACTAAGTAGCAGGTGACAGGTAGCTTAAGTGAGAATGATGTTGTTGTTCGGAGGCGAGCAAGAGGCTGGCGTACTATCTTTACTACTATTTAATATTTGTTTCCGTTGTGTGCTATTTCCATGAGTGTTATAGTTAGGAAAATTGTACAAATACTACCATTGTTATCCTCTTGTATGGGATATTACTTTCTGATTGTATGAAAGTCCAGTGTTTCTGCTTCACTATTAGTACCTGTTGTATATGTTCTATTATATTTTATCCTTGCGTTGTGAGTTTTCGACAGGTTTCGCTTATGTTTATCTACTCTGGTGATCGTCCATAACTGCCTTGCACACCACACCTTTCAGCGCATTATTTCTCTTGTATAGTACGGGAGTTATGGGCAGTCGTCACATTTGGTATCAGAGCTCTGGTCAACGATTTTTGGCCAAAGTTCAAGGACGTAAACGCGTATGAGAGACGTACTTGTAGATTTCAGTTGGATGCTTACTATATATATTAGCATATATAGTAGTAACGGTTGTTTTCCTTTAGCAGATTTCTTGAAGGTGACTAATTATTCTAAATTACAGATTTAGAATGAGTAGACGAGAAACAAGACGCGCTGCTAGGGGAGCCAGTACTGGAGGGGGAAATGGTGGTGAACCTAATTACCCGACCATGTTTGAGTCCATGGCAGAAGCAATTATGAGAAGGGTACCCGCTCTAGTGGCGGCAACGGTAGATGCTGGTGTGCGAGTTACTAGAGTAGTAGATTTTGCAAAGTTGTGCAAGGACCTTACATCTCTTGGAGGAAACCATTCAAGGGAACTGAACCAGCTGAAGAGGTTCAGAGGTGGATGGATTCTTGTGTTCGAATCTTTAGAGACTTGGGTATTGAGGATGCAATAAATAGAAAACTTGCATCAAGGCAACTGCAGAGTAGGGCCATGGAATGGTGGAATTCTGTTACACTCGAGACTCCAGAGGAAGAAATTTCATGGGAGCTATTCCAAGCTAAGTTTGAAGCAAAGTTTATCTCCACAGCTCAGAAATCTGCTCTATTCAAGAAGTTCGTAGAGCTGAAACAGAATGGTCGTTCTGTGCTTGACTATATTTCTAGTTTCGAAGCCTTGTCTAGATATGCTCGTTCATACATTGATACACCATATCAGAAGAACGAGAAGTTTGTCTTGGGTTCAGATGCTCATATTGGAAAGCCGCTAGTGGACCATCTTGATGATTCATTTGAGAAGATTGTGGAAAAAGCTATTCGTCATGAGAGCTTATTTCCTAAGGAAGCAAATGTTGTCGCTGCGATCAAAGAGGCTCAGAAACCACGGCAGGGTGGTAATAATAAGAAGAGGAAGCAGCAACAACAAAAAGGAAAAGATGGTCAAAAGAAGCCCAAGAGTGATGTGGTTTGCTTTAACTGCCAACAGAAAGGCCATTATGCTAGTGAGTGCAAGAATCCCAAAGCTGAGAAGAAGTGCTTCAAATGTGGAAAGCCTGGGCATGAGAAGAAAGATTATCCAGAATCAGCTAAGGGCAAGCAGATTGTGAAGGCATATGCTTTGGAAGCTATGTCATCTTCTTCGAGAGCTCCTACTGCAGAGGAGAAGGGAAAGGGTATCGTGGTGCAAGGTACTCTTTCTGTTAATGGTGTTTCAGTTCGTTGCTTTTCGATACTGGAGCATCACATTCCTTCATTTGCAATGATCTTGTGTGTCTCTTGGGTTTGGAACCTAAGATTTGTGATAGACCCCTCGTAGTGACTAATCCAATTGGGGGTTCGTCAAATCTTTGCATGATATGTCGAGGTCTAGTGTTGTCGAGTCATGATTGCTCTTTTGTGTGTGATTGCTTTGTTCTTAACTTCGTTGATCTTGGGCATGGATTGGCTCAAGAGGTATGCGGCAAGGGTGAATTGCGAGAAGCTAGGGGTGAGGGTCGGGGATGTGGAAGGGCGAAAGGTGTTGATTAGATGTAAGCACGAAGACGGGGTCTTCGTGATTTATCTATATTCTCTTGGGATTCCACAAGAAGCCCTATCATCAGTGTTGATCGCTAATGAGTATGTAGTATCTTTGACGAGGTCAAACGGTTGCCGCCGCATCGTGAGATCGAGTTTAGGATCGATTTGGTCGAGGGTGCTAGACCAATCGTTATACCACTTAGGCGGATGGTGCCTAAGGAACAGCGAGAGTTAGAGGTGCAAGTTAGAGACCTTTTGGGAAAAAGATTCATTCAGAGGAGTGTATCCGAATGGGGTGCACCGGTCGTATTTGCAACTAAGGCAGATGGCTCATTAAGATTGTATGCGGACTATCGTGAACTGAACAAGGTGACTAAGAAGAACAAGTATCCGTTGCCAAGGATTGATGACTTGTTCGATCAGCTTCACGAAGCCAAAGTGTTTTCTCAGATGGATTTGGCAACGTGATTTCACCAGTTGAGAGTGGCTAAGGATAGTGTGCCAAAAACTGCTTTTAGGACACCATCTGGTTTCTTCGAATGGTTGGTGATGCCATTCGGGTTGACTAACGCACCAGCGTATTTTGTGGATCTTATGAATAGAGTGTTCAGAGATCAGTTAAACAAGTTTGTGCTTGTGTTCGTGGATGATATTCTGGTGTAATCCAGAAATGGGGAAGAACATAAGACGCACTTGAGAGTTGTGTTAGAGATCTTGTGGAAGCATCAGCATAAGGCTAAGTTCTCAAAGTGTCACTTCTGGAAGGATGAAGTGAGGTTCTTAGGTCATGTAGTTTCTGGAAAAGGGATAGCGGTTGACCCCACTAAAGTTTCAGTAATTCAGGACTGGGATCGACCTAAGAATGCGACAGATGTTCGGAGTTTCCTTGGGTTGGCAGGATATTACCGACAGTTTATCAAGGATTTCTCCAAGGTAGCTGCACCGTTGACAGGATTGACGAAGAATAACCAAGTATTCACATGGGATGCAAAGTGTGAACAAGCGTTTGGAATCCTGAAGGAGAGATTGACAAGTGCACCTATGTTGACCATTCCAAGTGGGAATGAAGAGATGGTGGTATATACCGATGCATGTGGTACTGGACTTGGAGCCGTGCTAATGTAGAAGGATAAAGTTGTGGCCTATGCGAGTCGACAGCTGAAGCCGCATGAGAAGAATTACCCAACTCATGATTTGGAGTTGGCGGTGATTGTATTTTCTCTAAAGAAGTGGAGACATTACCTGTTGGGAGTTCGATTCGAGTTGTTTACGGATCACAAGTCATTGAAATATCTTTTCTCCCAAAAGGATTTGAATCTTCGGCAACAAAGATGGTTAGAGTTTCTGGCGTCCTATGATTTTGGCATAGCTTATACTCTGGGCAAGGGTAACGCATTTGCAGATGCATTAAGTCGAAGACACGCAAGTTTGGGAGCGATGTTTTCGGAATGGAAGAGCCCTGAGTAGTTGGCAAGGTTCGATTTCAGGCCAAGGTGTGACTTAGAACCTGAAATGTTGTCGAGCTTGTCGATAAGACCTACTCTTATCGAAAGGATTGGCGAGAACCAAAAGAAAGATGTGAAGCTTGTCAAGTTCATTCATAAACTGGAACCATAAGATAAAGAGTTCGAGGTCGATCGAGAAGGTTGGCTTCGAAAGCAAAGGCGATTAGTTGTTCCTGATATTGGCGGATTGAGGGATGAGGTTCTGAGAGAACGTCATCACTCGAAGCTGACGATTCATCCCGGTGGAAATAAGATGTATCAGGACATGAAGAGAGTCTACTACTGGGAAGGGATGAAGCGAGATATTGGAAAGTTCATATCCAAGTGTATGAACTGTTAGTTAGTGAAAGTTGAACAGAAGAAGCTGAGCGGTTTATTTCAGCCATTGGAAGTTCCTACGTGGAAGTGGGAGCAGGTATCGATGGACTACCTAGAACCAGGGCAGGAAACGGAGGGATTTGGGTCATCGTGGATTGTTTGACCAAAAGTGCGAGATTCATTCCTGTCAAATCGACTAGGACGACATCGAAATTGGCTGAACTTTATGTGAAATGGATAGTTCGATTCCATGGTGTCCCAAAGAGTATAGTGAGTGACCGAGATCCATTATTCACGAGTGGATTTTGGAAAAGTTTGCAAGAAGCTTTGGGAACCGAGTTGTGCTTAAGTACGGCATATCATCCCCAAACTGATGGTCAGAGCGAGAGAGTCAATCGAGTTTTGGAAGATTTCTTAAGGGCTTGTGTATTAGACTTTGGAGGATCATGTGAAGACCATCTACATCTAGTTGAGTTTGCGTATAATAATAGCTACCAATCTAGCATTGGGATGGCTCCATATGAAGCGTTGTATGGAAGGCCGTGCAATTCTCCAGCATATTGGCTAGAAACTGGAGATAAGTTGGTATTTTCGCCTGAGTTGATTAGAAAATCCTCGGATTGTATCGAGACGGTTCAACAATGAATGAAGGCAGCCCAGGACCGTCAGAAGAGTTACGTTGACAAGTGTCGTAAGGACTTGAAATTCGATGTGGGCGATATGGTTTTCGTGAAAGCTTCGCCATTGAAGCACATGTGTAATAATCCGGAAATCCGAGCCAATTTAAAATTTTTATTTTGGCAATTTTAGCGAATTTTGATTATTTAAAATGAATTATTTTAAATAATAACAACGAGAAATTTATTTTGAATAGAATTAGAATGTATATATTTATATAGATCGTCGTTAGAATATAAATAATTATTTATATATATAAAAGGAATTGAAAATGGCGCGGTAGTTCGATAATTCGATTTCAAACTTCAAATGAATGTATATGATTCAAAATAAACCGGATTTTAGCAAAACCAAAAATATTAGAATCTAATTGATAATATCTTTCCAACGAATCCGAAAAATTGAAATTTCACAGCGGGAATCAAAAGATATGTCCAGTTGAAAATTCAGAATAGTCGCTATGGAATTTCGGCCCTTAAAAATGGAAATTTTGCAAACGACCTCGAATTTCGACGAAACCACTTTTGTTGGATCCGCGATGTCAAGTTATTGCTAGGTTTCAAATTTCGTAATTTTTCGAATCAATATGTGAGCGTGGCAAAGGAAAATGCGTTTGACCAGTTTCAGTTGATTTTAATCGACTGGAAAATGGCCATTTTTCAAACGATCTCGGAATTTGACGAAATTAGTTTTGTTAGGACCGTATCGTTAATATGAAGCTAGAAAATAGTTTTATGGAATTTTTCTAGTTAGTATGTGGCCCCGGTAAATTGAAATGTGCGTTCAAATTCAATATATAGAGTTATAATTTGATTTTGACAAAAACTGATCGAAACAACCAAACTGGCTTACGGGACATATTCCATTGTGTTCGGAATGGGGGTATTACGCTAGGGACGATAGTCGGTGAGTTCGATTTCGAAGTCGAAATAAAAAGTTGCTTTTTGAATATAAAATAAATTAAATACATATATAAATTCTTTAGTCAACCCTTTACCATTTACTTCCTCTCAGCCCCCCCCCCCGGTCGTTAATCTTCAGAAGATAAAAAAAAAGAAAAGGGCACGAACATAGACGGAGACCCCCCTCGACCTCGTCCGCCGTCCTCGCCGCCAGGAGGCGCCCGCCTCTGGCCAGATCCCCCTCGGCGCTCGATCCTCCCTCCAATCTTCTCTCTCTCCTCTTCAAACCGCTCCAAACCCCCTTGTAGTCGCCGCCTCTAGCCACAGTCCGACAGGCGCCGCCATCGCACCCCCCTGCGCCACCCCATCTCCGACACCCCTCCAAACTCCAGCGCCCCTCCCTCCTTTCCCCTCTGCCTCTCGCTTCTTTCTCCGATTGAAAACCCGACCGCGACCCCACCTCGACCGCGACCCCACACCGACCGTCCCTCCAACGCGACAGTGACTCCACAGCCTCCAGCGAGCGACATTACCCCCTCCAGCGGCCTAGATCCATTTTTCTTTCTCAATGAAATGTGAGTATTTCATTTGTTTTTATTCAATTTTTTTTTATATACACAAGGTTTGATTTTTACATACATGAAGATTTGATATTTAAACATCATAAAACTTTGATTTTTAACATGATCAAAGTAGTGATTTTTAACTATGAAAAGATCGGATTTTTAAAACTAAAAAGACTAGATTTTTATATGGCGAAAGATATGATTTTTAATAAAGGAAAGACGAGATTTTTAATATATGAAAGATTCGATTTTTAAAAATATAAAAGATTTGATTTCTACAGTTAAAGATCGGATTTTTAATAGCATAAAGCTATGATTTTTATTGTTGAAAGAAAATATTGTTGGCAAGTTGAAAATATTTTTAAAGGTATAAAAATATGATTTTTACACTTGAGCAAATTAAAAATATGATCTTTATATAATGGAAGATATAAAAATATTATTTTTATATAGGTAGAGTTTAAAAATTAGAATTTCTATATAATAGAGAATATAAAAATCTGATTTTTATTATAGTATAGTGATATAAAATTGTGATCTTTAATGTGAACAGCGTGACAAAGACTACGTTGGAAGTACGGGCAAATCCAGACTGTTCTGAATTTCAGAAATTTCTATGGAGGAGTGGAACCCTCGGTGAGAACTTCTCACTTTAAATTTTGATTTCCAGTTAAAAATATATACTAGGATGCAGACGGTGTTTAGTAGCACCGACACCCGTCGTCCACAGACCATGGACGGCTTGTATGCTTGTTTGTTTGATTTTGATGTGTAGTTGATTGTGTGATGTGAAATGAAATAAAATATTTATATAGTTAAAAATATTTTATAGTTGAAAATAGAATTTTTAACATGTATATAAAATAAGTATTTATAAACAAATCGAAGATTTGTTTATATACACTGATTTGATTGATATTGATTAGGACGATAAATTTTACACATCGCCCAACTACACAAATAAAATTTGTGTTTGATTGTTTGAAACCCCACACGGGTATTGGGATGATATTTGGCGTACACTAATCCCAATTATTTAGCTGTATGTCGATCGATTGATAGACAGAGTGTGTAAGCGTTAATTATTTATATCTAATGCTTATGCAATTGTGTGGTGCACTCTGGATGATGGTTGATTATTTATCGTGTTATTTTATACATGTGTTGTAGAAAATCCATATAATTAACATTATATGGTAATTGATTGGGCCTCATTCCAGTTTTGAAATAGAATATCTGAATAGAAATATTTGAAAAGAGATATTTGAAATAGAATATTGGAAAATAGAAATTTATGAAGCCGTGTTGATTAGATTGACGCCATTTTGACATGAATGATATTTATATTGATTTTATTTATTTTTAAATGAATATTGAAAAGTGATTTCAATAATCGAATATTTTAGAAATTGAATTGAATAGAATTCAAATCGAATTGGAATTGAATTGAATAGAATTCAAATCGAATTGGAATTGAATAGAATAGAATTCAAATCGAATTGAAATTGAATTAAATAGAAAATGAATTCGAATTAAATTGAATAGATTTGAAATTCGAATTAAATTTAAATGAATTGAAATTCGAATTAAATTGAAATTGAATTGAAATCGATTTGAAATGAAATTAAAACGGATTATATTGAAAAATTCAAATTTGATTTGAATTTGAAATGAAGTTGAAATCGTTTCGAAAACGAATATAAAACAGTTTTTAAAATACGTTTTGAAAGGAAATCGACGATATATATATATATAATATATATATTATACATATATATAATGGCCTGAATAGAACGCGCCGTGCCGCGGCAGTTTGCGAATTTCGACCATTGACTTCGAATGGATATTGCGGGAGATCCGACCGTCGGATTCTCCTAAAATCGGAACCGTTGGGTTCGTGTCAAAAAGAGCTTTCTAACGAATATTAGAAACTAGAAATCTAACGGTTGTATTTGGAATTATGTCCAAATCAATTTTGGAAAAGGTCGTTGTAAGTGCAGTTCGATGGCCGTTGATGGAAATCGACTGTACGGGCCTTGATAAAATTATTAAAAATAGTAATAATGTGTGTAAAATCATAAGAAATGATTTGTGAAGAATTGGGATGAAAACCTCCATATTTGAAAAGATAAAAATAGTTTTTTTTATCGAAATGAACTAGTTTTGAACTAGAATAATAATTTATTTATTTTTAAAATAAATAAAGTGGATTTGAAATAGTTTTGAAAATAACCAGAACTTCCAATAATTAAATTGGAATGGATTTGAATCGAAATTGTCTTCGGAATATTTCGATATTGGATTTCGTGATGATACAGATATTGTTATGGGAATTTGAAAGATATATTAATATCGTTATTTCCAATACGATATTTTTGGTCGTAGAATTTGATATTGAATATAAGCCGATATATTTTCTATTCAGAGCCTTGTATTTAATATCAAATGTGATTTGGGTTTGTTGTGAATGGTGTCTTCATTAACACTGTTCTTAAGCCCAGTGGAGAAAAAGATTAAATCTTTTTATTTAGATTTAATGAAGTGTACCAATTAAATAATATTTAATTGGAATTGAATTGGTATTGATTTTTGGGTTTATCGTGAACAGTGTTTTAAATAACACTTGTTCTTTAACCCGATAATTAATGGAATGCGATTTTGGGTTTATCGTGAACCGTGTTTTAAATGACACTGATTCTTTAACCCAGTTAAAGATTAAAACTAAGTGGAGTTTTAATGAATCTTTAATTAGATCGAAAAGATCGAGAATGGAGTATCACCAGTTTTGCTCCAGGCAATAGTTAAATCTTTAATTAGATTTGAACGTGAAATGGTAATTGAATTTACCAATAACACCGTGGTGTTAGATATGAAGTATGACCAGTTTTACTTCATGGGATGAATAGGTTGGGATTGGGAAATAAAATAAATGATTACTTCGGTGTGGTTCACTAATCTCGACTAGTTTGAATTGATATTCAAAGAAGATTAAAGAATAAATTTAAAGAATTTATCTTTGATAAAATTAATGGGAACCTTTCCCAAAGTATAAGAATATTTGAATAAAAGAATATTCTGAATTGGAACGAGGCGCATGTTGTGTTTGTGTAACTTTTGTTTATTATATACGCGAGTTATTCATAAAGACCGGGTTTATCCCATTCTGAATAACTGATTCGACGTGGTGTCGAGGATGGAGACGGTGGTCGAAGACCGGAGGTCTTCAACATCGTTTGGATAATTATTAATGATCTTGATTGGGCCGTACACCCAAGAGGAGGGAATTAGTTAGTGATCGTCCAGACGTACTTGGAAATCGATGGTTATGCGGGGTACTAGGTGCCTCCGGTTTCGTTCGGACCCAGAACGAACTTGTAAATGGACTGTGTGTCTGACATTGGATTTTATTCTGTGTGGTTGATTTCTATTAAATATATATTTGTTTGGCGGCGGAGAATTTATTCTCTTGCTTAACGCCCTTCTCTGAGACGTACAAGCTCAGTGGTTATATATTGATGGATATCAAACGCATGGAGTGAATGGCCTGTGTGGCATGCCTAAGTGGCAATATGATCATGTTGAAAAGCAGAGTCTTGTGGTTGATGATCAAAGCACGGTCTTTGTGGCGTAGCTTTGTGTAGCGTTGATTCGCGAGCCTCACACCCCGGTTGTGAACCAAAAACGGGAGAGGACCTCAGGGAGGACATGCGTTTCTTTCTAGTTAGAAGTGGCGTCAGTGGTTTTACACGCCCTGACGAGTTTGACTTATGTGGTTGTTGCTGTTGCGAGGCGCCTCGGATATATCGGTCGATCCGGGACCGACGGAGTCATTCGTTGGCTCATTTACGCCCCAAAGGGCGGGGAAACGCAGTGTTCAGGAATTTTAATCCACATCGGTGGACCGGCCCTGACGATCCAAGGGTCGATGCGCTCTGACCCTGAGGCTCGGTCTAGAGAGTCTCGAAGTCGGTGAGGACTATCTTTTTCCTCGGTTCGCAGATGGAAATCCAATTTTCAATACGTGACTTTGCGGTTTTGATTGTAATCCTATATATGGCGACATAGTGGGATGGGGCGCTTATGCCGTCTATGATTGATACTTATGATTTGAAGTTGTTTTATACAATATACACTTATTATATTATCAAATGATTTGTTTTAAACGTATCAAGCATTCTTGGCTATTATAAGGTAAAAACCCTATCCTCCGGCTTGCGTTGCATTGTGTGATGGGACCTGGGTCTTATAATAGCTTCATTGTTTCTTTATTTAGCATTGCGCTGTTGTTTTATGCACTGGTATTCTTGGGAGGAAACCCGTTCCGTGTTAAACGGCGTAGTCCCTTGATTTACCTAACTTTAAAATAAAGATTAATAACTGTTTTAGTTCCCACACCAGTCCCATGACTGACCTGGAGTTTATTGTTTTAACCTAAACTCTGGGTGCCCCTATTTTCGACACAGGCAGCTAGTAGTTTTGGTTTTGCAGATTTATATTCACAGGATCCTGGTTTGCAGCTGGAATGATATTCGGAAAGCTTTGTATCCGTATATCTCCTTCAGTTATGTATTGTATTATTTTCCGATGCTATGTAATTTTTTGTAATCTCTGATAATTTCTGTTGTATAATATTTGTTTATACTCTGTATATTCTTGTATTCTGATGGAATTGTTGTAATTAACAATGAAATGTTCTTCCGTCTGCGTTCTGATTTGTCGTGTTCTCAAAAATAATCAGGCGTTTCGAACGGTCTTGGTCGGTTTAGCGACTGATTCGGGTCGAGCGAAATTCCTTGTCGTTATAGTTGGTATCAGAGCTTTGGTTTACAAAGCTCAGAAAACAAGACACATTAGAACCAAACGAAAGAATTCATCGGAGATTGGATTAGTAATATCCAATGGGAATGACTCGTTAGAGATGGGATCAGTAGTATCCTAGAACGAGTGTGAAGAGTATATTTTTGAAAAATAAAAAGAAAACCAATTTTGTTTTGAAAATTTAAATCAATTATACGTATTTGATTATTTATTTATATTGATTTGGACAATCAAGTATATAGAGATTTTAATATACGTCTGATCCACGTGTATTGAAGCCTCAAATATATTTGATAGATATAGAATTACACTCTAATCGCCCGGAGATGATTCTGATGATTGATGCATCGTCATCAGAGTTGATGTTCGAGTGCCGAAGGTGTGATATCTATATATTTTCATTAGACTGGTGTGAGAACCAAAGTTAGATAGGGCCTATTGTTGTGATTTGGCATCAAAAATGTGATTTTTGACTATATATCAAATCTATGAATTTGAAATGATAATTCACTAATTGATTGATGGTTGTGTTGTTTGATTAATTAAATGTTGAACCTTTAGCCAAATTGAATCAAATAGTGAGTTGTATTGAAAATTAGTCGCAGTTGCTTGCATATACATGTACTTACACTGAACAGGTCATAGCAAGGAGGCTAGAGCAGAAGAATAAAATTGTTTGCCCGACAAATAGGTACATGTTTACCATAATTTACTGTTTTGTTTGGGTGATGATGATTTTATGAGCCGATTGGCTTTTTCTTTTTCTTTTGGATTCAAGAAGGCCATGGGAGGCTATATGAAATATCCCGAAGTCCCCTGTGCAGGGGAGGTTATGGCGAAATTTTTCGAAAATTTAGGGTGTTAGCCAAATTTTTGAAAAATTTGAAAAGTTCTTAGAAACTGAAAAGTTGAAGAACTTAAGCCGTAACGGAAATAGTGAAAGTTGAGTGGATTTGTGAAACAACTTTTGGCTTTGTTCCTTTTCGGGGACGAAAAGTTTTAAGTGGGGGAGATTGTAATAACCCGTAAATCCGAGCCAATTTAAAATTTTTATTTTGGCAATTTTAGAGAATTTTGATTATTTAAAATGAATTATTTTAAATAATAACGACGAGAAATTTATTTTGAATAGAATTAGAATGTATATATTTATATAGATCGTCTTTAGAATATAAATAATTATTTATATATATAAAAGGAATTGAAAATGGCGCGGTAGTTCGATAATTCGATTTCAAACTTCAAATGACTGTACATGATTCAAAATAAACCGGATTTTAGCGAAACCAAAAATATTAGAATCTAATTGATAATATCTTTCCAACGAATCCGAAAAATTGAAATTTCATAGCGGGAATCAAAATATATGTCCAGTTGAAAATTCAGAATAGTCGCTATGGAATTTCGGCCCTTAAAAATGGAAATTTCGCAAACGACCTTGGATTTTGACGAAACCACTTTTGTTGGATCCGCGATGTCAAGTTATTGCTAGGTTTAAAATTTCGTGATTTTTCGAATCAATATGTGAGCGTGGCAAAGGAAAACATGTTTGACCAGTTTCAGTTGATTTTAATCGACTGGAAAATGGCCATTTTTCAAACGGTCTCGGAATTTGACGAAATTAGTTTTGTTAGGACCGTATCGTTAATATGAAGCTAGAAAATATTTTTCTGGAATTTTTCTAGTTAGTATGTGGCCCCGGTAAATTGAAATGTGCGTTCAAATTCAATATATAGAGTTATATTTTGATTTTGACGAAAACCGATCGAAACGGCCAAACTGGCTTACGGGACATATCCCATTGTGTTCGGAATGGGGGTATTACGCTAGGGACGACAGTCGGTGAGTTCGATTTCGAAGTCGAAATAAAAAGTTGCTTTTAGAATATAAATTAAATTAAATATATATATATATTATTTAGTCAACCCTTTACCATTTACTTTCTCTCAGCCCCCCCCCCCCCCGGTCGTTAATCTTCAGAAGAGAAAAAAAAGAAAAAAGAAAAGAAAAGGGCACGAACATCGACGGAGACCCCCCTCGATCTCGTCCACCGTCCTCGCCGCCAGGAGGCGCCCGCCTTTGGCCAGATCCCCCTCGGCGCTCGATCCTCCCTCCAATTTTCTCTCTCTCCTCTTCAAACCGCTCCAAACCCCCTTGTAGTTGCCGCCTCCAGCCACAGTCCGACCGGCGCCGCCATCGCACCCGCCTGCGCCACCCCATCTCTGACACCCCTCCAAACTCCAGCGCCCCTCCATCCTTTCCCCTCCGCCTCTCGCTTCTTTCTCCGATTGAAAACCCGACCGCGACCCCACCTCGACTGCGACCCCACACCGACCGTCCTTCCAACGCGACAGTGACTCCACAGCCTCCAGCGAGCGACATTACCCCCTCTAGCGGCCTAGATCCATTTTTCTTTCTCAATGAAATGTGAATATTTCATTTGTTTTTACTCAAATTTTTTTTTATATATACACAAGGTTTGATTTTTACATACATGAATATTTGATTTTTAAACATCATAAAACTTTAATTTTTAACATGATCAAAGTAGTGATTTTTAACTATGAAAAGATCAAATTTTTAAAACTAAAAAGACTAGATTTTTATATGGCGAAAGATATGATTTTTAGTAAAGGAAAGACGAGATTTTTAATATATGAAATATTCGATTTTTAAAAATATAAAATATTTGATTTCTAAAGTTAAAGATCGGATTTTTAATAGCATAAAGCTATGATTTTTATCGTTGAAAGAAAATATTGTTGGCAAGTTGAAAATATTTTTAAAGGTATAAGAATATGATTTTTACACTTGTAGCAAATTAAAAATATGATCTTTATATAATGGAAGATATAAAAATATTATTTTTATATAGGTAGAGTTTAAAAATTAGAATTTCTATATAATAGAGAATATAAAAATCTGATTTTTATTATAGTATAGTGACATAAAATTGTGATCTTTAATGTGAACAGCGTGACAAAGACTACGTTGGAAGTACGGGCAAATCCAGACTGTTCTGAATTTCAGAAATATCTATGGAGGAGTGGAACCCTCGGTGAGAACTTCTCACTAATATATACTAGGATGCAGACGGTGTTTAGTAGCACCCGACACCCGTCGTCCACAGACCATGGACGACTTGTATGCTTGTTTGTTTGATTTTGATGTGTAGTTGATTGTGTGATGTGAAATGAAATAAAATATTTATATAGTTAAAAATATTTTATAGTTGAAAATAGAATTTTTAATGTGTATATAAAATAAATATTTATAAACAAATCAGAGATTTGTTTATATACACTGATTTGATTGATATTGATTGGGACGATAAATTTTACACATCGCCCAACTGCACAAATAAAATCTGTGTTTGATTGTTTGAAACCCCACACGGGTATTGGGATGATATTTGGCATACACTAATCCCAATTATTTAGCTGTATGTCGATCGATTGGTCGACAGACTATGTAAGCGTTAATTATTTATATCTAATGCTTATGCAGTTGTGTAGTGCACTCTGGATGATGGTTGATTATTTATCGTGTTATTTTATACATGTGTTGTAGAAAATCCATATAATTAACATTATATGGTAATTGATTGGGCCTCATTCTAGTTTTGAAATAGAATATCTGAATAGAAATATTTGAAAAGAGATATTTGAAATAGAATATTGGAAAATAGAAATATATGAAGCCGTGTTGATTAGATTGACGCCATTTTGACGTGAATGATATTTATATTGATTTTATTTATTTTTAAATGAATATTGAAAAGTGATTTCAATAATCAAATATTTTAGAAATTGAATTGAATAGAATTCAAATCGAATTGGAATTGAATTGAATAGAATTCAAATCGAATTGAAATTGAGTTGAAATTGAATTGAATAGAAAATGAATTCGAATTAAATTGAATAGATTTGAAATTCGAATTAAATTGAAATTAATTGAAATTCGAATTAAATTGAAATTGAATTGAAATTGAATTGAAATTGATTTGAAATGAAATTAAAACGGATTATATTGAAAAATTCAAATTTGATTTGAATTTGAAATAAAGTTGAAATCGTTTCGAAAACGAATTTAAAACGGTTTTTAAAATACATTTTGAAAGGTAATCGACGATATAGATATAATATATATTATATATATAATGGCCTGAATAGAACGCGCCGCACCGCGGCAGTTCGCGAATTTCGACCATTGACTTCGAATGGATATTGCGGGAGATCCGACCGTCGAATTCTCCTAAACCGGAACCGTTGGGTTCGTGTCAAAAAGAGCTTTCTAACGAATATTAGAAACTAGAAATCTAACGGTTGGATTTGGAATTATGTCCAAATCAAATTTGGAAAAGGTCGCTGTAAGTGCAGTTCGATGGCCGTTGATGGAAATCGACTGTACGAGCCTTGATAAAATTATTAAAAATAGTAATAATGTGTGTAAAATCATAAGAAATGATTTGTGAAGAATTGGGATGAAAACCTCCATATTTGAAAAGATAAAAATAGTTTTTTTTTATCGAAATGAACTAGTTTTGAACTAGAATAATAATTTATTTATTTTTAAAATAAATAAAGTGGATTTGAAATGGTTTTGAAAATAACTAGAACTTCCAATAATTAAATTGGAATGGATTTGAATCGAAATTGTCTTCGGAATATTTCGATGTTGGATTTCGTGATGATACAGATATTGTTATGGGAATTTGAAAGATATATTAATATCGTTATTTCCAATACGATATTTGTTGGTCGTAGAATTTGATATTGAATATAAGCCGATATATTTTCTATTCAGAGCCTTGTATTTAATATCAAATGTGATTTGGGTTTGTCGTGAATGGTGTCTTCATTAACACTGTTCTTAAGCCCAGTGGAGAAAAAGATTAAATCTTTTTATTTAGATTTAATGAAGTGTACCAATTAAATAGAATTGAATTGGTATTGATTTTTGGGTTTATCATGAACAGTTTTTTAAATAACACTTGTTCTTTAACCCGATAATTAATGGAATGTGATTTTGGGTTTATCGTGAACCGTGTTTTAAATGACACTGATTCTTTAACCCAGTTAAAGATTAAAACTAAGTGGAGTTTAAATGAATCTTTAATTAGATTGAAAAGATCGAGAATGGAGTATCACCAGTTTTGCTCCAGGTGATAGTTAAATCTTTAATTAGATTTGAACGTGAAATGGTAATTGAATTTACCGATAACAACATGGTGTTAGATATGAAGTATGACCAGTTTTACTTCATGGGATGTAACACCCCGTATTTCAGTTAATGCTAAAATTCACTAATTGCAGAATAAATAATCTCAAATGTGAGAATTGGGGGAAACGGGCTGCGTCATTGCGTTCGTCTCGGAGAAATACGCAGAATAGAGTCCGAAATTTTGTAAATCGGAGTCCGTATGGCCCAGTTATGGGCCAATGAAGTTTGCAGAAAATTCAAAGTTAAAAACAGATTTAAAAATTAAACATCAGATTTCGAAATTGGAGCCAGCAGGGGGCCAGGCGGGAAAGTTCCCGCCCTACCCATGTCGACAGGGCTGTCAACAGGCCTGTCGACTGGGGAGTCGACTGCCCTGTCGACAGGGGTGTCGACACAGGGTGTCGGCCCTATTGATCTGGGTGCACCAGATCTGGTTTTTGGTTGAGTCTTGGGCTGGGTTCTAGAGATTTCCTAAATCTGACGGACCTAATCTAACCTAGGGCTAATCCTATGGTCTAAAACACACCCTAATCCTATAAATACACCCTAATGCAAGCCTAATCCATACTAAAAATAGAAATGATGCCATCATGCCGCCAAAATCAAACTTAAGAGGAGCCTCCACTAGTTTATGAAGGAAGTTGCAAGCTAATCAACCTCTAATCATCACCATCTTCAAATATAGCAACTAGTTCCACTTCATAAGTTTTCTAATCTTGGTTTTGGTGAGTTTCTATCACTTTAACATCAATTGCTAAAGTAAGTAGATTAGGTGTAATGCGACTTATGGTCTTGAATACGGATTAGTGAGTTTGAATCATTTGTAATGATATGCTACTCTATGTTTTCCTATGTTTATGCATATTTAATAAGTGGGTTTATGCATGTTTAATAAGTTGGTTTATGCATGTTTAACAAGTGGGTTTATGCA